>CM054181.1:87945800-88590800 GCA_028829895.1 Sinotaia quadrata
CCATTACACGCCACGAGAGCGTTACAGTTTCTACACAGAAAAATAAATGTCTTGTGCTCTTTCCATTACACGCCCCGAGAGCGTTACAGTTAAGTGCTTTCTTTGACTCCATCCCCTCGAGTCGGATACCCTCCCTAGACAATGGAGATAACTCTCTCTGATCAAGAAAATGAGCTGATAACCCTCTCTTATCAGAACAATGTACTGATAACCGAACAGGAGAATAGCAATGTGCAGATAACCCAACAGGATCGTAATAATGAGCAGATAACCTTCTTTACTGACTAGAAATAAAAAATATAATTTTCACTGAGTGGCATTTCTATTTCCCTGGCATCAGTGGCAATTTAGAGATAGATAGATAGATAGATAGATAGATAGATAGATAGATAGATAGATAGATAGATAGATAGATAGATAGATAGATAGACAGATAGACAGATAGATAGACGATTGAATAAACATACCAACGAACAGACAGGCACATTTATAGATGGATAAAAAGGAGTTAAACTAATATGAAATAGTAATAATGCATTCTTACATCTGTTCACATTTCCCCCTTATTACCCCTCCCCCATTCGTTTTGACTTTATCCTTGTTATATTATACTTCTTTTATAAAACTTATTGTTTCTTTTTACGTTTACATATAACAAAAGTACTTTTAACTTTAACGTCAACACTCTGCAACAAAAATATACTTTCACAAAGTACTGCTTCAGGTATAATTATCTCCCCTTGTCGTTGTTTCTGAACCATATCCTAAAAATAAAAATAAAAGGAAAATAAAGTAATTGAGAGAGAAAATGGTACTTACGGTTATCAAATTGACGTAAACGTATACAACAACATTGGGATGTTTTAGTAATCGACAAACAAATATCAAGTTCATCAAGTTCATCAAGTTTCGTCAAGTTATGTAATGCCTACAAGAGTGCAAGTTTACCATGGTCCTTCCCTTGGATCAGATATGTCATTCTCTGTTACTCTTTGCTAAATATAAATGAAATGTAATAAATAAATAAATAAAAACAGTTATACCGAGGTTGAACTGTACCCCAAGCTATCGTATACATGTGTCAAATTTTCGCCGCGAGGAAAGGTTGAGATTCGGATATGCGCGCGCGTTTATCAATGTTGTCACAAATAAACTGTCACACATATCTCTCCCTCCATCTCAGCTTCTCAAATTTTTTTAAGCGCTGGAGGGGTGAGAGTTTTCCTATTTATGCTATGGAGGTTGGTCGGACATATTTCTAGCGGCAAATCAGTATACTAATCTTTTCAGCAGGCCGTGCGGAATTTTCTTTGCTGTTTCAAACACACACTTAATATGTTAAGTGTTTCAAAATCTGATGGGCGAAAGATACGGAATGGTTAAAATGTGAGCGAATGTGTGAAGTTAAACCGACGATTTCAAATGGCTACATTAAACGTATGTTAATAAAGACTTACTGTAAAACGATTTCGTTGCCATGTCGACAGCGTCGACAAGGTGAGTGAGAACGAGGGGCGTACACTAAAATAAGTAGACTTACTGTAATGATGTACTTATTGGGGCGTACACTAAAGTAAGTAGAATTACTGTAATGATGTACAAAATACTTGGGGCGTACACTAAAGTAAGTAGACTTACTGTAATGATGTACTTATTGGGGCGTACACTAAAGTAAGTAGACTTACTGTAATGATGTACTTATTGGGGCGTACACTAAAGTAAGTAGACTTACTGTAATGATGTACTTATTGGGGCGTACACTAAAGTAAGTAGACTTACTGTAATGATATACTTATTGGGGCGTACACTAAAGTAAGTAGACTTACTGTAATGATGTACTTATTGGGGCGTACACTAAAGTAAGTAGACTTACTGTAATGATGTACTTATTGGGGCGTACACTAAAGTAAGTAGACTTACTGTAATGATGTACTTATTGGGGCGTACACTAAAGTAAGTAGACTTACTGTAATGATGCACAAAATACTTATTGGGGTTACACTAAAGTAAGTAGACTTACTGTAATGATGTACTTATTGGGGCGTACACTAAAGTAAGTAGACTTACTGTAATGATGTACTTATTGGGGCGTACACTAAAGTAAGTAGACTTATTGTAATGATGCACAAAATACTTGGGGCGTACACTAAAGTAAGTAGACTTACTGTAATGATGCACAACATACATACTGGAGTGGGGTGGGGGGTGGAGAAGTGGAGAATAAAAGGAACGCAGTAAATATTGTATACAATCAATAATACCACCCGGAAAGGTTACTATTACCTGTCTCTCTTCCCCCTCTCTCTTCCCCCTCTCCAAGTATGTATGTGGGGTTTATAATTACATTATTAACCACCACAGTTATGTGTATTTAATGTCCATGCATTATGCATCTCAGGAAGAGACGAATTAGAGTTTTCCGCGGACGAACAAACAAACATTCACACAAACATGATCGAATAAAGTCGGTATTTATAGACGGTGGTGAAGACAAGAAGTTAACTACCGTCGTGACTTATCAAATGGTCACGACAAGAAATGAATTAGAGTCGCGACTAAATTTCACCTAACGACTTGGAATTTTGTCCTGATTCCAGCAGAGTAGGATATTTTAAACTGAATAGTCTTTATAAATTTACCGGCACAGACCGTGAAATGGTGACTTCATTTTATTGCCATTGACTCTTTAGAGTTCATTCTCACTCTCCTTTGTAAAAAAAAACAAAAACAAAAAAAACCCTGATTGGCTTCTGATAAAAACAACAGCAAATCTTTTACTGTGTGGGTGGGTGGGGGGATGACATTATCCATTCAGCGCACTCAAATTGCAATTATCTCGGGGGGAAATATTTCACCTTTCGGCGATTTTGATGAGTGTTTTATTTTCCCATTTTTATTACTTGTGTTGTTTTAAAGCTCCCAGGCATTATTTTCTTATATTTAATTTCATCTTAAAAGTTATATTATTTCCTTATAGCAGCCTAAGTGTGTAAAACAATAATTTGCTTCAACAAATTGAAAACAATTTTTAAAAAGCTCGAAAAAACAAAATACTTTATGATGTATATTTTTGTATTAATAAACTTTCTCCCTGCAGACCGCCATTGTCGCGTGAATCTTAATGAAACACCGAGAGTCTTAAGTACCCATCGCCTGCTAATGAAATATTAACATTGTTAATTACTCTTCATCCGCTAAGCAACAAGCCGTGAGTCTCAAACCGTGAGCTTTTTAAAAATTATTATTTTATCGTACCCCGGTACTCAAATACTGTACATTCTACTTTCTCGTACCCGGAAATTAAAACGTGTACTCAAATTCTCGTATCCCGGTAATTAAGACGTGTACTCTAAATTCTCATACCCCGGTAATTAAAACGTGTACTCTAAATTCTCGTACCCCGGTAATCAAAACGTGTACTCTAAATTCTCGTACCCCGGTAATCAAAACGTGTACGTTCTAAATTCTCGACCCTGGTAATCCCTGTGATCTCTGGATTTTTCATTCCAACACATGACGCGTGTTGAGAAAGAAATTGCTAGTGGTAGGCTTTGCACACAGCTGTATGGTAGGCTTTGTTATTTTATCAAAAGTCAGTTTTGCGCCCTCAACCCGACAGACTGGCCAACACTTCCAACATCCTTTTGTCGGTCTGTGCTAGGGTCTCGACAGTTGGATCTCTATGTGAAATGCAAAATCTCGACCGTTACGTCACGACCACCCTCGACACGGACAAGTTACGCGCTGTGCCATTAGGTGAATTAAAATAAATAGAATTAAATTTAAGTACACGCCCTATTCCCCTACCCCTCTTTCTCTAGGAAAAGGCAAATAAATTTCTGTTTCCCTCCCTCGTGACTTTATTTCTGGATCCCAGTAGTTTTTAAGATCACTCAGAAATGAACAGAATAAAATTAACGTGAACGATCACTTTAGTGAATTTCTATTTAGTTTGTTAGAACTAATTAAATACTAACATTTCAAAAGCATTTTCAATCCAGACTATTTAAGCCTGAACGGTTTAGCGTGGATAAGGTGGGTACTGTTGTTTTTAGTAATGATGTTGAATAAACTAATTTTTATGAATGTATTTTTAAGTAAAATTATTACAACTTTAAAAAAAAAGAATAACCAGTTAACTTTGCTTGGCAGTTAATGTTGTAATTGACAGCGTAGCGTCGCAAAATTGTGTGACATTTTTTCATTATATTTTTTACTGATACATAAAATATTTTCTGCTTTTTCCTTAATTTTAAAATATAAGGCTTTTTTTTTTTTCAAAATTAAAATTACCAAACTTGATAAATAATCTTGACATGCGGAAAATACATTTTGGTAAAGAGAGCTTGTTTATAGGACCTAAACAAGATTGAACTGCCCTGTACAGAAATAACGAACTGGTCCTCAAAAAGACAAATGCAAGCAAGTGAGGCCTCCGGGACTGGAAATACTTCTAGTGATAATATAATTCACTATAGGGTTTATGCAGAGGGGGGGGGGAGGAGGAGGAATGCGTCATGATTACTTTGTATTTTATTATTTACTTATAGGCAAAATATTGAGAGAGAAAATGTATTTAAATGAGGTATTTTAATTGCAGCTAAATTTTAGCTTCTATTATTATTACTAAGTGGAATTTTCTCGAATCTTGCCGATTACATTCTAGTGTTATGCTTCTAAAATTTTGCAAGTTTGTGGGATGTTCCAGCTCTACTATTTAAAATAAACAACAACAAAAATATTATTTTGAGAGAGTTTTTAGGTAGTGTTTAATGCAGGGAAACAAACAAATTTATTTTGGGTAAATGTTTTCTGTATTTTCAATTAACTTTTATTTTTCTCCCAGTAGCACACCTGAATCTACCATAGGAGACCCCCTCAGCTTGTTGCCAAAGCTTAGATCTAGTATAGGTCTTAAAGTAGGTCTAGCGTAGATCTAGTATAGGTCTAGAGATCTAGCGTAGATGTGCAACTGTTCAGTTAGGAAAGGTACCTCTGACACGGCTCGGCTACTTTCAGTCAGACAGACAAAAAAAGGAGGTCGTATTCATTTACAATTAATTTTTCGCTGATTATTATTATGTTCTCTATAATCGTGGATTAGTTATAATTATGATCTTTGAAAACCGTGCATTAATAATAATTATAATCTTTGTGAATAATGCATTAATTATAATTATGATCTTTGTCAATCGTGCAATAATTATAATAATGATCTTTGTGAATAGTACATTAATTATAATTATGATCTTTCAAGAAAGTGTAATCGGGCTGCTCAATCAGTTTCGGTCAGCGTGGACTATGACCAGTGGGAGATTATTTTCGACATATTAAGTCTAGTGGTCGGAAATATGATATCTCTGGGAAACTCACAGAATCGGGAAAAGAAATTTTAATTATTAAAAGGTCTGACAAAAGCCATTGTAAGTTAAAAGATAAAACTAATTTCAATATATGTTGACTTAAGCTAACAAGCGTCTTTACATTTGAGAAAATAAATAAAATATGATTAAATAAATTAATAAAATATGATTAAATAAATTAATAAAATATGATTAAATAAATTAATAAAATATGATTAAATAAATAAATAAAATATGATAAAAACAGCGGTGCAATAATAACAACTGCAATTTAGAAAGAAATACCCACAGGCTCACAATAATCACACACAGAGACATGAAGACAAACACGTGTGCAAACACGATACATATTTACAAACACGCACAGACATGAACACAAACACATTCAATTAGAAATCAGCAAATGTTTGAATGTGTGATAAAGAGATAATTTTTAAAAAAACTTAATAACTGTGAAATCCCTAAGCACACACTAAAGCCACACGTATGGGCAAAGTCAGACTGACTGCATAGTGAATATAGTAACTTCAATCATCAATAGTTTGTTCCCGCAAACATTAATTCACAAAACAGTACGCTAATGGGTCCATAGTGCTTGCTCGGGACTTGTAGTATGACAACCCACCCTACCCTCATCGATGCTCGTCACACAAGTGTTAAGCTACAAACAGGCTACATTCTATACAATGAATATGCCATGCTATCAACATTCCGAAGACGCCATGTTAGACTGTACCCCTCACCTGTGAAGAAGCAGGCAGAGAAGATGTCTGAGAAACCGTTGCTGGTAGACCGATGGCAGCAGCGACAGCAGCAGCAGCCGCGAACTGAGGAAAGGACATACCCCCCTCCCTCAGTTCCTCGAAAGCGCGTATTGTCAGACACGAGACACGCTTGATTTAATTTGCTGGCACGTAGGTCCACACTGACACAGAGGAGTGTGTGAAAAATTCACTAGAACAGATGCACATCAAAGGATTTGTCTTTTCTTCACTCCAACCATCCAGCCGGAGACTTGCAGATCAGTGATGTACAAATTGCGAAATCGCTGGAAGTTTTCTTTACCCGGCAATTTGTTTTTTGTCACCATGTGCTAACAACATCTTTTAATGTCGGGACATTAACCCGAAAAAATAAAAAGTAGAATACTTTCCGACGGCAGAAGTAGAATACTGATGACAAAGCAAAGAATTTAATGTCATTACAAAAGCACTGATGACAAAGAGTTATATGTCATTACAAAAACACTGATGAGGATTTATCCTGCAAAGCATTCCTGTGCACAAACAAATTCACTTCAAGCTCCGAATTTTTCTTTCACTGTACTTTTTTTTCTCTTCTTTTTTGCTTTTCCGTATTTTAAAAAAAAAATAGTCTTCACGTATCAGTTTCCGCCCGATAATGCTACATCGCTCACGTCAACACAAAAGAGACAGGTTCCAATGCCGTTCCCCAAGGTTACTGTCGCAAGGTATACTGGACCACCCTCGGACATAGGCAGTTGAACTTGACAGCTTTCTGTTTTAGCGGCTCTCTTGTCCTAACAACCTTACCCTAACGGCCTCCTTCTTTTCCGATCATTGCTTACCTCCCGGAAGGCCCGAACTGGATCTAAGCCTTCGCCACACAGTCAGTATGTCGAGCGAGGAGTCTCAATGCTGGTCCATGGCAAAACCAGCTCCCGTAAAAATGTCAATATCGCACGCTCTTCCGCGTGTGTGCGTGCGTGTGTATATCTGCGTGCGTGTGAACATACGCTCATCGTTTAGCTAAGTGGCAAGCCGCCCCACTGTGTGTGTGTGTGTGTGTGTGAGTGTGGGTGTGGGTGTGTGGGTAAAGAAGTGCCTTTTGCCTCTTTCCCTGTCATACATTTGTTTCCTCGATGGCTGCCGTTTTAATAGTGGGTTGATGTCTTCTGCTAGATCGGCAGTATGCCTGCAGCTATATCGTGCTAATTCCAAGGCCCGTACGCGCCACACCGTCTCTTGGAAAGTCAGAGGGAGGAGAGAGAGAAAGAAGAAAGAAATAATAGTAGTAGTCAGTCGATTCAGCCAGCTTTCACTACTGAGGCAGACCCGTGTATACGTCGTGTTAAGAGATTTCTGCTTCTGTTATCCGGGGTCCATGCAAAAGGTCGCCCAGCATTAATATATTGAATCATTCCGCATTTATTAAGAACCGAAGTCGTTCCTTTTCCCCTCTCTCCCAACGATTGCTGCCTGAACCCACCAGAACACTTTGCTGCTCGGCGCTGATTGGACGCGGCGTTTGTGACTAGACTTGCACGCGCTATTGATCGAGTAGTTCCGACGGCTGGATGCTACCGCCCCTCTTGCCTGGAAGCCACGCCTCCTTGTTTTGTGGGCTTGCTTTTAGTCGGGTTTTGTGGTGTCGGCAGCATGAGCGCTGTGTACTTTGTCTAGTCACAGTCTTGTTTCAACGTCTTCCTCGCTGCGTGGAGTTTTGTTCTCGCATGTAGAGCCAGCCGCATGGCTGACACGAGTAGAGCTAGCTTGTGTCACCCCAGCGTCAGAACAAACGAGCGAGAGCGAGTGAGCGAGATGGAAAGAGCAAGAAAGAAAATTAGTTTTAAATTTTTAGTTTCTTCTCATTGCCTTGGTGATTCTAGGAGAATGAAGTAAGGAGAATGGAAAGGATGACTGATGGAAGAGAGGGGGCAGAGAGAGAGGGCGGGAGTAGGGATAGAGAAAAGCTAAATTACACACAGCAAATAAGAATATACACTTATCATTTAGCGGAGCGGGATAAGAACATCTTTCAATATGAATAATTATACACAATGTTGACAATAAACAGCAAATAGCCTTATTTGTGTATATGAGTGTGTATTTGTGTGTTTGTGCGTGGGGTGGGTGGGGTGGATTTTTTAAATTATTATTAAAGAGAGTTCATGAATACTAATGAGTTTTAATGCTTCTAGGTGTACGGAAATTATGCAAAATGTATCTTAAGAGGTTTAACACTATTTTTTCTGTTTTATTATGTTTAATTTAGTTATAACACAAGAAACTTTCATCGTTATAGCTTTGTCTGCTGCAAACTTTGTAAACACTTTGACATCCATCATTCAAGTCATAGAAGTTATTCAACGATTTCAATAAGTGGGATACTTTGACATCTGATTATACATTTATTTTACGACATCGATCGCACATTTATTTTACATGGATTAGACAAAAATACCCCCATTAAGCCATCATATGAGAAACTTATTTTGCGACAACGATTACAAATTTATTTTATGACATCACTTGGAAAGTTATTTTACGCCATCGATATACTATTTATTTTTCGACATCGATTATAAAGTTATTTTATTGTTTTGATTAGAAAATCATTTTTGACATTGCCCACACTCTTTACTAGTTAAGGTAAACTTACGGGACTACATTAATGAATAAAGAATATTTATTTTCACATCGAACAGGGAGACAGATTTCACAAAGTGGAAATAGTTTATTAAAGGGAAGGATTTTATAAGATTGTTCCATGGACAAGATTACACTAAATCTAGAATTTATTTACTAATCAGTGATAAAATATTATTAAATAGTTTATGCACATATCGTAATCGAAGTATTTCAAAGTCTGCCTCTCTCTCTCCACCCCACCCCCCTCTATCTATCTATCTATCTATGTATCCTTCTGTCTGTCTATCTACCTGTATGCAGTTTTTAACATTTTTTTAATTTTTTATCCAACATCCATATATTTGCTTCATTTTTCAGCCTTGCTATATAATGTTGTGTTATAACATCTTCAGGGTAAATTAAGAAATTGACATTGTAGCTAAATTTTGTTTATAAATGATTCCATTTTATCTTCGCTGGTCATTGTTCAGTAATTCATTAACTTAATGGTTCGTTATATATGCATGTTTCCTTGTTTAGTAATTCATTAACTTAGTGGTTCGTTATATATGCATGTTTCCTTGTTTAGTAATTCATTAACTTAGTGGTTCGTTATATATGCATGTTTCCTTGTTCAGTAATTCATTAACTTAGTGGTTCGTTATATATGCATGTTTCCTTGTTTGGTTGTGTGGCAGAGTAAATTTGCCTATCACTATTTCTAAACTTAATTGTTGTATAAATTGTTAAATTGTCAGAGTAACCCGACCTTGGGCACTGCTTATGCTGATATTTTTAATTGTCAGAATTGGAAGTAAACAACTCAGGTGGAGAATATACTAGAAATTTGCTGATGTAATCTAAACCAGTTCCAACTGGATGGGTAGTTTTTCTGACATAGTCTCACACTTGTTCATAACAAATTCATCCAATAGGGATGGAGCGAAAGTTATGTTGAAGAAAAATCTATATTCTAATCACTTTAATTTGACGAAACAGGAATTCGAGTTGGTGATCGTTAGCTTACGGTTAAGTTAACTGACTGATGAAGAAAGAGTGGACTTAGAAATAGTTCGTACATGTTTGCTATTGATCTTTGATTTGAATTAGAGAATGCTTATGTAACTAAACCATTATTTCTATGTTCACTAATTTGATTACATTATACTTGTGAATTTTGATCCATGCTGTATTTCTTGTGCTGTATGTGTGTATCGTGTTAACAATATTTTTGCAGGCTTTGTAAGTTGGGAATGTTTGTAAGAGAGAAAGGAGTTACAGAGATGAAATATGCCTGAAATTTAGCCCTGCCTTAATTTGACTTTTGCATAGAAAAGCTGCACACCATTTTTCTCCTCAGGCTACAGCGATTACTGTACTTTACTTGATCATGTTGGTGTGTGCGTTCAGCCTGATCATGTTGGTGTGTGCGTTCAGCATTATTATCTTGGAACTTATCAGTAATGTGTTGCTGTAAGTTGATTCCTGTAAATTCTGTTCAAGAACCAATACCTCGAAAATGGTGGTTTGAGTTTGGGCTGAGAGTTCAAGAAGATTATTTTGAATATTCCTGTTGTGTGCTGAGAAGCATACACGAAAATTCTGACGAACATTCATCCTAATGTGTTTGATAGCGTCAGGGAAATTCGGGATGGCTTTCTAAGGTGTGCTTGGAGAGCGCATCTAGGATTCTGGAACATTTGTCTAACGTGCCTGGAAGGTGTATGTGAAGCCGTCATCTAACAAGGACAGTCTCTTGTTGCAAACCACTCTCCACAGTAGACCTCTTTCAACAATCATCAGTAGACCTCTTTCAACTCTCCACAGCAGACCTCTTTCAACTATCATCAGTAGACCTCTTTCAACTCTCCACAGTAGACCTCTTTCAATCTCCACAGTAGACCTCTTTCAACTCTCCACAGTAGACCTCTTTCAATCTCCACAGTAGACCTATTTCAGCTCTCCACAGATTTAAAGAACGCACTCTTCACTAACCTGATACAAGAATCATGAATTCCACAAAATCCAACTCATTGAATTACACTCAAACAGACACTGCCCTGCTACAAGTCTTTGTAACAGTGACTGCTTACCCATTTGACAGATTAATGGGCTTAAATAACAAACTTCAAACTTTGGGACATTTTCAATATGTAACTCAATAAGAGCAGTTTATCAGTTAACATGTCACTATTGAATCGCTTTATGTATGTGCATGGGTGTGTGTATGAGTGTGTTTGTGTGCATGTAATGAAAAATATAGATGACTTTAGCGTTAAATTTATATATAGCAACGTTATATTACCAAATAATGCATTCGTATTCCTTTCCGCCATTCCTTCTTCGCGCTTTGAAAGCGAGCGGCTAACGAGTGCGTGAACAGCACACATGATAGTATGATAATATTTACAATAAAACTTCTCTTCAAGCCTTCAGAGGGCGGTTACTCTGATGCTAAAAACAAACGGGGGATAAATCGTTCCAATTTTGACATGATATCTCAGAACAGGAAGTGCGATTTGAAAGTTTAAATAAAAAATAAAGAAACTGAAACTGAAACTTCAAAGAAAGTAACGTAGCGCGAGAAAACAGAAGTGTCAGGATGTCTCAAGGAACGGTTCGCTCCCTCGTGCCCAGTGCTCGGAAAAACACAAACACACGCACTGATAGTTAGTATTGAATATATCAACATATAGAAAACATGCAAGGATATTTAGTACTGAATACATCAACAGACGATACATGAAGGCGCGTGGATATTTAGTATTGAATGCATCAATATAATATAAAAATATAACGACATAATCTTGGATACCATTAACGACTTCCTGGAGACTGACACTTGGGCTGATGGAAGTATTCCACAGTTGTGGCACTGTCTGGTTGTGGTTGCAGAGCCTACAATCGGCATGTGTGCCCGCAAAACACGTGCAATGTTACGTGTCTATAAGAGTACTCTGACACCAAATATACACGTCCACATGGTGGTATCTGTTCGTTCAGCTCACCGTTAGGAGACTGAGAGTAAAAGTTTCATGTTAGTACTGCAATCTGCCTGGAAGACTGAGAGTAGAAGTTTCATTTTAGTACTGCAATCTGCCTGGGAGACTGAGAGAAATATTATTTTATTACTGATTTCTTTCCCGAGATGAGATAAATTGGGACAATGAGAACAAACAGTTCTGATCGAGAACGTAGGAGAATGCACTTTTAGGAGGAAAAGTGATTATTCAGACGAAAGAAAGCGTTAAGAGAAATAGGGATAGAGAGACAAATCCTGAAACAAATGGAGACAGATAAAGAGAAGAACAGAGAAAGAGACAAACAATAATATTGAGGGGGTAGGAAGACACTTAAATGAGAGCGAGAGAAGTGAGATGAGTGAAAAAGAGAGCTTGATGTCTGGGAATGAGTTAGTGAGCAAGGTAGAAAGACAGACGGACAACAGAGAGACAGAGAGAAGTAATGCTGTAGAAAACAATTGAGTGCAAGAGAGAATGAGACAAGATGAAACTAGAGAACAAGAGATGGTCGTGAGACAGAGAATAAGAGTGAAAGAGCCTGAAATGGGGCAGAGTGAGAGATAAAGTTGATTGAGAGAGAGAGAAAGATCCAGTTTTCGTCCCTAATTCCTAATGATGGCTCTTTTAGCAGTCGTGTTTAACTGACAAGATCCACACGCGCGTGCTTAGGTTTCTCTCTTTTACCTGTCACGTGCCTTTCATTGCAAGGAGTTTTTCCCCTTTACGTATTTAGCAGACCCATTCTGTTAAATTATTTCCCTTTCCAACCTCATATAATCAATGAACCGGGTATCTTGAATTAAAAAAATCACTTATTTCAGAGTGTGTGTGTGTGTGTGTGTGTGTGTGTGTGTGTGTGTGTGTGTGTGTGTGTGTGTGTGTGTGTGTGTTTAGTTAGCAGAAAGGATTTGGAAAGTGAAATGATGGGATAGGCCGAAAGAAGGTACTTCTGATAAGCATTTTCTGTTTAAGTCAAATTATATCCCCGTAATTTAAAAGTAATGGATATAATAAATCATTCAAAGTGCCAGATGTAAATTATCCCTCAAGACTTGTTATTTCAAGTGACTAGGGTTTCCCAAAGAAACCTTACGTCTAGTCTATGGCGGCAGAGTAACACAGGGTAATATCACTTCAGGTCTAAGGTGACAGTGCTACACAAGGTAATATCACTTCAGGTCTAAGGTGACAGTGTTACACAAGGCAACAGTACTACAAGCATGTAGTGGCAGAGTTATACAAGATAACACTACGTCAGTTCTACGATGGCAGATTTATGCAAAATAAAATTATCTCTGAGCTTGTAGTATTCTAGCAGGATTCTACAAGATTACAATATGTTATGTCTAAGATGAAAGGGTTATACGGAATAAAATTATTTTAGATCTGTGATGCTAGTGAAAGAATGTTGGCTTTGTCTACACAAGGTTACATAGAAACTATTATTGCTTATATCTGATAACTGCATTTCTGTTCTCTGATAACAACTATCCTGTGATTTGTAGACATTAAATTGTTCAATTGTATTTTAGAATATAAGACTGTGTAGTACAACAATAAATCAAATGTGGTTTCATGGAAATATTGATGTCAAATAATCTTTTATATTGTATTTGTTATATGTAATTTGATTGTAGATTTAAAAATAATTATTAACCTTCTCACTCATATTTATAACCTTATGTTGCAAATAAAAGTGGGTGGATGGAGGTCACTACATATAGATTAAAGACGGATTTTTCTTCTCCTTTAGTAAGACGTTTTCCGTCTACGGAAATATTGTGTGACAGTAAATGTTTGTCTTTAATGTTGTGGAAGAGAGAAAACGTTTTACAGCACCCGCATATCCACCAAGTGAGAGAGATGAGTGGTGTCTGCTGGAGGATTATTAAGAACATAAATTAAGATTCTCATCACTTGTAATTAGTTATGGATGATTAATTAATTAAAACTATCATAACCATGAACTAGGTGGTGATAGTGTCACAGATACCTTCCTCAAGTACAGCAATATACTGTTATGTTACTAATTTGCAGAACTGGCTTGGCACACATAACCTTCCTGAAGTACAGCAATATACTGTTATGTTACTAATTTGCAGAACTGGCTTGGCACACATAACCTTCCTGAAGTACAGCAATATACTGTTATGTTACTAATTTGCAGAACTGGCTTGGCACACATAACCTTCCTGAAGTACAGCAATATACTGTTATGTTACTAATTTGCAGAACTGGCTTGGCACACATAACCTTCCTGAAGTACAGCAATATACTGTTATGTAACTAATTTGCAGAACTGGCTTGAATGGCGTGTCACAAAGTTCTGGACAGACTGGAAAGTGCCAAATATTTTATTAAGTAAAGCAATCTAAAGTAAGTTCTCATTCTGTTACCAAAGTTGAAAAAGGTCCATTCAAGATACAGAACTATTGTTTGAATGCAAAATATGGTTAAGTCATTGCATGCAAAATATGGTTAAGTCATTGCATTTAAAATATGGTTAAGTCATTGCGTACAAAATATGGCTAAGACATAGCATAAAAATTGTTAAACAAGTTAAGAAAATGTGAGACTCCTGAGAAGTACTTAGTTGTTGTGATTATACTATTAGGAAGTCCTGATAGCAAGTGTAATAATGAATTTTGCCGTATACCTATCCAGATCTCAGTCTAACAATTTCACAAACAATAGCAACGTCAATCAGTAAAATTCAACAGTGACGTACTACTCCGCATTGTCTAACATTGAGAGTATCTATTTCAATTGTTTTGGCTAACATTGAGAGTATCTATTTCAATTGTTTTGGCTAACATTGAGAGTATCTATTTCAATTGTTTTGGCTAACATTGAGAGTATATATTTCAATTGTTTTGGCTAACATTGAGAGTATCTATTTCAATTGTTTTGGCTAACATTGAGAGTATCTATTTCAATTGTTTTGGCTAACATTGAGAGTATCTATTTCAATTGTTTTGGCTAACATTGAGAGTATATATTTCAATTGTTTTGGCTAACATTGAGAGTATATATTTCAATTGTTTTGGCTAACATTGAGAGTATATATTTCAATTGTTTTGGCTAACATTGAGAGTATATATTTCAATTGTTTTGGCTAACATTGAGAGTATATATTTCAACTGTTTTGGCTAACATTGAGAGTATATATTTCAATTGTTTTGGCTAACATTGAGAGTATATATTTCAATTGTTTTGGCTAACATAGAGAGTATCTATTTCAATTGTTTTGGCTAACATTAAGAATATCTATTACAATTGTTTTGGCTAACATTAAGAATATCTATTACAATTGTTTTGGCTAAAATTGTCCTCACTAACCTTCAGAGTAATTATTACACATCGTCTTAGCTAAAATCCAGAGTGATTTATTGCACATTGTCTTGACTAACATTGAGAGTACCTATTACAAATTGTCTTGACTAACATTGAGAGTACCTATTACAAATTGTCTTGACTAACATTGAGAGTACCTATTACAAATTGTCTTGACTAACATTGAGAGTACCTATTACAAATTGTCTTGACTAACATTGAGAGTACCTATTACAAATTGTCTTGACTAACATTGAGAGTACCTATTACAAATTGTCTTGACTAACATTGAGAGTACCTATTACAAATTGTCTTGACTAACATTGAGAGTACCTATTACAAATTGTCTTGACTAACATTGAGAGTACCTATTACAAATTGTCTTGACTAACATTGAGAGTACCTATTACAAATTGTCTTGACTAACATTGAGAGTACCTATTACAAATTGTCTTGACTAACATTGAGAGTACCTATTACAAATTGTCTTGACTAACATTGAGAGTACCTATTACAAATTGTCTTGACTAACTTTGAGAGTACCTATTACAAATTGTCTTGACTAACTTTGAGAGTAAGTGGCTTGGACATTGTATTGACTAAGATTGACAGAAATTGGCTTGCACATTGTCTTGACTAACATTGATAGCTAGTACTTACTAGACGTTGTCTTGAATAACATTGAGAGTAATTGACTTACACAATGTCTTGACTAACATTCAGAGTACCTATATCCATTGTCTTGACTTACATTGAGAGTAATTGACTTACACATTGTCTTAACTAACATTGAGAGTGACTTACACATTGTCTTGACTAACATTGAGAGTAATTGACTTACACATTGTCTTGACTAACATTGAGAGTAATTGACTTACACATTGTCTTGACTAACATTGAAAGCAATTGACTTACACATTGTCTTGACTAACATTGAGAGTAATTGACTTACACATTGTCTTGACTAACATTCAGAGTAATTGACTTACACATTGTCTTGACTAACATTGAGAGTAATTGACTTACACATTGTCTTGACTAACATTGAAAGCAATTGACTTACACATTGTCTTGACTAACATTGAAAGCAATTGACTTACACATTGTCTTGACTAACATTCAGGGTACCTATATCCATTGTCTTGACTTACATTGAGAGTAATTGACTTACACATTGTCTTAACTAAAATTGAATATAATTGGTTTTCACATTGTCTTGAAAAATACTGAGAGTAACTGACTTAAAAATTTTCTTGACTATCATTGAGAGTAATTGCCTTGCACATTGTCTTTATTAACATTAAGAGTAATTGACTTATTCATTGTCTTTACTAACATTAAGAGTAATTGACTTATTCATTGTCTTTACTAACATTGAGAGTAACTGACTTATACATTGTCTCGAATAACATTGAAAGTGACTGATTTACATATTGTTTCGACTAAAATTGAGTGTAATTGACTTGACAGACATTGAGAGTAATAGGCTTCGACATTTTCTCTGCTAAGTCTACTAAATATTGCATATACAGAGACTTTCTCTGAATTGTTAATGATATCACTGTGTGTATATTTGGATATTGTCTTAGGTAAATTAACATAATGATATCACTGTGTGTATATTTTGATATTGTCTTAGGTACATTAACATAATGATATCACTGTGTGTATATTTTGATATTGTCTTAGGTACATTAACATAATGATATCACTGTGTGTATATTTTGATATTGTCTTAGGTACATTAACATAATGATATCACTGTGTGTATATTTTGATATTGTCTTAAGTACATTAACATCATTCTAGATTAACAGTGAGATTATTTTGTGTGTGCGTAGATATTTTCTTGACTAATGGGTTGAGATTATCTAGTCTGTTAAAAGGAAGATTATCTTGCATGACTTAGACATTGATATGACTAATATCAAGATTATCTTGCATATATTTAGATATTGCTTTTACTAACATAAAAGATAATCTTGTCTTTTACATTGTATTTACCTATAGAATCTTCTATAACTTCAGAGATTATTTTGCTCATTTGCAAGCATTGTTTCTACAATCAGAGAGTAACCTGTGCACACGTATACATTGTCTGTAATGACATAACAGTTAAACTCGAGCAAACGTCGACATTGTATAACTAAAATAAGAGATTAGAAAGTGTTTACTTGCAGTGTCTTTAATAACATCAGAGATAAATTTATTGTCGAGAGAGAGAGAGAGAGAGAGAGAGAGAGAGAGAGAGAGAGAGAGAGAGAGAGTGAGACTGCCTGAAAATTATGTTAATAACAATGTTCAAAAGTATGTTTTTACAATACAAAATAAAAAATCAGATTGTGAACTGTCCATAATATAATACAATATTTGGTAATATATTTTGCTTGTCTAGTGCATGTATATCATAAAACAACTGTTTATGCAAACGCTTGTAGCATTATTCTTTTCATTTCCTTTGGCAAAGCCGGTTAACTGAGCTATAAATGTAAAAGGTTAAATATGTAGGTCTGCTGCTAGTCGTCACGGTACACCCAATGTCTCTCGCATCAATGCAGTTAAATAATAAGCGTTTTCAAGTCTCATTCATACACACACACACGCTCGCACAATCATAGCCAAATGCATACGCATGTGAACATTATTTAATATTTAGTGGGGTGTAGTTTCACTTGGTGGATACACCTTAAAGAATTCTGTATTTTTCCCCTTGTTTCTTTTTAAGGGCTATTAAACTACCGTAGCGAAGAATAAAACATTCGTCTTGGTAAATTTTCGGATTTGCCTCCCTTTATTTTTATGAATATTGTATAGATGAGAGGCCCTAAAAACACAAAGAATAGTTTCCTTCATCCACGTTTGCATTTAAATGCCATAAGATTTTTCTACCCATTAATGCTCATCTATCTATTTACATTGCATTGTTCATACGTCACTCTGCAATCTGTGTATCTGAAATATACGTACACTCATCTTAAACTGCTTCTCTCCCTTTATAAACCGTTGTCATGTACTCTTTGCATTCTGTGATGCTGAACTATACATACATGTATGTTAAATGACTTCTCTCACATTACAAGCTTTTATTGTGTGTTCCTTGCACTCTGTGATGCTGAACTATACATACATGTATGTTAAATGACTTCTCTCACATTACAAGCCTTTGTTGTGTGTTCCTTGCACTCTGTGATGCTGAACTATATATACATGTATGTTAAATGACTTCTCTCACATTACAAGCCTTTATTGTGTGTTCCTTGCACTCTGTGATGCTGAACTATACATACATGTATGTTAAATGACTTCTCTCACATTACAAGCCTTTATTGTGTGTTCCTTGCACTCTGTGATGCTGAACTATACATACATGTATGTTAAATGACTTTTCTCACATTACAAGCCTTTATTGTGTGTTCCTTGCACTCTGTGAACTATACATATAACGAGTTAAACCTGTAAATGTACTCATCGCTGCTCTCCATACTGCGTGTTTCTTTCCGAACCCTTGTAACACTAATTATTCATTACCGTTGGGTTTAAAATGAATGTAACTTTATTTATTTAAATATGCAGATTGAGTTGGATTTATTTTTGATATTTTAATTTAGCTAACTAGGCGAAAGTTAGTTTGCTAAATTATTTCTCAAGAGTTATTTAGAAAATAATTATTTAGTTAAATATCTTTGGCACTCTTTCCATCATATCCAATTGATTATACTGCGCATAATCAGAACAAAATATATCATCTGTGCATATTGATCAAATCAAAATGGTGTATGTTAAGGCAAACGGTATAGCAACACATTTGGAGAAATCTAAAAAATTCTTTGATGCTGTCACACTTCCTATTACATTTTAATTATAATATTTTATCCAAAATCTTTTACAGGAAACACTGAATTTATTTCTGTCGCCATGAATGAAGTCACCTCTTGATCGACAATACAGTTTATCAAAGAAATTTAGAACATAATTTTAATGCTTATTTATTCTACATGGGGACACTGATATTGTGTTATATCAATCAATAGTAATCTTTGCTTCTCTCCCTATGCAAGCCGTAGTCAACTCACATTTCCCTCTGGCTGGACTCGTTAATGTACACATTAAACCTACCAAAATAATGTACCTTTCTCTTCCCTCCATTTACAATCTTTTGTTTCATGGCATTTTCCGCGTTGGTTGACCCCTCAAATGTCTAAATTAAGCCTATAAATGTATCATCCCCATCTTTCTCTGCATAAGCTTGAGTCTTGCGTCATTGTTCATGCTGGTGTCATTGAAGTGCAGACGTAGAAACGTCAAATGTTGATTTGTCTAACTTAGGTTTCACTTCTGCTTCTTATGTACGCTCTTGCCAGTGTAGAGATGATGTTCTGGAAAGATTGATGCATATAGTTTATGTTCTGGAAAGGACTGATGTGTAGGTTTGTGTTCTATAAGAGACTGATAAAGAGATGTGTCTATAAAGGACTGAGGTGTAGGTTTGTGTTCTATAAGGGACTGAAAGAGATGTGTCTATAAAGGACTTATGTGTAGGTTTGTGTTCTATAAGGGACTGATAAAGAGATGTGTCTATAAAGGACTGACGTAGATATGTACGTTCTAGAAGGGACTAGGATAGAGATATGTCTATAAGGAACTGACGTAGAGATATATGTTGTAGAAGGGGCTATCATGGAGATGTGTGTTAGGGAAGGGACTGGTGTGCAGACAATATGTTCTGGAGGAATTTAAATCGTGTCTTAAGTAGAGAGAGTGAAGAGGTGGGTATGTGACAGATTTACTTAAAGCAATGTTGACATTCTTTCAAATGTCCACCTACCCAAGGCCTGTAACACTCTTTTCCAGATTTATCGTTCACCCGAGACTAAGACTTCTCTTGAGGAAGTACTGGTTAAAGGCCTGTAACACTCTTTTCCAGATTTATCGTTCACCCGAGACTAAGACTTCTCTTGAGGAAGTACTGGTTAAAGGCCTCTCGTAAGTTTTTCACTTCGATCGGAGATCGAATCCTGGTCACGTCAGGAAGAGGCTAGTGACCTACTTTCTGTGCTAACGCCTGTTCTTGTTTCCAGAAGTAGTCATCGTTTCGTTAACTTTTACTTCTTAAATACTCAGTCATCCAAACATTGCTCAATCATCAAAACCCCGTCTGTGCGTTTAACTTTTACTTCTTATTGTAATATTGTAAATACTCAGTCATCCAAACATTGCTCAATCATCAAAACCCCGTCTGTGCGTTTGAATGGTATGGATTGAATTGTTTTTGGTGCGATGGTAAATGATTTAGATGGATATCATAAATGTGAAGTCAAAGACTGCAGTTTACCAAAAAGCTCCACAAATGCAAACCTCACTATCAAATATACTTCAGTAGTTCCTCTGCCATAATTGCTATAGTTCATGTGCTTAGTATAAATATTTTTATGTTTATTGTCACTTTAGCAAAATAGTAAAACTGTATAATTATTTAAACAATTACATAACTGTACAGATTCAGTAATACTAAATTGTTTACAGCCAATTACTTTAAAATTAGATTTTTGCTATCTGTTGACATCATACTACTCTCGTAACTGTGGCAGCAACATGTTTATTGGTCTAACTTGAGTACTTGTCACCCTACCGATATCATCAAAGTTATCAACACAACAGGTTTATTGGTCTAACTTGAGTACTTGTCACCCTACCGATATCATCAAAGTTATCAACACAACAGGTTTATTGGTCTAACTTTTGAAAACTAGTCACCCTACCGATATCATCAAAGTTATCAACACAACATGTTTATTGGTCTAACTTGAGTACTTGTCACCCTACCGATATCATCAAAGTTATCAACACAACATGTTTATTGGTCTAACTTGAGTACTTGTCACCCTACCGATATCATCAAAGTTATCAACACAACAGGTTTATTGGTCTAACTTTTGAAAACTAGTCACCCTACCGATATCATCAAAGTTATCAACACAACATGTTTATTGGTCTAACTTGAGTACTTGTCACCCTACCGATATCATCAAAGTTATCAACACAACAGGTTTATTGGTCTAACTTTTGAAAACTAGTCACCCTACCGATATCATCAAAGTTATCAACACAACATGTTTATTGGTCTAACTTGAGTACTTGTCACCCTACCGATATCATCAAAGTTATCAACACAACAGGTTTATTGGTCTAACTTGAGTACTTGTCACCCTACCGATATCATCAAAGTTATCAACACAACAGGTTTATTGGTCTAACTTTTGAAAACTAGTCACCCTACCGATATTATCAAAGTTATCAACTATCAGGGAAAGAAGTTCTGTAAAAAAAACTGTCGCCATGACCCAGTTATTGACCTTATGAATCTGTATGTCCAATAAAACAATAATCTGTGCTACTAATAAACAAATGTTTTTTCCTGAAAACGGAGACGCTTAACTTACTTTAGTAGTTTGTGCTGTAGGACAAGTACGACATCGATATAATCACATTACATGGAATTGTTGGCACATGATGACAGTACGCATATATTGTTTGCACATGATGACAGTACGCATATATTGTTTGCACATGATGACAGTACGCATATATTGTGTGTTCATAATATGAACCTGTGGTAATGCTATTAAGCGTTTGTTTGTTTGTTGAGTTCTTGCAGTATCTAAAAATTTACATGTGAAATAGCTAATGTAACAGTTTCCCTCTATGTAAATGCACAAAGAAAAAGATTTAAAATTCATCAGATATAATACAGAATGAATAATAAAGAATGTTAAATGAAGAACATGACAAATAAACATTTGGCAGAGTTTTCTCTCTTTAAATTCAATGGCCATAAGGACATTCTCCAGATTTCAAAGTTGGCATTCTAACGAGGTACATGTCACGATTAATAGCATGGACATTAATAGCATCAACATAGTTTATTACATTGACGAATAAATTACATGATGCTAGAAACATAGAGTACAAGTATGAATGTAAGAATCCTTATATCTATCTATCTATCTATCTATCTATCTATCTATGTATGTATGTCTATCTATCTATCTCTGTATATGCCTATTTAACTATTATCTATCTGTCTTTCATTCTATTTCTCTCTCTCTCTCTCTCTCTCTCTCTCTCTCTCTCTCTCTCTCTCTGTATATATATATATCCGTCTAACTATCTTTCCATTTAACTATCTATCTACCTGTATATCTGTGTCTGCCTCTACCGAGCTATCTATTTGAGAGAAATATATTTGATACTTAATAATCTCTGTTAACAATCTTACACGCCATTTTTCCAAATGTTTGTTCAGCACTGCACTCATATCGCCAACAAGATACAGTGAAAATATTTTCTTTTCCTTCCTTCCATCATAAATATGTGGGAAAGGTGTGTGGCATTAACAATAATCAATCATCTAATAATATCAACGTGATCAATCATCTAATAATATCAACGTGATCAATCATCTAATAATATCAACGTGATCAATCATCTAATAATATCAACGTGATCAATCATCTAATAATATCAACGTGATCAATCATCTAATAATATCAACGTAATCAATCATCTAATAATATCAACGTGATCAATCATCTAATAATATCAACGTGATCAATCATCTAATAATATCGACGTAATACCGGGAAAAAATATTCTCATCAAAACCATAGATAAATATATAATTGACATAATAATGTTTCGAAGAGATGAAGCTTTCTTAGTGAGCCTTTTTTTTGTCTTTGTCTTTGTCTTTGTCTTTGTCTTTGTCTTTGTCTAAACAAATACCGTAACCCTTTCTTAACACAACACGTGATAGTTATGCCTGACATCAGATATTTTACTTTGAACCAAAGTAAAAGTCATTTGTAAAGTTGAAACAAAAGCTTTGCTAACTCTCTTCCTCTGCGGTAGCACAGGAAGACCTCGCCACTTAACCAATATAGGGGATTTATCATCACCACAATGTATGCGCCACAGCTGAGACGGCTAATGGTTACCTTTCCTTACACTTGACTGGACTTCGGGGTAGAGCGATAGCCAGCCAGACACGGAGGGTGATGGTCTCATTATGGGAACACAAGTATAAAAAAAGATCATCAGAAGGCAGCAACAGGCGCATGTCTAAGCCATTGACGAGTCCAGCCCTCCATTTCTTTTGTGTCCACATTCTTACCGCTTGACCGCTGCCGTGTAGTCAGAGAAGTGAGACGAAAGCCTTGTCAGGGATTTAATCAGCCGTTTGTTGGAAGCGGTCTCCATGCAGGTCGCTGCCATACCACATTCATCTGTCAAACACTCTTGATCCTGCCTTTGATTAACAAGATGGCCGACAAATTGATTCAAAGGAGAACTGATCAAGATGTGATAGTTTGCTTCCTGGGTTCGATTGTTAGGTGATATTTTTGTAGATAAAGTCGTAGACATTTCAATTGTTAGGTGATACTTTTGTAGATAAAGTCGTAGACATTTCGATTGGATGTACTGCTTCAGGTTGGCAATTATTTCGCGGAAGATTCTGATTTGATTGATAAATACGTTATCTATATTTCTCTCCTTATACGATCGATGCGAAATGTCGACATTTTATTGTGATGGTCAGTTAAAATCTCAGCTGTTTGCTTTATTAGACATTGCGAAATGCACCTCTATCGAATGACTATTAATATGATTGGTTATATGACTTACTTATTCAGATATTGTTAGAGTACCTCTTTATGTATATTAATGACCTATGTTATTTTGTTAGAGTACCTCTTTATGTACATTAATGACCAATGTTATTTTGTTAGAGTACCTCTTTATGTACATTAATGACCAATGTTATTTTGTTAGAGTACCTCTTTATGTACATTAATGACCAATGTTATTTTGTTAGAGTACCTCTTTATGTACATTAATGACCAATGTTATTTTGTTAGAGTACCTCTTTATGTACATTAATGACCAATGTTATTTCTTTATCTATATATGCAACTTATATTCATATCAAAACACACAATTAGGATTATGTAAAGCGTTAATAATTTAAATATTGCTCTATGTACAAGTTTTCTCAACATTTTTGGGATCAATTATATATCTCGTGTGTGTGTATGTGTGTGCGTGTGTGTGTGTGTGTGTGTGTGTGTGTGTGTGTGTGTGTGTGTGTGTGTGTGTGTGTGTGTGTGTGTGTGTGTGTGTGTGTGTGTGTAAGGAATCATAACTCCATCTCCTGATTTTACTACTGTTTATTGTTGTGGACTACTATGGTTGTAATTGTTACAATAGCGTCCACACATTACTATGTCAGTAAATGTAACTGTTTGCACTAAGGATTTATGGTCAAAGAAAGTGCTTTTGGTTTTCTAAAGGTAGATTGCATCTGATTGACAACATTTTGCCTGCAGTCATATAAAAGTATACCTATCTATAGATTTAACGAAGCTCTATGTATCTGTTTCTGTAGTCAGATAAAAATATACCTGCCTAATATTTACGAGGATAACTATTTCTGTCGTCAGATATAAGTATACCTACCTACTATTTACGAGAATATCTATGTCTGTAGTCAGACAAAGGTAAACCTATCTATATATTTACCAGAATATCTATTTCTGTAGTCAGACAAAAGTAAACCTATCTATATATTTACCAGAATATCTATTTCTGTAGTCAGACAAAAGTAAACCTATCTATATATTTACCAGAATATCTATTTCTGTAGTCAGACAAAAGTAAACCTATCTATATATTTACCAGAATATCTATTTCTGTAGTCAGACAAAAGTAAACTTATCTATATATTTACCAGAATATCTATTTCTGTAGTCAGACAAAAGTAAACCTATCTATATATTTACCAGAATATCTATTTCTGTAGTCAGACAAAAGTAAACCTATCTATATATTTACGATGCTCTATAAATGGATTTCTGTAGCAGATAAAGGTATATATGACCTTCAGTTTTACGAGGCTATCTATTTCTGATTGATTATGATACTAGTAAGTAAAAGAGTATGTGTTGATTGCTATATGTAGCTATAACTGAATGATCCCATTTGTGTATTCGTCAGTCTATAGAAATTTCTGTTTCTGAATGATTCTTCTTGTAATCAGTAAGCGTAATTTTACAGCGTGGTGCTATTTCTAAGTTATTTTTACAGCGTGGGTGCTATTTCTAAGTTATTTTTACAGCGTCATGTAGCTATTTCTAAGTTATTTTTACAGCGTCATGTAGCTATTTCTAAGTTATTTTTACAGCGTCATGTAGCTATTTCTAAGTTATTTTTACAGCGTCATGTAGCTATATCTAAGTTATTTTTACAGCGTCATGTAGCTATTTCTAAGTTATTTTTACAGCGTCATGTAGCTATTTCTAAGTTATTTTTACAGCGTCATGTAGCTATTTCTAAGTTATTTTTTCGACATGTAGCTATTTCTAAGTTATTTTTTTTCGACATGTAGCTATTTCTTGTTATTTTTACAGTACTACAGACAAACGTCACACAGTCCCAATCAATCTTTCTGCCTTCAGTACCACTACTCAATACTACAGATAAACGTCACACAGTCCCAATCAATCTTTCTGCCTTCAGAATCACTACTCTATACTACAGATAAACGTCACACAGTCCCAATCAATCTTTCTGCCTTCAGTACTACAGACAAACGTCACACAGTCCCAATCAATTTTTCTGCCTTCAGTAATATGTCCATGGGTGACGTTTATCTGTAGTATTGAGTAGTGATTCTAAAGGCAGAAAAATTGATTGGGACAGTGTATGTATAAACATTTTAACCAAGAGGTTACAATTGTAGTATTGACGAGTGCTCCTGGATATTTATTTTATTTGCTAGGCTGCTGTTGAAACAATAGCAATGTTCAAGGACCAATGCTTCACTGACCAGTGATATATTCCTCCTAACTTACTACTAGAGTGGGTGGCTGTCCAAAACGATACCATCTTGTCCGGAGAATTTGCAGGATCAATTAATCAACCAGAAATCCAGGATGAGTTTGCGATCTAAAACTTTCACCTTAGCCAGTCTTCAGTCACCGTAGGCGTCAGCTGTTCACAGAATGCACGTGTCAAAGCACGACAAACTAATCCTCGGGCAGACAGTTCCTGGAAGTCTGTGAATTTAATTACTTAGATGGAAAGGTATTAACTGAGGGGGATAAGAGTCGAAAATAACCGCGTTCATATATCACATTATCAGAGATGGGCTTATGTTGTCTATTTAGCCCAGTAATGGAGATGATTTTGCCGTGTTGATATGCCCACTTACTGAGATAATTTTACCATATTGATATACCCACTAACAGAAATAACTTTACCAATTTGATATACCCATTAACTGAAAGGGCTGTACCGTATTAACATACCCTCTGGCTGAGATGACTGTGCCGAGTTGATATACACAATAGATGACTGTTTCGTGCTGACATGTCAATGACCGAGATGACTGGACTGAGTTGAGATGCCGCTAAAGAAGATGAGTCTCACCTATAATAATACTATTTAACTTACAGGGCCTGGTGTAGCGAAATTCTGCAGTAACAGACATAGGTCAATCTTGTAGAAATGTTCCTAATGCATTGAAAAACCTCATTTACGGAGTTGGATCTGTTGAGTTAAAACAACTTTAATAGAGATGGATTTATAGCGTAGAAATAACACACTAACGGAGAGGGGTCAATAGTGTTGAAATAACTCACTAACGGAGATAGGTCAATAGTGTGAAATAACTCACTAACGGAGATAGGTCAATAGTGTGAAATAACTCACTAACGGAGAGGGGTCAATAGTGTGAAATAACTCACTAACGGAGAGGGGTCAATAGTGTTGAAATAACTCACTAACGGAGATAGGTCAATAGTGTGAAATAACTCACTAACGGAGAGGGGTCAATAGTGTTGAAATAACTCACTAACGGAGAGGGGTCAATAGTGTGAAATAACTCACTAACGGAGATAGGTATATCAGGCGGTGGTGGTACTATTCAAACTCGTTTTTTCTTTACAACACACGCATATTGAAATTAATGTTATTCAAGGACATACTCGTGTATAACTAATGCTATTCTAGGACACACTCGTGTATAACTATTGCTATTCTAGGACACACTCGTGTATAACTAATGCTATTCTAGGACACACTCGTGTATAACTAATGCTATTCTAGGACACACTCGTGTATAACTAATGCTATTCTTGGACACACTCGTGTATAACTAATGCTATTCTAGGACACAATCGTGTATAACTAATGCTATTCTAGGACACAATCGTGTATGATATAACTAATGTTATTCTAGGACACAATCATGTATGATATAACTTATGCTATTATAGGACACAATCGTGTATGATATAACTAATGTTATTCTAGGACACAATCGTGTATAACTAATGCTAGTCTAGGACACAATCGTGTATAACTTATGCTATTATAGGACACAATCGTGTATGTATAACTTATGTTATTATAGGACACAAACATGATTACTGAAATTAGTCCTATTCTTGGACACATGCATACCTAAACTAATGGTAGGACATGAAAATTACTTCTGTAATTATATTATGCTAGGAACAATTTTGTATGCTGTAAATAATGCTATTTTAGGACACAATCATGCAAATTGAAACTAATGCCATTCTATGACCCAGTCATGCAAACTGAAATTAATGCGTTTCTAAGACACCTTTTTCGTACTGAAACTAAAGCCCTACTAGGACTCAGTTATGCATAAAGAAATGAATGCGATTCTTGCACACATACATACTAAAACTAATTCTTTTCTAGGACACAATCATGCACACTAAAACTAATTCTTTTCTAGGACACAATCATACTTACTAAAACTAATTCTATTCTAGGACACAATCATACACACTAAAACTACTTCTATTCTAGGACACAATCATACATACTAAAACTACTTCTATTCTAGGACAATCCTCCATATTGACACAATGCTATTCTATGACTATGTCATGAATACTGAAACTATTTTTATTCTTGGACTCACTGCTACAGAAAAAGAAGTTCTAAATGTAACCCATTCTGGAGTTCAATGACCTTTAGAAGTGGGCGATTAAGAGAAATTAACGATTTTGAATGTGATCGATAAGCAGACTTTAGCGACCTTTACAAGCAGACGATTTTCTCGATGTACTCTGGGCTGACGTTGTAATAATGGATTAAACCAAATATTTATTAATTAATGATGTAAAACATCTATAAATGCCGGTGCAGAGTATGCACTGATGGTTAGATATACATATCTGCAGCCTTACGCCGATATAATAGTACGTCACTATCAATTTAAATCACCGCCCCCCCCCCTTCAGTAAATAGACTGAGAAATAGATTTAAAATAAATACACAAATATAAACGGACAGAGAAAAACACGTAATAATTAGACTATCGCTACAAGTTACGACAACAAATATTAAGAAGTTACCTTACACTAACAGATACGCAAGGATGAAATAATGAAGGAAAAGATCAAGAAATAGGATCAAGAATATGTTTTGTTTTGTTCTTCTAAAAATTGCAATTTTTAGAAGATAGGATCAAGAATATGTTTTGTTTTGTTCTTCTAAAAATTGCAATTTTTAGAAGAACAAAACAAAACATATTCTTGATCCTATTTCTTCATCATCAGCAATTTAAACTGACAATATTGTCTGCAGTTCAGTCAATGACAACACTGCACTGGAGCCACTGTCCATAACAAGACCACTTCAGCCCTTTTTCTTCGCCTTACAAAGCTGGCAGACACTTAGCACGAGAGTCATATGAACGATTCAGCAGCAAGGCATCCTAAGCCCAAACAATAGACTTAAGCAGAAAGATAGAAACCCTGAAACATGAGTAACTGCAGATCCTAAATATACTGCCTAAGTACTACAATAATAAATACTTAATTTGGCTTATGTCTCTGTAACAAACAAAAATTAGACAGGTTTACAATAGATAACATTACTAATAAAACCTAACCATCCACACAATACACAGACTTTTGATAGCCAAGGGTGTGTCTATTCCTTGTACAACCTATTGCTGGAGGGACTCACGTTTCACCAAGAGTTCATTTGCCAGGAGTATGGATTTAGAATTTCCATCCAGCTTTTCTCAGACTAAAAACCACGACAATCTCTACCTAGACAAACTCTTTTAAATCAATCAAATTTGAGACTACACCTAGAGCTAATTAATATTTATGACTTTCTTACATCTTCTACGTCCACAATCTGTCAGCGCACCTCACCTATCTAAAAGACACATCTTAACGCTAGCATCAGCCTAAAAGTTGCGTAACCATTTAACTGGGTCAAAACAAGATGGAGATCTAAGCAACTTAAGCTGACTGCGTAGATACCAGGGCTCGGTTTCACGACAGCCAACTAGCCCGGTTTTCGACCTAAAATGGGTGTCAACTAGCTTAGTTGGCTTCTAAGTACTATATAGTGTTTCACGACTGCAACCTTACAAACACTAACAATAGTCTACCCCACGGCTACTCTCTACGCTCACTCACTCACTCACTCACTCAAACAGCTTACCTCTCCCTCCACTCCTGTCAATTGCGGACTTTCACTTTAATAAAAAGTTTACCAAAACACTTGTAAATGTTATAAATTACAAAAAATATCTCATTTCATAATTGTAGATAAAAAATATGAAAATTTATATATAAAAAAATATATGGGAGGATTCCTCATCATGTGACAACAATAGGCAAAGACCATTGACAAAAGAAATTAACGACCTTAGCAAATGAGTGATCAACAGATATTAATCAAAACTACGGGAAATAGCTAAAGCAAAATTTATCCGGTCACAACATGGTCGCAACTGTTCTTAGAAACCTAATAGAAAATTTACGTTAAAACGCGTGACAACGAGTGCACACTTAATAGAGAAGTTACGTTAAAAACGCGTGACAACGAGTGCACACTTAATAGAGAAGTTACGTTAAAAACGCGTGACAACGAGTGCACACTTAATAGAGAAGTTACGTTAAAACGCGTGACAACGAGTGCACACTTAATAGAGAAGTTACGTTAAAACGCGTGACAACGAGTGCACACTTAACAGAACTCCGCCTTAGTGCAGTTACTTTTACTACATAAGAATGGTGTACTCCTTATCAGATTTTCACCAGCTAATAAACATGACAAGTTCAAAGCAAGCACGCTATATCAGTCTAGTAAAATGTACGTCACCACTTAAGAAATATGCACACTCAGCATAATTGTCTTCACGCAGTTCTCTTTACAATCTTAGCACTCCACATAACATCACTGTGTAATTGTCATGTCTTCACGCGTTTCTCTTTACAATGTTAGCACTCCACATAACATCAGAGTGTATATTGTCCTGTCGTCACGCTGGTTTCCTTAACAATATTAGCACTCCACATAACATCAGAGTGTATATTGTCCTGGCGTCACGCTGGTTTCCTTAACAATGTTAGCACTCCACATTACATCAGAGTGTATATTGTCCTGTCGTCACGCTCGTTTCCTTAGCAATGTTAGCACTCCACATAACGATAATGCATAAGTTGCCAAATCTTCTCCGGCTGATATCGTGTCCCTATATGACTTTATTTGCGAACGTTTGGAATTTGGAGACAACAAAAATAAAGAAGAATAAAATGGAATTCTAGCTCAACTTTTCATCTCAATTTGATAACATTGCAATTTAGTACGCACTGTATAGGTATATATATCTTCTGAAAGTCTAGCATTCTAATCTGCAATAGGCTTGGCTTTTGCTTGTACAAATGCAGCCTGAATTAGCTACCATTTCCTATACCAAATTTATTTATTTTTAAACTATGATCATAAACCCACAATTTAATCTATTTCTTCAGTCAAATCATATAATTAAAAGCACACACAAGGAAATTAAATGATACTTTCATTGCCTCACGTAACACATTTACGATCGACTAACCCTAGCTCACGACTAAATTCTCATTTTCCGCGACGGCACTAATTGACATTCTTGCGACCAGAGTGGCTAAGCCTTGAGATTGCTTTACATCCGGGCATTCGCAAAGACAAGAAAGTTTACAAAGTTTTCAAATTTCCTACACTGAGTAGTTAATTTACTTTACTCAGCTATCATCTGTCTGTACACGGAAAGAAATGGAATGTAGGGGCGGTGTTTTAGTTTTTGTGTTTCAAAGAAATATTCGTCCGAATTCGTCTCGAATTTTTTGTTCTTGTAAATTGACAGCCAGATACAAACACGAGCTTTTGTTCTTGTTGTTGTAAATTGATAGCTAGACACACACACACACACACACACACACACACACACACACACACACACACACACACACACACACACACACGAATTTTTGTTCTTGTTGCTGTAAGTTGATAGCTAAACACACACTCAGTGTTTTGTTATTGTTGTTATAAATTGATAACTAAACACACACTCGATGTTTTGTCCTGGTTGTTGTAAATTAATAGCTAGACACAAACACACATGTTTGTTCTTGTAAATTAATAGCCAGACATTCTCGATATTTTGTTCTTGTAAATTAGTTTATAATCAGTATTGAAAGAACGTTTCATTAACAACATTAAACTACTGTAAAGTTCATGAAGAAATAAAGTTTTCTCATGAGTTATCTGTTTCTAAGTAACTATCGCACTGTCAAATTGAAACGAAATTATTTTATTGTACTGTTTATTTTAAATGACTGTGTAACACCTGAAAAGCAATGTGACATAAATAATAATTAATTGTTATTTTTATTAATAAATTTTCTGATTTAATTAAGTGTCTGTCACTAGTTGTTATTTTTTAGATTTCTTTCTAAACCATTGTTAGGTTAGGATACAAAATACTGTTAAAGTGCTAATTAAGAGTTGGACAGTGCTGTCTACTGGTGTCTATGCAATTATGTAATACGCACTAGGCAGCATGGTCACAAGATGTGCATTCTATAGGTCCTCAGTCATGCATGAGCACACATAAATTGCCTGCAGCCATTTCTTAATTAAGTGAAACATTAAAATACTGACAGTTGTATAGCATTGTCTGCAAGAATTCCAAGGACTATCAGTCTGATTACATGTCTCTTCAAGGGCCAGGTGTTTCCCACTCAAGAAATGAAAATAATATTAACATGACTAACATCCCTTACCTGGACCAGTCATGCAAAATGATTTTTTTCTCACAGTTGTAACAATGAAAAGTACAGACATGCACATACGCAAGCTAGCCCAAATTTGAGAACAGTCACGGTCTAAAAACACACAAGTCCCCATTATGTAGGCTTGAGTCAGTAAACAGGACATTTGAGTATGTTTTGGAATAGTTAATATCTTGTAACTAAACTTTGTGCACTTAGAAAATTATAAAACAAAATTCTTCTCATTCTGAAGCGTTTAGTCAAATTTTGCCTCTTTATTGTAGAGTTGGGTTATGATGATCTAAGAATCATAGTTAAATTGATGTCAGTAGAATTCTTTAACTTAAGGTTGTATAACTGTATTCTCTATTTTCAAGAAATCCTCCAAATTGTAACTTTGGAATGAGAAACTTCTCAGGATGAAATTGTGTACTTATCGTACTTAGACATTTCAGCTCCATGTGGAAGATTCTAATTGTGTTTTTCTTCTTTTCTTAGAGAAATCCATTGATTATATTTCTGCTATAATTTTGTGTGGCTGAATACTGTATTGACTCACAGATACACTGTGTCCTTAAATATGTCTGAGAGTGAAAGAGGTGATGGGAGGCCTAGTTTCTTTCATGGCTCACACCGGCATCACCTAATTGTTCCACAATGCTTTGAATCCTTCATTTTTCCAGTCTGCTTCTACATTCTGCATTTTACATTTTCCAGTCTGCATCCTGCATTATTCCAGTCATCAGTTTCATCAAGCTTTTCATTAAAGTCCAATCAAGTCGTGATGCTAACACCACAATAGTTATTGGTTATGATGATTATTATTATTTAATCACACATAAATACTTACAAATCGTGAGAATCTTATTTTATTTTATTAATGATTCTCCAGAAGACACCACTTGTCTCTCTCACTTAACGGATATATGTGCACTGTAAACATTTTCTCTCTTCCACAACATTAAAGACAATCATTTTCCATCACAATATTTCCATAGTTGGAAATCTTACCAAAGGAGAAGGCAAATCCATCTTTTAATCTATATTTAGTGAACCCACCCCCAGTCTTTCCAACATAGGCTTTCAATATGTGTAATATGATCGATAATTTAACAATACAATTATTAAATCAACAATCAAATACACAACATAATCAAAAGAGCATTGACATTGACATCACTTCACGACAGGTGGACAATTCTTTGGTTTATCCTAGTAAGACATAAGCGGTCAATTAACATAAATACATTATCATCAAAGAAATGATAGTAGAGTTTCAGAGAAATAATTAAAGTCAATACACATAACCTTTTCAAAGATGGTGGCTGTCACCAGCACAAGTTCACAATCATGTGGTTTGCAACAAGTCACTGCCTTTCATATTTAGGTGAGGTCCCATGTGTCCTTTCTAGACACATTACACAACCATTCCAGAATCATCTATCACCAAAAACACTATAGAGAATCATCCTGAATTTCAAATGCACTATCAAGTGCATCAGGAGGAATATTCTTGAATTTTCATGTGCATTAATCACACCATAGGGAACATTCAAATAATCATCATGAATTCTCAAGACCAAACTCAAGCCGCTATTTCCACCATATTGGCTCTCAAATGGAATTCACGGGAATCAACTTACAGCAACACACTCTACTGATAAGTTGATGACAAAACTGGATTCACACATCAACATGACCAAGCAAAATACAGTAGCCACTGTATCAGGATGTGACCAAAAAAAATGATGTGCTTTCTCTGCAAAAGTCAAATTAAGGCATCACTAAATTTCAGGCATATTTCATCTCTAAACACCTTTCTCTCTTACAAACATTCTCAACTTACAAAGCATGCAACAATATTGTTAACCTGATACACATGCAGCATAAGAAATATAGCATTTTTCAAAATTCACAAGTATAATATACAACATAGTCAAATTAATGAGCATAGAAATAATGGGTCAATTACATAAAGCACATAAAGCATTCTCTAATTCAAATTATAGATCAATAGCAAACATGTGTGAAATGTTTTAAGTCTATTCATTCTTTGTCAGTCTGTTAACTTACCATGTGCTAATGATCTCCTTTATGACCAGACTCTTGTTATGTGCAAATTCAAAGTGATTAGAATAGAGTACTTCTTCAAATAAGAAACTTTCAATCTATCCCCATTGTTTGAGGTCATTAAGAACAATGTGAGACTATTAGTAAGAAAAAACTACTCATCAAGTTGGAACTGGTTTGGATTGTATCAGCAATTTCTAGCCTAGCCTCCACCTAAGTTGTTTCCTTTCAACTCTGACACTTTACAAATAGCAGTATAAGCAATGCCCATGCCCTGGTCACTTTGACTTTTACCAATTTATATAACAATCAAGTCTAGGGATAGGCAAATTTACTCTACCTCATGTCATCATTGTTACTCAGCCAGTCTTATGACATTACAGCTTATGATGTTGTACCACCCATCTACATGTCATTGATGCATAGGCACATGAAACATTGCTATAGTTACAGTGACTGACATTTCAACAGTGCACAGTACACAGTGCTGACTCTCAGGGAGAGACAACTCCTTCAATACAAATAAACATTATATCAGGTGAGTGGCTTCTCAATCTATTCCTCCTAAAAAATATCTGCTATGTAAACTTTCCATTTCTTAGTCTTATTAGTATTTGCAACAATTAGTAATTTATAAGGGGTTAGATTAAATATTCATGTAAACTTTGCACTCCTCAAGAAACTTAGACTTAGTCTGCATAATGAACTATACTTGGTCAAACATTTTAAGAGACCAAGAACTGTTGCATAATAACAAGTGTATTTTCTATCATATTTCAATAGCAGATTTGTAAAGTAATTATTAACTTAGTCATATGAACACTACTTCTTAATTAGCCCACCTTTGTGACTACTCCTTAAATGTTATTTAACTTTCATTGTGTTGAAGACATTTTGTTATTTGTTAATTACACTTCTATTTCTACATTTAAACAAAGAAGGAGATATGAATGTTAGGGGTGGGGGCTTAATTTTATTTGTGTTAAAAGGTCAGACAATAGCATATCTTGGGAAGTGTCCCCCATCCCTGAACTGAGAGAGATGGTGTGGGCCAGAATTTCTATACGAGGAACAAGTAAAGCTCTGAGACAAAGTGAAGAAAATATATATCATTGGTTTTGGTCTTGGGGGCCTGACAGAGTTTCTCTGTCTGCAAAATTACGAAGACCTGTAAGGGCGGGATTAAGTAGATTAGGGGTTGTGCAGCATATTCTGTTAAACCGCCCATCACAGAGCTGCATTGCGCCTTGCACTGTCGACATTAGTCTAGTATTGCACTTCCCATATATAAATAAAAAGTCTAATATTGCAAGGTTGTAATAGATAAATGTCTTGTATTTCATTATCAGCTTCAAAATATTATCTTAAGTTGCGCCATCGATTTCACAATAGCCTTTTCTTGCATTGTCGATATAGAATTAAAATGTTATTGATTGAATGTTGAATTGTTTTTCAACGTCGATATTAAAATAGTATAGGAGTGGTGAGGTGCCTGTTTGCTTGATTTACTTTGTGTATTTTCTGTTTGTCTCGTTATCAAACGGAACAGAAGAGCGGCTACTGCGTTAAACAGAGCTTGATTGATTGACAGACAACTGATCAAATATCTTTAATTATTATTTAATTTCACGACTTTCATTTAGAAAGAGCCTACTGGTGCTTCAGTAAAAGTAGTTATAAAATAAAACTGGATTCATTTCTATATTTAATATATAAAAGTATTTATCAAATAAACCTAGACTCATTTCTATATTTAACCTATATACAAGAGCACTCAAGAAATGATTTCAAACTTAATTCCCAATTCAAACGTCAAAACACAAACTATTTCTTGAAGTCAGTCTTGAATTCTGATCATACTAACAGCCAATCAGGCGAGTTCTTGTCACAGACGACTTTGTCTCTTGGGTAAATGTTTAATCTAGAGTTACGAATCCGTCTTTGAAAGATGACTGACAACCTCTCCAGCGGCTGGATCACCGCAATGAGGAGTTCCCTCTTAGCCAACACCACTACCGACGAACGTTGGAGTCGAAGTTGCCCAATGTTGTCTACTTCAAGGAGGACAACAACGCGCTCTTTAAATGTTATTAGTAGATACATCTTCTTCTTCATTTTATATATATATATATATGCGAGCACACACACACACGCACACACACGTCCAATATTTTTTAATATATTTAAATGTTGTTAGTATATATCTGTTATTTACTTATGTTCCTTTTTTCTTGATTATATATATATGCACGCACACTCACACACTCACACACGCACACACACACACACACACACACAGAGAGAGAGAGAGAGAGAGACACATGCGTGAATAATATTTTTTATTAGAAATTATATTTCTCATATTATGAGAAATATGGAGTCATCTTTTAGATAAAGCGACAGTTTTTGTTTTTTTCTGACGGATTGTTGAACAACTAAGATACTTTAAAGTCGACTTCCTCGTTCTAGATATTAACAAGGCAAACATTTAATATGAATTATATATTCTAAATCAATCTAACATTTAATATGAAATATATATATTCTAAATCAATCAGACATATCTGTATAAATTTAGTAGTAGATATATGTTTTACATCCGCAGTTTATACCTATCTTTTCTTAAATCAAAGTGAAATGCTTTAAATCAATAGTAAATATCTGTATTAAGAGTAAAGTTAATATCTACCTTCAATCAGCAATAAATTATATCACTTAAATGCAGTAGAATATTTGTCAAACCAGCAGGAAATCTATATATCTTAAATGCAGTAAATATTTGACTTACACCAATAGTAAAATATATGTATTAAACCGGCTGTAAAATATTTCCCTTAAAAGAGTAGTAAAGTATCTGTCTTAAATGCAGAAGAATATTTTAATTAAACCAGTAATCAGTAGTAAAGTATGAGTCTTAAATGCAGTAGAATATCAACCTTACACCAGTAGTAAAACAATTGCTTTAAGTCAAAAGCAGTATGTCTGACAAAGTAGTAATAAAATATCTGTCTGAAATTGAGTAGAATATACGCGATAAGCCAGAGTTTAAAATATCTTTCTTAAAGGGAGTAGAATGTCTGACTTAAATCAGTAGTAAAATATTTGCCTGAAACCAGTTGTAAAAATATCTGCCTTATACCAGTAGTAAAATATTTGCCTTAAACCAGTAGTAAATATCTGGTTTAAGCCAGTAGTAAAATATTTGTCTTCAACCAGTAGTAAATATCTGGTTTAAGCCAGTAGTAAAATATTTGTCTTAAATCACTACTTAAAGCCTAGCTGGCATGAGACCCTTACTGACCTATACTATTCAGCAAACAAATCATAACGATTTGCAAGAATAAAAACAGCGCAAAAACACCAATTAAAGATTCTATAAAAGACGGAAAACAAATGTAATTAATGCACATCTTAAAACAACAGAAAACCAATAAAAAGAAGGAAAAAGGAAAAAAAAGAACAAAAACTCTACCAGCGTACCATCGATCATACTTTTCCCATTTGAGAGGCAAAAAAGAAAAGGAAGCTTTTCGTTCCCAGTTATAAGCCCCGAAGTAACGCACATATAAAGCAGCTCATGCATGCACATATTGTCAAAGCACATTTAAATGCACGATGTCTCTTGGGCAGAAAACCACATAATCACCTTCCTTCCCTCTGCTGACATTAAAGAACGACAAAGAGAGCATTCCGAACCCCGAGCAAATTTATCAAATTAAGGCTGTTGCGTGAAATGTCGAGATATCTGTTCGGACGGATTAACTCACTACGGTCGCAGGCGGACTAGAGCCATTAAGACCGGCTAGAATTGGGTGTTGTGATTAGAAGTTTCAATTTCCCTGCGTCATCCAAAACCTCGGTGACTTCTGCCTATCAGTGGGAGACACGAATGCAAATCTGTTTTCAAGGAAACAAAAAAACGGGCGACATGATTACGGGCACAATTTTCCGTGGCAAACGCCTGGAAATACTTACTTCTGACTCAAAACCTCAATGCAATGTGTCGGTTGTATGCGAGCGTAATATACTTGGAAACATGTGCTTGAAACATTTGCGTAGATTGATTCTATCTCAGACCGTTCTGCGAATCCAATCCAGATGTGACCATATGATACCTTTTCGCTGATGAAGCAACAAATCTTACTACTTCTCGGCGGCTTTGCTCGTCTTTTAGCCGCGAACAGAAGCCGGGGCGGGCGAGAAAATTAATTTATGTGGACATAAAAGTAAGATTTATCAAGCGGGCGCTTCGCGGGGACCAATTCCGAGGAGCGAGAGTTTCATTGCCTCGGCTTGTGAACACTGATAAAGCAGTGCGCCTCATCACGACTTGATCTGTCTTTCTGGAGTTTGCGTTTATTGCGCTGTCGACAATTTGTCCCCGTGTTCAAATTCGGGGTTCCCTCGGGAGGCCGCGGTAATTAAAGCCTAGGTGAACTGCTTGCAGACTGTGACCTATTCGAAACTGTTAGAGTAACTGATCGTTTAGGGGATAAAAAGTTTCAAAGAAAAATTCAAACTATTTTGTTTGTTTCTTCTTTTAATTTTCGTGAAGATTTCGATCCTGTTCAACATGAAGGATACACAGGGCATGAATGTGAAAACCAGAAGAGGTATGTAGGTGGTAAGAGGGGGTGGTGTTGGTGGTTTACGATGAAATTTGGTGGTAAATATGGTGGTGAAGGATGTTATCAAGGTGATGGTTGAAGATATTAGCAGGTGTGTATGATGGGAACTAGATGTGTACTGTGATAAAGTGAAAATTAATTTTGTGGAGGTATAGATTAAATCTCTCATTTAATAATTTACACAGGCAGAAAGGGTGATAGTTATAATTATAGAAAATATAGATTAAATCTTGTTTTTATTCTTAAATAAATCAAATCTTGATACTATTTTATAATTGATATACAAAATAAATATTATACAGCTAAAATAAATATTACACATCGTGGAATCTGGCGATATTATTTTCGTATGATCAATCGTGATATTTATTGTTATACACAGGAAGAATGTGATGATAACCATAGTTATACAGAGTTATAGATTATATTTAAATATGCAGTAGCCAGAATGTAGATATATTTATATTAGGCAAGGATAGATGGTTGTGTTCCTTAATTAAACGATCGGCATAACCTGAATATAATTACCGTACGGATATGGAGTAGAGTTGTGATAAAGTAATTTAGAGTAAGGCTGTGGAGCTGTGGTGAACATTATAGTTTGGTAGTGGTGAAAATTAAAATTATTAAGAGGTAGATTATGTGACGGTAAATGCTATCATGTAGAGTTAATTGTAGAGATTTTAAAAAATCATTATTGAAGTGTAGCATGATGGTGCTTGTCACAAAACGGGAGGCTCGTTACAAGCCGACCCGAGCTGAAGTTAGAGATGCAAGGGGTGAAGTCTATTTTTGGCCTGCTCCGGTGCACCTCCAAAAAAGCCCGTGACGTGTGCCAGTACTACGTCGTGTCAGGTTGTTACATAGACACACATGACATACTCCATTGATGTTTGGGTGGGGCCCAGTTTATTAGCGTCATGCCAAGGAACGTTTTATTGGCGGTGTGTGTTGTGAGTGTGTATCATAAATGTGAATAAATGGACGAACAGACGAACGGTGCAAAACAATAGTACAAATTCTTTCGTCCCTCTCAAAAACTATGAATAACAAGAGAGTTGAAAGATGTTTAAATCAGGTTATTTATTTCCCGATTTAAAAGGGGCACTACTCTTTCGCACAGTGATTAATCATTCATTCAACTTTCCAATGTCATACACTCTGTGGGAAATAAGGGGAGATGAAAATGATGAAATTCAAAATATAAAATAAAGATTAATTACACAATTCTTATGCGGCAAATGGGGCCGCTTTAACAATAGTTGACATGTAAAATAAGCATTACTTTTAACATTAAAGTTCTTATTTTGCAAACGATATAATAGTGTTCATTTTCTTAAGAGTCCTAGACTTAAGTATGTGCGCGTTAGCCGTGCTAATGATTACTCACTATTAATGTCAGAGTTCCAAGGAGATGACGTAAACTCACACGTCACTTATAAGCGGCACTTCAAAGTGAAGAATCACGGCGCAATTGAGGCGTCGCATTACAGGTGAAGACTCTGCAGAATCTAGGCACCACTTTCAGATTATCACGGGGAGAAATCTGAAATTTAGCTGACTGCTGTCAGCCTCGATAATTATCGTTGTTTGTCGTGGACACGGACACCTCAACGACGTTTAGCATTATCGGATGGAGTCGTCCAGTGGGATGTGTCGTCGCATCACATTGAGTGTAGAAATCCGGATTGTCTGTAAGAAATCTCGGTGCTAGCCTCTCAATTAGCGGGATAGACTGCCAAAACGAACTCAGACAGGGGGAAGAACAAGTTGGTCCCTCGTGTCGTTAACTGCATACAACCAGCGTCGCATGCATCGGGTTTTCTTTGACAGCGAACTTTCCACTTTGCCAACAATTATACTGAGTAATTTTGCCTCGTTACTCAATATATGGCATCAGACGGATGGAAAACGGATGGAAAGAGATTATTGCAGCTTTCCTTTATGAAATCTCTGTACATGAGATAATTCATACGTGAAGTTAGACTGGCTTCAGACGAATCGACGTTTTCAACATTGAGAGTAAAAGTCTTTATTTTGCCTCTTATATAGCTCTCACTGAAGGTTTCCAAAACTTCCAGAAGCTATGTCCTGTGACATGATTTTTGCCTTGGATATATAGTGGTAATCGTGATGCACGCTTTTCTGTGGTCAATACTAATGCGCACTGGCCATTTCACTCGTCAACAACATGTGACGGTATTGCGCAGTTGTCCCAATTTATTTAATATACATATTCTTCATAAACTAATATATATATTCAATATGATAATTAACACACACTGCGTCACGAACGTCTGTCTACTAAAGAGATCTTAGGTGACCGTTACTGGAATTTTCATGCTACATACGAAAAATAACAAAACTCGGATTACTTCAATTAGTTTTGTTAGCGGTTTTTTAAAATGAAATAAAATATAATTTCTGTCCCTCATTTCCTGTGACAACCCCCTTCTTAAAATTGATTGGAGCTCACAGAGTGGAAATCAAATAGGAACAAAAAAATTTTATTTCACACGATAGTCCCCACAGGAATTATATGCGCATCTGTGGAGAGACTATCCTCTCTCTTGTTTATATCGCGGTTATGGCATGCCGGGATAATGCGTCGGCACCCGAATTTTCTCTGCCCGCGATGTGTTCGACAACGAAGCTATACTCCTGTAGCAGGAGTGTCCATCTAGTTAGCCTAGCGTTATCGTACATGCTAGTGCGCAGATATGTCAGCGGCTTATGATCGCACTGCAGGATGAATGGTTTAGAGTACAGATATGCACTAAATTTCTTGAGTGCCCATACGATTGCTAAGCACTCTTTTTCAATCGTAGAATACCGTGTCTCACGATCTAACAGTTTCTTAGAAGCGTATGCTACCGGTAGGTATTCGTCATCTGTCTCTTGGAGAAGTATGGCACCGAGGCCTTCGTCTGATGCGTCGGTCCTGACAATAAATCTTTTGTCAAAGTCTGGTAACTGTAGGACGGGTTTACTGGTCAAGATGTCCTTCACTTTTTCGAGGGCGGTGCTACACTCTGCCGTCCATCGTATTTTCGTGGGTTGTTTGTTCCCAGTTAAGTCCGTCAGTGGTTTAAGAAGCGTACTGAAGTTTGGGACAAATTTTCGGTAGTACCCCACTAGCCCCAAAACTGCCCTGACCTGTTTCTTTGTAGTCGGTAAGGTCATGTCACGAATGGCTGCAGTCAAGTCTAGATTTGGGCCTATTTGTCCGTCACTTATGATATGGCCAAGAAACTCAATCTCCCGAAAGCCCGCGCGAACTTTGGAGGGTTTCACGGTCAATCTATGGCGCTCGAGAATGTCAAGTAGACCATCCACTGAGGATAAATGTTGGTCCCATGTTCCTGTTGCTACCAGTATGTCATCAAAGAAATTCAATGCGTCAACGCTCTCTAACGGTAATTTTCGCATGAAGCGCGCGAATGTTGCGGGTGCGTTCGCTAGTCCGAACGGTAGTCGGCAAAACTGAAATAAGCCTAGCGGAGTTGGGAATGCTGTTTTTGGTCTGTCGTCAATAGCAACTGACAGTTGCCAGTACCCTTTGCACATGTCAAACTTTGAAAAGTAATGTGCCTTGGTTAGTTTTGCGAATAATTCGTCCTGATTTGGAATGGGTTCCGCATCGAATTCAGTTATCTCATTTAACTGTCTGTAGTCCACACAAAAACGAAGCGTACCGTCTTTCTTTTTAACTAAGACGACCGGTGATGAATATGGGGAGATTGACTGTTCAATCACGCCCTGTTTTTGCATTTCACGCACCTGTTCTGCTATGTACTTCGTGCTCTCATATTTCTGTGGGTACTGTCTTAAGCGTATCGGTTTGTCGCTTAAAAGTTTGATGCGGTGTTCAACCAAATCTGAGTGGCCCGGTTGGTCGGTGAATATGCGCGCGTGTCTGTGTAAGAGTTTTGACATTGCGTCGCGCTGTTCGACAGTTAAGTTCGAGTCAATCTCGACTTGATCGACTGTAACTGCGGGGTTAGGCTGGGTTTCGGCGGACATCATGTCTGTTCTGAAATTGGAGTCTTCCAATTGTATCAGTGCGACATTCACGTTTTGTATCTGTTCGTCGCTGCGTTCATAGTAACGCTTTAGCATATTTATGTGATAGGTTTTCTGCTTATTTCCTATCTGTATGCTGTAGTCGTTCTGCTTCACACGCTTAATAACGCGGTAGGGTCCACGCCAGTGCATTTGCATGCGGTTGTTATGCGTAGGCCGCAAGAGTAACACGAGCTGACCTGGTTCGAGGTCACGTTCTACAGCCGTACGGTCAAAATTTCGCTTGTATCGGGGTTGTTTTTCGCGAATGTTTTCCTGTGCTAAGTGACATGTCTCGGTCAGACGTTGACGTAGTTCGGCTACGTACGTGTGAACATCTTTACCATCGGTCACAGTGTCTCCCTTGACCCATGTTTCTTTTATTAGCTTAAGGGGACCACGAGGTTGTCTGCCGTATAGTAGTTGGAACGGTGAGTAGCCCGTACTCTCTTGTGGGAGTTCGCGATACGCAAAGAGTAATGGTGCTAGAAAACGCGGCCACTGGTCGGGTTGTTCCGAGGCCATTTTAATTAACATTTTCTTTATTGTACCGTTGAAACGTTCAACGGCACCATTAGACTGAGCGTGATATGGTGATGAGAACAACTGTTTACACGCCAGTAGACGCATTGTTTCAGCCATCATTGCTGAGGTGAATTGAGTGCCCTGGTCACTCAATATCTCTCGGGGAACGCCCGTGCGAGAAAATACGTCTATTAAAGCGTCTGCGACTTCGATTGCTGTGATGCCCTTTAATGCGACTGCTTCTGGATATCGTGTTGCAAAATCCACGATTGTTAGGATATAGCGATATCCTCCTTCGGCCGCGGGAATGATTGGGCCAATAATGTCTACTGCGACTTTTAGGAATGGTTCCTCTACTGTTGGTACTATCTCGAGGGGAACTCGACTGACACGCCCTCGGTCAATATGTTGTTGACACTGCGTACATGTACGAACGTACGAGCGAACATCCCTACTCAGGCCTGGCCAAAAAAAGTCCTCACGAATCCGCTGCTCAGTGCGACGCGCGCCCTGATGTCCAGACATGATTGAGTCGTGTGCAAAGCTTAGAATCAGCGGTCTGAGTGGTTTAGGGGTAAATAAACACGTGGTGCTTCTAGTATCATTTTCCTTATAGTCGGTGCGCCGAAACGCTAGCCCGTCCTTCAGGAAATACGTAATTGTCGCGTACTTGCTGGACGTAATAGTGTTTTTCCGTGCCAGCTTTAGCATTGAGGACAAACTTTTGTCCTCCTGCTGCAGGTGACTGAGTTGACTTGGGGTCAACTGCGGGAATGTGTTCTCGACTATCTTTAGAGCCGGGGGTCCTTGTTTACTACGTTCCCGTTGTGCTCTAGTGGTTACGGGGAGAACAGGATAGATGCCATCAGTGTGTGCGTCACACTGACCGGGCGATAGTATGAATCCGAACTGCATGTCTCTTATCACTGCGGCGGTGACTGTACCGGAAAATACGGATGACGTAACATGTACAGTGGCTCTTGGACATGTACTAAGGTGTCCCATAACACATCGAATGCGGACACTACCCCTTAGATACTGTTCAGGGCGTACAAGTTTAGCATTTATGCAGCTTATGGACGCACCTGTATCGACCAGTATTTTGACTCTCTGTCCGTTTACTGTAGCCTGTTGGGTCTTTAGAGTTGCACCTGTTTCAGTGCATACTTTTACATCACGTGGACTGGGACAGTTCTGAGAACTATGCCCCTTCCCTTTGCAAGTGTAACACGTCATTGGCGGGGAGTCACGTGTGTGACGTCGTACGTCTTGTGACTTAGTATATGTCCGCTGTACCGGTTCGGGTTTTTCCGATTTCGTCATTGGTCGGTTCGGTTTCGGTGTATACTTCTGCCGATTTGTAGGAGGAGGGCGTGGTGCGCTCCTCGTAATTACCGGATCAGGGTAATCATTATACGTGTCTGCTAACTTCAACATATCACAGAAGTTAGTCGGGGGATTTCGCTGCAAATATGTCGTCATTGCAGGCGGAGCAATATGGAGAAATTGATCTCTTAATATCAAATCAAATAGGCCCTCATATGTCTTCCGGATGTCTGTCAAATCAATCCATCTATCAAGATAATGGCGTAACCGGGTACCGAAGGCTTGCATGGTGTCATTTGCTTTGGGTATGGCTCTCCTAAACATTTTTCGAAAGCCTTCTGCTGTACATTGAAAAGTACGCATCAAACCCGTTTTGAGATCTGCATAAGTAATAGCGGGATCGCGCGTTAGATCAGTAAATGCGCGCGAGCTTTCACCTTGGAGTATTTGACCGAGTTGTTGTTTCTTTTCAATGTCAGTGTAATTAAAGTTGGCAATGAAACTGTCAAAGCGTGTCAAAAACTCGTCAATCGTCTCGACTTCAGGGTTAAAGAAAGCTAGCCGTGTACGGGGTTTATTTAATTCGGCCTGTTGCTTAGCAGTCCCATCTAACAACTTCTCTCTAGCCGTTACCTCTTGCTTAGCTAGTTCAAGCTGTTCCTGATGTGCCTTCGCTTTTAACTTAAGCTTTTTCTCTTCTACTTCCTGCCTTTTATCTTCTAAATCATTAGCAGACTGAATCTTTAATAATTCTAGCTCTCTCGCCTCTTTCGATCTTTTCTCCTCTAGCTCTTTCAAAGTTTGCATCTCTAGCTGTTTAGCTAACTGTCTCTTATCTTCTAGCTCTATAGCCTCTTTCGATCTTTTTTCCTCTAGCTCTCTCAAAGTTTGCATCTCTAGCTGTTTAACTAACTCTCTCTTATCTTCTAGCTCTCTAGCCTCTTTCGATCTTTTTTCCTCTAGCTCTCTCAAAGTTTGCATCTCTAAATCCTTAGCTAACTGTCTCTTATCTTCTAGCTCTATAGCCTCTTTCGATCTTTTTTCCTCTAGCTCTCTCACCTCTTTCGCCTCATTTTCTTTCGCAACATACCATTTAGCTATCTCCTCATCCACGTATTCCTTTAACTCGGCTTTTTCATACCCGAATTCTCTACCCATAGCCATGAGTTCTTTCTTTATGTTTACTAGCTCGGCCATTTTTAAAATTGCTAGTTATCACGAGTTGGATAAAGTGACTTAGAATATTCGCGGGATTTTGACCTATGTCGGTCACAAGTGGTGCAATGGTGTGCGTATGAACACCAGCCACCACGTGATTAGGATTATGACAATCACGAATAAAAGAAATCCTAATCGGAAATTTGCAAAGTTAGCAAAATTAGCAAAACAACAGTTGCTAATGTAGCGTACAAAATATCGATCTATGTACGTCTAAACACGAGTCGGTACGCGTTAACGATAATAGCGTAAAGATTATAAAACTTATTTCAACACAATAATAAGTCTTATCAAAATCCAGTTCACCTAAGTCTCAATAGCAAAGCCCTAACATGCAATAAACAATGCATAATGGTGATGAGATAGAAAAGCAGGAAAGAGATGACACTTTCTTACAACAACACAATTTACCTTGTCAGATCACGGTCAGTGGTCACCAGATGTCACAAAACGGGAGGCTCGTTACAAGCCGACCCGAGCTGAAGTTAGAGATGCAAGGGGTGAAGTCTATTTTTGGCCTGCTCCGGTGCACCTCCAAAAAAGCCCGTGACGTGTGCCAGTACTACGTCGTGTCAGGTTGTTACATAGACACACATGACATACTCCATTGATGTTTGGGTGGGGCCCAGTTTATTAGCGTCATGCCAAGGAACGTTTTATTGGCGGTGTGTGTTGTGAGTGTGTATCATAAATGTGAATAAATGGACGAACAGACGAACGGTGCAAAACAATAGTACAAATTCTTTCGTCCCTCTCAAAAACTATGAATAACAAGAGAGTTGAAAGATGTTTAAATCAGGTTATTTATTTCCCGATTTAAAAGGGGCACTACTCTTTCGCACAGTGATTAATCATTCATTCAACTTTCCAATGTCATACACTCTGTGGGAAATAAGGGGAGATGAAAATGATGAAATTCAAAATATAAAATAAAGATTAATTACACAATTCTTATGCGGCAAATGGGGCCGCTTTAACAATAGTTGACATGTAAAATAAGCATTACTTTTAACATTAAAGTTCTTATTTTGCAAACGATATAATAGTGTTCATTTTCTTAAGAGTCCTAGACTTAAGTATGTGCGCGTTAGCCGTGCTAATGATTACTCACTATTAATGTCAGAGTTCCAAGGAGATGACGTAAACTCACACGTCACTTATAAGCGGCACTTCAAAGTGAAGAATCACGGCGCAATTGAGGCGTCGCATTACAGGTGAAGACTCTGCAGAATCTAGGCACCACTTTCAGATTATCACGGGGAGAAATCTGAAATTTAGCTGACTGCTGTCAGCCTCGATAATTATCGTTGTTTGTCGTGGACACGGACACCTCAACGACGTTTAGCATTATCGGATGGAGTCGTCCAGTGGGATGTGTCGTCGCATCACATTGAGTGTAGAAATCCGGATTGTCTGTAAGAAATCTCGGTGCTAGCCTCTCAATTAGCGGGATAGACTGCCAAAACGAACTCAGACAGGGGGAAGAACAAGTTGGTCCCTCGTGTCGTTAACTGCATACAACCAGCGTCGCATGCATCGGGTTTTCTTTGACAGCGAACTTTCCACTTTGCCAACAATTATACTGAGTAATTTTGCCTCGTTACTCAATATATGGCATCAGACGGATGGAAAACGGATGGAAAGAGATTATTGCAGCTTTCCTTTATGAAATCTCTGTACATGAGATAATTCATACGTGAAGTTAGACTGGCTTCAGACGAATCGACGTTTTCAACATTGAGAGTAAAAGTCTTTATTTTGCCTCTTATATAGCTCTCACTGAAGGTTTCCAAAACTTCCAGAAGCTATGTCCTGTGACATGATTTTTGCCTTGGATATATAGTGGTAATCGTGATGCACGCTTTTCTGTGGTCAATACTAATGCGCACTGGCCATTTCACTCGTCAACAACATGTGACGGTATTGCGCAGTTGTCCCAATTTATTTAATATACATATTCTTCATAAACTAATATATATATTCAATATGATAATTAACACACACTGCGTCACGAACGTCTGTCTACTAAAGAGATCTTAGGTGACCGTTACTGGAATTTTCATGCTACATACGAAAAATAACAAAACTCGGATTACTTCAATTAGTTTTGTTAGCGGTTTTTTAAAATGAAATAAAATATAATTTCTGTCCCTCATTTCCTGTGACAGTGCTGATAGTAATATTTGTCGATTTAAGGTGTGAGCATAATGGTTGTGGTTAATTGTGGTTAATTGTATATGTAGTAAAGTCATGGTGGTTGTTAAAGTTGTGTAATGATAGAAATTATTATGTAAGAGTACAGTGTGACCATGATGTTAGTAACAGCAATGTGAAGGCAGAGAATAGTGGTGTTAGTTGTTGTTAGTCGTAGGTAAAGTGGTGTTAGTATAGAGAATAGTGGTGTTAGTTGTTGGTAGTCGTAGGTAAAGTGGTGTTAGTACAGAGAATAGTGGTGTTATTTGTTGCTAGTCGTAGGTAAAGTGGTGTTAGTACAGAGAATAGTGGTGTTAGTTGTTGTTAGTCGTAGGTAAAATAAGTCCTGTTAGTATAGAGAATAATGGTGTTAGTTGTTGTTAGTCGTAGGTAAAGTGGTGTTAGTTGTTTTTAGTCGTAGGTAAAGTAAGCGGTTATTAGAAAAGATATGCAGGAAAGTGGTATTAAGTAAGTTATGCCGAGATGTAAGGAAATAGTGGTTTAATTGTATTTAATCTTATGAGAAGTGGTGACGTTAGTACAGATATGTGGAGGTATAGTGTAGTGTCATAACTGACAAAAATTACTATGCATGGCGGTTTCATCGCAGAATCACAAATCTACCAAACACGCCCACAAACTATATTTGCCATCATCTCTCATCACACATCACTGTATTTAACAAATGTCATTAAATTAGCTACAACACTTCCATATGTAACGGCACTAAATATCTTTTATTATTATTATTGTCAGGGAATTTTAGGCAAATTATGCCAAATCATGAAGATATTATTTTCATTTTTATTAATCCTCCTATTTAATTTATGAGAAGACATTTCCGTTAAAAACTGTGTTGGATGGTGCAATAACTTGTTTACGAGTTATTGGTATGTAGATCACTCTAGAGGTGAGGGAACTGCCGTTAACCGGATACGAGACGCCAGTGTTTGGTCACTTGCGTTCCATATCGTGACGTAATGTTAATCCGCCCGCTGACCTAGAGTCATTCATTTTATACGCGTAAATGAATCGAAATTCCTTATATGCTCATATTCATTCACAATGCCCATGTCCAGGGATAGGCCATCGCGTCCAGTAGACCGCATACGACTTTACATAGTGGTAAATATAGTTGACTTCTCTAAATTGTTGTATTAGACCACATACGACTTTACATAGTGGTAAATATAGTTGACTTCTCTAAATTGTTGTATTAGACCGAGTACGACTTTACATAGTGGTAAATATAGTTGACTTCTCTAAATTGTTGTATTAGACCACATACGACTTTACATAGTGGTAAATATAGTTGACTTCTCTAAATTGTTGTATTAGACCGAGTACGACTTTACATAGTGGTAAATATAGTTGACTTCTCTAAATTGTTGTATTAGACCACATACGACTTTACATAGTGGTAAATATAGTTGACTTCTCTAAATTGTTGTATTAGACCGAGTACGACTTTACATAGTGGTAAATATAGTTGACTTCTCTAAATTGTTGTATTAGACCACATACGACTTTACATAGTGGTAAATATAGTTGACTTCTCTAAATTGTTGTATTAGACCACATACGACTTTACATAGTGGTAAATATAGTTGACTTCTCTAAATTGTTGTATTTCTCATTTGTAGAATACTGTGTAAAATATTTATGTGATTGTCAAATGATTGATGTATTTTTCTCACAGAAGCTAAGTGGTGTTAGCGATTGATACATTATGTAGAAATGATCAAGATAGAATAAACACGTGTGATTGCTATATTCCCGCTGTTAAAATTGTTATAACGGGGAAGCGCTAACAGTGAATAGATGATCATTAATAAGCATTGATGTGGACTAAATGCTAAAATATATTGTATTCAGAAGCTGTACATTTGTAAGGCGAAATCATTTGTTCATTTGAGTATTTTTATTGATTTGGAATTGTGAATTAGCTGTAGCTAATTAGTAGAGATTGTAAAGAGTAATCTATCACTGTCACCACAAAGCCCATATAATTGTTTATTGTAGCATGATACTTTAGAATGATGTTATTCATTTACAGCAAGTCTTGGAGTTTTAGACTTGGAGTCTTGGAGTATTAGACTTGGAGTCTTAGGCTTGGAATCTTGAAGTTCTGATACCAACTGCTTGAGGACTACGCCAAGGTCATGTCCGAAGTTGGAGTGACGAGACGGAGATAACTGCCGCGTGACATCAGAAATGTGGAGGTCAAATAGACCACAGCAACATTTCAGCTACTTTATAAACTCCAGTTAAGTGGGATAAGTCCCAATTATAAACAGAACGGACTATACTAACGTATATATATAACCATTCGGATTGCGGGCTAAGTGAGATAGATTAACTCTAATCATCCATGTATCATTAATGTTCTTTATTTTTATTAGTATAAATTGTTATTAAATTTATTTGTTATCTTGCCCATTGTTACATAACTGGTAGAGTAACTGACCGTTTAGGGGATAAAAAGTTTCAAAGAAAAATTCAAACTATTTTGTTTGTTTCTTCTTTTAATTTTCGTGAAGATTTCGATCCTGTTCAACATGAAGGATACACTGGGCATGAATGTGAAAACCAGAAGAGGTATGTAGGTGGTAAGAGGGGGTGGTGTTGGTGGTTTACGATGAAATTTTGTGGTAAATATGGTGGTGAAGGATGTTATCAAGGTGATGGTTGAAGTTATTGGCAGGTGTGGTTAATATGATGGGAACTAGATGTGTACTGTGATAAAGAAGTGAAAATTAATTTTGTGGAGGTATAGATTAAATCTCTCATTTAATAATTTACACAGGCAGAAAGGGTGATAGTAGAAAATATAGATTAAATCTTGTTTTTATTCTTAAATACAATCAAATCTTGATACTATTTTATATTGATATACAAAGTAAATATTATACAGCTGGTATGTATTATTACACATCGTGGAATCTGGCGATATTATTTTCGTATGATCAATCGTGATATTTATTGTTATACACAGGAAGAATATTTTAGCACATTAGGTCAGATACACTGCTGATGGAGAGCAGTGCTATAGTCTAAAGAGATTTATTTTAGCACATTAGGTCAGATACACTGCTGATGGAGAGCAGTGCTATAATCTAAAGAGATTTATTTTAGCACATTAGGTCAGATACACTGCTGATGGAGAGCAGTGCTATAGTCTAAAGAGATTTATTTTAGCACATTAGGCAAAATGGCATTTGTACCAAGTGACGCAAGTGGACAAGATTTTTGTTCCTTACAATATAAAATAAGAGATATATTATACATTGACTCAAGGAATTTTGTATGTTTACAATTAAAAATATTCAATCAGTTGATCAAGTGGCAGTGAATAATGAAGAATAAATGATAAAATGGAAACGTGGAGACAGTGAATGATTTAAGACAAGTGTAGCAATAATGTAGGATTGTAACAAAGTTTTCGTGTGAAAGAAGAATGAATAGTGAATATTCAGATAGACCACCACCCTGCTCTCTTGCAAAAGTAGGGGTGGCTTAGTCAGCAGCACATATAAATCTATGGATGGTATTACAGAATCCACACACAGAAGCACCATGGATGTTTGTCTGGCTTTATTTTAATGTATTCTACATGCAGGGTTACTTTTGCTGACATGCATGCAGGCGAGAATGCAAAGTGGGATGGTAGAATGGCGGACAGTACAAAACAATACAACATACAAACGAGATGAGACAAGATAAACTTAACTGCACTCGCTCTTTCTAAACAAAAGTAATCAAGCTTATAGTTTGAAAAGTTAAATGTTATGTTTATTTATCTATGTCTCTCTTTCATGAGGTGGATAATTCAATCACTGCAAGGCATTCACAAACATTCACTCTGGGGTGGGGTAAATGATGAATGATAAAAGAATGATACAACAAGATTTTTCTAATAGAGTGGTAACTTCTGCTATCAACGACTATTCTAATGGCATAACATTACATCAATGACAATTTACTTAAAAGTTCTGGAATAGTGTTTCTGCAAATAATAGTTCTCAAGTCCAATGAGTATATGAGTAAATAAATAATGTTTTGAATAAAGTGTCTCAAGTTCCTTAATCTAAATTTATCTATGTGCACTGAGGTTTTTATAAATGTTATGAGTACTCATGAAATACTGTTATTGTAGTTGTGCTGATAAGCAATTGTCCATTGACACAAATCTCTAGTGTCGAATCTCATGGTCTCCACTACCACTGTCTTGGCAATGGATTACTGCTACACTCTGATTCACAAAGTTGACCTGTCTGTCTGTAGGCCAGGCTGGAAAAAGCAGTTCTAATACCATCACTCTGTGACAATGCTGATGTTGCAGTTCACTGTTTAGTGATATATCATCAATGGTGTGGTCCTTTTGCCCTTCCATCAGAACAACTGCTTGGATGCAAAACACTCCACCCTGAGAATAGATTAGTCCTCAAGGCTCCTTGCTGTCCCAAGAAAAATGTCTTAGTAGACTTGTTTTACCTTACACTGTGAATTGGCCTAAGTTGCTTGTCAAAACACAGCAGAGACTTTTCTTGATTTCAGTGAACTTCACTGCAATGAAAATATCCAGCCACTTTGCCATCATAACTTGGATAATCAACATGGCGACGAGAGACAATGAAAAAGGTAAATAAAGGGTTTCCTCCCTTGTCCATCAACACTGTACTCCTCAAATATTTTGGTGTCTCTCTGCTGACTTTAATTTCTTTCTTCCCTTTTATCACAAGTCAAAGTTTCTATAAAAAGTTTGCTGAATTCACATTTTCAGTGCACAATGCTCATGTCCTTAAAAGTTCATAACTTCCTTGCTTAGCATGCATTAGCACGAAAATCTTACTGCTAGACCTCAGGCATTTCTAACCCTCAAGTGCACATTAAGTTCTAATTAAATAGATATCTGTCATAACTATAAATATAATGTATTGAATTAAAAAAATCTTTTATCATGGTTATATAAATGTAACATATATGTCAAACTTTCTTAATTTAATCTTCTCACACTCAAGCAGCTCAGCAATGAAATAACTGCATTCACACAAATGCATAATTCACAGAATACACGTAGTTTTAATCTTATTGCTTTGAAATGTAGGTGAATTTACACTTGCACTCTTTTACCTGGCATTTCAAATATAAATACCGACCGTGATTATGCAGTGGTCGGACGACCTTGACCAGATGATTGACGTAAACAATAATAATAAAAATAATTTTGGCGTCTACCTTCCGCCCCCATAACAGATAACAAAACAATAAGATACATAGATGACAAGACAATGTAATAGGTGGATGACAAAACAATGAGATATATAGATGACGACATTGAGGTGGTTGGATGACAAGACAATGAGATAGATGGATGACAAGACAGTGAGATATGTGGGTGAAAATATATTAAGATAGGTGTATGACAAGACAACGAGATTGTATGTAACAATATAATGAGATAGGTGTGAAAAAATATAATGAGATATGTGTGTGACAATATATTAAGATAGGTGTGTGACAATATATTACGATAGGTGTGTGACAATATATTACGATAGGTGTGTGACAATATATTACGATAGGTGTGTGACAATATATTAAGATAGGTGTGTGACAATATATTACGATAGGTGTGTGACAATATATTAAGATAGGTGTGTGACAATATATTAAGATAGGTGTGTGAAAAGACAGTGAGATAGGTGTGTGACAATATATTAAGATAGGTGTGTGAAAAGACAGTGAGATAGGTGTGTGACAATATATTAAGATAGGTGTGTGAAAAGACAGTGAGATAGGTGTGTGACAATATATTACGATAGGTGTGTGACAATATATTAAGATAGGAGTGTGACAAGACAGTGAGATAGGTGTGTGACAATATATTAAGATAGATGTGTGAAAAGATATTGAGATAGTTGTTTGATAAGACAGTGAGATAAGTGTATGACATGCCAGTGTTTAAGTGTGTGAGAAGACAATGAGATAGGTGTGTGACAGGACACTGAGTTAGATGGGTGACAAGACATTGAGGATAGATTGGTGATAAAACAATGAGATAGACGCGTGACAATCAATGAAATAAGGTGGGTGACAAGTAATTGAGATAAGGTGGGTGACAAAACAATGGTAGTAACTGGATTGTGATCTATACTTCGTTCCCGTAACAGAGAGTTAACGAGGTGAAAAGATTGCTACCATTCGGAGGAGTAAGGATGCTAATTATTCATTTTGAAGATTATCATGAATGAATGAAAGGAATGAAGAAAAAAAGAAACAAACAAACAAACAAACAAACAAACAAAGAAACAAACAAACAAACAAACAAAGAAAAAAAGGAAGGAAGAAAGAAAGAATGAATGAATGAACGAAAAGAAGGAAGGAAAGAAAAAAGGACGAAAGAAAGGAATGAAGAAAAAAGAAAGAAAGAAAGAAAGAGGGATGGAGGGAAGGAAGAAAAGAAGAAAGAAAGAAAGAAAGAAAGAAAGAAAGAAAGAAAGAAAGAAAGAAAGAAAGAAAGAAAGAAAGAAAGAAAGGAAAAGAAAGAAGCAGAAGAAAAACATGATAAAAGTAAGAAGAACTAGAAAAAGAATGTGATAAAGAAGAAGAGCACTTTTTTCTTTTGTTTAGGACGTTCTTGAATAATCAATAATTTAATACATTCTCTTATCTCAACTTTAGATGCAAACGATTTATGTTATAGTAATGCGTGACAAACCTGGCATATTGCACTCTATGATCTGTTTAAACCGAATTTATATTTGTTCAAATTAGCATGTGTGACATTCTGATTTGCTGTTATTAATGTTCAGTTTTGTACCTTCATGTAATATATATTATTATCAAACACAAATTAATTTTCTTATCATGAATTTTAAATACTTTTAAGAATTTTAAATAATTGGAATATCATTATATTTCCTAAAACGGAAAAGAATTATATGCAACAGATATATTTTAAAGAAAAAATAGGTGTTTGCTTTTTATTTGAGTCATCCAAGTCATAAATGCCATTAGAAAAAAATGTGTGAAATAAATCATTTGCCTGAATGGTCTCATAGGCAGTTCCGTTACAAAAGGCATACTTATAAGTTAATTTATTTCTGCAGATGATTAAAACTTTTCTTTAAATGATCATGATATTATTTAATAAAAGTGAAGCCTATTGACAATATAATATTCTGACCTCAGGGAAGCATGTCATCACTGGCGTCATTTCAAGATGAACAGATTGGAAGTCTGATCCAGAATTAGACTCAAAATATGAGCAGCAGTGATGAATAATTTGATCTCAACAGCAGATTTTAAATTTTGCAACACAATGCCTGAAGCAAACAGTTTTTTTACTCTATAAACACATTAATTTATTATCACACTAATGTAAAAGACATTTGAAAAATGGTTGACGAAGTTGAACTAGAGTCATTAAGCATTTCAGCACAGAAGAGCCCTGTGTCATTGGGGAGGGGGAGATATAGTCAGCCAGCATTGGGGAGGGGGGATGTAGTCAGCCAGAAAACAACTGAACAGGCTGCACTAAACAGATTAAACAGAGAAAATTTTCTCCAATAGAAACATAGATATGCTTGAACAAGTTTTCACTGGTATCCAAACTATTTCAGTTTTGACTATCATTTACTTCCAGTCAGTTTAATGTCTAATACATTAGAGAGCTTGATTTCACTATTATTATTGTTTGGATGAAATTTCAAGAATTTTCTTTGTGTTAATTTTAAACTTAACAGATAAAGTCTATTATTATCTATGTATGCAATACGGCATTATAATTATGTGACAGTATCGCTTTCTTGGTTTTGAAAGCTGATTTATTTAACTATTTATTTTAACTAATTGTAACATGTGTTATGTACTTTAAGGCTATGTGCAAGTATTCTTGTTCTATACTTTAAGGCTATGTACAAGTATTTATGTTCTAGTAAACAGATATAAAACAGTCTGCATTCTACTTGTGATAAATAATTTATTGTGTGAAAGTACTGGCAAATCTGCTATGTCCAGAGACATTATTATGCCTGTCTACAACTTATATCATTATAGCTGTCTACAAATATCACTATTATAGCTGTCTACAAATATCATTATTATAACTGTCTACAAATATCATTATTATAGCTGTCTACAAATATCATTATTATAGCTGTCTACAAATATCATTATTATAGCTGTCTACAAATATCATTAATTATAGCTGTCTACCAGTATCATTATTATAGCTGTCTACAAATATCATTATTATAGCTGTCTACAAATATCGTTATTATAGTTGTCCATAAATATCATTGTTATAGCTGTCCACGAATATCATTATTATAGTTGCCTACAAATGGCATTGTTATAGCTGTCTACAAATATCGATATTATACTTGTCCATAAATATCATTATTAAAGCTGTCCACAAATATCATTATTATAGCTGTCTACAAATATCATTGTTATAGCTGTCCACGAACATCATTATTATAGTTGCCTACAAATAGCATTGTTATAGCTGTCTACAAATATAATTATTGTAGTTGCTTACAAAAGGCATTGTTATAGCAGACTACATATTTCATTATTATAGTTGCCTGCAAATGGCATTGTTATAGCTGACTACATATATATTATAGTTGCCAAAAATGGAATTGTTATAGCTGACTACAAATATATTATAGTTGCCTACAAATGGCATTGTTATAGCTGACTACAAATATCATTATTATAGTTGCCTACAAATGGCATTGTTATTGCTGACTACAAATATCATTATTATAGTTGCCTACAAATGGCATTGTTATAGTTGACTACAAATATCATTAACTGTCTACAAATGGCATTGTTATAACTGACTACAAATATCATTATTATAGTTGCCTACAAATGGCATTGTTATAGTTGACTACAAATATCATTAACTGTCTACAAATGGCATTGTTATAACTGACTACAAATATCATTATTATAGTTGCCTACAAATGCATTGTTATTGCTGACTACAAATGACATGTAACAAATGATGGATCTGTACCTTACCACTGAAAATAGAACTATATATGTTTAAGAGTTGCATTTGTGCCCGAATTGTGTGTGCTGAAACACTTCCTATACTTGTGTGTACACAACAGTTGTGACTCCTGTTTGATCTATTTATGGTTCAAGACTGCGGGCTACTATTCCATATATGTACTACTATATTTGCTACGTCCTACTCATCCTAGAGGGGTTGTAAAAAAATGTCCAGTCGCCCATCTCAGTTAGTAACCCTTTCTGGGAAGATGTCCTCTGCAAGACTATAGAGGTTCTAGAATTATCCTTCCAATAGAGAAACATCACAAGTCAATGTGATTTATTTCTGTTTTGAAAAGTACAAATTTTTGTAAACTAATTCTCAATGCAAACTCTCAAATGAAACATTTGTTATAGAAGTATCTGTGAAATTGATAGTGTCTGTCTATTAAGTCAACTGTAAACATTGATTTATTATTGTTTAAACATCTCTAAAGCAGTCAATTGTCTTAATGCAATACCATTCAGCAGTGGTTCTTAACTAAGGGATACATATTGGCTTACCTTTGGGTGTACAATATGCCTGATTTTTAGTAAATATATCACAAAACACATGTTGATCATAAGCACACATCTTTAGTTTTATCAAATATATGCATTTATTAACATTATACATTTTAAGCCATCTACTGTAATTTACAAACTACACAAATATATTTTCAAGTTTAAAGATACTTGTAGAAAAATTATTTCACTACAAAAGGCAGTGTGTACTGCAATGATGCCAGGTATTATCTTTGTACTGTCAAGTAAGGATATGACAGCACCACATCTGTTTGCCATCAACATACCCTTCAAAAATGTTAATAAGGGCTGCTAGAATATTTTAAAAAACTAATGATGCAGTGAAATAAAGTTAAGAATCCCTGTCACAGAATATTATGCATTTTATGAAATGGTCTGACTGCCCCTTAATCAGACATGCTTGGACGTTTTAGTGTTTTAAAAATTAGAATTAGTGACGTTTTAATGTTTTAAGTATTAGAATTAGTGACGTTCTAGTGATGGGCAATATGTTACTTCTCCACACCTTGGGTCACCGTAATCTTAGCTAATCCCCAAAACACACCTTGGGTCATTCATAATCTTAGCTAATCCCCAAAACACACCTGGCTGGCAATATGTGTTAAAAAGATGAATAATAGATAATCTAGAATAGAAGAGTGACAGTTCTAGAAGATAGCTTGAGCCCTTGATACATACACCCAGGATAGTAAGTGTCACAGGAAATGAGGGACAGAAATTATATTTTATTTCATTTTAAAAAACCGCTAACAAAACTAATTGAAGTAATCCGAGTTTTGTTATTTTTCGTATGTAGCATGTAACTTCCAGTAACGGTCACCTAAGATCTCTTTAGTAGACAGACGTTCGTGACGCAGTGTGTGTTAATTATCATATTGAATATATATATTAGTTTATGAAGAATATGTATATTAAATAAATTGGGACAACTGCGCAATACCGTCACATGTTGTTGACGAGTGAAATGGCCAGTGTGCATTAGGATTGACCACAGAAAAGCGTGCATCACGATTACCACTATATATCCAAGGCAAAAATCATGTCACAGGACATAGCTTCTGGAAGTTTTGGAAACCTTCAGTGAGAGCTATATAAGAGGCAAAATGAAGACTTTTACTCTCAATGTTGAAAACGTCGATTCGTCTGAAGCCAGTCTAACTTCACGTATGAATTATCTCATGTACAGAGATTTCATAAAGGAAAGCTGCAATAATCTCTTTCCATCCGTTTTCCATCCGTCTGATGCCATATATTGAGTAGCGAGGCAAAATTACTCAGTATAACTGTTGGCAAAGTGGAAAGTTCGCTGTCCAGAAAAACCCGATGCATGCGACGCTGGTTGTATGCAGTTAACGACACGAGGGACCAACTTGCTCTTCCCCCTGTCTGAGTTCGTTTTGGCAGTCTATCCCGCAAATTGAGGGGCTGGCGCCGGAGATACATATCCGGATTTCTACACTCAATGTAATGCGACGACACATCCCACTGGACGACTCCATCCGATAATGCTAAACGTCGTTGAGGTGTCCGTGTCCACGACAAACAACGATAATTATCGAGGCTGACAGCAGTCAGCTAAATTTCAGATTTCTCCCCGTGATAATCTGAAAGTGGTGCCTAGATTCTGCAGAGTCTTCACCTGTAATGCGACGCCTCAATTGCGCCGTGATCTTCACTTTGAAGTGCCGCTTATAAGTGACGTGTGAGATTACGTCATCTCCTTGGAACTCTGACATTAATAGTGAGTAATCATTAGCACGGCTAACGCGCACATACTTAAGTCTAGGACTCTTAAGAAAATGAACACTATTATATCGTTTGCAAAATAAGAACTCTAATGTTAAAAGTAATGCTTATTTTACATGTCAACTATTGTTAAAGCGGCCCCATTTGCCGCATAAGAATTGTGTAATTAATCTTTATTTTATATTTTGAATTTCATCATTTTCATCTCCCCTTATTTCCCCAAAGAGTGCATGACATTGGAAAGTTGAATGAATGATTAATCACTGTGCGAAAGAGTAGTGCCCCTTTTAAATCGGGAAATAAATAACCTGATTTAAACATCTTTCAACTCTCTTGTTATTCATAGTTTTTGAGAGGGACGAAAGAATTTGTACTATTGTTTTGCACCGTTCGTCTGTTCGTCCATTTATTCACATTTATGATACACACTCACAACACACACCGCCAATAAAACGTTCCTTGGCATGACACTAATAAAGTGGGCCCCACCCAAACATCAATGGAGTATGTCATGTGTGTCATTGTAACAACCTGACACGACGTAGTACTGGCACACGTCACGGGCTTTTTTTGGAGGTGCACCGGAGCAGGCCAAAAATAGACTTCACCCCTTGCATCTCTAACTTCAGCTCGGGTCGGCTTGTAACAAGCCCGCCCGTTTTGTGACATCTGGTGACCACTGACCGTGATCTGACAAGGTAAATTGTGTTGTTGTAAGAAAGTGTCATCTCTTTCCTGCTTTTCTATCTCATCACCATTATGCATTGTTTATTGCATGTTAGGGCTTGCTATTGAGACTTAGGTGAACTGGATTTTGATAAGACTTATTATTGTGTTGAAATAAGTTTTATAATCTTTACGCTATTATCGTTAACGCGTACCGACTCGTGTTTAGACGTACATAGATCGATATTTTGTACGCTACATTAGCAACTGTTGTTTTGCTAATTTTGCTAACTTTGCAAATTTCCGATTAGGATTTCTTTTATTCGTGATTGTCATAATCCTAATCACGTGGTGGCTGGTGTTCATACGCACACCATTGCACCACTTGTGACCGACAGAGGTCAAAATCCCGCGAATATTCTAAGTCACTTTATCCAACTCGTGATAACTAGCAATTTTAAAAATGGCCGAGCTAGTAAACATAAAGAAAGAACTCATGGCTATGGGTAGAGAATTCGGGTATGAAAAAGCCGAGTTAAAGGAATACGTGGATGAGGAGATAGCTAAATGGTATGTTGCGAAAGAAAATGAGGCGAAAGAGGCTATAGAGCTAGAAGAAAAGAGACAGGTAGCTAAGGATTTAGAGATGCGAACTTTGAGAGAGCTAGAAGATAAGAGAGAGTTAGCTAAACAGCTAGAGATGCAAACTTTGAGAGAGCTAGAAGAAAAAAGATCGAAAGAAGCTATAGAGCTAGAAGATAAGAGAGAGTTAGCTAAACAGCTAGAGATGCAAAACCTGAGAGAGCTAGAGGATAGAAAAAATGAGCTAGAGGAAAAAAGAGCGAAAGAGGCGAGAGATTTTAAAGAGAAAGAAATCCAAGATATGAGAGAAATAGAGTTATTAAAGATTCAGTCAGCTAGGGATTTAGAAGATAAAAGGCAGGAAGTAGAAGAGAAAAAGCTTAAGTTAAAAGCTAGAGCACATCAGGAACAGCTTGAATTAGCTAAGCAAGAGGTAACAGCTAGAGAGAAGTTGTTAGATGGGACTGCTAAGCAACAGGCCGAATTAAATAAACCCCGTACACGGCTAGCTTTCTTTAACCCTGAAGTCGAGACAATTGACGAGTTTTTGACACGCTTTGACAGTTTCATTGCCAACTTTAATTACACTGACATTGAAAAGAAACAACAACTGGGTCAAATACTTCAAGGTGAAAGCTCGCGCGCATTTACTGATCTAACGCGCGATCCCGCTATTACTTATGCAGATCTCAAAACGGGTTTGATGCGTACTTTTCAATGTACAGCAGAAGGCTTTCGAAAAATGTTTAGGAGAGCCATACCTAAAGCAAATGACACCATGCAAGCCTTCGGTACCCGGTTACGCCATTATCTTGATAGATGGATTGATTTGACAGACATCCGGAAGACATATGAGGGCCTATTTGATTTGATATTAAGAGATCAATTTCTCCATATTGCTCCGCCTGCAATGACGACATATTTGCAGCGAAACCCCCCGGCTAACTTCAGTGATATGTTGAGGTTAGCAGACACGTATAATGATTACCCTGATCCGGTAATTACGAGGAGCGCACCACGCCCTCCTCCTACAAATCGGCAGAAGTATACACCGAAACCGAACCGACCAATGACGAAATCGGAAAAACCCGAACCGGTACAGCGGACATATACTAAGTCACAAGACGTACGACGTCACACACGTGACTCCCCACCTATGACATGTTACACTTGCAAAGGGAAGGGGCATAGTTCTCAGAACTGTCCCAGTCCACGTGATGTAAAGGTATGCACTGAAACAGGTGCAACTCTAAAGACCCAACAGGCTACAGTAAACGGACAAAAAGTCAAAATACTGGTCGATACAGGTGCGTCCATAAGCTGCATAAATGCTAAACTTGTACGCCCTGAACAGTATCTAAGAGGTAGTGTCCGCATTCGATGTGTTATGGGACACCTTAGTACATGTCCAAGAGCCACTGTACATGTTACCTCACCCGTATTTTCCGGTACAGTCACCGCCGCAGTAATAAGAGACATGCAGTTCGGATTCATACTATCGCCCGAACAGTGTGACGCAAACACTGATGACATCTATCCTGTTCTCCCCGTAACCACTAGAGCACAACGGGTACGTAGTAAACAAGGACCCCCAGCTCTAAAGATAGTCGAGAATACATTCCCGCAGTTGACCCCAAGTCAACTCAGTCACCTGCAGCAGGAGGACAAAAGTTTGTCCTCAATGCTAAAGCTGGCACGGAAAAACACTATTACGTCCAGCAAGTACGCGACAATGACGTATTTCCTGAAGGACGGACTAGCGTTTCGGCGCACCGACTATAAGGAAAATGATACTAGAAGCACCACGTGTCTATTTACCCCTAAACCACTCAGACCGCTGATTCTAAGCTTTGCACACGACTCAATCATGTCTGGACATCAGGGCGCGCGTCGCACTGAGCAGCGAGTTCGCGAGGACTTTTTTTGGCCGGGCCTGAGTAGGGATGTTCGCTCGTACGTTCGTACATGTACGCAGTGTCAACAACATATCGACCGAGGGCGTGTCAGTCGAGTTCCCCTCGAGATAGTACCAACAGTAGAGGAACCATTCCTAAAAGTCGCAGTAGACATTATTGGCCCAATCATTCCCGCGGCCGAAGGAGGATATCGCTATATCCTAACAATCGTGGATTTTGCAACACGATATCCAGAAGCAGTCGCATTAAAGGGCATCACAGCGATCGAAGTCGCAGACGCTTTAATAGACGTATTTTCTCGCACGGGCGTTCCCCGAGAAATATTGAGTGACCAGGGCACTCAATTCACCTCAGCAATGATGGCTGAAACAATGCGTCTACTGGCGTGTAAACAGTTGTTCTCATCACCATATCACGCTCAGTCTAATGGTGCCGTTGAACGTTTCAACGGTACAATAAAGAAAATGTTAATTAAAATGGCCTCGGAACAACCCGACCAGTGGCCGCGTTTTCTAGCACCATTACTCTTTGCGTATCGCGAACTCCCACAAGAGAGTACGGGCTATTCACCGTTCCAACTACTATACGGCAGGCAACCTCGTGGTCCCCTTAAGCTAATAAAAGAAACATGGGTCAAGGGAGACACTGTGACCGATGGTAAAGATGTTCACACGTACGTAGCCGAACTACGTCAACGTCTGACCGAAACGTGTCACTTAGCACAGGAAAACGTTCGCGAAAAACAACCCCGATACAAGCGAAATTTTGACCGTACGGCTGTGGAACGTGACCTCGAACCAGGTCAGCTCGTGTTACTCTTGCGGCCCACGCATAACAACCGCATGCAAATGCACTGGCGTGGACCCTACCGCGTTATTAAGCGTGTGAAGCAGAACGATTATAGCATACAGATAGGAAATAAGCAGAAAATCTATCACATAAATATGCTAAAGCGTTACTATGAACGCAGCGACGAACAGATACAAAACGTGAATGTCGCACTGATACAATTGGAAGACTCCAATTTCAGAACAGACATGATGTCCGCCGAAACCCAGCCTAACTCTGCAGTTACAGTCGATCAAGTCGAGATTGACTCGAACTTAACTGTCGAACAGCGCGACGCAATGTCCAACCTCTTACACAGACACGCGCGCATATTCACCGACCAACCGGGCCACTCAGATTTGGTTGAACACCGCATCAAACTTTTAAGTGACAAACCGATACGCTTAAAACAGTACCCACAGAAATATGAGAGCACAAAGTACATAGCAGAACAGGTGCGTGAAATGCAAAAACAGGGCGTGATTGAACAGTCAATCTCCCCATATTCATCACCGGTCGTCTTAGTTAAAAAGAAAGACGGTACGCTTCGTTTTTGTGTGGACTACAGACAGTTAAATGAGATAACTGAATTCGATGCGGAACCTATCCCAAATCAGGACGAATTATTCGCAAAACTAACCAAGGCACATTACTTTTCAAAGTTTGACATGTGCAAAGGGTACTGGCAACTGTCAGTTGCTATTGACGACAGACCAAAAACAGCATTCCCAACTCCGCTAGGCTTGTTTCAATTTTGCCGACTACCGTTCGGACTAGCGAACGCACCCGCAACATTCGCGCGCTTCATGCGAAAATTACCGTTAGAGAGCGTTAACGCATTGAATTTCTTTGATGACATACTGGTAGCAACAGGAACATGGGACCAACATTTATCCTCAGTGGGTGGTCTACTTGACATTCTCGAGCGCCATAGATTGACCGTGAAACCTTCCAAAGTACGCGCGGGCTTTCGGGAGATTGAGTTTCTTGGCCATATCATAAGTGACGGACAAATAGGCCCTAATCTAGACTTAACTGCAGCCATTCGTGACATGACCTTACCGACTACAAAGAAACAGGTCAGGGCAGTTTTGGGGCTAGTGGGGTACTACCGAAAATTTGTCCCAAACTTCAGTACGCTTCTTAAACCACTGACGGACTTAACTGGGAACAAACAACCCACGAAAATACGATGGACGGCAGAGTGTAGCACCGCCCTCGAAAAAGTGAAGGACATCTTGACCAGTAAACCCGTCCTACAGTTACCAGACTTTGACAAAAGATTTATTGTCAGGACCGATGCATCAGACGAAGGCCTCGGTGCCATACTTCTCCAAGAGACAGATGACGAATACCTACCGGTAGCATACGCTTCTAAGAAACTGTTAGATCGTGAGACACGGTATTCTACGATTGAAAAAGAGTGCTTAGCAATCGTATGGGCACTCAAGAAATTTAGTGCATATCTGTACTCTAAACCATTCATCCTGCAGTGCGATCATAAGCCGCTGACATATCTGCGCACTAGCATGTATGATAACGCTAGGCTAACTAGATGGACACTCCTGCTACAGGAGTATAGCTTCGTTGTCGAACACATCGCGGGCCGAGAAAATTCGGGTGCCGATGCATTATCCCGGCATGCCATAACCGCGATATAAACAAGAGAGAGGATAGTCTCTCCACAGATGCGCATATAATTCCTGTGGAGACTATCGTGTGAAATAAAAATTTTTTTGTTCCTAATTGATTTCCACTCTGTGAGCTCCAATCAATTTTAAGAAGGGGGTTGTCACAGGAAATGAGGGACAGAAATTATATTTTATTTCATTTTAAAAAACCGCTAACAAAACTAATTGAAGTAATCCGAGTTTTGTTATTTTTCGTATGTAGCATGTAACTTCCAGTAACGGTCACCTAAGATCTCTTTAGTAGACAGACGTTCGTGACGCAGTGTGTGTTAATTATCATATTGAATATATATATTAGTTTATGAAGAATATGTATATTAAATAAATTGGGACAACTGCGCAATACCGTCACATGTTGTTGACGAGTGAAATGGCCAGTGTGCATTAGGATTGACCACAGAAAAGCGTGCATCACGATTACCACTATATATCCAAGGCAAAAATCATGTCACAGGACATAGCTTCTGGAAGTTTTGGAAACCTTCAGTGAGAGCTATATAAGAGGCAAAATGAAGACTTTTACTCTCAATGTTGAAAACGTCGATTCGTCTGAAGCCAGTCTAACTTCACGTATGAATTATCTCATGTACAGAGATTTCATAAAGGAAAGCTGCAATAATCTCTTTCCATCCGTTTTCCATCCGTCTGATGCCATATATTGAGTAGCGAGGCAAAATTACTCAGTATAACTGTTGGCAAAGTGGAAAGTTCGCTGTCCAGAAAAACCCGATGCATGCGACGCTGGTTGTATGCAGTTAACGACACGAGGGACCAACTTGCTCTTCCCCCTGTCTGAGTTCGTTTTGGCAGTCTATCCCGCAAATTGAGGGGCTGGCGCCGGAGATACATATCCGGATTTCTACACTCAATGTAATGCGACGACACATCCCACTGGACGACTCCATCCGATAATGCTAAACGTCGTTGAGGTGTCCGTGTCCACGACAAACAACGATAATTATCGAGGCTGACAGCAGTCAGCTAAATTTCAGATTTCTCCCCGTGATAATCTGAAAGTGGTGCCTAGATTCTGCAGAGTCTTCACCTGTAATGCGACGCCTCAATTGCGCCGTGATCTTCACTTTGAAGTGCCGCTTATAAGTGACGTGTGAGATTACGTCATCTCCTTGGAACTCTGACATTAATAGTGAGTAATCATTAGCACGGCTAACGCGCACATACTTAAGTCTAGGACTCTTAAGAAAATGAACACTATTATATCGTTTGCAAAATAAGAACTCTAATGTTAAAAGTAATGCTTATTTTACATGTCAACTATTGTTAAAGCGGCCCCATTTGCCGCATAAGAATTGTGTAATTAATCTTTATTTTATATTTTGAATTTCATCATTTTCATCTCCCCTTATTTCCCCAAAGAGTGCATGACATTGGAAAGTTGAATGAATGATTAATCACTGTGCGAAAGAGTAGTGCCCCTTTTAAATCGGGAAATAAATAACCTGATTTAAACATCTTTCAACTCTCTTGTTATTCATAGTTTTTGAGAGGGACGAAAGAATTTGTACTATTGTTTTGCACCGTTCGTCTGTTCGTCCATTTATTCACATTTATGATACACACTCACAACACACACCGCCAATAAAACGTTCCTTGGCATGACACTAATAAAGTGGGCCCCACCCAAACATCAATGGAGTATGTCATGTGTGTCATTGTAACAACCTGACACGACGTAGTACTGGCACACGTCACGGGCTTTTTTTGGAGGTGCACCGGAGCAGGCCAAAAATAGACTTCACCCCTTGCATCTCTAACTTCAGCTCGGGTCGGCTTGTAACAAGCCCGCCCGTTTTGTGACAGTAAGTAATGTCAAGAAATAAACTTGAGCATAATATTAGTTGGGTAAGCAAGATCACATACCTTCAGCAGTAATACATTCAGAGGATGATTTCCTCCTGTGCTAATAACCACCAATAAGGCTAGGAGTATGAATAACACCAGGAGCCAACATACATGTTGTAACGGTGGTCAGGTGCAGTCGACTAACAATTTACAGGTGCGTTTCTGGTACATTCACTCATGTGGTTGAGCAGCGCTTTGATTGTTTAGTTTAGTGAGTTGTCTGGAACATTCAGGTATGTTTCCAGTCAAAGGATAAGGGTCGGTTTTTCTAGAAGGTATGTTTATTATTTTTAGTGAAGGGGTGGGTGTGGCCTTCAGAAGCCATTATGTGACAGAATTCTTTTGTAATTAAGAAAGTTATTAAGTCCGTCATGCGGTATTCACTTGCTGGTACTATATCATAACTTAATGGAAAGGTGCGATCATTAAAGATTGAGCTCCAGTGTCCAATCAGAAGATTTCAGTTAACACTGCTTATACTTAATACAAACATGCTGATATCTTTTATATTTGTGTTTCTATGTGGACGTTCTCTGCTGTTGCAAAGATCACTCTCAAAAGTGGTAAGGATATAGTTACATTTGTGTTTGTTCCTATCCACAAATGTTTGAAATAACCAGGGCTGCAGAGGAAAAATGGGAAGAACAGAACTAAAAGATGTAAGCATAAAATTATATAAGTAAAGTGATCTCATGTGAATTTTTAAAACGTAAATATAGTGCCAGCGATGGACTACATTTTAGTGATATTAATTAGTGCTAGGTTTTAAATAAGCATAAGAAGCAAGAATTGTTATTTAGCTAGCTTAGTTTAGAGTGTTATCATATTATTATTTTTTTAAAGAATAATTGTCTGTATGTTGATTCTCAGTATCTGGACTATAGCCAAGATGTCTGATGTTTGTTACGCTCAATGCAATTACACAATTCTGAGACTATTAGATATGGAGTAACTGTGAAAGGTGCAGTTGAAGGAGAGAAAGGGGGAGAGAACAACAAATCATGAGAACAACAAATCATAAGCTGTAAAGACTGGTTGATAACACACAACACATGATTGAAACTCTAGGAAATAATTGAGAATTATAATAAATTAATTACCAGCCATCTTTATCTCCACTACTATATTAACCTATACTTTAGTTGCATATTAATATCACCAGTTTGTTCACATTCCTTTCTTCATTCTATCAACTCTCTAAATCTGTCTAGGAATGATTGAGTGTGGCTTGGGGCACGCCATATATCTGTCTGTCAATCTGTCTGGTATGTAAAAAAACCGTGTCGATTTGTGATTTTATTAGTCCGTCAGCAGCGTGTACGAGAAGAAAAAGTATGGCGCGTAACACTACCATGTACAGTCATATTCACCCATCAGTATGTCGCTATGTCAAACTACCATGTACAGTCATATTCACCCATCACTATGTCGCTATTACTATACTTACAAAATGTTGTGCTGCGTTTAGTCTAGCTTGTAATGTGTTTAGCTTGTAATGTTGTGTTTAGCTTGTAATGTTGTGTTTTGTGCTTCGTTAGGGTCAGTATGTGGTTCAAAACTGAACATTGTCACTTCTGTATGGTAGACGTGTTGTCCACTTAAATGATACAAATTGTAGTTGCCCGTCACTTCTGTAAGATAATATTTCTGTCCACGTATTTGATATTGACTGTAGCAGTGTTTGAAATTTGTGTATGTGTTAAGTCCACCATTCTTCAGTAGATTAAGTTGACTTTGACTGGACTGTTATTACCGATTATATCATTTGTCTTTAGAGAATTCACTTTGCACCACTTTATGTGACATGCACCCCTTGTTACTTGTTATGATGATGATGATGATGATGATGATGATGATGATGATGGTGATGATGATGATGATGATGATGATGATTAATTAATAATAATCATCCATAACTAATTACAAGTTATGAAAAAAAATTATTTATTTTTATTAATAATTCTCCCAGGAGACACCACTCGTCCCTGACTTGGCGGATTATACGGGTGTAATAAAAGTCTTCTCTCTTCCACAACAATAAGTCAGACGTTTTACTGTCACACAGTATTTTCACATGTGGAAACTTCTGATTAAAGGAGTAATAAAAATCCGTGTTTATTTATATTTAACGAGCCCCCATCCATCCACTATTACTCCAACATGTAGTTTAATAATATATGCAGGAAGGTTAATAAATTTAACAATAAATTTAATGAAACAACTTTCAGATAATTTTTATACTTATTCAGTCTTATATCCTAACACATAATTCAGTAGTCAGACCAGTATCAACATAAATCACAGGGCTATTCTTACCATAGAAGAAATGGAGTTATAGAGTGATATGATAATAGTTTGTACATGAGTGGATTCAAACAGCCATTTTTGCGTGTTTATTATTGTAAAGTAAATAATTGTACTATCAGTTCCTGGTGTATAGAATTTTTTGCGTGTTTATTATTGTAGAGTAAATAATTGTACTATCAGCTCCATGTGTATAGACATTTTTGCGTGTTTATTATTGTAAAGTAAGTAATTGTACTATCAGCTCCATGTGTACAGACATTTTTGCGTGTTTATTATTGTAAAGTAAGTAATTGTACTATCAGTTTCATGTGTACAGACATTTTTGCGTGTTTATTATTGTAAAGTAAATAATTGTATTATCAGCTCCATGTGTACAGACATTTTTGCGTGTTTATTATTGTAAAGTAAATAATTGTATTATCAGCTCCATGTGTACAGACATTTACGCGTGTTTATTATTGTAAAGTAAATAATTGTATTATCAGCTCCATGTGTACAGACATTTACGCGTGTTTATTATTGTAAAGTAAATAATTGTACTATCTGCTCCATGTGTACAGACATTTTTGCGTGTTTATTATTGTAAAGTAAATAATTGTACTATCAGCTCCATGTGTACAGACATTTTTGCGTGTTTATTATTGTAAAGTAAATAATTGTACTATCAGCTCCATGTGTACAGACATTTTTGTGTGTTTATTAATGTAAAGTAAGTAATTGTACTATCAGTTCCATGTGTACAGACATTTTTGCGTGTTTATTAATGTAAAGTAAGTAATTGTACTATCAGTTTCATGCCCATAGCCATTGGCGTACATACTTATTAATCTTCCCGCCAAAAATGTATTTTGAACTTTTGAGCAATTACTATTATAGTCTTCTTTATTTATTTATGGCTGGGTGGATGCATTGGTCATCAATACGGGAAGATCTGTCAGGCTACTGTCGATTAGACAATTTTTTATATGGGTTATCTGAAGAGTGTACTCGCATTGTCCTGTGTCTGTGAATTAACTATTTTGTCTGTCTGTAATCTATCACATCTATTGATGGGTTCTCTAATGATACAACATTAAAACTACTATGATGTTAGAAGTAAAACCTAATTATAATTATAATTAAAACTACTATGCTGTTAGAAGGAAAAACTAATTATAAACAGAGAATTAAAACCACACTAAATCCCGCAAGAACACACGTTAGTTCATTCCCGGATCTTGTTGAGTGCAAAAACAGATTAAGGGGATTAGTTCAGTTCTGAATGCTTTAATAGTATTTTCTGCTGGTTTACAGCCCCAGTGTCAAATAAAAACAAAAGATACGATTTAGTCTCCATTGGCACTCTGTGGCGTTCAACCCATGACAACAATGCTAGAAAATGCATTCCTGAAAATGATGATTTATTCAACAAGAGAGATTGTAGGCGACTGTTTTCAAATTTTATAATTTCCATGACAACAAAACTGACAGGACTGAATTCGGAATTGCAATGTATGTCCTTAAATGATTTCATCTGCAAAAGGGCCTTGCATTGTCTACAGTGTCCCTGTTCGCAACTAAACGTATACAATAGTAGAAGAGAGAGTGATGAAGAAAAAGAGAGAGATAAGGAAGAGAAAAATTGAGGACGTGATATGCCAAGGAAAGAGACGAGAGAGAAAGAAGGAAAGACTAAAACATGAAAAGGAACGTAAGTGGATTTTTTTCTTTTTCTTTTTTTTTTTAGTGAGGAAGGGTAACGTAAGCGAACTTTTCATGCTTGAAAATCATTTTATTTATTTTACTTTAGAAGCTCCATTTTAAGGACGAAATTATTGGAAGACGCAGCTGTTGGTCATATGGGAGAGAAAACAGCTTCCATGGTTATCTGATGAACATGGTACCAGAGTTTCTGTGAAAGAGAGGTTTCCTGGTTTCTGAGCTGAAATAAACAGCCCTGGTTGACTGGAATTGGCACACGTTTTATGAGTAGAGCATTCTGCTGTACGAAGAGAGCTTTGCAACAGGTGCACTGTCCCTTTTCACCAACATTCAAGGCGCCTATCTATCTATCTATCTATCTATCTATCTGACAGTCTATCTATCTCTCTATTTATCTATCTATCTATTTCTGTCTATCTATCTTTTTATCTATCTATCAATCTATCTACCTACCTATTTATCTATCTATCTATTTATTTCTGTCTGCCTATCTATCTATCTATCTATCTATCTTTCTATCTGATCTATCTATCTTTCTATCTTATCTATCTATCTATCTATCTGCGTAACACATCTGACTGTTTCTATCTACCTAGACGTTTTACATCTGTTTGTTCAGGAGAGTATTTAATAGTAAGTTAAGACGTTTATAATGTTTATAAATATATATGCTATTTGGGAAAACTGTATTTTGTCAGTTTAAAAAACGAATGTGTAAAGTAGAAATAGTTCCTTCAAACGATTATTACGTAAGAATAAGAAATAAGAAATACCTGTTTCATGGCACTATAACCAACGCATTAGTGACAGCCATATCGTTCCTTACAAAATAAAATTTTACCCAAAGTACAAATAGAAATATAGCATCATACAAGGAAGCAAGCAAGCAAATAAATTTTAAAAAGGAAAAGTATTTCTTGAACTTCTACTGCTAGTGACATTCGATGCTTGTGGAGAAAGCGCAAGAAAAATAGTAGACGCCAATCGAGGTACAAACGAACATCTATCTGGCATATGACCCCTAGAGGCTGACAGTCTGCCTCCGACAAAGGCAGCTACATCTAACCGCATATATTTCAAAGAAACAAAGAAAAGACATTTATCTTATTTAGTACAAGACCTTAGTTGCTATCGCACATTTTATTATAGTGATCAAAATCCTTTAGTCAACAGCAGATCCTCGAACGGTCCTGTTGATAGAATGTACAGTATCGTGCATTCGGCCATCTTTTGCCCGAGAAAACGGCCGTTTCTCGTTATTTGCAGGGACTCGGTAAGACTGTCCGCAGTCAATGTGGCGTGTCTGGCACTTCGGAACAGCCGGTCTGAAACCTTCTCAGAAGTCAGAATGTGAGTCCAGGGACCCATTTCCGCGGACTAAGTAGCAATTATGAATTACAGTGTGTGTGTCACGGTGCCACCACTGTGCATCCCTCCTATCCGTTACCCGGGTCAAAGGTGACTGAGGGAGAAACCGTTGGAAAGGGGGGAAAGTTATATTTTGTTCTCGGAGTTCTGCGAGAGGCTTTGCACGACAACAGCTCTTCGAAATCAGCTGTTGTAAGACTGTTATTGTGTAGTTGTTGTTTATCTGGTTAAGCGAAATAACAACTGCATTGCATAGTTTGTGATAATTTAATATAATTTAATGAGAAGGCATGTCGAATGACGCTTTCAAGAAGATGAAGGAAAAAGGGAAGGAGAAGAACAATGACAGGAAGGAAAAAAGAAGAAATAAAAAGAAAAAGAGCAAGATGGTACAAGTGACCCGTTCAAACAAATAAATGAACACCTCACCATTCTATCACTGACACAGAATTTTATCAAAGTCACAAAGTTATATCAATTTCAGAAAGTTCTATCAACATCAGAAAGTTATATCAATACCAGAGAGTTATGTCAATACCAGAAAGTTATATCAATACCAGAGAGTTATGTCAATACCAGAGAGTTATGTCAATACCAGAGAGTTATGTCAATACCAGAGAGTTATGTCATGTCAGAAATTCTATCAACGCCAGACATTTCTTCTAACACCAGCGTACTACAACATTTCAAATATTTATCAACACCATAAAATTTCTTCTACACCACAATGTTCAACATTACAATCCTTCATGATAATCACAAAGTTCTATCGATGCCTTAAAGTTATGTAAAATCTTCAATTTTTTGTCAAAGTCATCAAAGTTCTACCAACACCGAAAAAGTTTATACCAAAAGAGCAATGTTATGTTTACATCGCAAATTTATACCAATACCGCAAAATTATATGAACACTAAATGTTACATCAACTCCACTAAGTTATACCAATACGCAAAATTATATGAACACTAAATGTTACATCAACTCCACTAAGTTATACCAATACGCAAAATTATATGAACACTAAATGTTACATCAACTCCACTAAGTTATACCAATATCAACAAGTTATTCTAACATCAGAGAGTTAACCTATATCAACAACTTTTTCCAGCATCAGAGAGTTATACCAATATCAAAAAAGATATTCCAACATATTATGTTGCCATCAGAAAGTTGTATCAGCACTGTACAGTTACATCAACATCGCAAAATGACACCAGTTCTAAACATCAAAAATAAGACCCGTGTTCTTTCCTGATAGTCTGTGTATGACTTACAATGCCGGGCTCAAAGGGGTTTCTTACCATGCCGCCTAATAAGTAAAATAATCTCAATTTCTAATCACTTTTCTCACACCAGATAACACACATTTTCTGAAAACAGCTCTCTGGCACGCTATCCCTCACCTCCGACGGCCTCACAAGATAACTATGACACACTCGGGACGTGATAGATTTGGCCCACAAACAACGTTAGCCATTGGAGTTGGCGCGCTAGGAGAGACATTTCTGTCGCAATTTGATGGCAATTAGTGGTCGAACGGTCCATTGTCATGCAATAATATTAATTAGACGAAGATAAGAACAGCACACAAAACAAACGGACTTTTCTTTTTTTACTGAGAGATAAAATTACCCAAAAACAACGAAAGTTATTCTTTTAATTTTTACCCAGCAATTGAGTTTCTACTTCCACCTATCCCTTAACACCATCTTCTATGACAACCCGTGCATTCCTTTGTTCAATGAATATTATTTCTTTCAAATGTAGACAATATGAGTCCACCACAATAAAAGTAAAAAATAAGATTTATGAAACAAAGGTTATATATTTGTGAAAAGAAAGTGCACAGATTTGTGAAAAGTGCTTACAATTATTCTATCTGTTCCTATCTCGTTGACCTGTAACTGGGTTATCGCTCTTTGCGTTGTTCTCGTCAGCTATGAAGTTCTCTCCAATAAAAACTATTCTACTCTATAATACAGACACAAAAAATAACTATTCTACTCTATAATACAGACACAAAAAATAACTATTCTACTCTATAATACAGACACAAAAAATAACATTTGCATTATTCGAAGCATTAATAACAAAGTTATCGTAAAAAGAACTTTTATAAATTTCAGTTTGAAAACAAATCAAGTTAATATAATTCTGTTGGAAGTTACTCCTGTCCGGTGTAAAAAAAAAAAATAATTAAATTAAATTAATTAACACGGAAAGCAATCAAAACGGGAGGTCGGGGAAATGTTTCTATTTTTTTCCATCAGGTATTTAAAATAAACATAATGCAGATTATTAAAAGACTTCTAGAAGGGGGGTTGATTATTTGAAAGCACAATATCAATCAAAAATCAAACTAAGATTCCTGCAAGATTTGTAAGTGAGATTATTTCAGTGTGGGATAGAACAAATACTATAAAGTTGACTGATACAATTCGATCAGTGATAACATTTTTAAAGTTAAAGCGTTATCACCTGTTAACATTTATTTTAAAAGACGAAATACACAACAAAATGTGCTTTATATAATTTCTGATTAATAACATAAATTACATTAATATATCATGTGCAGAATTACATATGAGTGCGAGAAAATTTGTTCATGTCTGCAAGTATATTCGCATTTTATTTATTTCTTTGTCTGTTAATGGTTTTGTCTGTGTATTAAAATGCTCTGCGTATTCAAACGCTGTTAAAATTTGCACTATAATGGCTTCTTCGGTTTCTTTTTTTTTTTTTTTGCATCAATCGAAATTTTATAATGTTTTTACCACAAATGACTCTGCGTTAAACTATCCCTATTACGTTGGTCAACCAAGCTCTCAATTGGTCACTTATGTTTGGTCAATCAAGCTCTCAATCTGTTAATTATGTCAGTCAATCAAGCTCTCAGTTGGTCAATCAAGCTCTCAGTTGGTCAATCAAGCTCTCAGTCGGTCAATTATGTCGGTCAATCAAGCTCTCAGTCTGTTATTTATGTCAGCCAATCAAGCTCTCAGTTGATCAATGATGTCGGTAAATCAAGCTCTCAATCGGTCAATAATGTCGGTCATTCAAGCTAGTTTTTCTCGCTTTCAAAATGTCACGTTCTGGCGTGTCAGCAATAACCTTCAGGCTAAGGTGTCAATGACAAACATATCTCTTCTTCCTCGCCATGGAGTTTGCTGGTTCTCCTTGTCTCTAGTCAGGTTCTCTCTCTACAAACACGATACAGTCAACAACGACAACGAGAAGACAAAAAAGGTATTTAAAATAGCTAAATACAGTACAATATTTGAAAATATATTCATAAGCGCATATCCTTTATAAAGTCGAGCCGAAATAGATAGATAGATAGATAGATAGATAGATAGATAGACAGACAGACAGACAGACAGATAGATAGATAGATAGATAGATAGATAGATAGATAGATAGATAGATAGATAGATAGATAGATAGATAGATAGATAGATACTTTAGACTTAAAATTTAGCCAGTCAAATAACTAATCTCACATATTTATACCTCATCGACAATAAAATTATTTTAAATAGCTTTCAAATGTCTCTCAGGACTTTTCCAAGTTGAATTCACTCTTTTTCACAGTTATTATTTTCTTGTCTAATACACTTCTTTCTGATACGATAAGGGAGATAATCGACACTAGAATGTCTACATGTTCATCGAGCAATCTTTTGGCATCGACCAGATTATATTCTCATCAAAGGTACTGCGAAAACACAAAACCGTGCACCAAAGAGAGGAAAACAGGAATTTGTTTGTCTTCATATTTTTCTTAAAGCAATCTAAGCACCCAAAAATTTGAAGCTGACAAGTCCTTTTTCATCGTGCTGTGAAATCGCTCCCGCTCAAGTAGATCGCTTAATCGAGCGTTTGCCCGGCTAATTTGCATCGCAGCAGGCGCACACATATTTCAACCCGCCTTTTTTCTTTCTCTCTCTCACTCTTTTTTTTAAGTCTCTCAAACTCATGTTGACTTCAAAAAAACCACTGGGAGAAAATATTGTATGTCGTTTGTATAAAGTGATGTTCGAAATAGGGTATATAAAAATCTCTGTACTTTGTTTTGAATTGTTGTCAAACATTCTAGTCAGCTTAATACTCATTGGGGATGCTTTTTTAAAACTTTATCATAAGTGACTACTTTATAATTTTTAATTTAAAAAAGCAATTATTTCGCTTTAATTGTCTTAATATAAATACATTTCCAAACAAAGAGAGAAAAGTTTCCTTTGTAAGGTCTTTAAAGCCCTCGCATAGATTTTTGTTTAAGTTTCAAAAGTATCATGCAGATTTTCATTTTCTAATTTAAATATGTACACAGCTTGATAAGTGTCAGGTAATGTTTTAGCAATAGTAATAAATGTTATTGTTAATGTAATGTTATTACAACAGTAATAAATGTTATTGTTAATGTAATGTTATTACAACAGTAATACATTTTCTAATAAATGTTATTGTTAATGTAATGTTATTACAACAGTAATAAATTTTCTAATAAATGTTATTGTTAATGTAATGTTATTACAACAGTAATAAATTTTCTAATAAATGTTATTGTTAATGTAATGTTATTAAAACACTAATAAATGTTATTGTTAATGTAATGTTATCACAACAGTAATAAAGAGGGGAGTTTGTGCCATTTAAATAGGTCGGGTAGTGTTATAATTACAGTAATATAGAGTGGGATTTTAAACTTTTCATAAGATCTTTTATTATATTTTAAACATTTATTCATTTACAAATATTTTAAATATTGTAATTACATGTGTGACTAATAAAACTAACTGATATGAAGCATGTTTATTAAATGTCTACGAAAACATCTTGACTTTACAGACTTCATGTCAATTAATTATAGTCACAGTCATATTTAATTCATTTTATAGCTCACGTTGCCCTTGAAGCTATAATAAATAGCATCAGTGTCTTTGAAGCTGTAATAAATAGCTCACGTGGTCTTAAAAAGTCCACATTATTTTTGAAGCTTTAATAAATAACTCACGTTGTCTTTGAAGTATCATAAATCTGTCATAAGTCTCTTCTAACTATGTTATTTGTTTGAACCTCTCAATATTATTTTTATTGTCCAATACTGTATTGTTTCAGTTAAAATCAATTTCAAAGCAGTCTAAAATAGTTTTGTGTGTTCCAAACTTGTGTGATTTAAAAACCCTGAAGAGATTTAAATCGTTATTGCTTCTACAATATATTCGTCTTATATTAGCATGTTTGCACACTCATAAATACACATGCATACACACACACACACACACACACACACACACACACACACACACACGCACACACACACACACACACACACACACACACACGACTATAATAGATGGATGGATAGATAGATAGATAGATAGATAGATAGATAGATAGATACATAGATAGATAGATGGATGGATGGATGGATGGATGGATAGATAGATAGATAGATAGATAGATAGATAGATAGATAGATAGATAGATAGATAGATAGATAGATAGATAGATAGATAGATAGATAGATAGATAGATAGATAGATAGATAGATAGATAGATAGATAGATAGATAGATAGATAGATAGATAGATAGATAGATAGATAGATAGATACGAGAGTTGCGAACAATGTAGTAGCAGATTTTCGTCAACTATTTTGTCACATTTCTAGTTCAATAAATAATTTTTTAAAATAATTAATTAGCACGATCACTACAAATAAATTTTTACTTTATTTCGTCTTCCTTCGCCACTCTCCATCTTTCCATCTCATTCCTTACTTGTTATTTTTCCTTTCAAATAAATACTTAAGGCTAAACTTTTATCTTTGTAATATAAATATTAAAATAAATGCTCAAGGCTAAACTTTTATCTTTGTAATATAAATATTAAAATAAATACTCAAGGCTAAACGTTTATCTTTGTAACATAAATATTGAAATAAATACTGATGGCTTGTCTTTGTAATATAAATATTGAAATAAATACTAATGGCTTGTCATTGTAATATAAATAATGAAATAAATACTCATGGCTAACCTTTTGTCTTTGTAACACAAGTAATGAAATAAATACTCATGGCTAACCTTTTGTCTTTGTAACACAAGTAATGAAATAAATACTCATGGCTAACCTTTTGTCTTTGTAACACAAGTAATGAAATAAATACTCAAGGCTAACGTTTTGTCTTTGTAATGTAAATAATTATAATCAAATAAATACTCATGACTAACATTTTGTCTTTGTAACACAAGTAATGAAATAAATACTCATTGTAACACAAGTAATGAAATAAATACTCATGGCTAACATTTTGTTGGAGAGAATTAATCAAGCATATACAGCAAGATGCCCTAATAAGGTATCATTTATTAAACCATTGATCTGAAAGTCGCCCGGACACAGGTTTCATTACGATCACATGAAATTTCTTCCTTGGTGTTTGTGTGCATCAACGTGTAAACATTTTCTAAGCAACTGCTTATCTTCGGCCATTTCTTTTTTTCTTCTTTCCTTTCTTCTGTTCTTTTTATTTTTGGTCCCAGCTTCCTCCTACACCCGAGGTTCAGGAACATTTGCGGTTGTTTTACTTTCTTATCCACACAAACTCCTCTTCATCGCTACTCGATCTGTCTAATTTACCTACGGCGTCCTGTTTGAATTTAGCGCCGACTGAAGCGTGGATCCTGTTTCAAGGAAAGTTCCAGAAAAAAACATTACGCCGAATTCTCTAGAACTTATGTCATTCATTACAGAGAAATGGATGTCTAATATTCGTAAGCTATTTTTAATTCCTTAAGCCTGGCAGTTGATTCTAGTGGAAATGCACTGTTTATTCATTAATTCTGAGCAATGGACTGAATATAATGTGTTGAGGTACAGGATTCACATACTGGATGATCATTTGACATATTCTCAATGTATGTATGCAGTTATACATACAATATCTGTAAAAATAAAATCTCAAACATACGTATATTTACGCACGTCATGACGTCAGAACAATGATTCCTTTGCTCCTCGTCATCCTCTCACCCCCTTCCTTACCCTACGCATCACCATCTCTGCTTTCCAATCGCTCGTAGCCTGCTGTGAGAAATCTGTGTGGATTTATGAAGTCGCCATAAAGAGCCGAGTTTGTTATCGCACAGGCAGTCGTTCGCTGTCTCGGTCATCATTAAATTGAATAGGGCCATTAAGAACATCAAAGCAACGCACTTACACAGACTAATTGGCTGATCCAGCGCCTTACCGGAGGAAACGAGGAGTGTACGAATTGAAGGAGGAACAGAAGCCGGAGACTGAAAAGTGAGAAATAAGGAAAGAAGAAAACGAATCCGCAGTCATGGAGGCATGTCGTGATTCACTGAGGAGAGGGGGTAATTTGAAGCGTGCCGGTGAGGGAGGCGGGTCTTGATGCACCAGAAGTGTGTGATTAACACCTCACCTGGTCCCTCTGACGTAATCAATATAGCGGTTCTGGAATGGTTTTGTTTGTTGGTTGGTTGGTTGGGGGGTGGGTGGCTGAGGAAAAGATCAAAATAGGTGGTATTAAGCATTCGTATTCTGCAAATTTAAAATAGATAGAAAGAATGAAATAATATATAAATAGAATGAAAAAAAATAAATAGAATGAAAATATTACATTATTAAAAAATATAAAGTTGTTCATTTACAGTTTAACAGCTCCTCTACTTCTAAATATCAGCAATACACTATCAAACGTGGATTACAAAGATGAAACGAGAAAACTTTCATCCGAAAGCACATACGGTACTGTGTAGTGAGCATTTCCAAGAAGAAGTCTATGAAATGCAAAGAAGACAGTCTTTTCGGGACAGTTTGGCAGTGCCAGGCACTGAGGGTTACACACATATATTCATCAAAAGTTTCTCATCATCTTTAAATCTGAATTTGCATGATTGCATTTTATTACATCAGCAGTTGCCTGTGTGGTAATTTTTTACTTTATTTATTGTGATATTACTTTTAACTCTATTCATAACATAACTGTATATGACAAATAATTGCATCATAATGTTTTACTTTATATACTGTAGTATTATATTTAACTCTATTCATAACATAAATATATATGACAAATTTTCTTGAATAGATCATCTTTTTACTCTAGCCATTACCAAGACAAAACTGGTGTTTGTTTTCTGCTGTTAACTTTAGTTGGTAAATCCATTAGAAGGCATTTGATACTTATTATTATGCATCTGTCATAACTACTTGTGTACAAATGAATAGTTGAAGTAACTTGATCATTATTAAATATTTTACTTTATAGTTTATGGTTTCATAATACTGTATATTAGCAAAGTTATAGAATTTTGTTGCACTAATTATATCACCATTAGTAAGATGGCAAAATTGGAATATTTTCAATATAATTCTAGCCATTTTTTTTTTAAAACTAAGACAGAAAGATATCACTGTAATATGCAGAGTTGCATTGATGGCCCATTCTCATTGGTATCATCCCTGCAAATCTGATTATAGTAAATATCTCATAGACATAGACAGTTTCACATTATCTGCAGTAGCTGCACTCTAAAATTATAGACATTAGCTATCTGATAGTAAACCACATTTTACGAACTACATGATAAATTATACACATTAGCTATCTGATAGTAACCACATTTTACAAACTACATGATAAATTATACACATTAGCTATCTGATAGTAACCACATTTTACGAACTACATGATAAAGGTAAGGAGATTAAAGTGGTACCATCACATACATATACCATACGATGAAATATTTGATAAACTAGAAAAAAAAGGATAGTTCTCGATTACGAATATAAATACATCTTACCAACCACACAAGAACATTAAGCACATCAAAGAAAGCAAATAGGTATTTGTTTGACAAAAGTAGTAATCAGAAATAGTAAAAGGAAGACACGGGCTTAGAGATCGATGGGTCAAAAATACTACTTTTTCAACGGAACTAGACGAACAATTCCAAACATCCAAACTAAGAACAGGGCAGCGAATCAACTATTTGACAGTAATTTAGAGAGGAACAATAATCCCAAATATCCAAACTAATACAGGGCAGCGAATTTACAAGATACAATCGTGGATCAGGAAATCAGAACGAAAAATACTAATCTGATTTTCTAAATAAAATATAATATTCTTGCAAGTAAGCCACTTAAACAGAATTGGCTATAATCAGTCGGCTATAATTGCACACTCACCACACAAAAGACTATATTAATAAATCATTGTTAGACAAAGGAAGTGAATCTAATTAAACGAAGATTTTAGAGGGCTGTTTAAGTACCATTCTACTATGAAAGAAGAAAAGTGAGACTTTTACCGATTCCACTTAATATAATTAATTTTATTATTTTATTATTATTAACAAAATGCATTAGAAAGTCCAGAAAATTAAAATAGAATAACAATAGATGAAATAGGTCAAGGACAAATTATGACAAACTGTGAATTATACTAATGGTAGTACTCGTGACACAATGATAATTATAATAACAACAATATTAATGTTATTTTTTAAAATACCAAGGAAAACAAAGATAAAGAAAGTAGTAAAACTTTAAATCAATTTAGGCCGGAAGTACCTCCAATTAAAACAGATGAAGATATTAAATATTGTACAATATCAGACAATTATAAATGCATACAGTAACTCATAATATATAAATGTGTGTATAATTTTTTTCATTTGTACATATGCATTCATGTATAAATATATACACACTAGTAGATAGATAGATAGATAGATAGATAGATAGATAGATAGATAGATAGATAGATAGATAGATAGATAGATAGATAGATAGATAGATAGATAGATAGATAGATAGATAGATAGATAGATAGATAGATAGATAGATAGATAGATAGATAGATAGATAGATAGATAGATAGATAGATAGATAGATAGTGTGGCAGAGTAAATTTGCCTATCCCTATTTTTAATTTAAAATGTATTGTCAGAGTAACCCGATCTTGGGCACTCCTTGTGATGGTATTTTTGAAAGTCTGAGTTGAAGTAAACGCTCAAGGCGAGAATATACTAGAAATTACTGGTGTAATGCAAACCAATCAGTAGCTTTTAGTATCCAATGGTTATGATTTACGAGAAAAATACCAGCCAATGGGCTGAGATCAAAACGTTTACCTGCTGTACAAAAATCAACTGTCTAATCGCTTTGAATTTGGAGTGGAAGACATCTGTTCTTGAAAAGCAGCCATTAGCTTGATGGTGAGTTAACTGACTGGTTTAGAAAGAATGTAATTAGACATAATTCATGCATTTATGCTACTGATATGTTATACTCGTGTTTTATGTAGAGATGTACTATGTGAGTTGACTTTTATTTCTACAAATGTTTGAATTAAACTTCTCACTTGACATTGTTTGATATGCTGTATTTATTATGTTGTGTGCGTGTTTCAGGCTAATAAATACCATTGCAGGAAACTGTAAGCTGAGAAATCATCTGCCACAGTGTGTGTAATGTAAAGAAATACACTACACATCTTTGATGTATGACGGCAAAAGTATGCTGACTATGTGAGCAATTTCTTGTACAGTGAAAGAATATCCATGAAACAGTATTTTTCAAGTAAAGCACTTGGAGCTGATGTAATATCAACAATAAAGTTGTGTCTTTGTTCAAAAAATGTTAACGACTATTGAGACAGCAGTTAAACAAGGTTATGTAAAAACTATTATCACTTATCTCTAATAACTCCATTTCTGCTCTCTGATAAAACTATCCTGTGATTTGTACTGACATTGTATTTTAAACATAAGACTGTGGATTATAGAAATTATTCAATTGTGGTTTCATGGAAATAATTTATGACAAGTAATCTATTTCATTGTATTTGTCATATGCATATTTGATTGCTGATTTAATACATTTATTGTTAAATTTATGACCTTACACATATTGATAACCTTACTTTGGAGACGAAAGTGAAGGGGCTTGCTAAATATAGATTAAAGCTAGATTTGTCTTCTACTTTAGTAAGAGGTTTTCCATCCACGGAAATATTTTGTCTTCTACTTTAGTAAGAGGTTTTCCATCCAAGGAAATATTTTGTTTTCTACTTTAGTAAGAGGTTTTCCATCCACGGAAATATTTTGTCTTCTACTTTAGTAAGAGATTTTCCATCCACGAAAATATTTTGTCTTCTACTTTAGTAAGAGGTTTTCCATCCACGGAAATATTTTGTGACGGTAAATGTCTAATGTTGTGGAAGAGATAAAACGTTTACAGTGACCTAAGTGAGAGAGACGAGTGGTGTTTGCTGGAGAATTATTAATAACATAAATTAAGATTTTCATCAATTGTAATTAGTTATGAGTGATTAATTAATTAATAATAATAGTCATTACTAAGTGGTGGCGTCGCAGCTAGCTAGATGGATGGATGGATGGATGGGAAGATGGATGGATGGATTGATGGATGGATGAGTAGATAGATGGATGGATGGATGGATAGACAGACAGACAGACAGACAGACAGACAGACAGACAGACTAATTCAAATAATAATAATTTTAAAATAAAGTTTTACACTGAGAACAAAAGGAGACCGAAAGCAAAATACAAGAAAGAAAGAAAGAAAGAAAGAAAGAAAGAAAGAAACCTTCACATTCACACTACGAAATGCCGCGCAGTCAACGTTCACTCCATAGCAGAATAAACTTGGGAAAATTTGCGACGCATGAAATAACCGCGCTGTCATCACAGCCAAAGTGCGTCGAAGCTAATTGGAAAATGACATTCCCATAATGTATGCAAGTGACCCGCGAAGTCGCACGACCCCTTAGAGCCTGGGAGAAGACAGAAACGCGAGCCCCGATCCTTATTTTCTGCCTAATAGCTTTAAAACCTCGCTCGTGTGTCTCCGAGATCCCTTGGGAACCTGCAACTTCCCAGAATGTCACTCTCGTCACCCGACTTTCCGATCGTGACAACGCCATGGATTACTGCACCAAATACAGATATTCTTCAATGTCCTTTGGTGGAACTGGTGATTGTGTGTCCGTCTGCGTGTGTAAATGCAAATGAGTGTTTTTGAGATACACTAATACAATATATATTACTAATAATTTATTAATTATAATTCTACTAGTACCTTAATAATACATCATTTTAATTATTTAGAGCGTCGTATATTTTGACTTAGATAAAGGAGAACTGAACTCGAAGACTAGATGAAAGACATACTGACGCGCGCGCGTGTGTGTGTGTGCGTGTGTGTGTGTGTGTGTGTGTGTGTGTGTGTGTGTGTGTGTGTGTGTGTGTATGTGTGTGTGTGTGTGTGTGTGTGTGTGTGTGTGTGTATTTAAGATTATCGCTTTATTGTATAATGTGCATGCACGTTCAACTTTTCCCGCCCGAGAACGTATTTCACTCGAGCCCGAGCACCGCTGTCTCCGGACTGTACTAGCTAACACGAGCCCGGGGACCCCTGTCTCTGGACTGAATTGGTTAACTCGGGCCAGGGGACCGCTGTCTCCCGACCCTACTGCCTACTCGATCAGGTTCTGTCGGAACCAACTCTCCCAGAAAATTCCAACTGCGTGAATTTGGGGCAAGCCAGATCTTGGCGCAATAAAAAGTTTAAGCTAAAAAAAAGTGCAGTCGACAAAATACTTCCAATCTTGGCTTACACGTTAGAAATTTCAAGTGCATGCATGTTATGTTACTTTGTTCTCATCAACACTTTGTACTTAGCCCTTTGTCTGTTCTCATCAAAAACTTTGTACTTAGCCCCTTGTCAAAGTGTCAACGACTTTCAGTAGCTGTCTGTCATCATTAAATAACTTTTCATAGTAATTCCTGCACAATCTGCACTCAGATTAATAATAAAATGTATATTGTATTAGGGTTAATTCATTTCAATTTTCATGTTTAAATAAGAATTACAAATAATTGTATCATTTTTATTTTATTTTAAAACTGTCAAATTTTGATAATTACATGTTTTATCTTCTTTTCAATATCTTGAATATTTTACAATCAGACTTGTTCCTACCCACTTTTTAAAGAGTTATTTACTAACTTTTCAATTACTTAGTTTAGAAGACTTTTGACAATTTGTTCGCTTAAATAGTTTAGAAGACTGCTGAAATTACCACATTAGGGCAATTACTTCTGTTAGTATGTTCGCTTATGTGCGGACAGTTTGATGTCTCATAATGAAACAAAACAAAAAATGACTAGTACGTATTTGACAGTATTACATAAAACCACTTGGGTGGATCAGATGTAAAATATAAGACAAGTTGATGGATGCATTGTCCGTTGCTAAAGGTAAAATAAAATTGTTTTAACAGCATTTAGAAAGATTTTCAGTGTGTGTCTGTGTCTGTGTCTGTGTCTGTGTCTGTGTCTGTGTGTGTGTGTGTGTGTGTGTGTGTGTGTGAGAGAGAGAGAGAGAAAGAGAGAGAGAGAGATCTTAAGGCAGTTTGTGCCAATTAACAGTACCCTAATATGAGAAAAAATATTGACCGTCTGTTTATACTAAACTCGTATATCATTGGTCAACCAAAAAAAAATTGCATTAAGACAAAATGGGTGGGGTTCTAATGAAGAAACTTTACGACGTTAATTTATAAGGACAACACCAACTCTAAGTTCTTGTTCAGGATTTTGTTTACTTATGTCTTTAAATTCTTTCGAATGTACTTACTGTCACAAATATAAAAATGGTGAAAGCACTCATTAAGAATGTTTTAATTTGAAATGTATAAATGGTGAAAACACTCATTAAGATTGCTTTAATTTGAAATGTATAAATGGTGAAAACACTCATTAAGAATGCTTTAATTTGAAATGTATAAATGGTGAAAACACGCATTAAGAATGTTTAATTTGATTGTCTTAATAAGTTAATGTCGTTGTGTATATTTTCCAATGTTTTACAATATCCATTTAATTTTATTCTTTCCTTCTCTCTGCCCCTTAATATGACATTGAAATTATTCATATCTTTTTTCTCTCTACCTCTCTCTCCTCCGTCTCTCTCTCACATAACATACACACACGCACGCATAAAATTGCAATCTTTGAATGGGTGTCTGAAGACAACGAGCAATAACAATTAATGAGAAGTTCAATACAGAACTACAACATTATGTAAATTAATGATATTAACTTCACTTGACTAAATAACAATTAATGAGAAGTTCAATACAGAACTACAACATTAAGTAAATTAATGATATTAACTTCACTTGACTAAATTAGCCTAGTTCTTAAATCCCAGTTCGGGTCGGAGCGAAGGAATACGAGAGAGGGGGGGTTGTATGGGGAGTGGCCGTGAAGTGGATGGATTGTTTCTTCACTCAGTCGGATCAAAGTCGTAAATTTCCTTTGAAAACACGTGCAAGAGATTCGACAAGTCTTACACGCAGGGTTAAACAACTGAAACTGTGAGAAAATTTGTCAAGCACGCGCACAGTTGACATCCGTGTGCCGCTCTCATTGGTTGACGCAATTTTCGCTTTCCCACACTTCATAAGCAAGGTCATTCACACATTTCGGCGCCAACAGTTTGAAAGCTAACAGGAATATATGTTGCCTGTGTATGCGTGTGCTAGTATGCACGGGGAAGTGTCTATGTGTATGTGCCTATTGCAAAAACTTTTATTCTATGACTAAAACTTTCCTTTTCACTGAAATAGAACAATTATCACTTCTTCATGGTTGAATCAATAAAATATAAACGTTTAAAGGCAGCAATGACCTAAATTATTAGACTAACCCCTTTATTTAGGATTCACTTGAATGTGTGTGTGTGTGTGTGTGTTTGTGTGTGCTTGCGTGCGTGCTTGCGTGTGTGCGTGCGTGGGTGTGTGACTGGGATTATATTTTGTTTACTGTTTTATTCTTCATTATTTTTTCTTTCGTTTTCACTTAGATGTTAATTTAAGATACCTGAAAAATGATGGGGCTTTTGCTGGTGGTATTTTAGCTTAATTATTTAGTTTTCTAAATCGCTGGATAGTAATGGGTATATAACATGTATAAATTATTTGATGGAATAGATCAAACTGTTAAAAATTCTTACACTTCGTACAAGATGTAAATTAATCATTGCATTCTTAATCAAATGTTTTTGTGACGGTCTTCTGTTTTAGAAACAAAAATAGAAAGAGTACAGAAAGGAAAGAAGGTACAAGAAGAAAATTACTGTGTGTACCTATTCTAGATATATTTTACATAGTTCTAGTAATAATATAGACACACAGCGCTAGTATTGCTAATAGTTACATAGTTCTAGTACTGCTAATATAGATACAGGGCTCTAAAGCTGTTAATATATAAGCATAGATCCAGTATTATAATAATATAGATAGATAGTTCGGGTACTAATACAAATGCATTAGTATAGTACTGCTAATATAGATACAGAGCTGTAAAGCTGTTAACATATAGACATTGCTCCAGTAGAATAATAATGTAGATACGTGGGTCTAGTACTAATATAAATACATTGTTCTAGTACTGTTAAGATAAAGACATAGCACCAGTACTTTTATAAATACATAGCTCTAATACTAACATAAATACATAGAGCTAGTAGTAATATAAATATATAGAGCTTGTACTGTAATAATATATACATATAGCTCTAGTACTGTTAATTTAGATATATATAGAACTAATATAAATGCATTGCTTTATTTCTCTTAATATAGAAAAACCATTCTAATACTGTTTAATAAAATAAATTGTTTTAGTAGTGTTAATACAAATACATAGCATTAGTACTGTAATAAAAATATAGATACATAGCTCTAGTACTGTTAATGTAGATACATAGCTCTAGTACTCTTAATATAGATACATAGCTCTAGTACTGTTAATGTAGATACATAGCTCTAGTACTCTTAATATAGATACATAGCTCTAGTACTTAATGCGGATAAATAGCTCTAGTACTCTTACTATAGATTCATAGCTCTAGTACTCTTAATATAGATAAATAGCTCTAGTAGTCTTAATATAGATACTTAACTCTAGTACTCTTAATATAGATACTTAACTCTAGTACTCTTAATATAGATACTTAACTCTAGTACTCTTAATATAAATACTTAACTCTAGTACTGTTATTATACATACATAACTCTAATACTAATAACGATACACAGTTCTAGAACTGTTAATATAGATACAAGGCTTTTGTAATACTAATATAGACACACAACTCTAGTACAGTTAATATAAACAAATATTACATGATGTTCCAATATTTAAAAAAACCGCTTAGATGAGAGAAATAAAATACTTATTGCATTGCAATATATTTTATTTCAAATAAACCGAGATATGATTTATTTATTTCTGCGTTAAATGAGTTTATTATTGCAGTCTGATTTTATCTTCAAGCAATAGTATCCACTTCTAAGCGTTTTCTAGCAGCATTATTCCATTTGCAATGTAAAGTTATATGCAGCATAATCCATTCATACTAAGCAATTTTTAACAGCATTATTCATTGTATACTAAGAATTTAAGCAACATTAATATATGCCTATTGAATAGTGTTAAGCAACATTATCTCTTACTAGCAACATTTAGACTTGTCTAATTCGTGTTTTGAGCAACATTATCTCGAGTTAAGTGAACACGTTTAAGAAGTACTATGCTGTGCTTATTGAACAGTTTCAAGCAATTCTGTGTTGTGCCTATTGAACAATTTCAAACAATACTATGTTGTGCCTATTGAACAATTTCAAACATTACTATGCTGTGCTTATTGAACAATTTCAAGTAGTACTATGCTGTGCCTATTGAACAATTTCAAGTAGTACTATGCTGTGCCTATTGAACAATTTCAAGTAGTACTATGCTGTGCCTATTGAACAAATTTAAGTAGTACTATGCTGTGTCTATTGAACAATTTCAAACATTACTATGCTGTGCCTATTGAACAATTTCAAACAATACTATGCTGTGCATATTGAACAATTTCAAGTAGTACTATGCTGTGCCTATTGAAAAATTTAATAGTACTATGCTGTGCCTATTGAACAAATTTAAGTAGTACTATGCTGTGCCTATTGAACAATTTCAAACATTACTATGCTGTGCCTATTGAACAAATTTAAGTAGTACTATGCTGTGTCTATTGAACAATTTCAAACATTACTATGCTGTGCCTATTGAACAATTTCAAACATTACTATGCTGTGCCTACTGAAAAGTCTCAAGCAATATTATTCTGTATCTAGTGAATCTTTCAAGCAACAGAATGCTGTCCACCTAACACAATAGTACACCTCTATATGCGAACGACAAATATAATTGTAGTGCAGTACTCCTTCACATTCACGATGTGCAAAATTGGTATACTTATTTACTGCTAGTGTTAAATATTTACTGCTGTTCAGATAAAATTGTATGTATGAGTCTCGAATGAATCTCTCTCTCTCTCTCTCTCTCTCTCTCTCTCTCTCTCTCTCTCTCTCTCTCTCTCTCTCTCTCTCTCTCTCTCTCTCATTCTTGTGAATGTCTATTATGTCTTCTGTTGCTTTTCTATATTAAATACATTACATTAATGCAGTTACTTGAAGGGCAAATAATATATATATATATACATGAAAAGGAAGTCACTACTTTTTTTTATAACGCAGCACTTAACGGTAATAGGAACACTTTTGATAATGCGCGGAAGCATGACAAGTTCTTTTGTTTTAAAAGCTTAAAAATGACATCTTACTATAGAGTAAACCAGATCGTCAGTAGAAAAACAACAAATATATAGCATATGCCTATGTAGACACTGAACAATGACATCTCACTATACAGAAGTAAACCAGATCGTCAGGAGAAAAACAACAAATATATAGTATACACCTTGTGTAGACATTGAATAATGGCATCTCACTCTACAGAAGTAAACAGATCGTCAGGAGAAAAACAACATATATATATATATATATATATATATAGTATACACCCTGTGTAGACATTGAATAATGACATCTTACTATAGAGAACTAAACCAGATCGTCTGAAGAAAAACAACATATATATAGTATACACCCTGTGTAGACATTCAATAATGACATCTTACTATAGAGAACTAAACCAGATTGTCTGAAGAAAAACAACAAACATGTAGCATACGCCTGTGTAGACACTGAAAAACCTTCCTTAGAGAGGCATTTGGCCTGGTAGATTGAAATGAACCGAAACCTAAAAAGATCTCGCTGGCGACAACTGTCTCCCTTACTGCTCATTCCCAGCAGCAGTTTCACTTCTCATGAAAGTTCTGTGGCGTGTCTCTGTAAACTGCTTAGCTGGTTGGCATCCTGCGACATAGCTATTCCCAATCTCACAGGGCGTGCTCCGTGGCTGGACCTTGTTTTGTCTGCTTTTATGGAAGCCTATAAAACAGGGGCCCAGACAGGCCTGTACCCTGCCACCCTAAGCCCAGTAGCCCTAGGGACGCCAAAGGTGGAAGAATCAACAAGATGGAGTCGAAGAAAGGGAGATTACTGTGATTATCTGACGGATAATCGAGAGTGTTGGTAATTTTCCGGCGCGATTTTCCGTGAAGTTGACGAGACGCCCTGTTGAGTGGCATAACCTCCGTGCTGTCAGTCGGCTGCATGCTTTTTGAGAATGTTACGCGCTTGGCTTGTTTATTATTAAGGCATATGATATCAAACCATTAAAGAAATATCTCAAAACAAATTTCACTCAGTGATTAACGGCAGTTGTGTGTGTGTGTGTGTGTGTGTGTGTGTGTGTGTGTGTGTGTGTGTGTGTGTGTGTGTGTACGTGTGTGTGTGTGTGTGTGTGTGTGTACGTGTGTGTACGCGCGTGTGTGTGAGCGTGTGTGTGCGCGCGTGTGTGTGTGTGTGTGTGTATGTAGCTTATTAGCTCTAAAACTTTTCATTGTTGGTTCAGTGTGAGATCAGTTTTGTTGTTAGACTGCGGCTAGTATCTGGTTATTGTTAGCTTTAATGTATTCAACACCGATATAGTTTAGATATAATGCGTTCAACATCTGGTTTCGATTAATGCATTCAGCATCTGGTTCAGATATAATGCATCCAGGATCTTGTTGATTGTTAGCTTAGGATTCGTCTTCAAGAAAAGATTCATTTGAAGTTTTCGTTGACATTTTTAATCTGTTGTAGTTTTAATATGTTAAAGAGTTAGTCTAATGTTATTAGTGTTCAAGATTTGTTTTGATATAAGTTTCAACCTGACCAGTGCAGAACCGATAACACCTACACACAAACATACCCTTACATATGTACAAACATATTTACATAAATGTATACATACAGTAACTGAGTTTGTAGAACCCACTGACTAAAGAAGGCTCTCTAAAAATCCAACATTTTGTTACTTTTATTGTGCACACGATCTGGCTCTAATGAGACTATTATTGTTCACACGATCTGGCTCTAATGATAACTTTATTGTTCACACGATCTGGCTCTAATGATAACTTTTATTGTGCACACGATCTGGTTCTAATGATAACTTTTCTTGTGTACATGATATGGCTCTAAAAGTAACTTTTATTTTGCACACGATCTGGCTCCAATAATAAGATTTAATGACACTCGAAATTGGCTCTAAAGGTAAGTTTTCATCCATAACTAAACCTGGCTCATTTCTAGTTTCTTTCTTTCTCGATAAGTTTGGTTTTGTGTCTGCTTCATTGGCAGTTTAAATGTATTTAAAATCTGTTGTGTTGGTTGTACAGTCTCAAATCTGTTTGTTCCTAGTATTAATGTCAATATGTACAAGTATTTTCTGATTAACAAGTAGGAATTGTGTGTGGGTGAGAAACTGTCTTGACATTTGTTCATAACATTTAATTTGCAAAATGATAGTTTGCATTAGATTTAATGAAGATTTCAAAAATTGCATTAATAAATGCAATTTTGATACAGTTGTTGGTTTTTCAATTGAATAATAAATGCTTATTTGTAGGGGGTTTTCGATTGCATTAGTAAATGCTATTTTGATACAGTTGTAGGGTTTTTTCGGTTGCATTAAAAAATTATATTTTGTTACAGTTGAAAGGGTTTTTTCGATTGCATTAATAAATGCTATTTTGGTACAGTTGAAAGGGTTTTTTCGATTGACTAATAAATGATATTTTGATACAATTGTAGGGAGTTTTCCATTGCATTAATAAAATCTATTTTAATACAATTGAAATAGGTTTTCCATTGCATAACTAACAGCTATTTTGATACTCATGTAGGGTTTCATCGATTGCATTAATAAAGGCTATTTTGATACAGTTGAAAGTGGTTTCCGATTGCAATAATAACTGCTATTTTGAGACAGTTTAAAGGGTTTTTGGATTGCATTAATAAATGCTATTTTGGTACTGTTGAAAGGGTTTTTTCGGTTAACTAATAAATGCTATTTTGGTACTGTTGAAAGGGTTTTTTCGGTTAACTAATAAATGCTATTTTGCTATAGTTGTAAGTCTTTTCGATAGCATTAATAAATGCTATATTGATACAGTTGAACTGGTTTTTCCATTGTATACATAAATCTATTTTGATACAGATCTAGGGTTTTTTCGATTGCATTAATAAATGCTTTTAGGTACAGTTCAAAGGGGTTTTTCGATTGCATTAATGCATGCTATTTTGATATAGTTGTAGGGGATTTTCGATTGCTTTCTCACAAGCCTTTACGAGTGTGTTCTAGTTCAAATATAGTACCTGTTCTATTGTTTCATGCAATCTTTTAAAATAATTCAGTTAAATATAGTAACTTTTTTATTGTTTCATGCAATCTTTCAAAATATATCAGTTAAATATAAGCCCAGTGGTCTTCGAATTAAGAATACGTTTTTATATAAGCTGGGGGTGGGTGGGAGGGCTTCGATTACAATCTTACAGACCATAACAATCCCCTTCCTTTTCATAAAAATTTAGATACAAGTAATGTTTGGGTGCAAAATCCCAGAAAGCAGAATTATTTTATGCAAATCAGAATGCAGGACAATGAGAGAGTGGGGATGAATGAATTGACAAATGATGTCTATGTGCGTAAAACTGATCAGTTTAAAATAAAATGTAAACGAGGTTTAACCTACAGTCTATACATAAGGATTTTAGTTATAATCATATTTAAATATAAAAACTGAAAGGTGAAAGCATAAAACAAATTAACAACTTAATATACTACAAAACCAATCTTACAACCAATCTTGTAGCGTGCGAAAACTCTGCAGACAGCAATCTACTCCCACATGGTTGTCTTTATTGCCACATACGAACCTTTCGCTAGTATTGCATGAATGGAATTTTGGCTTGTGTTTAGAAATGTATATTTTATTGCAGCTAAATTAAATAATATTTTAGTGAATGAGTGACGTGTGCTGTTATGATGTTAGGTATAGATATTTAGTGTCATTCCATTCAAATGTTGCAGAAATAGCACATATAAGCCATTTGAGAGGGGTGGAGTGATCAAAAGAATGGTTTATTTGACTAACAAAGCAAGAGATTTTCATTGAGATAACTTAGATAAACATGTTATTGTGATTATATCAGTTATTATTAGATAAACATGTTATTGTGATAATTATTAGTTAAAGTGAAAGTCTAGCTTAGTCAGTCATTAGAATATATTCAAGATTAATTTGAGAACAGTTATTCCTTGGAATATATTCCATAATAGTTGTTTGCCTGAATAACTTGTGTAAGACGTTGTCTTGGTGAGAAACAAGTAGAGTTCTTATGAGTGTGATAATTTTGATATAAATTTGTTCGAAGTTAATAGAATTGAGCTTGAGAACTTCACATTCAATTTAAGCCCATAGTTGTAGATGGGCTAACAGTTAAGTCTGCTAATGACTACTCAGATATATATCTTATTAGCGCCACATAATTGCAATACGATTTTGGTTCTCTACCACTGATTAATGCTAATTGCTGAATCTCTTAGAGTGACGAGCGGAAAGTCATTGATTAATGCTAATTGCTGAATCTCTTAGTTAAAGTGACGAGCGGAAAGTCATTGATTAATGCTAATTGCTGAATCTCTTAGTTAAAGTGACGAGCGGAAAGTCATTGAATCATAGGTGAATGCGATTTTGGTTTTTGACCACTGATTAATGCTAATTGCTTAATCTCTAAGTTGGGGTGACGAGGAGAGAGCCATTGAATACATAGCAGAGGTGTCCAGATGAGTTTCATTAACTGGCACTCACATCCTCAAGAGATATAATAGTTAGACATACGGAGAGAAATTAGTGAATGCCAGTAGTTATTACGGTTGTTAGTCGTTGATTGTCTGTCATAATATATACACTATTGGTTAACTAGCAAATGAACAAATGTAATATACTAACAGCCAACAGAACAAATTCAAAGAAAGCAATATTATTATTGTTAATAGAACAAATTGAATGAATGCAATTTATTAGCTTTTAACAGAACAAATTTGAATGAATGCAATGTTCTATCTGCTAATAGAACACATTTTTTAAAATTCAATCTTCTAGGCACAAAAAATTAGAAGCCGTCGATATTTTAGCCGCTAAGAGAACATATTGAAAAAGTACAATGCACTAGTTGCTAAGAGAACATATTGAAAAAGTACAATGCACTAGTTGCTAAGAGAACAAATTAAAAAATGCAATGCACTAGCTGATATTAGGAAAATTGAAACCTGCAATATTCTAGCTGCTAAGAGAACTAATTGAAGAACTTCAATGTTTTGCTAACAGAAAATTGAAAAAGTGCAATGTACTAGTTGCTATCAGATCAAATTGAACGAATGCATTTTGCTTGATGCCGATATTACTAATCAAACAAGTGTAACTCATTAGTTGCTAACTGCAAATTGAATAACTTTAACATACTAGTTGCAAACAGTACAAAATAAACAAATAGGCCTATAATGCATACTACTTATTGACATTGCGAGTATAATGCATACTACTTACTGACAGTGCAATTGTAAAACTTTCTCGTTACAGACAGTACAAATGTAACACTTTCTCGTTACAAACAAGGCAAATGTAACACATTCTCGTTACAAGCAATGCAAATATAACACATTCTACAAACAGTGCAAATATAACACATTCTAGTTACAGAGAGTGCAAATGTAACACTTTCTCGTTATAGACAGTGTAAATGTAACACTTTCTCGTTACAGACAGTGCAAGTGTAACACATTGTAGTCACAAACAATGCAAATATACTTATTACTGATATTTCAAGATGTACTATATACCTATTACTAACAATGCAAGTGTACTACATACCTGTTACTGACAGTGCAAGTGTACTACATATCTGTTACTGACAGTGCAAGTGTACTACATATCTGTTACTGACAGTGCAAGTGTACTACATATCTGTTACTGGCAGTGCAAGTGTACTATATACCTGTTACTGACAGTGCAAGTGTACTATATACTGTCATTGGCAATGCAAATGAAGTACATACTTGTTCCTAACAATAAAAATAGAATGAATGTGCAATATGTCAGCTGCTAACAACAATATAAATTGATAAAACCTGCGTTTATCGTTATATACCTGTTTTTTTACCACCCATCAAACGTACCCCTAAGACACTTCCGTGTTTCCATTATTATTTTAACTTGGAGAAAATGTAAACAGTTAGCACACATTCATATATAATTACATTAACTTTGAAAATATGTATGTGTGCGCGCATGCGTGTGTGTGTGTTTGTGTGTGTGTGTGTGTGTGTGTGTGTGTGTGTGTGTGTGTGTGTGTGTGTGTGTGTGTGTGTGTGTATCTGTCTGTGTCTGTCTGTGTTTAAAATTGTTCATCTTGACGTACGATAGCATTTCATGTAAAGACTTGCCTCAAAATAGCTCGAAGCTTTCTGATTCTTTAAACTCTATCGATTAGATCACCACTGTCTGCCTCCATGCCAGGTAGGAAAATGAGCAAATGAACGTATTTCATGCACACATTAAAATGTAAATTATTATCTACGCTCAGATCTTCTTTGTCACCTACTCCTTGATTTATTTCCCATGTCTGACATATCGCCTCCCTTCATCAACACTCGTTATCTCACAGAATTACTTTATCGGTCACGTTATTTCAAATCTTCTCGTGTCTCAGTATAGAAATTATTGTATGAAGATGTGTCTAAGTATACAGATTACAGAGCTAAAGATATGTCTCATTGCACAGATTACAAGCCAAAGATTTATATCTCAATGTGTATCTCAAGAGGGCTCAAGAAGTGTGAAATAATGGCAAAAATATCACAACTATTAACTGAGCTGTTCCAAATAATACTTGCTTGGAACGGTTGGTTTAAAATAAACAACTAAAATAAATAAGTAAAATAAAAGTAAACTAGTCAGTGCATTTCCAGAAAAGAAATACAAACAACAGCTGTTTCAAAAATGAACAAAATGAAAGTCAGTAACTGTTTCAACAGAGACAAATATACACAGACCCTACATATATATATGTACAGAGAAATACCTAAAAATAAAATATGGTGACAGATTATAGTTGCTTGCTGACTGGCTCCTTTCATAACACATTTAGCGGTGTCAGACACCGACCTGAGACACTTCTAGACATAAGCTGTATTGTTGCAAGAAGAGAGGATTACATGATACATAGAGCAAATAATAAAGTGTCTTGTTCGTGACAGTTTGAATTAGTTTTCCCATTAAACATCCCTCCTAATGGCGAATGCCTGCATTCTTTCACAGGAGATGATGATTATTTACAGAGGCAGTCATACAGCGTGGATACAACTGTGGTTTGTCAAGACATACAAACGACAAGTATGGAGTATTTGAAACCGTGGTTATTAGTTGTACGTGGATACAAGTGTGGTTTGTCAAGACATACAAACGACAAGTATGGAGTATTTGAAACCGTGGTTATTAGTTGTACTTGTAGTTTATTGTGACACAACGCCGCCTAGTTAATGGTTATGATTATTATTAATATTAATCATCATAACTAATTACAAGTAATCAGAATCTTAATTTATGTTATTAATAATTCTCCAGAAGACACCACTCGTCTCTCTCACTTGGCGGATATGCGGCTCTATAAACGTTTTCTCTTCCACAACTTCAAAGACAAGCATTTACCGTCACAATATTTCCGTAGGAGGAAAACTTCTTACCAAAGGAGATGATAAATCCGTCTTTAATCTATATTTAGCGAGCCCCCATCCATCTCTCCAACATATGGTTATCAATATGTATAAAAAGGTCAATAACTTTATTAAATCAATAATCAAATATACATATAACAAATACAATCAAACTAGCATTGACATTTACATTACTTCACAACAATGTTTGAATAATGCTAGACAATCATTCAATTTATCCTAGCAGAGACATCAATAGTCAAATATATATATATATATAATTAAATTCATAGGCATAATTTATCATAGACATGATAGTGAAGTTTTAGAGAAATAATTATAGTCAAGGTATATAACCTTTTCAAAAATGGCCACTTTTACAAGAACGTGTTCACAATCATGTGGTTTGCAACAAATCACTGTTCTTCTTATTTAGACGACAGCCTCACTTACCCCTTCTGGGAACATTAGACAACTGTTCCTCAATCATTGATGCACTCTCCAAGAAGATGTAGACTGTAGAGAATCGTCCCGAATTTCCCTTGCACTTCCAAGCACATCAGGATGAATCTTCCCGAATTTTCATTTATGCTGCTCAGCACACCATGAGGAATATTTAAATTGATCTTCATGAATTCTCAAAACCAAATTCAAGCCACCCGTTTTCCATTTTTGAGGTATTGGCTCTCGAACAGAATTCAGAGGAATCAACTTACAGCAATATGTTACTGATAATTATATAATAATGCAAACATCAATGTGATCAGGTGGATTACAGTAGTCACTGTAGCCTAAATTGAAAGAGGTGCACATTTCTCTCTACAAAAGTCAAATTAAGGCAGCACTAAATTTCAGGCATATTTCATCTCTATAACTCCTTTCTCTCTTACAAATATTCCCAATTTACAAATCCTGTAACAATTTCGTTAGCTGACACACACACACAGTATAAGAAATATTGCAGCAATCAAAATTCACAAGTATAATCTACAACATAATCAAATTAGAGAATATACAATTACATAAAGCATTCTCTAATTAAAATCATAGATCAATAGCGAACATACATGAAATAAACAAAGCCCATTCTTTCTTTATCAATCAGTTATCTTATCATAAGCTAATGATCGCCTTTATGACTAGACTTGAGTTTCATTCAATCAAAGTGTTAGAATATAGACTTTCTTCAATAAAATAACTTTTGGTCAATCCCCATTGGTCGAGGTTGTTATGAACAAGTGTGAGACTATAGTCAGAAAACTATTCATCTAGTCAGAGCTTGTTTGGATTGCACCAGAAATGTTCTAGCACATTCTCCACCTGAGTTGTTTAGTTCCAACTTTGATACTTACAAAAACTACCATCATAAGGAGTGCCCAAGGTCGGTTCATCTTGACATTTAACAATTTATACAACAATTACGTTCAGAAATAAGGATAGGCAAATTTACTCCGCCACATTTTTAATCCAATCAGTCGCTACTGTGAAATTCATAGGTACATTCAAACGAATTCCTATAATCTGCTTTTAACCACAATTATCTGTCCTATTTCATGAAGATGATAATTGATACGATAATCACAAAGATTTAAGGTGCTTGGACGGCTGATTTGAAAGTATTAAGAAAAAATAAGAAATGTGAACAGATATAATATCTTGAAATGTGTTAGTGTGTTTGTGTACGTGTACGTGAGTCAAGACGTCAGCTGCTAGTGCACACTTGCTGTTGTAAAGATTTGTTTCCCGTCCTGGAGCATAATCTTGCTATGACTATACTTTATTAAACTTCGGTTAAACAAACACTATCAAACACAAACTTACATTTTAAAATATTATATGCGTAACGAAAGCTAACGCAATAATATTTCTGACGTAAATTGCCTTCATCAGAACAATAATTAAGACAAAACCAATTTGAGGACATTGATATGTTTACATTGATGAGAAAAGATAAAATGATGGAGTCATCTTACTGAAATTATAAACTTAATAATAATTGTAAACGATACAACCATAAATTGTATCAATTTTTATTACTTTCCCAATAATATCACCGACTTTTAATATAGTTTCATTATGATTTACTTTCCCAATAATATCACCGACTTTTAAAATAGTTTCATTATGATTTACTTTCATGACAATATGTTTAGATACTTTTAATATATTTTCATTATGATTTACTTTCCCGACTAGATGTTCAATGTTTAATATATTTTTATTGCCATTATTTATTGTGATAATTAGTGTTCACAATCACGTGACTTTTATCTCAACAACGAAATGTATATGCATTTATTTTAAAAACATATAAACTGTTTTCAAAGTCAGTGTTTATTTCTTTCAAATGAGTGCTTAGCAATCTTGTTGGTAACATTGTTGAAATTACAAGCTCAAAACACCACGGACTTCGTCAGGCTGTAATCAATTCATTAGTCTGTAGACATTTCATTAGTATGTTATCCTTTCATTAGTCTGTAGTCATTTTAACATACTTAGGACAGTTTTGTTAATATTTCTCTTCCAAAATAGGTTTTTAAATAAAAAAAATAATAAATTTAAAAAATTGTTTTCTAACACAATTCATTTATTAAATGTTACAAAAGTTTATTAGTGTACATTGAATAGTAGACATTGATAACGGCAAGTTCATATAAATTCAATATTAGATCATCATTGTTCAAAATTCAGGGCATGAACTTCCGTCTATTCGAACTTCTAGAACGCTCAGCGGTAGGGATGTCTCTCTTTAAGAGTCCAACAGTAATCAGCCATCATGACTGCATCCCAGCGTTCCTGATACCTGTCTCCATCTCTTTCATCCATATATGAGAATAAGTAATGCATTTTGATGCTCATGTTGCATCCAAAGTTTCTGAAAGCAGTAAGCATATTGGCGACAAGCTCTTTTTTAGTTCCTGGCCTTATTGTTGCCAAGAAAGTTTTTTACGACCAGAACAAAAGCCTTCCGCGCTTCTAGTTCCACTTCGTTCATTGAGTTTTCAAACTCTGGATCTCTGATTAGCTTACGGAGTTGCGGACCATCACAAGTGCCAGCTTTCAACTTCTCAATGGTCAACCCTGGAAAAGCATGGCACAAGTAAGCGAAAGAGCCACCATCCTTGTCCAGAGGTTTGGTGAACTGTTTGATTAAGCCAAGCTTAATGTGCAGCGGTGTGAAAAGTATCTTGTCTCTGTCCACCAGAGGGTTGTTTATGAGATTCTTTGCTTTGCAAGGTACCAATTCCTCCTGTACAGGCCAGTCCTGCTTCGTGTAATGCTGAGCTTTGTCCCTACTATCCCACATGCACAGAAAGCACGGGTACTTGGTGAACCCAGAATTCTAGTCTTACTCAAGATGGGTAGATGTGCATTTTCAAAGGAGACATTTAGGTAGAGAATTATATCTTACTCAAGATTAGTAGATGTACATTTTTAAAGGCGACAGCTAAGTAGAGAATTCTAGTCTTACTCAAGATTAGTAGATGTACATTTTTAAAGGCAACAGTTAAGTAGAGAACTGAAATTAAGGAAAATGATGACATTCATATATATGTAGATAACGTCTGTCTTAAATAGGGAGTTGTTGGTTACATAGTAGGTTGTGTGTATTTAGACAAAGTCATGGTGTTAAATAGGGAGCTGTTGGCTACATTGTAGGTTGTGTGTATTTAGACAGTCAGGGTGTTAAATAGGGAGTTGTTGGTTACATAGTAGGTTGTGTGTATTTCGACAAAGTCAGGGTGTTAAATAGGGAGCTGTTGGCTACATTGTAGGTTGTGTGTATTTCAAAAAAGTCAGGGTGTTAAATAAGCAGCTGTTGGTTACACAGTAGGTTGTATGTATTTGCACGATCATTGTTTTTCTTTTTCGGAAAGACACTTTGACTTATTAGACGGAAATTAAAAAAGAAAGAAAAATAGCATTTAGTATGCTAATAGTGGGTGGGTTAAGCATCTGCTCCTTTTGGGTACATGCATTTCACACCACGCCTGTATCAGTATTCATTAGCTACTTGGCAATCGTTTTATCATGCGGTGCATATCTTTCCGTTGATAAGTTAGGTCCTGACAACTGTCTCATTCGACAAAATAATTTATTTTTAAAATGACGTGCAATTTTAGATCATCAAAAATTATTAATGCATTTTCAACACGACTAAAGAATGGCGAAGCTGTGCACTCATGTTTAAAAAACTGTGTATTCCTAGAGTTCCTGAGTAACCACTTTAGGTTACAGCCACGTGACTTCTCGTGCCTCCCGCTCGTCATAAATTAGATTTTCATCTGCTTCCCCCGCCGCTATAATTACCCGTATCAGATGGTGAACTAGAAAGTATGTGTGCGTATCCCAGAGAAGTGAAAGCAAAGCTAGCAGCAAGAAATAAAAATGTAGAATAAATAAATATCAGATGGATTGACACCGGATGCGTGAATGAAATTGGCACATGCTGGATGAAACTGTCTCTGCTGTCTCTTTTACCAGCCTCCCACCCACTTACCAGTACCCAACTGACACTCAAGCAGTCCTTCCTTCAGCCACCATCTTTTCAAGCAGAGACCAAATTAAACTTAGCACTCTAATCTGCATTCAACTGACACTCCAAGCAGTCCTTCCTTCAGCCACCATCTTTTCAAGCAGAGACCAAATTAAACTTAGCACTCTAATCTGCATTCAAAGTTCATTTTTTTCTTCTTTTCTTTCCTTTAGTTTCAATTATTTTTTTAAAATCTTACTTTAAAATTTTAATTGTTTACTCATATTTCGGTTTAAAATTTATAAGTGCTTTAAATTCATATTTCGGTTTAAAATGAATAAGTGCTTTAATTTCATATTTCGGTTTAAAATTTATAAGTGCTTTAAATTCATATTTCGGTTTAAAATGAATAAGTGCTTTAATTTCATATTTCGGTTTAAAATTTATAATTGCTTTAATTTCATATTGCCGCTAAACGATTTCCAAATCGATTTCATCTCTCACTCTCCCCTCTCTACCATTCTCTCTCTCCCCCTTCCCCTCTCTCCCCTCTCTCTCCCCCTCTCTCTCTCTCCCCCTCTCTCTCTACCTTCTCTCTCTCAATCTCTTTGATGAAGGGAGAAGGATGAGGTGTGATTCAGTGTCTCACAGCTATGTTGAGGTTATTTATTAGTGCCGGACATTAAATCAGCAGTTAGGATAGACGGGAAGATAGAGCCCAATGGATAATGCGGCTTTTTGGGTGGATGCGACAATTATTGGAAACTCGTCATTTTGTTTTTACTGTAAAACATGACGTCATCAGCAAACATGATAGAGCGAAAGATGAGAATGTACGCTATTTAGGTTGTTTTCGATTTACCTGTGTGTACTTGCGTGCGTGCGTGCGTGTATCTTTCGCTTAGGTCGTACTGTTCAAATTGATACAACGCATGTGTGTGCGTGCTTGTACTGTGTTTGCGCATGTGCGTGCTTGTGTTTCTTTCATGAGTTCCACGTTTTGAATTTGAGGATATAACTTTATTAGAAGTGGTTAGGCGAGTGCGTGAGTTTGTGAGAGAAAGAGAGATATTGTATTACTTCATACAAGGATTAATAAGCAGAGTAATGTACATGACTTTCTTACTGTTTTACTTTTGTGATCAGTGTCATAAATTTGCCAGAAGTGAATTTTCACTCTTTGCTGAGTGATAGAATTATTTGCCACGGCAACAGTAATATCTATTCTCATCTATTGAGAAAAAATTCTAAATGATTACAAATAATTCATATTCTGTAAATCAATCATTCATGACAAGTTAGTTTCCTATACCTTGTAGGTATACAGGTAATGCCAAAAATTTCTTTAATTAAACTTTTCCTTCAAAGCTGCCCTAGAAAAGATAACAAGAACAATGGTTTAGCATTCACAACCGCAAGTTATCTCCCGTTAAATCTTTTCGAGTCTCGATATTCTTCACTATCACTAACAAACTATTCAGTTAGCAAATACATCAGTTGGCTTCTTCTTCTTCTTCTGTACTAAGAGTGTATATTGAAATTGCCTGTTTTGAAAGGTTCGGTGTCCTAGTGATGAAAATAGTGTTATATGTAATGATATACTAGTATTAGAAAGAATGCCATATTATATGTATCGATATGATAGTGTTACATATAGTGCCATGTTATATATATGTCGAGATGTTAACATTTCGAATAGTGCCATGTTATATATGTCGAGATGTTAATGTTAATGTGCCATGTTTTACATTTTTATATATCGATATTTAGTGTTACATAAAGTGTCATGTTATGTATGTCGAGATGTTAATGTTAATGTGCCATGTTTTACATTTTTATATATCGATATTTAGTGTTACATAAAGTGCTATGTTATATATATCGATATGTTAGTTACATATAGTGCCCTGTTACATATGTCGAGATTGATTAACTAAGGTGCCTAACTCTCGATCACTATATCTATGTGGAAATAAGACGAGACTCTGTCCTAGAACTCAGAATAATTCTTAATATCTAATATATTTTAATTCCGGATATTTACTATATCCGTGTTTGCAAAGTATACACATTAGAGAGGGTGGAGGATAGAAATGAAAGATTTCAGAATCGGTAAACCCTGTTTCCTTACTGGCTATATAAAATGCTAAGCAACTAGCAGACACTTTAACTGAAAATGACAGCTGGGTAGGCCTATGTCCATAAGGTCAAGTGAACGTTAAAGGCAAAAACAAATAACATGACTGTCACCTGTTTGGAGAAAGAGTTTATGGTTAATTACACATTACTTCATTCCTTATGAAATAAATATTTAAAGTAAACTTTCTTACGTTTAGGACATCACAAACCAAATAGAGAGAATTTACAATGCATTATGTATCATAACATGCAATTCATACCGACATTGTCAACATAGAAAAAACAGCATAAATATTGCACGATGTACACATGTAAGCTTTTTCTTTTATATTTCAGCAAACTAAATTTTAAAATTACTATAAAAATTAAAAATCCTATGTCGAACTTTGATACTTGGAGGCTTTGGAATGCTAGTTTACAAAGTTCGTTGGTGTCGCAGTAGGGTGAAAGTTAGAGAGGCAAGGAACACACTTATTATTTCCAGCAACAAACGCGACAGCAGTTTGACCTGTCAAGTGCAAAACTGGGATGTTCTACAACACTATTTCAAATGCAGCAGTAATAAAAATTGTAATGCTTAATATTTATATTCTCTTCCCCTCCTCCCTTTCACTTTCATCTCCCCCCCTCTCTCACCCTTCCCACCTCTCTCTCCAGTATTTTCTCTCTTTACTTTTCTTTCTCTTTCACTCATTTTCTTCTTCACTTATCTTTTTCTCTCACTCCTTCTTTCTCTTTCACTAATTCTCTTCCTCTTTCACTCATTTTCTTCTTCACTTAACTTTTTCTCTCACTCCTCCTTTTCTTCTACACTCTCCATCTGACTCTCTCTATCAAACATTGTATTTCCCTTTTTCATCAATTCAATTCTCTCTCATCTTTTCCTCTTCCCTCAACTCTCCGCCATTCTTGCTCTCTCACTTTTTCATTTTCTCCTCTCCCCTATTCTTCTCCCACTTCTTTTGCCACTCTCCCCCTCTTTCTCCTCTCTCTCTCTCTCTCTCTCTCCCTCTCTCTCTCCCCCCTCTCTCTCTCTCACCCGTCTTCCTCTCCCTCCTTGTTTGGATAGATAGATAGATGGATGGATGGATAGATAGATAGATAGATAGATAGATAGATAGACGGATGGACGGATGGACAGATAGATAGATAGACAGATAGATAGACAGATAGATAGATAGATAGATAGATAGATAGATAGATAGATAGATAGATAGATAGATAGATAGATAGATAGATAGATAGATAGATAGATAGATAGATAGATAGATAGATAGATAGATAGATAATTAAGTGCACATATATGGTTTCATCATAGAAATGAGAATGGGGTTTTGAGATAATGAGAGATAATTATTTGAATGTACATAACCTTTTCAATGCAGTTTGCAATAAGTCACTGATGAGATGAGAGTCCAATGTACCCCTTCTAGGCACATTACACGACTGTTCATAAATCTTCAATGCGCGCCATGGAGAATCGTCCACAACTTTGTATGTGTTATCAGCACATCACAAGAAATGTTCAAAACCTTGGTGAATTTTTTTAGGACAAATTCAAACCTCAATTTCCACTATATTGGCTCTCGAACAGAATTCACAGGAATCAGCTTACAGCAGCAAGTGTACTGATACGTTTGACAATAATGCTGGATATACACCAACATGATCTGGTAGAGTACAGTTGTCATTGCAATCTGAAAGGATACAAGGTTTCAAAATAATAAGGCACCCTCCTTTCTGCAAAAGTCAAATTAATTCATCACTAAATATCAGGCATATTTCATCTCTAAACTCCTTTCTTTCTTATATACATTTTCAACTTACAAATCCTGCAATGATATTCATTAGCCTGGTAGACATACAGCATAAGAAATACAGCATCAATCAAAATTCACAATTATAATGTATAATGTAATTAAATTAGTGAAAATAGTAAATATGCTTCAATTACATAATGCATTCTCCAATTCAAATCATAGATCAATAGCAAATTTTATTTTCGAAATTTTTCTAAATCCATTCTTTCTTTATCAGTCAGTTAACTTTCCATAAGATAGCGATTGCCTTTATGACGGGACTTGAGTTATTTCCAAATCAAAGTGATTAGAATTTTTTTTCAATAAAGTAATTTTTGCTCCATCCCCATTAGGTGAAGTTGTTATGAATAAGTTTGAGACTATTAGTCAGAAAAACTACTCATCTGCTTGGAACTGATTTGGATTGCATCAGCAATTTCTAGCATATTTTTACCTGATTTGTTTACTCCAACTCTGGTATTTACAAAATTATCATCATGTGCAGTATCTGAAGATCATGTCATATTGACATTTAACAAACTATATAATAATTACGTTTTAAAATAGGGATATGCAAATTTAATACGCCATGTGTAGTTTATTTATTTAGCACTTTATGCACTTTGTCAAAGAGTAGTTTATTTATATAGTACCTTATGTACTTTTGTCAGTGAGTGTAGTTTATTTATCTAGTACTCTATGTACTTTTATCGATGAGTGTAGTTTATTTATCTAGTACCATATGTTCTCTCTCTCTCTCTCTCTCTCTCTCTCTCTCTCTCTCTCTCTCTCTCTCTCTCTCTCTCTCTCTCTCTCTCTCTCTCTCTCTCTCTCGCTGTCTTCCCCCAGAAGTAGCATTAGACTTTTTATCTTCACGATATTCTCAGTCTTGGTTTGCTTCTGGGTGAACCCCACAACCTCACATTGCGTCCCGAGATGGAGGGCAGGAGGGCTGGCGGAAGGGGGTGAAACAGGTAGCACTTTTTGGCGCATACCGTCAAACACCCTCCGTCGGTGTACTTTTATCGATGAGTGTCTATATGTACTTTTATCGATGACTAGTTAATTTATCTAGTGCTTTATGTACTTTTTTTTATTGAGTGTAGGTATTTATCTAGTAATTTTTGTCAGTGAGTGTAGTTTAGTACTTTTGTCAATGAGTGAAGTGTATTTAACTATGTACTTTTGTGAGTGTTGTCGAGTGGGCAGAATCACTGTTTGTCATTAAAGACACACTGCCTGACGCGTCACGCTGACACGTCGCAAGGTCAAGACGTGCACAGCCCAAGGGAAGAGAATTGGGTCATATCTTTCGTATCCGAGTTTATCAAGTATAATGGCGCCTAGGGACACAAGTACAAATCCATAATTCATTCTCAAAGATGACTAAATGATGTGCAAAGCCGTTAGATCTGCCTTGGTCAGCTAGTGTGAACCAGTCACTTTCACGGCCGTCAAAAACGAGATTGGTGTAAGTCTAGTTATCGCTCTTGTCGCTTAGAAGTCACATGATTTCTTATGTTGTGGATCAGTGTCAGATTAAATTATAATTTATAATTATAATTATGTTAAATCTATTCGAAGGAGGCCATTGTACGGTTATGAAGAATTGTGTTGTTAACATAAGTGCAATATATCATAACACCCCCACCCCACCCCCAACACACGCAATAAACAATAATATGTATTGAAATGAATTGAAAATTTTTTCTTTGTCTTCTCCGAGTGCTTTTTCTTTACCCACCCCACCCACCCCCGACACACACACGCACACACATTCATTCTTATTTTAGATTTTATATACGGGGAGTGGGGGTATTGATGCTCTATTTTTTCCCCGATCACGTTGGAACAGCATGTCGCATTTGTTATTTATACGACAAATTTTATATTCTACATTTTATTTTCTGTTTTCCATAATGCTTCTTTGTAACCTTTTTTTTATGCTGAAACAAGTTAAAATCAGATTTTATTTCAAAACATTGTGTGTGAGTGCGTGTATGCGTGCGTGTGTGCGTGCGAGCGTGCGTGCATGCGTGCATGCATGTATAAAAAGTATGTAAAACTGAATCAGTAGTTTTAATAATACTCTGACAATTACTTGAACAGGGATAGAAATGAAATAATTATATCATTCAAAAATTAATAACGATTAATTAATGACTATACGTAGCGCTAAAAGTATTAATAATAGTGTTATTTTACTAGCATTAATGTAGGCAATTAAATGTTAATATTAAAATCGCTACTTAAATGTGTGTGTGCGTGCGTGCGTGCTTAGGTGCGTGTGTGTTTGATCCGTTTTATAAAGTGTTTGTTTATAACAAAATGCATTTCTGCTCTTAAATGAATGTGATAGAGATTGATTATAGTTATCCTCGTTAAACATATTATTAAATGTTGGTGTTGGTGTCAATATCACCTTTATGCAATTATTAGATGAATATATTTAATATGTTATGCTAGCCTGAAATTGTTATTATAAACCGTGGGGAAATATTTGGAGCATATGCAATATAACAGAGTTAATGTCAGTGAAGTTTCGTTGGGGCGGGGTGGGGGGGGGTGGAAACAAAATTTTAATTCTTCCACGGCCCTGGGTCCCTGTAACCGTAGGCTAATCCCCCCAAATCGCACCTTGTGACTGGTCACACATTTTGGATAAAAAGAAAAATGTTGCAGAATAACAGATAAGGCTCCGAACACATTAATAACTCACAGCCAGGGTTGTTTAGGGAAAGCAACAAACTAACAACATACAACATGAGAGTCACACCAACAACACGAATCTATGTGTCAATAAATATATTTTAAAGAAAATAAAAATAGAAACTGCAGATCAGGTAATAGTTAATAATCACTATATTAATGCTGTTACATTCCAGTATTTGTTTAGAGACCCTGTCTCAGCATGAGGATTTAAAGATTATTAATTTTTAACATTCACCTATGCTGATGACAAACTGGTTGCCAGATTCACACCTTTCAGCCTCCTAAATTAACTCCCTTGGTTTAGATGTTAAATTTAGTGACAGGTAAACCTGTGTAATAGTGCACGCACTGTTTCATTATCCAATCACAACTAATTATGCATTCAAACATTCATCATTTGACTCAGCCCCTAACCCAGTTCCTAATTTGGTCTTCCTCGCAATAATTAGCCAACTTTTGTAATTAGATAACAATACAAATTTAATAAATTTAATAATTAACAAAAGGTAATTCCATACATCAAATTCCCAATACGAAGGTCATAGGACTACCTATTGTCTTTAAAGTTTGTACGAATCGCAAGTTACAGTCTGATTTAAGAGTCCACTACTGTCCACTTAACTTTCATCTTTTCATCTGTTATGGCAGCACTCACACCCCAACAGTACGTCATTGGATCTCGGTAGTCTGGTGGCTGTCGCATAACCTGTAGCATGGATAGCATTGATTTTGGCTCTCCAACTTAGTAGTCGTTAAGGCCCGGTGTTCGGTAAGTCTTGCACGTTGATTTTGGCTCTCCAACTTTAGTAGTCGTTAACGCCCGGTGTTCGGTAAGTCTTGCACGTTGATTTTGGCTCTCCAACTTTAGTAGTCGTTAAGGCCCGGTGTTCGGTAAGTCTTGCACGTTGATTTTGGCTCTCCAACTTTAGTAGTCGTTAACGCCCGGTGTTCGGTAAGTCTTGCACGTTGATTTTGGCTCTCCCTTAGTATTGTAAATTTCATCTTTTGTATTTTCACATAGGTCTAGATGACAAAGTGAATTGTAAATACAATCTTATCTAATGTTTAAAGCCTATTAATTTAATGAGGCAACTGTATATCTTTGTCTGGTAATAATAATTAAATGTTCAAGGTATATGTTAATGCTACGAGAAAGATAGCAACAGAATAGACTTAAAATATAATACATGTTCGAATATTAAATTGACTAAGAACGGAGGGAAAGGCAAATGTGACCTACTGACCAAGAAAGAAAAAATAAACTGAATCTAACGCTGCGTTTTGCATTTGTCAATTACAAAAGGTATTTTGTGACAAGCAAAGCAGTCGGCTCTACTAGCCAGACCGTGTCTTGTTTCCCTGTCGGCGATTTGAATTGTAAAGTGTTTCTCAACAAACTCCTGGACACAACTCTCTCATAATCCGGCGGGAGCAGTTTCAATTTTACGGCGTTGAAGAGATAGGAGTACCTTTCCCACCCGAAACTCTTCTACCGCCAATATCAAAGTCGCGGAGATTACTGCTATGAAAGGGAAACGGTTGTAAACTGATAGCACTTCAAATCTCGCACAACATGTTGGCTCTAAACACTTATATTGTCCCTGCCTGACTCCGACGGGTGCGGGGTAAATCCTACACATACGCCAGCGCACTTTTGATGTGCTAGTCGATTTCATCTCAAATATCCGACTTCTGTCAAACCGACTCTGTCAAAAACTTAACTTCTGTAAAACGTGGGATTAACATCTTTAAACATTGGCGTCAAGCGACCTTCTTTAGTGGCTTTCACCACACAGAGAATACGTCTGGCTCAAAAGTGGGAGTAGGGGTGGGGGTGAGAAGATGGGCACTATGTAAAAAAAAATTGATTTTATTTTTCTTTCTAAAATTTAATACTTATCTGCTGTGGTTATTATTCTCTTGTTGTTTGTCATATATCCTGTTTCATTATAAGCTGTTATGTTGTTTGTTTACTAATGATAGTTTAGTGCTATTGTCACTTTTCTGTTATTATTTTTTATTATTCCTTTACTTTGCTGTTGTTTTCTGCAGCTGTTTTAATGCTGCTTTTTTAATTTCTTTGCTCTGCTGTTGTTTTCTGCAGCATGTTCTCGCATGTTGCTGGTGATTACTGTATTTAACACTTATTTTGAACTGTTTGTTGTTATTTTATTATCTGCTGTTGTTTTACGGGTTTCTCCATGCAGTTGATGTTTCACTGTTTCATATGACGCTATTGTATGTCTCTGCATGCATTGATATTTTACTACTCTGCATAACGTTATTTTTGTATGTCTTTGCACGTAGTTGTTATTTCACTGTTTTGCATTATGAATAGTAGCAGTAGTGTTTAATAGTAATTAAATGTTTTTGTCACATTAGTGAAAAAACTCTTTCACTTTTCAGATTTTCTTTTGTAATTATCTTGATCTACATCATCTGCATTATTCATTATTTGTTTATTAGTTATAGACTCAAATGTCTTCTGTGAAGTAGTCATCACATATCAAAAATAACATAATAAATTCTTTATTCCAACCATCCTTCATTCATTCACTTATTTATTTAATGTTAATTAGTAAGACAATTTCTCCTTTTTATAAATAATTATATCAATTATTTAGAACAGGTGGTTGTCGTCACTTTTCCAGTACAAATGTTAAGTACAAGTCTATAATAAAAAGACAATAATAGCCATTCCAGTACAAATGTTAAGTACAAGTCTATAATAAAAAGACAATAATAGCCATTCCAGTACAAATGTTAAGTACAAGTCTATAATAAAAAGACAATAATAGCCATTCCAGTACAAATGTTAAGTACAAGTCTATAATAAAAAGACAATAATAGCCATTCCAGTACAAATGTTAAGTACAAGTCTATAATAAAAAGACAATAATAGCCATTCCAGTACAAATGCTAAGTACAAGTCTATAATAAAAAGACAATAATAGCCATTCCAGTACAAATGTTAAGTACAAGTCTATAATAAAAAGACAATAGTAGCCATTCCAGTACAAATGTTAAGTACAAGTCTATAATAAAAAGACAATAATAGCCATTCCAGTACAAATGTTAAGTACAAGTCTATAAGAAAAAGACAATAATAGCCATTCCAGTACAAATGTTAAGTACAAGTCTATAATAAAAAGACAATAATAGCCATTGTTGTCGGAGTGAAATGTCGCCATACATTGGAGACCGGCACACCAAGGGTATAATTCTTACGTTCTTTTTTTATTCGTGCAAAATTTTTTTAATTGTTAAAAAGTAAAGCTAAACATATAAATTTGTCTTTCAAACAAACAAAACAAAAAATAAACGGGCTGTAGTATGACCTTATCAGAGGATCTATCTGTGATATTGTTTGAGATAGTCGGGTTTTGATGACAACACTCTGGTTTTTCGATGTCCATGTTGGCAAAAGAAATTATTGTGAGAGCGTCACCGCTCTCGGCTCTCCTTTCATCTCCCTTGTCAGATGCGCATCGGATTAGTGGCTGTTGTTGTAGGATCAGCGATTGTCGACCCAGCTCGAATCAGACGCGCTTGGCGTGTGCATGTAAACATCAGGTGGGGTAGGATATACTGATCGCCTATTGAAATCGAAACTTGACATTAAATAATACGAAGTGAAACCAATGACTCCAAAGTACACACTGTCTTCAAAATAAAAATTGTATTGAGTGCCACGGTCGTTGTCCGCTTGTTTTTATAACATCACATTAACTACACCCGAATCTGTGCTGATACTCAATCGCGGCGCTGTACTCCAGGAAGGCTTATATCGGAATGCATTCGGATCAGACTGTAGACGGTAGGAAAAAATACCAGCAAAGGGTCAAGGGCATTTAATTCACGAAGCAATTGAAAAGAGTTTGAACAATGACGAACTAAAAGGATATGTGGATAAAATAGAGACTCCTTTCCATAAAGACTGTAAACTTAAAAGAAAACTAAATTCACAATCGGATTGCTGCGAAACATAATAACTGTTGAAAAGATGGATGTCGGTATTCTCAGGAATCAAGGGAGATTACTCTCGCTTTTTTAATCTACCTCTGATCAAGTCTGAGAGAAATATTTACTGGTAAGATTACTGCGATCGATATGAATACATTTCGTGACTCATTTTGGTTCTGCGCTCTGTACAGCTTTCGTATTTCGTTGCGTTTCCTGTCCCTGATTTATAGAATAGTGATTGCTCTTTTTCTTTGTGTTCTCCTGTCCCTGATTTATGGAACAATGATTGTCCCTTTTTTTTTAACAGCAAAAATGTTTACTTTAGCACCCTTCTCTCAGTTCTCACAAATATTCACGTCTCCTCAACCTTAATGACAGTTTTGATAATTATCGACATTATTATAAAGCTAATGGTTCAATGTCGTTAGCAATGCATTTTCAGGAGAAGAAAAGCCCCTTGATCGACGATCTTGGCTCAGACATTTTGGCTCAGACTTTTTGGCTCAAAAAGTTATATTAGAATTTGATGTTTCAGTCGGACACGCTGCCTGGTGCTCGGGTACCGTGAAATGAGGAACAGCAGTAGAGAGGGTTTCGTTTTTTATATCTGACATTTTATAATATCTGACATTTTATAATATCTGACATTTTATAATATCTGACATTTTATAATATCTGACATTTTATAATATGACATTTTATAATATCTGATATTTTATAATATGACATTTTATAATATCTGATATTTTATAATCTGACATTTTATAATATCTGATATTTTATAATCTGACATTTTATAATATCTGACATTCTAATTCTGACAAGAGTCTAGAAGGAAGATGACCTAGACTTGTTAATAGATTTTTAAAATAGTCAATAGATTTATTAGTCATCAATAGATATTAATAGTCATAAGTGGATTTTAATATATGTCAACACAAACGATTTTATGACTTTATCAAACATATTTACAGCTTTGATTATATCTCTTGTCAAATAGCAATAGAAATATTTGAATAAATGGCTATATGGATGGGTGGATAGAAGGAGGGAGGAGGAGAGATAGAGGGATGGTAGGAGAGAAGAGGTATATGTATTTCAGGAGGAAATAGATGGAAAAGAAATGCTTTATTTTTCAAATCTTCTACATAATAATAAGTACAGTTTCCAGTTTTTAAAGATGACTATTGACTGTGGCATGTCCGCCACCTCCTCACGCTTTTATTAAGTTAATTAAAAGATAAAAATATTTTAATTCATACTAATATTTTTTTAAAATAATAATAATTTAAACAGTCTTAATAGTTTTGACTTTGTTACTTTATATCTTTATAAACAGTGTTCTCAACTTGACATTTTAATTAGACTTAGTTTCCAGCTAGTTATGTAATTCCGGGTCCAGCTTGCCGTCTGCTCCAGCAGATACAGGTGTACAAAAATCTTAATGTCCATGTGAGAGGACCCAGTACTTGGTCCAGCTTGCCGTCTGCTCCAGCAAATTCAAGTGTACAAAAATCTTAGTGTCCATGTGAGAGTACCCAGTACCTGAGCCAACATATGCTCAGATGTGCGACATGTCAACCAAAGTAAATTAAATATGGACAACAGCTTTTAGAATACGTATATAAGCGTGCTATAGAGCCCCAAGTTCAGACTGCCTGTTAAAATACGTAAAGAAGCGTGCTAGAGAGCCCCAAGTTCAGATTGCCTGTTAAAATACGTAAAGAAGCGTGCTAGAGAGCCCCAAGTTCAGATTGCCTGTTAAAATACGTAAAGAAGCGTGCTAGAGAGCCCCAAGTTCAGACTGTTAAAATACGTAAAGAAGCGTGCTAGAGAGCCCCAAGTTCAGACTGTTAAAATACGTAAAGAAGTGTGCTAGAGCGCCCCAAGTTCAGACTGCCTGTTAGAATACGTAAAGAAGTGTGCTAGAGAGCCCCAAGTTCAGACTGCCTATTGGAGTCCACGCGAGTGTTTCCTATCGTGAAGGTATTTCCAATAGTATATTTTCCCACAATAAATACTTGTGGGAGTTCCTGGATTATATAATCGTATGATTTATTGCCTATCAGAGATTAGCATCTTGGTTTCTCTAGTCTATTACTATTTACACTATTTATTTTTCATTCCACAGTTTATTTACATATCTAATGTTCATATATTGTCTATATTAATGAATATTAATTAAGGTTTTGAGCAAGAGTGTGTGAGAGCAAGTTTGTTCTGCCTTTTTCTCATCTCTCCAAATTGTCTGAATGAGTGCAAGTGACGCACAGACATACACACGTTTTATAAGGAGAAACATTATTATTTTATCTCCAGTCTGGCACCTTTCTGGCAAGGCAGAGCTGAGGAAAAGGACCACCCAATTGCTACAGTTACTTCTATGCAATGTGTTGGTCTGCATCAAGAAGGACATCAAACCACACTTCATACTCAATAACCCAGGGGACTCAAACTGCCGATGCTGTATTCAAGCTGAGGGACAAATTTTCCTCTGGTCCAGATAAGTTAAAGTTAACATTCCAAAGACATAGTCTTACATTGCTTTGCAGTTATTGCCACAGCTATACTATGTGCACTAAAACCCTCACTGATTATGATCACATTATAGAGATGCATTTTATTCTGATTACGTAGATATGTGCTTCGTTGTTTTCTATTTTATTTTCTTAATTTTCTTTATTAAATTTCTTTAAAATTATAATTCCTGACTCTCTGTATCATGTCCCATTATGTCATGTGTATCTATGTTATAGGGACTGAATTCACCACGGGGGTCTGGTGGCATAGAACTAGATATTAATTATTACATGTTTACCCTAAGACTAGATATTAATTATTACGTTTACCCTAAGACTAGATATTAATTAGTACATGTTTACCCTAAGACTAGATATTAATTATTACGTTTACCCTAAGACTAGATATTAATTAGTACATGTTTACCCTAAGACTAGATATTAATTATTACATGTTTACCCTAAGACTAGATATTTATCATTACATGTTTACCCTAAGATTAGATACTAATTATTATATGTTTACCCTAAGATTGGGTATTAATTATTACATGTTTACCCTAAGACTAGATATTAATTATTACATGTTTACCCTAAGACTAGATATTAATTATTACATGTTTACCCTAAGACTAGACTGTTCGTGATGTGTCATCTTCATTGTGCATCCTTACATCTGTTTATTAATTGTGTGCGCATGCGTCTGAGAGACAGGGTTAGTTTCCAGTAAAAACAGGCAAGGGAGTGAACAATGAACACTTGATTTTTCTCGTATTTCCCCACTACTCACTCACTCGTAACGTTTACAAACTTCTTCACTCAACAAAATAATGCTTCATTTCAAATAAAGAAAATTCTATATTTTGTTTGTTGTAAATTAAATATTTGGGCAAGAAAATTACTACAATATAAACATTTACAAGCACTCTGATTGTTACATGAAGACAGGTAAGTCTGTGAAAAGTAAGTAATTGTCAGTCGTATTTTTTTTAACACATATATAGATGAAGTCACTGACAGTTTCATCAAAAATCTCGAATTACTTTTTGAGTTTCCTTACTGCCTGAAATGGTAATCTTTTAACCATAAGGGTTGTTGTGTGTGTGGGGGTGGGGGGAGTATTAACGAAAATCGACCGAGATCCTACATATGGACTGTGACACTTTCAGAGCTGTGCATACAGTTTTCCTGTTACTCTCTCCCAAAGACGGAATTCAGTTAACCACTATAAAGTTAAAGGTCAAGGCATTCACGTGGTAAATGTAAAAGTCGGCAAATTGAGTAGCTATTCACACGAACAATGCAACAGTACCAGTCAAACCAACACAGGAACATTTTCAGAAAGAAAAATAAATAAATTTTATGAGAGAAAGAATTTTTCAGAAAAAGATAATAATCTAAAATGAAGCCAAATGGCACGAAGGTTGGGTGGGGGTGGGGGTGCAAGAATAAAAAGTATCGTTCGGGGGAGATCCTGTTGCTATCTCGGCAATTATTTCATGCCCACTTGCTTTTCACGCGACTGCTTTTAGAGGTGATGCTTCCGGTAACTGCAAGTGCGCAAGTCAGACAGGCCTGCGCAGTCGGGCGCTTGTTGCTACCAGATGAACCCGATAAGGAAAACGTCAAGACTTTTTTACTTGTATTTTATTTTATATTTATTTCTTCTTTTACTATCCCTGCGAAGGAGTCGTCTTAAAGATAAGAGCGTTCATTCCGAAATAAATTATGACATTTCCTGCTTTTGATCGGTGTTTATGTTTGCTCCGGCAGCTTAGTTATTCTGAAGGCGTTTTGCCTACACTTAGTCGAAGAGGTTTCAATAAATAAAGGGACGTAAACTGCTATTTTATTTATGTCAGGATAACTCTCTCCGTCAGTTTTCACTGATCGTGTAGTATCAGATTATCTTTGCAGAACTGTTAATGATTTCAGAAGCAACTTGACTCATCAACACTATTAAAATAAAAAGAATGACCTTAAACGTGCTTAACACTGTTGAAATATTGTAAAGAAAATAATAGAAAATATTTTAAATTAATGGCAATTGTTTAGATCACCGTCATCAGTCAACTGCCGCCATTATACCAGAAATTACTGGAACAAATCTGAAAGAAATCGTAAAGAAATTTGTTTGACGAAGCTGCTGCTGATACTTGGAATGTAGGTTTTGAGCAAGTGACGGTAGCAATTGACAAGTTTTGTTGTTGTTTTTTAAATGACACACAACTGAATATGGTGCATGAGATACTGTCTTTTCTGTTTTATTGGGTCACAAACTTGGGAAATGAGCACATTCTTATATAAAGCACATTAATCAGCCAGGTGATACGTTTAGTAAAATAAATACAGTTTTTATAGGGCGTTTTATGTAATCAGTAAATCACGTTTTGTTAAAAAGGTGCAGCTATGCTAATGGGCATTTTATGTAGCAAGTAATCCACCTTTATGTTAAATAGGTACAGTTATGTAAGGGCGTTTTATTTAATAATTAGGCCACTGGCATTCTATCTAACAAGTAATCCACTTTTGGCTAAATAAATACATGTGGTTAAGGGCATTCTATATAACGAGTAATCCACTTTTGGCTAAATAAATACATGTGGTTAAGGGCATTCTATATAACGAGCAATCCACTTTGGTTAAATTAATGCTCCTTGGTTAAGGGCATTCTATCTAGCAAGTAATCCACTTTCGGATATATAGATACAGCTTTGTAAGGGGTGTTTTATTTATCAACTAAGCAAATGTTTGTTTAAATAAATACAGTTGTTTTTTTTTTCGGATTTTTTTCTTTTTTCTTTCTTTTTTTTTCTTTTTTTTTTTTTGTTTTTTTTTTTTTTTTTTTTGGGGGGGCGTATCTAGTAAGCAGTCCCTTTAGTTAAACATACAGCTTTGTTCGGTACGTTTTGTCTAAAAGCAATCTACTTTTGGTAAAACAGACACAGTTTTGTTAAGAATATTTTATCGAACAAGTAACCCATTCTTGTTAACATGATACAGCATTATATTGTGCGTTTGATCTAACAAGCCAGCCATATTTCGTTACGTACGTTACAGCTCTATATGGAGCATTTTATCTAACAAGCCAGTCTCATTTCGTTACGTACGTTACAGCTCTATATGGAGCATTTTTATCTAACAAGCCAGTCTCATTTCGTTATAGGTCTATATGGAGCATTTTATCTAACAAGCCAGTCTCATTTCGTTATAGGTCTATATGGAGCGTTTTATCTAACAAGCCAGTCTCATTTCGTTACAGCTCTATATGGAGCATTTTATCTAACAAGCCAGTCTCATTTCGTTACAGCTCTATATGGAGCATTTTATCTACAAATCAGTCACAATTTCTTACGAATATTACAGCTTTACATGGAGCTTTTTAATCTATATTACAGCTATATAAAGGATACAAAGCTTTTGTATGTATATTATAGCTCTATATGGATTTTTGTATCTATATTACAGCTCTATATGGATTTTCTAATCTATAATACAGCTCTATATTGGTTTTTCTTATCATATGGGATTTTCTTATTACAGCTCTATATGGGATTTTATTTTTATTATAGTTCTATATGGGATTTGTTATTTATATTACAATTCTATATGGTCTTTTTTATCTGTATTACAGTTCTATATGGGGTTTCTAATCTATATTACAGCTGTGTATAGGTTTTTTACCTAACAAGCCAGTCACATTTATTTTACACATATTACAGCTCTATACGGGGCGTTTGATCTAACATGCTAGTCACATTTTGTTACACATATTACAACTCTGTATGGGGCGTTTGATCTAACATGCTAGTCACATTTTGTTACACATATTACAACTCTGTATGGGGCGTTTGATCTAACATGCTAGTCACATTTTGTTACACATATTACAACTCTGTATGGGGCGTTTGATCTAACATGCTAGTCACATTTTGTTACACATATTACAGCTCTATATGGGGCGTTTGCTCTAACAAGCAACCCACTTTGTTACATTGAAAGGGAGGTAATGCATATATGTGAGAATATACTGGCTGTTCGCCGGCCATTACTGTTTTTTTTTCCAGTTTGACGGAAATAACCTGTCTTTCCACACATATAAAAGAATTGAATTAGATGCCAAACTAGGTATTCCTGTGATTTTTTAATTAATTTTATTTACTTAAAGTTCTGTAACCTTTAGTCTTAAAACATTTTTAAAAAATTATTTTGGCATGCAGGATGTAGAGCTGTTGCTAAGAATAACAGAAACGAAAAGTAGGTCCGCTTTTAATAATATTTTTCGACGTATGCACTTTTAAAATAGCGTTTACTTCCGCATTTGGAAGTGAAAATATTTCTTAATCCAATGAAAACTACTCTTTTTGAATCCAATAAAATGTAGATTTTAATCTATGGGACTTCTTAATCAGAATGTAAACCATCTGGCTGTTGCTAATGTTAGGAATTATCCAATACACAAATATTGATAATTAGAACCTAAATTAGGACAGGGTCGTTAAATGGAAACCGGGCATGTGACAATATTCTTATTAATTCATAATAAGTTGATGTAAGCTAAAAACAGTTTAATTAGGATTTTTTTCATCTTAATGCTTAGTTTCTTCTAAACACTAATTGCATTCAAGACAGGTTATTGTATGTCACATAATAGCTTATGTAGCCCACAACCACTTTCCTATAAAAATAGACTACACATAAATGTACTTTCTAGAAAGACTTACCCTTATCCTCGGGGTGGAAACATACCTGAATGTTCCAGACAATTCACTAAAATAACCAATCAAAGTGCAGCTCAGCCACAAAACAAATGTACTGAAATTCACCTGTAAATAGTTAGTCGAATGCAGGTGACCGTTGAGGCAATGCATGTTTGGCTCCTGGTGTTAAAAAAATATAATCATACTATTGCCAGTCATCAATGCAGCAGACAAGCATCCTCTGTATACGATCAGCACCTTATCTGAAGATTTTATCAGAGACCTTATCCTAGACCTTATCTGAAGATTTTATCAGAGATTTTATCCTAAACCTTATCTGAAGATTTTATCTGAGATTTTATCCTAGACCTTATCTGAAGATTTTATGTGAGATTTTATCCTATATCTTATCTGAAGATTTTATCTGATATTTTATCAGAGATTCATTTATAGTTCACTCATATGAACGAACCAAATAACTGCTAAAGTACTTTAGGACTCAAAATGAACATTCTCTTATGACATAACATAGTCATGATTATGAACTTAAATACAATATAAATACTAATTGTAACTGTTGAACTATTCCCTATATGTAATCATGCTATATTATGTTATTTCTTGTTGAATAAATTTATTGTTGATAGTTAGACCACTCGTGTTGGCATGATTCACTTACATTTTATATGTTGTAGTCTGTCACCTGTATTTCCTTACTATCCTGGCTCTATATATCGGGGGTGGGGTGGGGCTCCACCTATCCTCTAAAACTATTACTCTTCTATTCTACATTTATCTATTAATCATCTTTCTAACACTTGAGGCCAGCCAGAAGGTGTGCCTAAGGTTACTACTGGTGGCCTAGAGAGGTGGAGAATTAACATCTTACACATCTCTCAGCAAAATATCAGAGTGGGGACGGGCTTTGTGTGTGAGTGTTTTTGGATAGGGGAAGGGTGGGTTGTTTGTTACAGGTTGTAAAATAAATAAATTGTGTGGTTTCCTGTTAAAAAAAGATAAAGAAAAACGTGCTCCTGATAAAACATTTCGGTTCTGGGTGTGTAAAAAGTTCTAATATAATCAACTGAAAATTACTTTAGTTGAATGTTTGCTTAACTGTATGTTGATTTGAGTGGGTTATTATGCTAGGCAGTTTGGGTGGTTAACCTAATTGTTTGCTTGGTGTAATGTTAAAGGAAAATAAATCTGCACGGACCAGTAGTCTTTCCTCACTTGCTTCCCGCTTACTGTGATCAAAGCATCAAAAATAAAATGAATCCCTTTCTGCTCCATATAACCAGTTATTGTAGCAGAGAAACGCTTTGCTTCCACTATGAGCCAGCTTTCAACTGCCCATCTACATGTCAGCAATGACCTGATCAGTGGCCCTTATCGACAGGTGTGCTAGCTTGGCAGGCTATTCGTCTAAGAGTAGGACAACGGCTCGTGGCAGCAGCAAACACACGCACACAAGCACGTGCGAGTCTGATTTCCGAGTCAGAGTCGATTGGAGATACCCTGAAAAGTTATGTGGACACGGACGACCGCAAAAAGATACCCTGAAAAGTTATGTGGATATGGACGACCGCAAAAAAGATACTCCCTGAAAAATTATGTGGACATGGACGCCCGCAAAAAGATACCTCAAATGCCAGCGGTCGTTCTCACAGTGTGTTTAATTGTGTTTTAGTGTGTGCAAGTACGGTCGTTTTGTGGAACACAGCTGATCTTCAGATCGGGCTGATGATATAATCAGATGGACTGATGGTAGAGTCATATCTATTTGAAAGTAAGGTCAGATCGGTCTGGTGATTGGTATGATCAGATCAGACTGATGATAGGACAAAAGAAAACGGATGGCATAGGACATTAATGGCTCGGGATAGATACCACTTGGCTTTACAAACTGACGAGTTATCGCTTGGCACATTTAAATCGGAAAAGTGTTGTCTGGAAGATAGTACACCCACAAAAATCCAGAACAAGTTCTCCAAATCTTCACCGTGTGAAAGAACATCAATCTCTCCCTCAGCACTGGGGCGGTTTTGCGAAATCAGCGGAAGATTGAGAGCGGCGGCATGAAATCCAAATAAAGCAGACAACTCAGTTAATCCAGTTGTAAATATTACTGGCGACTCGTGTATATTTAACATTTGACCAGTTGTCGGACTCAAGGCCATTCAAGCTCGGCTTAGAGTGACCTATTCAAAAACCAAAGTCATGGTCCTTCCATTATATATAACAATAAAGATTTTATTCGTGCACCTTTGGATCAGTAAAGAACTATGAAACTGGCTGATTTGTTTTCTCTTGTTTAACTTATGAACACCAGATATCGTCAGTAGCCAATTTCAGTGTCAAAAATCAAATCGCATTAATAAATATATCGAGAAATAAATTAAAGTCAACCACCATTTGATTTGCAGTTACACGTTTTAAGCTTTTTAACATTATACTTAGAGCAATAAATTGTTAATGCTCTTGTTCACACGCAACTGTAGTAATCCAGTCGAGACGGGCCAACAGGAGGTATGTAACAAGTTTACCTGCTATGCAGATACATTTCTATTGCTAATTCAATGATATCATCTTCATAACCCCAAAAGATTTTATTAAATGCTAATTCAATGATATCATCTTCATAACCCCAAAAGATTTTATTAAATGCTTTCCATACCCAACTTAATGCATTTATGTCACCCGAGTTCAAACTATATCCGATTGTTCAAAGAATATTACACTGTTCAAAGTACACCAAACTGTTCATAGTAAATACTTAGTCAAACTCGGCAAGAATTTTTACGACCGACCGTCCTGGTTAGTTAATCTCCGCAGTAACCACTTCCTATTTTAATTTAGCAGAATTTAGCTCATCAGGTTGGAAAGATAAAATTTAGTCGCGTGTGTTACAAGTCGTACGTGTTTGACATTTAAAAAATTCAAGCTCTAAAAGTTTTCGCTCGTTCTCGTTCAAAATTCTACTCAAATATTGATCTGATTATTCCTTATCTCTCCTTCCCTCTCTGTCCACACTATTACGACACTAATTCTCGTCATGTCCCTGTTGATATTTCCCTATCTATCTATACTATTACGACACTAATTCTCGTCATGTCCCTGTTGATATTTCCCTATCTATCTATACTATTACAACACTAATTCTCGTCATGTCCCTGTTGACATTTTCCTATCTATCTACACTATTACGACACTAATTCTCGTCATGTCCCTGTTGACATTTCCCTATCTGTCTACACTATTACGACACTAATTCTCGTCATGTCCCTGTTGATATTTCCCTATCTATCTATACTATTACAACATTAATTCTCGTCATGTCCCTGTTGATATTTCCCTATCTATCTACACTATTACAACACTAATTCTCGTCCTGTCCCTGTTGATATTTCCCTATCTATCTACACTATTACAACATTAATTCTCGTTCTGTCCCTGTTGATATTTCCCTATCTATCTACACTATTACAACATTAATTCTCGTTCTGTCCCTGTTGATATTTCCCTATCTATGAACACTATTACAACATTAATTCTCGTCATGTCCCTGTTGATATACATTTCCCTGCCATAGCATTATTTCTCACTACCCAAGGCAATATTCGATATCTATTCTTGATGATTTCAGAATATATATATATATATCATAGCGGTATATCTTCACAATGTCATGTGACGTACCTAGGGGGTACATGGGGCCATCAACTAATTAAGAAAGACAGTGACTTGTTGCAAACCGCATGATTGTTAATACGGACTAGTGACAGTGGCCATCATTGAAAGGTTATGTAGATTGACTATAATTGTTTATTATTTCTCCAAAACTGCACTCTCGTGTCTATAATGAATTATGTCTATGAAATTGATGATATGTGTGTGTGTGTGTGTGTGTGTGTGTGTGTGTGTGTGTGTGTGTGTGTGTGTGTGTGTGTGTGTGTGTGACAACTGATGTCTATGCAAGGATAAATTTCAGGATTGCCCAGCATTATCGAAAAGTGTTGTGAAGTGATGTAAAGGTTGATGCTCTTTGATTATATATTCATATGTTGTATATTTGATTGTTGATTTAATAAATTTATTGACCTTCTTACACATATTGATAATCATTTGTTGGAGAGATACTGAGTTGATGAGAGCTCGCTAAATATAGATTAAAAGAGAAATGTATCTTTTCCTATGTTAAGACGGTTTTTTTTCAAAATATTGTGTAATGGAAAATGTTTGAAGAGACAAAACGTTAAAGGCGCCCGCATATTCGCCAAAAGAGAGAGACGAGTGGTGGTCTTCTGGAAATTTATTAATAACATAAATTAAGATTTTCATCACTTGTAACTAGTTATGGATGATTAAATAATAATAATTATTATAAACAATAACTAGGCTGGCGTTGTGTTCCACCATTATATATCTCCCTGAATATGACACCATATTTTTTTCTATTTATAAAATACACGTTCATACTCAAGGCAATGAATATCTCCCTTCCAATGGTATTGTATTTCTTCCTGACCATAGTACTATATAGTCCCCCCCCCCCCGCTTATAAAACTACACCCCCTTCTACCGATGGTACTATGCATTGGTCACTATATCTAGCAATATATTATTACATTCCAGCTCTAACAGGTATTTCCAGTCACCCGTTCGCACTAGACAATTAATGTTTCTACAGAGGTAAGTTAATTGGTTCAGTTTTCGTTCAATTTAAATGCCAGAGCAATACCATGGAAATGAAATGACAATTATATTTTGTTTTAAGCTAAGTTCAAAATAAAAGAAAGAGTAATAAATTACTGACTGAAAAGCCAATTTTAATATATATATATATATTTGAGATCTTTCGTATTCTAGACTAGGCCAAATAACAACAACCATACAAATGCTATTTTTATGAATTTATTTATAATAAGACCCCAAGCATTGGTAATTATTAGAGCTCCTACTGTCGTGAAATATCTCTCTCATGAATCATCCCAGCCGTTAGTGTAGTTCTGTCGCCTTTTCTCTTCACTTTGAAGACTCCCGGTAAACAGCTGTGCTGTGACCTTTAGAGATTGACCCTTGGTGTGATTTATATCATAAATGAGATATTGCCTTGGCATTTTAGTCCTACCATACAATATGATCTTACACTACACGCGGGCTTGAAGCCTCTGTCGCGGATAAATACATCCACCGTCACATAGTGTGATAGTAAGTCGCCTTTTCTTCTTCCGCGCAGCATAATCCGTGCGCAAATACGCGTGCGAGCTCACTGTTTACCCACCGAAGCGCCTTGAATAAGATTGAGATCCAATTTAAATTATTCGCCAAATTGAGCGCCAAATGGAGTGGAAGTAATGAGCAAGTTCTGTCGAAAGCACCACTGCTCTTTTGCATGACAAAAATGACGTCAAGTGCACGCGCAGACGACCCAGGATGGAGGGATTTAGAAGGGAGATTTTGGCAGTTATCCATGCAACCCCTCCCTTCTCGTAGATATTCAACAACGCACATGTCGCACAAAAACAAGTGTCGTCCAGTAGTCGACGGGGTGGGTGATGGATAAGCTAGGAGTGGTATGGTAAGGAAGGAGATGAGTGTGAACGCCGAGTAGTCGACGGGGGGGGGGGAGGGGTGTGATGGATAAGCTGGGAATGGTGTGGTAAGGAAGGAGATGAGTGTGAATGCTGGGTAGGTTGCTGACATAAATGGCTTTGAGCTGCAACCAAAGAAGTATATAATGTATATTACACACCCAAAGAAGTATATAATGTATATTACACACCCAAAGAAGTATATAATGTATATTACACACCCAAAGAAGTATATAATGTATATACACACCCAAAGAAGTATATAATGTATATTACACACCCAAAGAAGTATATAATGTATATTACACACCCAAAGAAGTATATAATGTATATTACACACCCAAAGAAGTATATAATGTATATTACACACCCAAACAATGTTACCACCAGACATTATAGGACCTTTGACTTAATTCCTGTTTAAACATTTCGGAACAGTTTCGATGGTTATGGAACTGATAAGGAATCTTTATGTTTCTTTAACTTTATATTCCCATCTCATCCACCCATTTCTTGTTCAGTTTATTTACCATCTCCTTTAATTTTCTGAGTAAAATGTTTGTTTGCAGCTAAGATATAGAATGATGAATTAATCACACATTTAAAACTCTCTGTTTACTGAAATCAAATAGAAACCAAATGCATTACTCAAGAAGACGTATTGATTCAGCGTGTCAGCGCTGAGCTACGGGTAACTTTTAAAACACCCCCTTATTTACCATAGAAAGGTAATTTATGTCTCTTCTTACTTACACAGTAATTTATTTAATTAAAATAAAATATTAGTCAGCAGCTAAATCTAAATAAATATTTACCTCTTATCTGCATGTCTTATCTGCCTGTCTTATCTGCCCGTCATATCTGCCGGTCTTATCTACCCGTCCTATCTGCCTGTCTTATCTGCCCGTCTTATCTGCCTGTCTTATCTACCAGTCTTTCCTGCCCGTCTTATCTGCCTGTCTTATCTGCCCATCTTATCTGCACATCTTATCTGCCATCTTATCTGCCCGTCTTATCTGTCTGTCTTATCGGCCCGTCTTATCTGCCCGTCTTATCTGCCTGTCTGCGAAATGCATATAGGTACGTTAATAATGAAGTGAGGGTGACTAAAGTCTCCAACAGCTTAATTTTGTAAAATATTTTAATTAGTCATTAGGTTTCATGGTTTACTACATATAGGTTATGCTTATTATTATTATTATTATTATTATTATTATTATTATTATTATTATTATTATTATTATTATTATTATTATTATTATGCCTCTTTCCACGACTTCTGTTTGTACCTATTTCTAGACTTAATTGTTATATAATTTGTTAAATTATCAAAGTGATCCGACCTTGGACACTCATTATGATGGTATTTTTATTTTTAAATATCTTCAACTCGATTTGTTTACTCCATTTATGCTAGAAAATTGCTAATGCAATCCAAACCAGTTCCAACTGAATGATTAGTTTTTCTGACTAATAGTCTCATACTTGTTCATATCAATTTCATCTAACACAGATGGAGCAGAAGTTCCTTTGTTGAAGAAGTTCTCTATTCTAATCACTTTGAATCTTAACATAACTTGATTCCAGTCTTAAAGGCAATCATTAGCTTATGGTAAGTTAACTGACTGATAAAGGAAGAAAGGACTCATATTTTGTATGTTTACTATTGATCTACAATTAGAGAATGCTTATGTAATTCAACCATTGTTTCAATGTTCATTAATTTGACTATGTGTACATTATACTTGTAAATTTTGATTAATGTTATATTTCTTATGCTGCATGTGTATCAGCTAACGAACTTGTTGCAGGATTTGTAATTTGTGAATGTTTGTAAGAGAGAAAGGAGTTTTAGAGATGAAATATGCCTGAAATTTAATGCTGCCGTAATTTAACTTTTGCAAGAGCAAGCCTTTTCATTATCATTTCATGGTACAGTGATTTCTGTACTCTACTTGAATACATTGGTGTGTGCATCCAGCGTTGTTGTCAATTTATCAGCAAATCATGTAAATTGAATTCTGTTTGAGAACCAATATGGCAGAGATTTGTGGCCTGAGTTTGCTCTCGAGAATTCATTGTGAACATTCCTCATGGTGTGTTAACACACACAGGAAATCAAGAACATTCTTCCTGATGTGCTTGATAGTGCATGCGGAATTCAGGACGATTCTCTATGGCTTGCTTGATAGTGCATGCGGAATTCAGGACGATTCTCTATGGCTTGCTTGATAGTGCATGCGGAATTCAGGACGATTCTCTATGGCATGCTTGGAATGTGCATCGAAGATTCTGAAACAGTTGTGTAACATGCTCTAGAAGGGACACAGGGAACCTCGCCTAAATATGAAAGGCAGCGACTTGTTGCTAACTGCACGACTGTGAAGCATGTGCCGGCGACAACCACCATTTATGAACAGGTTATATAAATTTAGTTTATTTCTCTGAACTCTACTCTTATTTCCATGATAATATCCATGAACTTGATTATGTATTTATGTTAATTGACTGCTTATTGCTATGCTAGCATAAAGTGAATGATTGTACATTGTTAATTTAACGTTGTTGTGAATTATGTAAATGTCAATGCTCTTTTGATTATATTCATATGTTGTACATGTGATTGTTGATTTAATACATTTATTTTTAAATTTATTGACCTTCTTACACATATTGATAACCTTATTGTGGTGAAGAAAGTGGGTGGGTGTGGGTTCGTTAAATATAGATTAAAGAGAGATTTATCTTCTTTTTTAGTAAGAAGTTTTCCACCAACGGAAATATTGTGAGACGATAAATGTTTGTCTTTAATATTGTGTTAAGAGAAAAAATATTTACAGCACCTGCATATCCGCCAAGAGAGAAAGACGAGTGGTGTCTTCTGGAGAATTATTAATAACATACATTAAAATTCTCATCACTTGTATTTATTTATGGATGATTAATTAATTAATAATAATAATAATAATAATAATAACCATTAACTATGTGGCGTTAGTGTCACACTTCCTGACCTTAATTAATTAGTTTTCGCTAAAAGAAACGTATTATTTTCCTACCTTAAGTAGTTCGTTTTCACATAAAGAAATATATTATTTCCTGACCATAACTAGTTCGTTTTGCTTAAAGAAACGTATTGTTTCCTGACCATAACTAGTTTGTTTTCGCTTAAAGAAATGTATTACTTCTTCACCATGATTACTTCGTTTTCGCCTATATTTTTCTAACTGAAAGAACTGTAGTAAATTCAGTGTCCCGATAGCTTGTTGACTAATTAATGTTATATGTCTATTATCGGATTAAACAACACAGTCAGGTTGGAATTTCACTCAATGCGACGACGGAAATGGCGTGAAAGTCACGTGACCCATAAAGAAGACAGGAGACTCGAGACATGTGTTTCCTTCCGGTGTTTAGGACTAGCTCTGCCATGCTGCCAATCCTAATTCTTATCGCTTTCTGCTATCAAAATATTGCCAGACAGATAAGTATCCTTTCTTCCGCAAGAGCGAAAATATGTCTTGAATTAAGTGTCGGAATTAAGGAAACAGCTCGCCGTTTGTCTGCCATAAAGAAAGGTATGTTTAAGGGCAGAGGTAGGGTCTTTGCAGTTTGTTGAGTGTTATGTTCTAACTAACTTCGTGCAATCATTTCAATTGCGACTTTTTGTTGTTGACACTTTGTTTCTATTTTGTATTCTTTCAATTTGTTAACGCAATAATTCTTTTCTATTTACTTTTGTGTGAGCATGTGTGCGTGTGTGTATGAGCATGTGTGCGTGTGTGTATGAGCATGTGTGCGTGTGTGTATGCGCATGTGAGCTTGTGTTTGTGAGCATGTGTGCGTGTGTGTATGCGCATGTGAGCTTGTGTTTGTGAGCATGTGTGCGTGTGTGTATGCGCATGTGTGCTTGTGTTTGTGAGCATGTGTGTGTGTGAGATAGAGACAGCGTGCTTTAAAGTGCATTTAATTAAAAACCGCATATTAATATCAGTTTATTTTCCTAAACATTTCCTTATTCACAGTTTCTTTCTCTTTATCATGGTCACTGTTTCTCTTTCTCCTCGCTCTCCCTCCCTCTCTCTCTCTTTCTCTGTCCCTTTTCAATCTTCTTTTATCTTCTTATTTTCTTAGATACTTTTTCAATTTTTATGCATTTAATTTTTATACTTTTAAGCGCTTGAATTTTGACCTTTGATACCAACATATGAAATTTAAAAGCACATAACATCAGTGTATCGAAAATATATATTCTCAAAGAAGTATCTCCTTATTCATATTATTACCCCCATTAGTCTCGTAAAAGAAAGCATCTTGAAGGGGAAACTGTTTCTGTTATCTCTGATTTGCCTTATAGATAGATAGACACATAAGACAGACAGACATACAGTTAGATAGATAGATAGACAGACAGACAGACAGACAGATATAGATAGATAGATAGACAGACAGACAGATAGATAGATAGATAGATAGATAGATAGATAGATAGATAGATAGATAGATAGATAGATAGATAGATAGATAGATAGATAGATAGATAAGGAAAAGAGATTTCTTGCTCGGCTATATTTCCTAATTAAATGCAATATTTGCGGCGTTGTTAACATTAAATTTACATTTATATGCTCTAATTACAAAAAATTATACTTTTCTATGCAAGTCTTCTAGCAAATTTTAGTTTCTAAATAAAATATTAACCAGAGCACATTTTTCACCTAGAAGATTATTTTCTCTTCTTTCAAAAAAAAAAAAATTAAATCCAATATAATTGTCTGTTGCAAGGTTGATGTGCTCATGGCAACAAACATCGCTCTCAAACTATCAACGATAACTCTATCCAGATGTCTGTAGCCCGGAAGTAGTATCCTAAACGAGATTCTGAGTCTCTCTTGTGCTTCGTTAATGCCATGCGGCCCTCTACTGTTTAACTCATCTACACATAAAAAAATATCTTCACCGTATTCAGCGCAGCAGGAAACCTATTCCACCACCCAAGTTGGCGGCAGAGAAAAATGAACGAAATTCACAAGGCGGGAATCCAGTGAGATTTTAGAAAATATAAAATTAGTTTCTGATTCAATTGAAAATTTTAGACCATGTAATCCATTTTTTCTGGATCTTTTCAATTCTGTCGTGTCTCTTCCACCGAAATTGAATCGTGAAATATTATTCTTACAAGGATGGGAATGTGTAATATTAGCAGTAGTAATAGTTGATATAATAATATTACTTTTAGATGTCCATGTTAATTTTCCATTTTATTTACCTTCAGTGTCATAGGATCGTAACATTGTTATCCTTACAGGCCTTACATTTTATTTACCTTCAGTGTCATAGGATCGTAACATTGTTATCCTTACAGGCCTTACATTTTATTTACCTTCAGTGTCATAGGATCGTAACATTGTTATCCTTACAGGCCTTACATTGACAACGCTTTCTGTAAAATCAACAGTCGATGAGGACAATAACGTAAATATAAATAAAAGTCAAAATAAGATTTTAAAAAATACTTTGATTGACTGAAATACAACAGGTAAAATAAAATGTTCAAATCTTAGTGATAAGTAGAAAAAGGAGCAAGAATGCGTTCTAACATGACATAATATATGTGAAGCAGCCATTCTCACAGGGAAATACATAATTATGTGTGTAGTATACATTTTAATCTAACACATCGACTTTAACAGTTTCAAAACAAATTGTATAATTATACCTTAGCTTTGGCTTGTTAATTCGTTGGAAAGGTTGAGAAATGGAAACAGAGAGAGAGAGAGAGAGAGAGAGAGAGAGAGAGAGAGAGAGAGAGCTTTCTCACGATAATCTAACAAGAGAGGTACAAGCTGTGTAATTAGCTGTCATTTCTTTCATGTACAGGTATTTGTTCAAGTAAACATCTGGATTGTTCTTTGTCAGTAGATATAATATGTAATATTTCTTTTAAATGCGTACAAATACAACAATATAACCGGAATACAACATGTAATTTAATAAAATGAAATAGAAAAAATAACTGGAGTGCATATGCTGTTAAGTAGGTGACTAAGTACAAATAGTAATTGTTAGAAAAGGTTGCAGTAAAAGTTGTGCTGTAAACCTAGAAGTAATTATATAGATTGTAGTGATAAAAACAGTGCTGTAAGCCTAGAATAAATGGTATAGATTGTATGATAAAAACAGTGCTGTAAGCTTAGAATAAATGATATAAATTTTATGATAAAAACAGTGCTGTAAGCCTAGAATAAATGGTATAGATTGTAGGATAATAACAGTGCTGTAAGCCTAGAATAAATGGTATAGATTGTATGATAATAACAGTGCTGTAAGCTAGAATAAATGGTATAGATTGTAGCGGTAATAACAGTGTTGTAAGTCGAGAATAAATGGTATAGACTGTAGCGGTAATAACAGTGTTGTAAGTCGAGAATAAATGGTATAGACTGTAGCGGTAATAACAGTACTATAAGACTAACAATAAAGATTGTAATGGTGTAGATTGTAGCATAAAAACAGTGCTGTAAGTCTGGAATATATTGTGTAGATTGTAGTGGTAAATACAGTGCTGTAAGTCTGGAATATATTGTGTAGATTGTAGTGGTAAATACAGTGCTGTAAGTCTGGAATATATTGTGTAGATTGTAGTGGTAAATACAGTGCTGTAAGTCTGGAATATATTGTGTAGATTGTAGTGGTAAATACAGTGCTGTAAGTCTGGAATATATTGTGTAGATTGTAGTGGTAAATACAGTGCTGTAAGTCTGGAATATATTGTGTAGATTGTAGTGGTAAATATAGTGCTGTAAGTCTGGAATATATTGTATAGATTGTAGTGGTAAATACAGTGCTGTAAGTCTGGAATATATTATATAGATTGTAGGGGTAAATACAGTGCTGTAAGTCTGGAATAAAGTGTGTAGATTGCAGTGAAAAAACAGTGCTGTAAGTCTGGAATAAATGGTGTAGATTGCAGTGAAAAAACAGTGCTGTAAGTCTGGAATAAATGGTGTAGATTGCAGTGAAAAGAACGGTGCTGTAAGTCTGGAATAAATGGTGTAGATTGCAGTGAAAAGAACGGTGCTGTAAGTCTGGAATAAATGGTGTAGATTGCAGTGAAAAGAACGGTGCTGTAAGTCTGGAATAAATGGTGTAGATTGCAGTGAAAAGAACAGTGTTATAAGCCTAGACGTAAGAGTTTTAGTGTTATCGATTTAAACTGGTAAAGAACAATTGCAGATGATATAATGATGAAAAGTCTATTTATAAGATTACTACTTAGCAACTTCAGTAGCTGCATTAGTTACACGTTTTCATGGTAATAAAAAATTTGTAATGGTAGAGATTAAACTAGTACATACCTAGACATTACATGGGCAGGCATGTTTGTGTTTTTCAAGAAGATACAAGAAATGACAGAAAACTGAAAGATCCCAGGAATAAGATGTAGTCTGGCTAAATGCAGTGCTATAAATATATCACTATTAGTGCAAGTGTCAGTATTTAAGTGATAAAGAAGCAAAGATACAAGTTATACTGATAGTTACTGTAGTAGCAGAAGTACGAGTTAGAAGTTGCAGTGGCTGAAGTTGTAGAGACCAAAATGTAAGAAACAAAGTTGTACTGGTCGAAGTTATAATGAAGGTAACAACAGTTGTTAAAGTAATAGCGGTAGGGAACCAATTAATATATATTGTAAAAGTAGACACTATACCGGTGGAAATTAATAGATAGCCTAGATGTCCCACTAGAAGTTAGCGTGTTAGCGGATATCCTATTAGTGGCTACTGTGAAGGAGGTCCTGCTAGCGATCAATGATAGAAGTGGTCCTGCAAGAAGTGACACTAACAGAGATAGTCTTTCTAGAAGTTACAATAATAGAAGTTGTCCTACTAAAAGTTTACACTAATGGAGGTAGTTACAATGATAGAAGTTGTCCTTCTAGAAGTTACACTAATGGAGGTAGTCCTGCTAAAAGTTACAATGATGTGCGTTATCATACAAGAGATAAAATGATTCAGGTCATCCATCCTGATAGATGTTAGAGTGATAGATGTTATCCTGATAGAGATTACAGTGATAATAGTTTGCTAGAAGTTACAGTGATAAATGTTCTCTTGCTAGTGGTCAAAGTGATAAAGGTTGTCTTCTAGATGTTACAGTGATAGATATTTTCCTACTAGAAGTTACAATGAAAGAGTTCCTAGAGGTTTCAGTGATGGAGTTTATCGTACTAGAAGTTATAGCAATAGTAGTCATCCTGCTAGAGTTAGAGTGATGAAGGTTACTTTGCTAGTGGTTACAGTGATAGAAGTTGTCGTGCTAGAGGTTACAGTGTTAAAGATTATCTTGCTAGAGATTACAGTGATAAAGGTTGTTCTACTAGAAGTTGTACTGATAAAGGCTTTTCTGTCAGAAATTACAATGATAGGGGTTATCATGCTACAATGATAAAGATTGTCTTGCTAGCGATACAGGTAGTGGTTGAAGATTTGTCAGCCATTCAGTACTAGACGCAGAAGCATAATGTCTGATCTCTTTATTTTCTTTATGAAAGACGAATAAGTTTAATAGGCTGGCCGATTAGCTTAAATTCCTAACTGCATAGTTTCCTCGTAAACTCAGTGAATGAATGAATTAATCATCGTGTCCCTATCACTCTACCATCAAAATCTCTCTTTACTCTCTCCCTCTCTCCCTCCCTCTCTCTCATACACACTCACTAAACCCACATACACACACTCACACAAGATACAATAATTATTTACATTTAAGTAGTTTGTGGCTTCCATATTTGATAGAATGAATGCACTTTTGAATCGAGCCAGCCATGAAAATAGGCATAAGTGTTTATATCCAAACATGCAGAGAGATGTAAGTGTTTACAAGTAACGAGCCAAACATGCAGAGAGGCGTAATGTTTACAGATAACGAGCCAACCATGCAGACTGGCACAAGTGTTTACAGATAACGAGCCAACCATGCAGACTGACACAAGTGTTTACAGATAACGAGCCAACCATGCAGACTGACACAAGTGTTTACAAATAACGAGCCACCCATGCAGACTGGCACAAGTGTTTATAGATATCGAGCAGTTCCCGTCTTAGACATGCAACAAGTTTAGTTGTTTTTAAAGTAGTACCACATTTTAATTTATGATTACGAGCCCTCTCGCACTTCTTCTTTATCCTACTTTCTTTGCATCACTCTCGCTCTATCTTTCTCTCACGTTCTTTTTCCATCTTCTCTCCCTCTCTATTCTCTATCCCTTTCTTTTCTCTCCATATCTCCTCCTCACTCTCTAATTCTCTTCTTTCTCTATATCTCCTCCTCACTCTCTAATTCTCTTCTTTCTCTATATCTCCTCCTCACTCTCTAATTCTCTTCTTTCTTTATATCTCTTCTTCACTCTTGCTCGCTCTCCTCCCTCCCTCATTCTCTCACTTTCTTCCTATATCTTCCTCCTTCAGTTTTTCTCTCACTCTGACTCCATCTCTCTCTCTCTCTCTCTCTCTCTCTCTCTCTCTCTCTCTCTCTCTCTCTCTCTCTCTCTCTCTCTCTCTCTCTGTAGAGCAGCATCTCCTGGCATCCAAAGCACCTAACCCACGTTCGTGGGGAGATAACCTCTGCGGTTGTCTCAGCATTTAAATCACAAGCACTCAATCATCCCTGTCGGCGCCTCCTTTTCTTCACTTTCCTCGAACTGTTCACACTTCCAGAGACCAATTAAGCTGTCTGCCAATTAAGCATTTCCGTGTGCCCATGTGTTTACCTCAGAACAAGAGTAAAGGGCATGGCAGAACGTAATTTTGAAAAATTCAAGAGGCGTTTCCATAGATATATAAAAAGACCCCGGTTCGCGTTAGAAAGGGTGTATATTCTTACTTCCTAATAGAAGTATAAATTTGACTTGAAATCAGGCAACTTAACTCTAGTTCTTTCTCCCCCACCCCCTTCATCCGAACAGCCTCAAAATAGCTAGCGTAACATGTATGAATATCGATTGCTGTTTCGTTTACTTCCAGAACACCTCAAAATAGCTAGCGTAACATGAATGAATATTGATTGCTGTTTCATTTACTTCCAGAACACCTGTCGTATTCTTATTTCTTTCGCAGGCTTTCTTGTATTTGGTCTCAGTATGTGTCATATCATCCACTTGTCAATCTATCTATATTTCTATCTATCTTTCCATTTAACTCAGATAGATATATGGATAGTTGGATGGATGGATGGATGGAGATAGATAGATAGATAGATAGATAGATAGATAGATAGATAGATAGATAGATAGATAGATAGATAGATAGATAGATAGATAGATAGATAGATAGATAGATAGATAGATAGATAGATAGATAGATAGATTTTCACTTATCTTTAATTCCCAAGTTTGAGCTTCTCTCGGCCAATTTTATTCATCCTTTTTCTGTCTCTCTCTCTCATAAATATACCCATACACATATGTTTTCTCAGAATCCGACTTGGCTTACTTTATCAACTATTTATATATATTTATTTATCATTACTTCATAAAACAGCTTCTAACAATCTATGACTTTATTTATCCAGCTGCGTGAGTGACATTGTTCATTTCACTTTTTTTCTCTATTACAGTGCCTTTTATTAGTCATTCCTCCACTTGTAAATTGTAAACTAGTCAATTGTAAACAGCACAATTTGACGGTGAAAATTTGAGGTACCAGTCGAGTTGTCAAAGAGTTTCTCTCCCTATAATTCCAGATGGCTCTAAGCATGTGATGTGCCTGCAACTTACCGATTTTTGCTGACACCACTAACGATCACAAACAAGTCATGCGGGTGGTGCTTTTTCACAGCTCTCCCTTTCGCTTGTTCAACAGAGATATCACACTGTTTGAACTAGGCAACATCATGTTTGTTCAGTTGACACGCTGTCATTTTCATTTCATGCAGCTTGCAGTTTTCTTTACGATTATCCCCCCTTTTCTTTCTATTTTTTTTTTTTTTTATCTATTTGTCTTTCTTTTTCCTTCTTTTATTTCTCTACATTATTCTGTTTTCTCTATTGTTTTCTCTACGATAGTCTCCCCTTTTTATTTTCACGTTTGTGTGATGTCTTTGATTCTGAAGCCATTGTAAGCTCCTGTTTAATGACGTAATTGTTTTACGGAAATTTACATTTAAATTGCATCTGAAACCAGTATTTGAACTTTCACGGCTGTGAACAAACACCACAAATTAGTAAGAACAAAATACCTCAAATCATCCCAACTTAACCAGTACAACAAAGCTATATTCAGATTAAGGCAAATTCAACACTTTTGGTACTGTCGAACAAAAAACACCATAGAACATTTCCTATTGCTCTGCCCACTATAACGTAATGAACAGAAAATACCATAGAACACTTCCTATTGCTCTGCCCGCTATAACGTAATGAACAGAAAACACCATAGAACACTTCCTAATGCTCTGCCCGCTATAACGTAATGAACAGAAAATACCATAGAACACTTCCTATTGCTCTGCCCGCTATAACGTAATGAACAGAAAACACCATAGAACACTTCCTATTGCTCTGCCCGCTATAACGTAATGAACAGAAAATACCATAGAACACTTCCTATTGCTCTGCCCGCTATAACGTAATGAACAGAAAACACCATAGAACACTTCCTATTGCTCTGCCCGCTATAACGTAATGAACAGAAAACACCATAGAACACTTCCTATTGCTCTGCCCACTATAAAATAATGAACAGAAAAGCAATCATCGATACCATACATAGGCTACAGATGTCACTCCACACGCTCATTACTCTACCCACATCCGCAATCAGGAAATTAATCACTACATCTTCTTTAACACTCAAAGAGGCAGAAAATAACACACACACACACACACACACACACAGAGTGACTGCCAGCACTACATCTTAACAAACACTCACAACCACAAGATATCGTACCATAGTCCACCCTCCTCAGAACACTAGAGAAAGGAGAAAGCCATCCGAAACAGAACATTTAGTGATAAAATGTCTACTGTACTTGTCTGAGGAAAGGTAGTCAACAGGGGAAACCATCATATGAAAGAGAATTTTTCAAAGAGCAGCAATATTGGCTTCAATATTGCGCAGTCCACCTGTTGTGGTCGGAAATTCCACAATGCAGTGAAGGGAATCAAATCCCTTCCAAGACCAACCCACCCATGTTTCCATGGCAACATGTAAGTCATCCATAAAATTATAAATACCTTTGCCGTTCGTCGTTTCTAGCAATATTCGTACATCTTCTGCTATGATGTATGCTAAGTCTATGGGTACATCTTCTGCTATGATGTATGCTAAGTCTATGGTTACATCTTCTGCTATGATATATGCTAAGTCTTTGGTTACATCTTCTGCTATGATATATGCTAAGTATTTGGGTACATCTTCTGACATGCTTTATGCATTTCTGCAATAAATTAATGTGATATGTTTTCATCTTTAATTCACATTCACCAGATAATTCGGCCACACCGTTTTCCATTCACTTTCAATGGGCCTTTTCAAGTGACCTGTACACTTACGTGACAGCAAAAATAAACATTCGTCAACAACTACATAGAGTCTCGTGTATTCTGATATTTGGTAGCTTTCTAACCTTTTGGTACTCCAGGTTGGCTTGTATTAGTTTGCGCACTTCATCTGGATGGACATGAAATCCATTATATACCGGTCAGTAGTCACATTTCTTCAAATGCATGCTCGTCTGTCCTCATTTGTTTTACAATCGCCAGTGGTCATTGGAATATCCGACCATAAAGCAGCACGATGGTTGAAAAATCTATGCTTGATTGTTCTCTCAATACACGAGCAACATTACCGGCAAGTATCAATCCTAAACGTGCTATCTCTCGATACATAGTTTCTTCAAAGTTGTATGCAATGATTGTGGCGTGTGCACGTAAATTGTTGAAGGAGAAAAAGGCGAGAAGAGAGACAAATCTTACTTTAATTAATACTTAACCCGATCTCTCAGTCCACGCTTCCACTTTCAATAAACACTGGTACAGAAACACACAGTAAAATAGCGTCACGAAAGTCTAGTTCTTTACTGAAAACATGTCACATTTAGTCTAGTTCTTTACTGAAAACATGTCACATTTAGTCTAGTTCTTTACTGAAAACATGTCACATTTAGTCTAATTCCCAAACCTCCAAAATTCCCCTTTTAATGATGTCCCTATAACAAATATAATGTACACAAGATGAGATAGAAGTGAATAACCAAAATTAATATGGAATTTAATAAGACAAAACAAGAGATTAAATTAAAATAGAAATAGAACAAGATGGATTATAATTAATCATACCTCGTATTATAAGTTATCTTCAAAGAGAGTTTTAACACGAAAGAGCATAAACGTAAACATAAGCAGGCGCAATGTCTTTCTGATTGTTCAAACTTATCTTCCTCTTGGACGAAAAAGAATTTCGTCAGCTACTGGAGAAATGGGTGGCGTCCCACGGTTGACTGGTTTGGACGGGGGAAGCAATCCAGTTCCTTTCTGCTGGCCCAGAAGTCTACCAATGTCGCTGGTTATGGGTCAAATCGAGGGCAGTTTTCTTCAATCGGTCTACTCTGCACGTGCTCGCTCATTTCCCAAATAGATTGCCAGGCTATAAAGAGTAGATAATTTCCCCTTTAGATATTGCTTGTGGTCGTGTGTCTAGGTGGCGTCAGATTCATCCCACTCCGACAAATTTACAAATGAGAGAGAAAGTTGGACAAAATTTCACACTCACTCTCTCGCTCAGAAATTTAACTAACATTATACATGTAAACTTAATATGAACATAATATACAATAATGCACAAACAAGCTGCAAATTTCAGAAAGATTAGTTTTAATAAATAACTAGAGAAACCACGGGGCTGACATTTGCTGACAGTTATTGAATTGTAAAATTTAGTTTTCCCACAAAGTCCACAAAATTATAATTCCGTACAGTTCGGTCACTCTGTCTATACTTAGTACAATGGTTTATGGGTAAAAAAATTGGCATAGTTACTTATAGTATAATGTGTTTTACTCTGTGACGATAACTTAAACCGTTACTGTGTTTATTGTTATGCAGCAATTGGCTCATAATGTGTGTTTCTCTCTGTGACGACAACTAAATCAGTTACTGTGTTTACTGTTGTGCAGCAATTGGCTCATAGGGTGTGGTTCCGCTAGGTAAAGGGTTTTGTGAATGACGCCGACATTCCTAGCACGACTTCTAAAGCACTTGACGTCCTCACTAAAAAAAAATCTTTTGCTTCAGATTTTGAGAGGTCTTGGTGTTACCCAAGTGATCACCTATTAGACTTTTGTAAAATATCATTTTGTTTGTCTAGTCAAGGTATATTGCTCTTTGATTCATACTTTTAGATTAGATCAATTCTTACACTTAAAGGACCCATTTTTAACAAATATATTAACTTTCTTTTCAGTAAAACCGTACAAGTTCACCAGGCTTTCATCTGCTTATTGAAGTTTTCTAAACTCATCCCATACTGTGTTACACATTGACAGTCACGAGTTTCAGTTGTTTCTGTCACTAACTTGATCAACTTTCAGCCAGATTTACAGGTATGTATGGAGTATGTTGGCATGGGTCAGAATTAGTAGGACGTATGTAATGAAGCCTTATTGTCCCATCATAATGAAATCATCTGGTTACAACTCTTACGTAATGAAGCCTTATTGTCCCATCATAATGAAATCATCTGATTACAACTCTTACGTAATGAAGCCTTATTGTCCCATCATAATGAAATCATCTGGTTATAACTCTTACGTAATGAAGCCTTATTGTCCCATCATAATGAAATCATCCTGTTACAACTCTTACGTAATGAAGCCTTATTGTCCCATCATTATGAAATCATCTGGTTACAACTCTTACGTAATGAAGCCTTATTGCCCCATCATAATGAAACTATCTGGTTACAACTCTTACCTAATGAAGCCTTACTGTCCCATCATAATAAAATCATCTGTCGTTTCAGTGATATATAATAGTTCTACGTTAACAGTAAAACTTTCTTTGGAATCATTCGGATGTCACACCACCTTCCTGCAAAATCGTGTCTACTCACTAACTTTGAATACACTACCACTGAATAATGTCAACCAGAATCCAAGAGTAAAACTTTGCAGGTTTAGAGTTAATTGTCGAAGAAATGGTGTTTGGAGGGGCAGGGCTGTCTGTCTAATCTATCGTTTTTACCACAAAATATTTAGCGGGCGGTGCCGTTTTGTTGTGGCATGGAGACAAGATGTTTATTCACCCACCACCCCTGGGCTCCTTGTGACAATGAAATAATTAGAGTTTGCTTCAGTCACTACTATGGAAGTCTTTCACAACAAGCTGTTAGATGCATTACTGCAATAGTTCAGTTTGATGGATTTCACTTAGGTCGTGACGTCCCTCAGACATAACCTATTTACCTCTAGTTCTTTTCTTCTGTAGTCTAAGCTCTTTGTCTGTAACTTCTTTGCAAGTTGTCTTTCTTTCGTTTATTGTCTTTTTTGTTCTAAGTTAGATATTTTGATTCTACCGAACAAATCTTCTTCTCTTTACCTAAATATTAGTTGGCATTGTCAACTAATATTGCTGTCATATGTCATTTTATGTACCCAACTTCTACCTCACTTCTCTCAATTCCATTTTCTTTTCTCTTGCTGTCATATTTGTCATTTTATGTCAACCTCACATGATAATGTTGTCCTTTCCTTTACAATATTTCTATCTCAAATAATTAATCCAGTCCTTTTATTACATTAATGCATTTTTATATGATATTTTTATTTAAACTACATAAAGAACTTTTGTATCAATATTATGTAAGTGTGCAACTTTTTTGTAAATAAGCCAAACTTTTCTTACTGTTATTTAGTTGTTGTTCTAGATTATTATAGTAACAGTTTTCTACAGTTCATTGAGTGGCGTAACTACTGCCCATGCAGTCCCCGTCAGTGCTCTGGGGCCTTTCAACAGAAGGGGCCCAATATTTGTTCCCTCGAAAATATTTGTACTCGAAATTTGAAAAATATATACATGACCATTTTTTCGCAGGGCAGTGAAGGCATACGACAAACTTTACTGCATGCGTGCGTGCGGGAAATGGAGTGGGGAGACATTTTAGTTTTTTGCAGCATTCAAAGTTACGCTACTGTTTGGAGTGATCGACATTTTATTAGCTCTTATTAGACCTCATGATGGGTGGAGTGATCGGTCCATGATGGGTAGAGTGATCGGTCCATGATGGGTGGAGTGATCGGTCCATGATGGGTGGAGTGATCGGTCCATGATGGGTGGAGTGATCGGTCTATGATGGGTGGAGTGATCGGTCCATGATGAGTAGAGTGATCGGTCCATGATGGGTGGAGTGATCGGTCCATGATGGGTGGAGTGATCGGTCCATGATGGGTAGAGTGATCGGTCCATGATGGGTAGAGTGATCGGTCCATGATGGGTGGAGTGATCGGTCCATGATGTGTGGAATGATCGGTCCATGATGTGTCCATTTTTATATGCAGTACAATGAGTGTAGAGTTGGTTTTTTTTTCAAGAATACTCGCAGCGGTAATTTAATGACAACTATAGGAATAGAAGTCTCTTTTCAAGGCCATTTACTGATATGTCTTTTAAATAAATTTCCTTGAGTGACCTGTATTAAGTAACTCTCTAGCCGTCGGTTGTCTGCAAGTCAAAGTTCTATCTGCCTTATCAGGAAAAAATATAGAAAAGAATGTTGTATATCATCTCTATGATTCACCTTAGTGTTATCAGGAAACTATATAGAAAGATAGTTGTATATCTCTGTTTCACCTTTGTGTTATCAGGAAACTATATAGAAAGATAGTTGTATATCTCTGTTTCACCTTTGTGTTATCAGGAAACTATATAGAAAGATAGTTGTATATCTCTGTTTCACCTTTGTGTTATCAGGAAACTATATAGAAAAGAGAGTTGTATATCTCTATGATTCATTTTAGCGTTATTTGGAAACGATATAGAAAAGAAGGTTATATACCTCTATGTTTTATGTTAGCGTTATCAGGAAATTACATAGAAAAGTAAGTTGTATATCTGTATGTTTCACCTTAGCGTTATCTGGAAATGTCAGTTAACTGGCATAATTGGAGTTTTATAAAAGGCATTAAAAATTTTCTGTATATAGGTTTGTGAAGTCTAAAATAAGTCTAACTAACCAAACAGACCTTTCTTTGTGAAGTCTAAAACAAGTCTAACTAATCAAACAGACCTTTCTTTGTGAAGTCTAACACAAGTCTAACTAACCAAACAGACCTTTGTGAAGTCTGAAATAAGTCTAACTAATCAAACAGACCTTTGTGAAGTCTAACACAAGTCTAACTAACCAAACAGACCTTTGTGAAGTCTAAAACAAGTCTAGAAGCCAAAGCGAATGAAATAAGATGCTCGTTCTTCATTAGCTCTATAAAAAGAGTGAGGTGTCATGGATCTGATTAAAAATCTCCTGGACTCTTATCAGATTTCAGACATTGATGCTGGTGATTTCTAAGGTCTTCATTGGTGACGTCAAACCCTTTGAAACCTGTGGAATTTTAACTCATGGAGCACTAGGATCAAATATAATACAAACAGAAATTAGGGCATGTTTACGATCGAAAACTTTGTAGATTTACAACGGAGTAAAATATCAGACGTTCCATCACTCTGGCAAACAAAGCAGACATTTCAACATTTCCCAGTCGTTTAGCTGGGCGTTGACGTTTTGTATCACTGATATAGCATGTGACATCAAATTAAGAAGTACAGGTACATGTATCTGGTAGAATGTAAATCTCATTCTGATTGAATCGAAATAATAATAGGAAAAGTAAACGTGTCAAAATTAAAATTTATACTGTGCTTAGTATTTCCTAAAATTTAGTACTCCCTAAAATTTACACCCAGTAAGAAATATAGTTTCGATTGTTTTCTTCTCTACCTTATACCGTCTCTGGAAGAAAGGGAATTCCACAAAGATTTCCCACAATTCTTATCACTAATGTCATGAAATGAATCACTATCTGTGAATAATTACATCCAAATTATTGAAATATATTTTATTCAGTAAGAATATTACGATATTATATTTTACTCTATACAAACGCTATGATACTATATTTTACTCTATACAAACGCTATGATACTATATTTTACTCTATACAAACGCTATGATATTATATTTTACTCTATACAAACGCTATGATACCTTATTTTATTTTATATGAATGATGTGTGAACGTAGGAAGTTAAGAAATGGAGATATGATGGGATATATGAATGAAAGTGTTCAGAATATTAAAATTCCAATAATTAAATACGCCGATGTGTTTGTATATGTGCTTGTATGTATGGGTGTGTGTTACGCGCATCTATAGTATGTGTTAATGTGCTTCTGATGATTTTATAAAATGTTTAATTTGTATTTCATATAATAATCGTTAATTTAATTAAGCAATCAAACTGTGGATATATGAGACATTTAGTTCAATGATGTCGTTCCCGCTGTTGCAGTTATTTTGGTAAATACTTTAGTTGTGCCAGTAAAACACTTAGAGAGAGAGAGAGATAGAAATGACAAGTATTTCTATCTAGAATCTTGTTGAATGTTGTGCACATAGCCACCTTTCAATTTGCTTGATAATGTGATTTTTTTTTTACCCCTTTCTCCTCTTTATCCACCACGGTTGGGTTTTTAAATACTTTTTTCTGCTTGGCAAGGGGGGTAATTGTTTGCAAATTATCATTTAGAGTTGTTTATCCAGTCTCCTCATCGGCGCAGCGGCTGTTGCTTGTCCAAACATGCCTCGCACCTTCTCGCGCTCAGCGACAGGTGGTAAGCAAAGCGAAAAACGACTCGTCTAAAGCGGAGGCTACTCGAGGCGTAGATGCCGGGCATGCCACAAACAGGAAGTGTTACTTCCCTTTATATATTTTCTCGTCTTTCTTTTTGGTTTCCTTTTAAGTTTTATTCCGTGGGTGGGTTGTGTATATATGAAATATGCACACGGTCTATGCGTGCGTTGGTGAGTTTAGGTTTGGGTGGAGACTACTTTCTAGATTCCAATAGCAATTAGATGGAAAATGGAGACAGGATGTCTTCTACTGTCAAGACGGGGACTGATACGCCCGTTGCCACTGTCGAACTGCTGATGAGCACACGCCAAGCCAGTCAGAGAGATACTGCGGTGAAAGTTTAATGGCTGAAATATATGGACCAAAGATTAGGGTGACCATGTCTCGTAAACGACTCTCTACAAATTTTAGTCCTTTTATTCCATTTATTTTTACTTTTTGGTATTACTCATTCGACAACTGTCTGCTGTCAGTCATCGCTATTTCTTTTAATTTTTTCTCCTTCCTTGCCACCATGTTGCGCGATATTATTTTTAAATTCTCACTTGATTCTTAACCTTTGAGTATTTAGCGGTATTATTTTTAAATTCTCACTTGATTCTTAAACTTTGAGTATTTAGCGGTATTATTTTTAAATTCTCACTGGATTCTTAAACTTTGAGTATTTAACGGCCTGGGTTAAACGGTCTATTGTTCGTGCGAGAGACATTAGCAAGCTCTGTAGCAAACACCATAAAACAATGTTTTATTTAAATTAACAATTTAATTGAGCGTCATTAAAACGTCATTACATGACCAATATTCCTTTACTGTGGCCCACTCTGATACACATAAATTTATTAATGAAATGATGCATACTAAATTTATAAAATTCTATGTATGCTTTGTTAAATAAAAGACATATTGCTTCAGCAACTAAGTTCATCAATGAAATATGCATTATTATCAAAAGGTTATAATTATAACTCTAAATAAAATCAATACTGTATTAATTAAGTAAATAATCGAATTAATGCATTGCTACGTACGTAAATAAGTTTACTATTTTATAGAAAAATTACTAACTAATAACTGACTCGACAAAACATATTGCTGAATAAAGGTGTATAAAATAATTAATAAACAAGAAAAGGACTAAACTAATGCAATGTTATATAATAAACAGAAGAATGAAATAATAGGTGAAAACCAAAAGTAATGACGGAATTAAACGACTCATTACTTTTCCAGGTTCACAAAATTACTGTAAAGAGTTAATGCGTTACTAATTAGATGGGTGAACAAAGGACCACGCATTAAAAGAAAATGAATGCCATAAACTTTGTAGAAATCGGGATATTAGGAAAGCTAATGCAATTTAATTACTTTGGTAAAAAGGCCAACATGATACTCCCACTGAGTAAAACATTTTCGTTATCAATATTCAGACAAGTCCAAGAAAATCAGTTTGCTTTAAGACAGTTTTAAATTCTTGCCAGAAAAGGCTATATCGGCCAAAGAGACAGACTTTTCGAGGCAGAACAAAATAATTATGCAGAGAAAAACTCTATTACCTGTAGCGAAAATTCACTCGTCAATGCCCGAACCAGTCTTTGATAAAGGAAATTATATTGCTGTACAATGCTCAATCAAAACCGAACCCTATAAAATTCTCCATGGCACTCACTCAAGTGTTCACTAAGACTCGCCAAATCGGAACAGAAATATGTCTTTCGGCGATTGCGCCTCTCTAAGAAATCAGCGAAAGGTTGAAAAATGTCTGAAAGCAAAATCAAACAAGCAGAACGATGCCTTAGTTGCGACTAAAAGTGATTTCTTGCTTTCTAGCTTTTTTTTTTTTTTTACATTAAGTTGTATCCCCCCGCCATCATAGGCGTTTAGTGCCAAGGATCTTATCAAAGGGAGAGAAGTATTGTGTTCCAAGGGGAGACAACGCGGGGCCGAAGTCGACAGGATATGACGATTAAAACTCCGACCACCCTTGTTGAAGGTTGCTACACTGACAGGCTTCAGGTGTAAAAGATTCTGTAGCACTCTTGTAGTCTGGCTGCTGTGTCTTCGTTGCAGTATTAAATTGCGTCACATTATCAAAAGACCACATTTTAGTAAAGGCCTTAAAGATCCGTCATTAAATCTAAAAATTGCTTTCACATTATTCTTTATTTTTTCTATCTGTCTTAACATATAACGTTTGCTTAAGATTCTCTTTTCTAGTGAGTGAGTGAGTGAGTGAGTGAGTGAGTGAGTGAGTGAGTGAGTGAGTGAGTGAGTGAGTGAGTGAGTGAGTGAGTGAGTGAGTGAGTGAGTGGGTGAGTGAGTGAGTGAGTAAGTGAGTGAGTGAGTGACATCTGTGCGTAGGTATATCGAAATGCATAATGCATAAATTGTAATCTATGTTTTAAAATATTTCCATGGAATTTTTGCATACATTTTCTTGGAAAAAATTGAAACTTTTACAGTTATTTGACCCTGAAATTCTTGGCCTTCATCAAATAAAAATTATTTAAGAAAAGCTAACACTTAAAACTTTCTTCATTCTGTGGCAATCGGTAGTTTTTCTGCTTATTCTATTGGTAATCGATCCACCAATGTCACTCCTCTTATAGTGGGCATCCAAAATATGTTTACAACTTTCAAACACTAAGCAACTAACTTGTGTGATAGTTGTATTCTTCTGTTTCTTGTTTTCATTGACAGTGTGTACTTTGTAATCCATTTTATTCATGTATTTTCCTTTTGTAAATTCATTTATTGTTTAATGTTGTCACTTTGCTTTGTTATTTTATCTTTAGTTTTATATGTGCCTCTTGCAGTTGGTATAGAGAATGTTTTGTAGAATTACATGCGCAAATTTTGTAAAGTGCACTAAGTTCACTTTTAAGTTCATCTTAGAAGTAGTAGTAAAATGTAGTAATAGCAAATTTATTGTCTTGTGTTGCCTCCCTTTCTTAAAATATACGCTTTGTCGATATGTTAGTTTGTAAAAGAAGCACACTAGATGATAATTCACATACTGGTTTCACTCATAGTAGTGTGATTTGATGCATAGTGATCTCGTTCGATACGGAGCTGTCTGATTGGATATGGAACTGTCTGACTGGATATGGAACTGTCTGATTGGATATGGAACTGTCTGACTGGATATGGAACTGTCTGACTGGATATGGAACTGTCTGACTGGATATAGAACTGTCTGACTGGATATGGAACTGTCTGACTGGATATGGAACTGTCTGACTGGATATGGAACTGTCTGACTGGATATAGAACTGTCTGACTGGATATGGAACTGTCTCACTGGATATGGAACTGTCTCACTGGATATGGAACTGTCTGACTGGATATGGATTGTCTGACCGGATACAGAGTTGATTGATTTTACAGATCTAAAACTGAGTGGTAAATGCTAGCCGCGCAGGGTGCCCCAGCACGAAAGGATTTAGAACTGATATTAACTTTTTATATTTAATAATAATATGTGTGAGTCCCGATTTACAGGATAGTACTAGTGTGAGGAAAGATCTTTATAAGTCAACCTGTTATTTATCGCCCCCCCCTCACCCCCACGATTATGTAACAAAACAAAGGAAAATTTCAAAGTGATAAATATTTAATTAAGTAAATAAACGCACATCGTCAACACGTGAGAAACGTAGAGTCCTCACATTGTAAGTTAAGGGCTCAAGAACGTGAGAAATGTAGAGTCCTCACATTGTAAGTTAAGGGCTCAAGACCGTGAGAAACGCACTACAAATTTAAAGACATAATATAATACTTAGAAAAGGTAAAATGGTGAAATAACGTGTACAAAGATATAATACTTAGAAAAGGTAAAATGGTGAAATAACGTGTACAAAGATATAATACTTAGAAAAGGTAAAATGGTGAAATAACGTGTACAAAGATATAATTATAAAGTGTCATTCAAATAAAAGTTCGGAACATTAATCAAAGTTCCGTGCGTAATTTCAAACTTCCGAATTCAATCTGGGTGCAAATGGAGCTGACTGGTTTGAAACGAAGGGGTAAAGAGTTCACTAGTTTCATCCCATGCATTTAATTGCTTTGATGTACAGAAAACAATTTAACAAGGTCATGAGAGGCTTTCATACAAAGTTAATTGGCTTGATATACAGTAAACAATTTGACAAGGTCATAAGAGGCTTTCATACAAAGTTAATTGGTTTTATATATAGTAAACAATTTGACAAGATCATGAGAGGCTTTCATACAAAGTTGATTGGTTTGATATATAGTAAACAATTTGACAAGGTCATGAGAGGCTTTCATACAAAGTTGACTGGTTTAGTATGAAGCAGATTGGCATGGTTTAATATAGAGATGATTTGATGATGTGAACTGACTGGTTTGATGCTAACTAAATTAATACGGTTATTTGCTTTGACATGGAATTGACTTTTATATAGGTGGTTACAGAGCTGCTGGTCTGATGCAAGTTGACTAGTGTGACATGAAATTGACTGGGTTCATATGATAAATACATTCATATACATATACAGTTGACTGGTGTGACATGAAATTGACTGGGTTCCTATGATAAATACATTCATATACATATACAGTTGACTGGTGTGACATGAAATTGACTGGGTTCCTATGATAAATACATTCATATACATATACAGTTGACTGGTGTGACATGGAATTGACTGGGTTCATATGATAAATACATTCATATACATATACAGTTGACTGGTTTGACATGGAATTGACTGGGTTCATATGATAAATACATTCATATACATATACAGTTGACAGGCAAGTAGCAAATGTCATTATATACGTCGAACACGCTGGCTTAAGCTAAAAATAAAGAGCACATAACTCATGCACACGCAATCTTAAGAATAATCATTTATCATTTTATGATTGAAGAAATAGCAAGATCAATAGTCACATACAGCTCAGTAGACATATAGATGAGTACTGCAAATAAGCAATTATTTCAACAATATTATTCATAAATGAACTGCAAAGATAAATAAATAATAGAAATGACATATATATACTAGACTTTGGTAACATAACACAAGGAACAATCTAGAAATCACATTCACACTGCAATGTTTGATAGATGTAATTCTAAGATTACATCAAGTTTACAACTGTAACAATACAAGGAAAAGTATTTTTATATCAAGTTTACAACAGTTTAAGTACAAGGAAAAGTTTTACTGCAAAATGAAAGACTTTTTTAAAAAAAACTGTTTTATATGATTTAAGATCACAAGCAATCAAACAGTAAGAAAAATATTTTCCTCACCTCGATGTGCATGTAAACGATATGAAAGAGAAAAGAGTGAAATAAAGGTGTTACTATTTGCTCTTTGCCGCCCCCCCCCCCCCTCTCTCTCGCTCTCTCTCTCTCATATTCAATCAATCGATCACGGTTGTACTTTACCACCAAGTGTACAAACTTTCTTTTACAATTTTAAGGAACTATTTATAGCCAAAAGTGCAATAGACTTAAGTTGATTGCGTTAAACAATAGTTATGTGTAAGCCTATTCCCAGTTTAATGATTTTCTCAGTATATTATTTACCTGCAATGAACCAGAAACAGCAGCGTTATTGGTATTTACTACATGAGCTTTCATAGGATATTTTAGGGTCTTTTACAGTATTAGTACATGACACCAGCAACAGTTTTACTAGAACATTTTAGGGACTTTTACTGTATTAGTCCAGGACACCATCAAGTTTTACTAGAATATTTTAGGGACTTTTACAGTATTAGTACATGACACCAGCAACAGTTTTACTAGAACATTTTAGGGCCTTTTACTGTATTAGTCCAGGACACCATCAAGTTTTACTAGAATATTCATAATACTATACGCTTCGGGACAACAGTATTTCTGATGGCTTGAGTGTATTATTGGTGGGCCCTTGAAAGAAGTATTAATCTGTTCAACAACAACATTACTAGAGTCATAACATCATCGTTGCTATCGACATGACAACAGCATTACTAGAGTCATGACAACAGCATTACTAGGGTCATGGCAGTAGCATTTCTAGAGTCATGACATCAGCACAACTAGGTTCATGACAGCAGCATTACTAGAGCCATAACAGCGATACTATTGTGGCCATAACAGTAGTAAGGAAAATTGAATGATAACAATACTATAAGAGACAATAACAGTAGTATTGCTAATTGAATGATTACAACATTATAGTGACAATAAAAGTAGTAATGTAATAACAATAATGTAGTGACAATTATAGTAATATTGCTAATCTGTTTTGCTTTCTGAAGATAATTACATTCACAAATATAACTTGCTCATCAGCACAAAGTGAAATGTTATAGTCGCATCAGCATAGGGTCCTAAAATTATAAGGTCAAGAAGGTGTGCACTACGGCGATCAATTTAAGGTCAAAAGGTGTGTGTGCTACAGCGATCAACATAAGGTCAAAAAATGTATGCTGCAGCGGTATTTAAGTGCAAGTTAAATCCACTCAAAGTCCAAATGTATAATACTGAAACAAACAAATATTCCACAGCCATCCAATTCATGCCCGACTCTTTCGTAATGAAACAAAAGTTCAAACAATTTTGTTGAAATAGTTGTTTATTTAATAAATATGGACAGCAGTGTTTACATAGATTGCCTTCAGGTGACTTAAAGCTAGTACTGCTTTGTTTTATTACAAGCCAAGTTTTATTACATAGATTGCCTTCAGGTGGACTTAAAACTAGTACTGCTTTGTTTTGTTACAATATATATATATATATATATTAGGTCTAATTGAATAGATATGGCCTATATTCTAGCAGCGGTTAAATAACTACTCTACCAGTTCATAGAAAGATAACTTAATGTCTGAGATCTAGGGACAACTAAAATAGCCTATCTATTCACTGACTCAATTACCCAATAGGCCTACCACTGCACGCCTGACTATCGACTAAAACAGCTTACACTATTTACTGACTCAAGTACCTAATACCACTGCACGCCTGACTAGCGACTAAAACAGCTTACACTATTTACTGACTCAATTACCCAATACCACTGCACGCCTGACTATCGACTAAAACAGCCTACACTATTTACTGACTCAAGTACCCATTACCACTGCACGCCTGACTAGCGACTAAGTTGACTGGAAGTGTTCCGCTTGATTGTATGGTCGTTTGGTAGCAGTTGTGAGTTTCAACCAGGAGCATCATGCCTCTTTCAGCCTATCACTCACACACACACACACACACACACACACACACACACACACACACACACACACACACACACACACACACACACACATACACACTACTAGTGACAGATGCGACCAAAGGGTGATCCTGACCAAGTGTAAATGAAGGGTGTATTTTGAGAAAAGCTCCGTGTACTCTTTCCCACGAAGCACGACATTTTGCTTTGACGGAGCCTGGTGAAAAAGAGTGTCCGCGACATCCCGCAGTCAATTCTGGCACCGGTGTGCCAAAGTTGTTATTTTATTTTGTTTCTAATGGTGAAGTAGCAAAAGCCTTGATAGTCAATCTCTTTCATCTTCACTACTGTTTGGGTGCATGCAATCCTCTTCCATTTCTACACTTCGCAAGCTAACTCTCTGAAAGTATGTACACATACGACCTAAGATAACATTTAAAATTAGAGAGTTTACAAAGAATTATACATACAAACTGCTGTAAGACGACTTTTAAAATTAAAGAGTATACAAAGATTATCTTAAAAGGTTGACACAACGATGAAAAATATTTATTTTATTTATTTTTGTGGGAGAGGAAGAATCAAGGCATATAAGTTGTGTTAAAGGGAAAGAAACTCCTCCTGCAAAAATAGAGGCGAACAACTCTTTTTAAAAGACTTGAGACCAACTTTTCTTTTTGAAAAGAATAAGGGGCGACAACTCTGCTTAAAAGAATAGGGGCGAACAACTATTTGTAAAAGAATAGAAGCCGACTTTTCCTTAGAAAGAATGAGGGGCGACAACTTTGTTTAAAAAGAATACGAGCGATCCGAGATTTGGGGACGTGGGAAATTCATTTACTAATTAGCGTTCCGCGATTGTTTACATTTTTCCGCGTGAGTGGGTTTCAGGAAGGGGAAAAACAGTCATCTTGCCTCGGTGCTCTATTAACTCCAAAATCCCAGCATCATTTTGACGAGGGAAAATATTCCATCATTGCAATACCACACTGAAGAGCAGTTCCAGACTCTTCTAAGAAATAGTTTCCGAAATTAAAAAGTAAAATGTTATAATCACTGGAATTATCCATGGCTTTGTGAATCTGTGGGTATTTGTATGAGAGAGTGTCTATATTCGTGTGTGCCAGTGTGTGTGTGTGTGTGTTTAACACTTTAAAATCTCCCTAATAGTTTATGCGCATTCGTCTTACTTTAAAGATGCGATTTATTTACATATTTCTGTGGCTTTGTTTTAATCGTTTATGTTGGCAGTATTCATTACGGGTTACGCTGTCAATGTCAAGACAATTGACACTGTCATTCAGTACTAATTACGACATCGGTTTGTTGGATTTTGTTATGGAATCCTTCAGGGTTTTTTTGGAATTTTTTTATTTATGGTATCCATCATTTTGTTGGATTTTGTTTGTTTATGATATATATATGGTATCCATCAGTTTATTGGATTTTGTAGTGTGAATGGTATCCATCCGTGTTGAAATGTATGCGTTCCTGAGATTTGTTTTGATTTTCCGAGGGATGATCCGTTTAGTGTTTTAGACTAACATTATTTTGTTTCTTGGAAAATTACCATCTCGTGTGAACTGCATCATTGTGAGGGCGACTTCCTAGCAAATTATTGCAAGATAAATGCTCGACACTTTGACTGATTCCATTTGACGTGTGTGGGAAAATCTATACTGAGCAGAAGTGTACTGAAGTGGTAAAATAGTTGTCTGAAGGTAAACTTACAAAATCGATGCCTCTAAAACCTAAATAACGACTTTTGTGGGGTAAATTAGAGATTGAAAAAAATGGCATTTCCTGATAATTATATTTAACTTAGTAACATCATCCAGAGTAAGTAAAATTTAATAATGACACGAACGTCTTTTGAAATTAAATAGGTCATATCGCATGCACTATGTGAAATTAAGTAGTAGTGTATCGTATGCACTATGTGAAATTAAGTAGTAGTGTATCGCATGCACTATGTGAAATTAAGTAGTAGTGTATCGCATGCACTATGTGAAATTAAGTAGTAGTGTATCGCATGCACTATGTGAAATTAAGTAGTAGTGTATCGATGCACTATGTGAAATTGAATCACGCCACTTTTAAACAGCGATAAATCAAGAGCATTCGTGAAATGAAAAAAATCAGTTTTAAAGGAGTTTTGAGATAAAACAATTTTATACCTTTTTAAAAATTATATCGACTAATCTAAAGCAGATTAAAATGGAATAATGACTTGAAATTATTCTTCTTAATTTTTTTTAAAGCAAATTAAAAAAAGCTCCTTAAAACTGATTAACGATAACTCAAGAACGTTCTGAATTTGAAAAAATATTATCTAGAGATTTTAAAATTAAACTGCTAGGTCACTTTTGTCTAAAACGTTTTAAAACTCAATATTGACAAATCTAAATCGCTCTAAAATTGGAAACTTCTGTTTAGAACATTTAAAAAATAAGCTATTATAACATAATATGTCTAGGATTTTAGCCTAATAAATGCTTTCCTATAGATTTTTTTAAAATGAAATTACGACATGTCTAAAAGTGTTTAAACTGAAAAAGGACATCGATTTTAAATGTAATGAATAAAGGCGTTATAGTATTGAAAAATTAAATAGCCACTCTTTTACGCATTTCAATTTTTATTTTAATTCTCAGAGCATTTTGAAATTAAAGACACTCAACAATACAAAACTGGGATTTCTAAAGAGACCCTGCCACTTTCGAATACAGTTCAGAAATATATCTATGGAGTGTGCCGCCACGACTCAGTGAAACATTTCGGACAATAATCTCCCCTTTCTTTCATAATGTTTCTCAAAGTACTTTAGTTCCATTATAATTAATTAACTCAGAACACTTCGTCCAATGAGATTAATTAGCAAGAATGTAGTCCAGCGTTTAAATGTTGGCAACTGATCAAGACATTCTTAAAATGCTAGTCGCATGTCCAATAAAAAATAAACCGGCATGTCAGTTCCTCCATGAAGAAAGATTAAAGCTCGTTGTAAGTATCTGTCTTTTTATAATACCTTGCAGTGAGTCAGTTCTTCCATGAAGGCAAATTAAAGCTTGTTGTAAATACCTGTCTTTTTATAATACATTACAGTGAGTCAGTTTCAATTTGTGGTAAATTTGCTTTGGCTGTTTTTAAGAAGGGTGTTTCTTTGGTATTAACGTCAAAAGCGCGGAATATATTCTAAACGTTTGCCAGTATGAAGTTAAATATTACTGTTTGCAAACTGTATTTTGAATTCTGCGCATTTTGCATCGCACAGAAAACATAAACGCACGAAAAACATGACCATCTGATAGAAAAATGGTAATTTGCATTGTAAACCAATAAAATATACAAAACTTCAACATTTCAAATCAAGTAAACACACAAAACGTCACTTTATAATAGGAATAAAGGTTTTCATCTAGCATGAGGGCTGTCTGGGGAGAGAATATGATACCATAAATAGCCGCCATTCAACAAACACTACACAACTGATTTCACTGAACGGTCAACCATTAGAGAAATAGTTAAGGCTGTGAAGTATAACCAGTCCTACATAGAATTTGACCACTAGAAAAATAATAAAGTTTATAATATAACTTGGAAGGTATTCATAAATATATCTATATATTTAATCTTACATGAAATAATTCACATAATGGCTTATGTAGTCCACACCGACACCCTCTAAAAGTACGCTACACGCAAACCTACCTTCTAGAACAGTTGACCCTTATCCCAGGGCTGGAAACATACCTGAATGTTGCAGACACTCACTCTAATGAACCAATCAGAGCGCCAATCAACTGCATGCAAATAAATGTACTAGAAACTCAACTAATGTTCATCAAGCTGACAACTTATGCAGCACATATTTTGGCTCCCTGGTGTTCCACATTATCTTGGTTGTTGAATTCATTGGGCATCAAGCTGCAAAGCATGCCAGATAGGAATAACCCATGGGTGAGAGACAAAGTTCCATGGAACACGTGCATGACCACACACACACACACACACACACACACACACACACACACACACACACACACACACACACACACACACACACACACACACCTATATATATACTAGACAGAGTAAGCTTATAGTCTCTTCAAAAAAATCCAGCAAAAGTTTGGTTTGTGATAAAGATATCTAGAAATAGTTTCCAAACCGATAAACGGATTTCACTTAACATTGGACACACGAAAAGACGTGGCATCTCGCAGAGCTTGGACAAAGACAAAGACAGTGTCAAATGATCTCCAGGAAACGTGACACAACATGATAGCAAAGACAGAAATAAATGGAAGTATGGTGTGATCTGAGAAAATGAAAGGCAGTGTAATATGATATCAAAGTGTGGTTTGAAAGAGCTTTATCAGAAGTGAAGGTTGTGTGATCGCACTTACCACACTCGGACAGATAGCAAGTATAAAATTACAGCACTTGGACATTCAGGAAGTAACATTGACAGATCTGGGCAGACACAAAGATAGATTTTCTCACAGTGCAAAGCGTCTGATGTAGGTAATCTCATTTATGATGACAAATGCTACATCTCACAGATATTATTTATGATGACAAATGCTACATCTCACAGATATTATTTATGACAAATGCTACATCTCACAGATATTATTTATGATGACAAATGCTACACCTCACAGATATTATTTATGATGACAAATGCTACATCTCAATTATATTATTTATCACAGGAGACCAGAAGAGTTATGTATGATTTCGTAAATCTACCAGAGACAGAACAATAACATTTGCCAGAGCCAGAACAAAAAAAATAATATTATCTCATTACAAGCTTGGAACAGAAAGATCTACAGTAAGATCTCATAATCCAAATTGCACACGATGCTAGTATGATCTCACTTACAAGGTTATACCAGAGAGTATATTATTTCACAAGCAAAACTAGATCAAACAGAAATAGAAATTTCGTGACTCACTTACAAGGTTCTACCAGAGAGTATATTATTTCACAAGCAAAACTAGATCAAACAGAAATTTCATGACTCACTTACAAGGTTCTACCAGAGTGTATTTATTTCACATAGGAAACTAGATCAAGCAAAAAATTCATGATCTCACTTACAAGATGGAAATATCCGTTTAATATCCAAAACATACAGAAAGTATCACTTGTCTTATCTAGCTATAACCGACGGAATGGAGGTATGATCACATTTATTAGGTACATTTTACACGTTAGACAAATCAAAAAGGTTAATCTTATCTTCAAGAGAAATTAGACAAAATATAGTTCTCTCTCACTTTCATAAAACCGACAGAAAGTCAGATCTCCTTAAGTTTGTGTATGTGTCTACTATTAATATTGTATGTGAATGTGTTTAAGTGAGTAAATGTGATAGATATTGTATGCGAATGTGTTTAAGTGAGTAAATGTGATAGATATTGTGTGTGAATGTGTTTAAGTGAGTAAATGTGATATTGTTTGTGAATATGTTTAAGTGAGTAAATGTGATAGATATTGTATGTGAATGTGTTTAAGTGAGTAAATGTGATAGATATATATAATATATACTTTCCAGCTTGTTTCCCCATCTCTCTCAGATGTCATGGATAAAATACAAGAATTTTCTAGGAGTTTATTCCACATTTGTCGTTTGCTAACACAGCTGAGGTCCTCTCTCTCTCTCTCTCTCTCTCTCTCTCTCTCTCTCTCTCTCTCTCTCTCTCTCTCTCTCTCTCTCTCTCTCTCTCTCTCTCTCTGACTGTAAGGTGACTGGGAAGGGGTGAAACTGTAGGAGGAGAGGAACAATTATTTTTGTGTCGGGTGCAAAACCCTGACACATTATTATATCACCTCTCAGCGCTTAAGGAAATGTTACGTTACGCTTTGGAGCTTAAACTGTTCATGTCGGCCATTCGATCGCGCTGCGTGTATGCAGACTGGGTATGCAAAGTGTGCGGGGCCGTAACTCGCTTTAATTGATTTGTCTTTAGAAAAATGAGAAAGGTTTTGTTTTGGGTCGTTGTTTTGTGTGAGAAAAAGGTCTCTGGATGGGGAATATTCCCACACTAAATGAACTATGCTGGAAGAAAGATTACAAAGTGGTTGGAAATGTGTTCTTGTCGGAAGCACTCCATCCTTTCTCCCTCTCCCCACTTTATCCTTCTCAGACAGACACACACACACACACACACACACACACACACACACACACACATGGCTATATCCATTCTTTGTCTGTTTTGTACATTGCACAGTAATAAGAATCAGTTTATTTGTTTCTTGAATTTTATTCAAGTATTGCATAGTGTTAATGGTATACGGTCATAGCTTCCTTTAAGCCTTAAGTAATATACATATTTACCGTTATAATTTACTTTTGTTCGTTTATTAATATTGCATAATTTAACCAGTTGTATTAGAGAGTGCTGATAATCCAATTATAAAATGCTTTCTTGTTAACAAAAATATATATTAAATTTAGATTAAATTACATTTCTTTGTGTGTTAAATATTGCACAATAAACCGTTATATATTTCTCTGCGGCTTAAATAGTGCACCGAATATTTTACATCAGAATTCCTGGCATTTATTTCTTTGTAATTCAATGTTTTAATGTGAAAACATAATTAATTTTTATAATACCTTTTAGGTTTTTTACTGAACAAATAAAAAAACAGCTAATGCTTCTAATTTCTCTTTGTTTATATCATTGTTCTTGTGAGTATATACATGTGAATTGCAGGTGGAGGGAAAGACGAGAAGAGAATAAAATGTTTAATTAATTCCTCCCTTACTTGCCGACAACTTAACCCGGTTTCCCAATCACATGCATGCACTTCAGGAACCGAATACAAGAGACGGACAACGAATGACAAATCACACAACGTCAAGCCTTAAGCTAAAACATATAATATTTAATCTAGCTCGAGCCCCTATACTCTTTTCTAGTGAGCAGACAATCATGTCTTTTGTGAGCTATGTCATGCCTAGACCTATAGCCTATAATAGGGTGCAAGATACCAATATCCTTTGTCCAGTTCACCTACCAGTAGACCACACGTGCATAATTATTTGTAAAATTGTAGATGAAAAAACAGCAAGAACTATTTCATTATTATTACATGTAGAGTTACAAAGCATTATAATCTTGGAACTTAAACACACGTTATTTCAGTGTGCATTCACATCTAGACAGTAATTGTTGTGGTGCCTAAACTTGTATTCCAAAAATGTAGCACGTGTTTAGCATTTTAACAAGGTATGACTTTGAAGTGCAAAACCGTTAATTTACGAACATCAAGAAGAGAGAGTGGATTAGGTACAAAAGTTCTGATCAAGAATTATGTTGTCTATGCAAATTGAAAGCAGCTGTGCGTACATGTGTTTGCTATTCTGATCTCTAATGAGCCTAGAATATTGTACACAGGTGGCGGTCATTGTTTGTTCTCCTCTGCTCCTCTTGATCTGTTTAGGATTTTCTCTGCCTAAGATGACGTCACTCACATGTTTGTCGATCTCTTCTGGTTTTTCTCTGCCTAAGATGACGTCACTCACAGGTTTGTCGATCTCTTCAGGGTTTTTCTCTGCCTAAGATGACACGTCACTCTTATGATGTTGATCCCGACGTACGCAGACCGAAAACAAATACAACATCATAGACATAGCAGGACCGCTTGTTTTCTTGTTAGTAATTTTTTATGAATTTCTTCTTTCCCGGGGGTGCAACTTCTTACTTAAGGAGTAATTAGATCTGTCTTTTAAGTTATTTTAACGAGCCCCCATCCACCAACTATTACTCCTAACATATAATTTAGATAATATGCTAAGAAGGATAAATAAGAAACAACAATAAATTTATTAAATCAACAATCAAAACATACAAACGAATACAGTTAAAAAGAACACAGACACTAATATTTCTACTGAGGATAAATGTTCAGATAGTGTCCACCACTTATTCAGTCTCTATCCTAACAATGAAATAGTCAAGTTACTAATCAATAATTATTGAATATAATCAAATTGTGAGTCTATTTCTCATCAAAGAAATCAGAGCGGGAGTGAAAAGAACAATAGTTAATTTTACATGACCTTCATATAACGTAAGCTTAACTGGTGTGGTTTTCGCAACAATATCACAGGGCTCACTTTTTTTGGATGATGGGTCTAACTGCACCTCTAGGCTGGCTACCCAACTGTTATAAGAATTCGGTGTGCAGTTTCTCCAGACCAAAGCTGGACCCAACTTCTGCGGAATGGTTCTGGAAGAAGATTCAGTAGTCAATTTCCAGCAAAACTGTTGCCAGCAAATGTAACCAATAGTGACACATATAGTGAAAAGTCAAGTAGAGTGACGTAGATCACTGCAATCTGAAGATAAGACAAAAGACAAGAAAGCCTTGCTCTTCTGGAATCGTCAAATCAAGGAACAGCCCTTAAGATTCAGGTCTAAAATATTCTACACTCCCATATCTCTCCACAAGCATTCTCAAACTTACATCCCTGTAATAAAATTCATTAGCCTAATTTGTACACACGTGGGCATAAAATATAACATAAATTCACAAATAACATTTGCACTAGGGATAATGTCATATATTCAACAATGTAAAATACAAATCTCTTTAATTATAAGTCATAGAATATCAGTTCAAATACATAAAAACATTTCTAAATCTAATTGCAAAAAGTCAACATTCTAAATCTAATTGCAAAAAGTCAACATTCTAAATACAGGAAATAATCTCTGAATCAAATGACAAACCATAAATCACTAGTTCAAAATGCAAGAAAATATTTCTCGTCCACTCATTCTTTGTCAGTCAAATAACTCTCAAGCTCACGATCATCCTTTAATGAATGGACTTGACCATAGTCAAAATTAAAGTGATAAAAACAGGAGATTTTTTTAATAGGTCACTTTCTGCCTGGCTCTTATTGATTTGTTATTGACCATTATCAGATCATTGGTCGTTTATAACTAGCCAGCCGTCTAGAACTGATTAGTGTCACTGGGTGAGTTGTTTATTACTCAGCCTGGTTTGCTCAATTCAAGAAACTTCAACCATAAAATACATCCACATAGGTTGCCGTGGTAACCTTGCTTCAGGCTTTGGTTCTGAAGAATTCTGACTCCTGTACATATTTCTTAAGCTGCAATGAATGAAGTTTGCTTTCAATTCTTGTTACATTAAATATTAGCAGCATAAATATTATAATTATTTCATAAATATGTGCAGGCAACTATATATATATATACACACACACTTGCTTTCTTTTTCTTTTTATGTTTATTTATTTGCTTCATTTGTCTTTTATCTTCTTTATGTTACTTTCCTTATTCAATTATTTCTTTTTAATTGGCTTAAAACTATTATCTTCATATTTCAAAAGAAAAAATACATTTGTGAGCCAATTATCTTTTAGAAAATGTTTGCTCTTTTCTCATGAACAATATATTCACTGTATCTTGTCAATAATGTTTGTTCTTTTATCCATTGTTACAAACAGGAGAGAGAGAGAGAGAGAGAGAGAGAGAGAGAGAGAGAGAGAGAGAGATTGAATAAAAAGCGGGGAAATAAAAGGAGCGAACAATTATTATAAAGCAAGAAAAAGGAAAAGAGAAAGATGGTTCAGGATTCCAGGGCTGCTCAGCATTAACAGTTAAAGGGAGACAACCTAAACTTTAGCGACTTCGCAACAGTAATTTCTCCGTAGTCAGCGCTCGCTTCCTAAGTGTCTTGCGTGGTTTTCTGTATTTTTAACTCAGAACTCAACAGTCAACACATGTGTGACCAGGTGTTTGCAACTTCTGAATCATTACAGACAGTTGTGTGAAATTCATTTCCTTCTGTCGCATCTTAAAACAGTAATAACGTTCAGTATACTTATACAAGCTCAAACCACACCATAGATAGATAGATAGATAGATAGATAGATAGATAGATAGATAGATAGATAGATAGATAGATAGATAGATAGATAGATAGATAGATGGATAGATGGATGGATGGATGGATGGATGGATGGATGGATGGATGGATGGTAGTAAAATAACAAAGAGGGAATTAACTCAATTGCATGAAAGAAAAGAAAACCAGTTTTGTGTTATTGTGCTCTGTTTCCACGCTTCACTTCCATGACACTAGGTGGCTCTATCAATACTTTGATCAGCTGCCATTTTGGGCAAGAATTCACGTTGTTTGTTCTACCACAATTATTGTACGAGCGCGCTACATTCTTTTCATGACTCTCTGCACAGGTGCATTTCATTTGGACCTAGGTGCTTGCCGGTCTCAGACTAGGTACTGTTTCTGGCAAGCGGATAAGACTGATGCAAACATTGGTAATGTCAAACTCGTTAGTCCTGACGGACTTCGTGGCAGGTCTCCTGATGGGTCAAGGAAGAACGTTACCTCAATTAATAACTAATTTAACTGATTTTCATAGCAAAATCTATCACAGTGGATCCATAAGTCTTTCACAACCTCTAGTGATTGTGACAGCATAGTCGATCAAATTAGTTCAGAAAGATTACTAATCTAGCCGATTTTGACAACATAATCAATCAGGTCAGTAAAGAGTAATGTAAAGGCTGTGGACTAATCTAGCTGATTTTGACAACATAATCCATCAAGTTGTCCAACAGCATTGGAAAAAATATTTTTTACTCCAAAGGTAATGTCACTGAAAGCATATAAGCAATGTATGTATTAGCGCGCGCGCACACTCAAAAAAACACACTAACTCACACACATGTACACACCACGCTTTTACCTTATTAAATATTTTGCTTCTTCGCAGTTGTTATTTAAATTATAATTTGCTATTTAATATTTTCATGGCTCAGTATGTTGAATTAGCATGCTGGTTTTGCAAGTCAGCATACATACTTGGACCTTCATTTTCATACATTCCAGAAATGTTTATAGAAGTCAGCATACATACGTAGACTTTCATTTTCTTACATTCCAGAAACATTTTTATAGATGTCAGGCACAGTTTGACTTTTGCATTGTTATGTACATTTTGACTAATATAGTTAAAGTTGTCAGACATATATTTGTAATTATATTTACAGTTTTGATCTTGACTATTATATTATAGTCATCTGGACATATAATAGTAATATTTGTCGGAAATACATTTATTACTATAGTAACAATTGTCAGTGTGATACCTCTCTGGGGCACCTTCACTCGTTATGATTATTATTTATTAATTAATAACAAATTGCTAATTATAAGTGATCGAGAATCTTAATTTATAGTTATTAATAATTCTCCCACAAGACCAACATGTCTCTCACATGGCGGATTATAAGGATTTCTTAAAACTCTACTCTTTATACAATAATAAGATAGACTTTTTACTGTCACATAATGTTCTGCAGGTGGAAACTTCTTACTAAAGAAGTAATAAAAATCCGTCTTTTATTTTTATTTAATGAGCCCCCATCCACCTATTACTACTCTAACATAAGGTTTTAATATGTGCAAGAAGGTTAGTAAATTTAACAATAAATTTATTAAATCAACAATAAAATATACAACATATGAATATAATCAAAAGAGCATTGACGTTTATCTAACAATAAAGTTCAACTAACGTTAGACACTCATTCAGTTTATCCCAGCATAGACATCAGCAGTCAATTTAACTTATATATATATATATAATTCGTCATAGAGATGAGAGTGGAGTTTCACAGAGAGTAATTACAGTCAATGCACATAACCTTTTCAAAGATGGCAGCTGTCAAAGCCATGGTATTCACAATCACACAGTTTGCAACAAGTCACTGTCTTTCTTATTTGGCGATGGTCCAATGTACCTGTAGCACGGAAAATGCAAATTGATATACATAAAATATTTTGTGAAATAAATTTTGAATTACTTGATTAAATCCTTTGAAGCCATAACTTTAATTGCTGGGCCACAGCAAGGGCCAATCTAAAATTTTGCCACGTAAACCCATGTTCAGAATTTCAGACAGTCAACTTTGATCTTGACTGGGGATCAAGTGCAAAGCAGTTAAGTGGAATGGTAACAGTCCTACTGGCCAAACAGTTTGAGAGCTCTCTCAGGATAGAATGGTCAGATTGCATAATCACTCATGCATCACAGAGCATGCAACAGCACCGGAATACCCTTCAGTCACCTTCTAAGGAATGAGGCTTGTCCTAGAGTAGCAGTCTTTGAGTACTGCCAGTCAACCATGACCATTTTCCAATGGGTTAGACAAGAGGGTATAAATCAGCATGATCCCCAATGTGGACTCCAAACAGTATATATACCCCATCCGGACTGAAAATTATTTACTCTGAATTTCAGGTCCCGTGAGTCTCTCCATGGTGAATAAAGCAGAACCAGAAACTGTCTTATATGGTAAAACACAATTTTGTAAATAATGTATTTCTTTAACCATACTTTATTACCACTTGTATTTTCTTGTTAATATTGTATTTTAAAATTTAAATGATTCAGAAACAGTAAAGTTATTCTTGGTAAAATGGAAAAGGAAATTAAATAACTAATGTAAAAGGAAATTTAACATGAGATCCAAGAATAAAATTGCAGGTTTTAACTGGTAGTATAACACGAGCTGATGTGCGCAAAATTCTTTATATATTTTCACAGCTTCAAGAGACAAAAGGTCCAACTACAACAAAAGTTCCACCAACAAGCTGAAGTCCCATCTTCGAGCTTAAATTCATCTTTGACTTCAAGATCATAGTCCTGATGTCATTTGGTCTGAAGTCTACAGTCACTTGGGTACTATCAAGCTGGAACCAAGGAGATAGAATGCCATGTTGATGTTATACGGGACACAATTAGAGGTTGTGACATAGAGGTATTTCTGACGGAGAGTACTATCATGATGGTAAGCACTGCTACATGAAATTCCTGGATAACAAAGCATTTGTATCAAGTGGGGGAGCTAAACGAACGGTTGTACCTATAGTGAAAGTGAGTGACTGAGTGGTGAAGTTTATGTATTCAAGGATTTGAGTACCATTAAATATTTTCTTGAATTGGAACTGTGGATTTGGACACTTAGATAAAAAGAAGTGTACTGAACGCATGTTAACTAGCAACTGTGTCTAACAACAACTAGAACTGTGTTAATAACAGTGATCCCTGAAATCAAATACTAACAGAACTTAATTGTTGAAAATTTCATCAGTGTGAAAGTGAGAAACGGGTTCCAGGCTAATGCAGATAAGCAGTAGCTGAATCAACAACCACGCAAGCCAAGGAAAAGATGCACGCAAACCATCAGGTGAATTTGTGTTCATGCCATGCTGTATACCTGTATTTGTTCTATGATTGGTGTGATTTCTAATTCTGATTTCCTTTTCTTTATTCTGAATTATTGATATTGATGTTTGGATTGTGTGGTGCCTAGTAATTGTTCTAGCAAAGGCATTGTTATTGATTGTGAGTGTGATTTCCTATAATTGTTTTAGGGAGTGAATTAATGATTTTTTCTTTTTATTAATTAGTGAATCTAATAAGATAAGTGTTTTTAGATCTATGATCTCTATATCTTGCCTTGGTGTGATTATTCTATCATTAAAATTGTAAATGATTTAATTTTATTATTTTTCTTTCTTTAATAAAATTGTTGAATTGTTAACTATCCACTCTTATTATTGTAGTAGAGGGGTACATGTGTAGGATGACGGGGTGGGGGGGGGTGCCAATGATGTAATAATGAATAGAAAGACGGTCTAAATACATGTTTTGGGATAGTTCCCGTCATCGACGATGAGAGATAGTAGAGGGCTGGAATAGAGACGGTGCGACAGACAAGATAGTGTCGTAGAACCTGCTATTCTAGACAAGTAACACTTGAGAAGAGAGGAGAGTTATTGGTTAATTGGAGGACAGACTTCTCAAGGTTTGATTTACTCTCAGCCGCAAAAGACAAAGACCCTGTCGGGTGACTGACAATTAGTTGTGCGAAAGGATCATTGTTTGTGAATGTATTGCAAAGGTATAATCATCCAGATAATGATCGACAACTAATTAGTTCAGAAACCCTTTTAGTTGCCACAGTACCCCTTCTAGACACATTACACAACTGTTCCAAAATCTTTGATGGGCTCACAAAGCACAGAGTGGGTAACCATCCAGAACTTCTTATACTCTAACAAAGTTCATGATTTACAAACTTCCTGTGTGCTACTCAAGCTCACAATGAGGAATGTTCAAAATAATCTTCATGAATTCTCAAGACCAAGCTCAAACCTCAATTTTCACTGTATTGGCTCTCGAACAGAATTCACAGGAATCAAATTGCAGCAACACATTTGCTAAGTTTGATGACAATGCTATATTCACACACCAACGTGATCCAGTAGAGTACAGTGGTCACTGCAGTCTAAAGTGGATCAAAAGCATTAAAGATAAAAAGGAACACTCATCTCATAAGCTAATAATCACCTTTATGACCAGACTAAAAAAAAAAGGTATGTCAAAATCAAAGTGATTAGAATATAGCACTTTTTTCAACAATAACTTTTGGGAGAAAATCGAAATATTTCAGATACTTGCTACTTCCGAACCCATTTCAATTGGCATTCTCCTATCTTTACAAATGTACACACATTACACAATGAACTCGCGCACAAACACATGCACACACTCATTAACATATACATACTCCTAAGCACATGAACATATATTCATACACACATACAAATACCACACATTCACATTCTCACACATATGTACACTTGCACACGAAGACATACACATTCATAAACACACATTTGCATTTGCACACACATTCACATAATATATACACCCAGGCTCATGTATACATATATGCATACTTGTGTGTAGATTCATACACGAACATAAATGCCAATATGTACACGTCACACACACACACACACACATTCATACACTCACACACCACACACATCACATAAACGCATGCATACACACACATATGTACTCCATCATATATTTATACACAAAAACAAAATATATAAACATGCACTTGTATACACAAACACTTACGCATAATTATATTACTTCACTCGCACGCACGCACACATACACTCACAAATATATACACTTGCACACAACACAAACTAACCTTAGCAGATTTACAAAAAAGTAAGCCGATTAAACAGCTTTCGCACTAACAAAATCAGCAGCGTCATCAACCACAGCTGTACCCGGCTTTGTATGTTTGCCATGAGATGGCACCTGGGCACATCTGCTAATTGTTTACAATAATAGACGTGAAAGACAATCAGCGAGAACAGCGAGGGGTGTTTACTCAGTTCTGACATAACCCCGCACTGTTCGTCAATATTTCTCAACCATTTGATAAGTGCATCAGAAGAAAAACGGAAAGAAAAGATATCCTGTCTGGAGCTAAACTATTGTATCATTTACAGTGTTCTTTCTGAAAACAACGCCCCTAGCTATCAATCTTAGCTTAATGGGTTGTCTGCAGTATTTATTTCTGCACTTAACACCCAAAGTTATTGAGCTTTGCTGTAAAGAAGGTCTTTGAATTGAGATTTTCGGTCAGTCTGCTGTGCCAAGTTTGAGTTTTAAATGTCACTGAGATATTGGCCACAGGCGTATTTAAAAGTTATTTTTTTGTAAATAAATTTTTTTTATACATTTTTGTAAAAGCTCGACATATGCACCCGACATTACTGAAACACATTACAAGTACTTAAACACGCGAATAAAACACGAATCACACTCACAAACACACTAATATTACAAGTACTTAAATACAGTACACGAATTAAATATTAGTTGCACTCACACAGTAATATTAAAAGTACTTAAATAAGCGAATTAAACACGAATCGCACTCACAAACACGGTAATATTACAAGTAGCTTACTTAAATTAGCGAATTAAAAATACGAATTGTACTCACAAACACCCACACTATTATTACAAGGACTTAAACACGCGAATTAAATGCGAATTGCACTTACAAACACATCAATACTACAAGTAATTAAATATGCGAATTAAATACGAATCGTACTCACAAACATAGTAATATTACAAGTACTTAAGTACGCGAATTAAATACGAATTGCACTTACAAACACTGGTATTTCAATACTTAAACACATGAATTAAGCAATGAATGCAGCAAACATATTGAGACATAATCAAATACATAGTAATGGCGTCAGAGCGTATCCCATTATTTATACTATCAGCCCTACATGTCGGAAAGGTTCCAGAACCTGGGGTATTAGCTGTTACATCAATAGCGTCAACCCTCTGGCAAGATTAGTTATTTTGGTTCAACTGAGTCGCAGAACCTCCTGCATACAAAAGAGTTTAAGTCTTTTATGTTGGTCAACAATAGCTTTGTTAGACACAGTCAGTGGAACTTCCTATGATTCACATATAGGTCAGCTGCCTAGAAATCAGCAAATGGTAGAATTGTATTTTACAATAAACATCGCTAAGTGATGAGAACTTTAATTTAATTGATTCTTTTCGTGTGTTGTTTCTGGATATGATTATATAAATTTGGGCTAGTTTAAAGTTTGAATCAGGTTCTCGTGGATAAAGGATATTCTTTCAATGACATATTTTCAGCTTGATTATCTACCATTGAATCTAAATAAAATGTGGTGTTTTTTTAAATTCTGAGAGACATCGCTCATATCTCAAATCTCTGGAAAGTATGCTTTTTTTTTATAATGCTAGCTCTCATCTCTCCTAAGGAATGAGCTTCAATTTACATATTTACTATGTTTTATTTAGGAATAAAGCCAACTAAAGAGCGGCCATGAGGGCCACTGAAGGCTTGTAGACGAGTAGAGGTGGGCAGTAAACTTGTAGACGAGTAGAGGTGGGCAGTAAGCTTATAGACAAGTAGAGGTGGGCAGAAAGCTTGTAAACAAGTAAAGGTGGGCAGTAAGCTTGTGGACGAGTAGAGGTGGGCAGAAAGCTTGTAGACGTGTAGAGGTGGGAGAGTAAGCTTGTCAAGCAGTGGGCTGAAAATGAATTTGAAGAGGTAAGCTGCAACATCTAATCAAGATTATAGCATTAATTATGCGTAATTCTGCACAAAAAGTGTAATGTCAGGCAGCTATCAGTTAAAGTTTGTAGCAGGAAGCATAATAAGTGAAATGCTATTAGCGTAGATATCTCATTATGGGTGGCTGTGTACGGCAATGAACATTTTCGTTATGGACAGAGAGAGATGGGGAAGGAGCATTTAGGCCATATGTTCCGTCTTTCAGAAAATAAGTGGGGGTTTTAGGTTATAGGTCAGAGAGTGTAAATGAGTGGAACGCAAATACATGTATTTGTGAGAGAGTATACTATAATATATAAGCCATGAGAAATATATAAATAATTTATACTTAAATATATTAATTTAAAATGTAAAAATGATTCACTAAATTAAATTGAAGAACTAAAATCTATTTAGAACCAAAGGCCGAGAAACAATATTCCTATCTGAAAAGTCTCTGACTACTGAGGAAATAGCCAATAGATGATTAGAGTAGGTGATGTTCTTGTTAAATGAGGGAGTGGATGATGCACTTGGTACTTGAGGGAGTGGATGGTGCATTTGGTACTTGAGGGAGTGGATGATGCACTTGGTACTTGAGGGAGTGGATGGTGCACTTGGTACTTGAGGGAGTGGATGGTGCACTTGGTACTTGAGGGAATGGATGGTGCACTTGGTACTTGAGGGAGTTGGTGCACTTGGTACTTGAGGGAATGGATGGTGCTCTTAGTATATGAGGTGTAGTGGTGGTGGATGCTATGGATTGCCGTAGAATAAATGTATCCTTTTAAACAATTATTGCAGGATATTGATGAAATTGATTTATAACGATATCTAGGCTGAGTGAAAACGGTGAACTGCAGGATAAAGAATACAAGTGAGCACAAGGGATTAAGTAATGCAGGCTAGTTACATTTACATAGGACTAAGCAATGCAGGCTAGTTACATTTACATAGGACTAAGTAATGAACGCTAGTTACATTTACATAGGACTAAGCAACGCACGCTAGTTACATTTACAGAGAACTAAGCCATTCACGCTAGTTACATTTAAGGAGAATACAAAGGCTGCGAGATATCTTAATTATTTTTTACTCAATAGCCTAAAATTTACTGAAGAAAAGGCTGAATAACATGCCTTTCCACTATCATTGTGTTTTAGCTACTTAAATAGGAGGGCTATGGGAAGTTAGAGTAAGTAGTTAGTTAATAGGTGGACAAAAGGAGTTTAGGGTGAATAGCAGGTGGACAAAAGGAAATTAGGGTGAATACCTGGTTAACAGATGGGCAATTGCTGATTAATGTAGTTCATTAATAGGTAGGCAAAGAGAGATTAGAGAACGAAGTTCATTAACTGGAGGGCAAAGATAAGTTAATGTAAGTAAGCAATTTAATAGGTGGGCAAAGAGAGGTTAAAGTAGTTCATTGATAGGTGGGCAAAGAGAGGTTAAAGTAGTTCATTGATAGGTGGGCAAAGAGAGGTTAAAGTAAAATAGTTCTTATGTGGGCAATGCGAAATTAAAGTAAGCAGTTCATTAACAAATTAGCAAAGGGTGGTTAATTTAAGCAGCTAGTTAACATATGGGCAATTAATGAACTACTCACTCTAACCTCTAATAGGTGGGTGTTTTGGAATTCATGAATAATATTTCATTCTAATTCATTCTAGGATGTTTGCTGCTTCAACAATGCTCGACGAGTACAACTGTTTTTAGAGAGAGTTCCGAGAACGGTAGGGCCTGGTATTGGTAAGAGTTCCGAGAACGGTAGGGCCTGGTATTGGTAAGAGTTCCGAGAACGGTAGGGCCTGGTATTGGTAAGAGTTCCGAGAACGGTAGGGCCTGGTATTGGTAAGAGTTCCGAGAACGGTAGGGCCTGGTATAGGTAAGAGTTCCGAGAACGGTAGGGCCTGGTATTGGTAAGAGTTCCGAGAACGGTAGGGCCTGGTATTGGTAAGAGTTCCGAGAACGGTAGGGCCTGGTATTGGTAAGAGTTCCGAGAACGGTAGGGCCTGGTATTGGTAAGAGTTCCGAGAACGGTAGGGCCTGGTATTGGTAAGAGTTCCGAGAACGGTAGGGCATGGTATTGGTAAGAGTTCCGAGAACGGTAGGGCATGGTATTGGTAAGAGTTCCGAGAACGGTAGGGCCTGGTATTGATAAGAGTTCCGAGAACGGTAGGGCCTGGTATTGATAAGAGTTATATAATGTGTCTAGCAAGCATGCTCTCTGGAAATAACGACTGAGAAAGCATAAAACTATGTCCATAACAGTTTTGTGAACAGAGAGAAAGCATAAAACTCCCATGCCCATAACAGTCTTGTGAACAGAGAGAAAGCATAAAACTCCCATGTCCATAACTGTCTTGTGAACAGAGGGAAACCATAAAAACTAAAAATCACTAAATGACTGCCACCTCGGAAAACTGGTTAGGATTTCACACTTCTTTTCTTAAACTCACTGTTGCCGACTAATTAACATTTCTGAAAACTCTTTGGTAAAATGTATATATATATATACCCCGCATGGCTCTGATATAACACTGCTTGGGATATGACCAGAGATGTTTTGGTCGAAGTAAAGGGTCTTGTAATCTATACATTAAAATAAAGATTTGATGTTGCTCAAGTCAGAGTTTTGGACAATGGAAGAAAATATCATGTGTTCTAAAGTGTTCAGTTTGAAAAACTTAGCGTTAGGGACGTAACAACCCTTTACATGATACACTAATAAATATATGTTTAAGATTACATTCAACATAACCAAGATTCAAAACACAATTCAAACTTTCTAATTAAAAAATATTCACTAACGTTCTCTTTCATGCTCATAAAAAAATCATTTATCTTACATTATTCTTGTTGTGAAGTTAAAAATTCTGTTTAAAACACACATACACACACTCATACACCAAACACACACACACACACACACACACACACACACACACACACACACACACACACACACACACACACACACACACACACACACCAAACACGCGCACACATAAAATAAGTTTTTCCATTAAGATCTGCATTCAAAAACAATATTTTTTTGTTTTATAACTGACTGTGGAGTAAGGCGGTTTTGATTTGTAAGCAATTTTATACAATTTAATATGTAAGAAATCTTCCTGAAAGAATTTTTTTCAAATTGTAGATGTTAAAATATCAAATGCCTCATACGTAAATTATGTAACATAGCTTTTAATTTCAGTTAAAATTATTTCAGTTTTATCTCTTTCTTAAATGTTTGCAATTCATTTCTTTCCATCTGAAATTATTTCAATTGTTAGTTGAAATATTTAAAATATTTCCAACTTAATTGTTTCCCATCTGAATTGTTTCGAATTGATTCTAGTTATAATGATTTCAGTTTGTTTAGTTAAAATATATCCTAATAAATTGATTCCATTTGATTTGTAATTGAATCTAATTTTAAATTTTTCCATTTTCATTCTTTTTATTTGAATTACTTTAAGGTAGTTTTTAATTTTTAATTTTAAATGCTAATATTTTTCATACTTTATAACTATCTTACATATTTTTCTTTGGATAACGTGACTGTGAGTGCGCGCTTATGCATATAATTGTATGATTAATTAATTTTACATCTGCACATTCTAAAGAACTTTTCTAACTCCTACCAATATCTTTAAGTGAAAAAATAGCAGCTTGTGAAAAAATTGACTGTGTCTTCTAAATAGTATCAAGTGTGTGGACATTTTTTAATTAAATTCAAAGTGCACGTTTATCTTTTAATAGACAATGGCATGCTGCCTTCTTGCCAATTTTACTGAACTGATGCAGATGCTCAAATGAAATCTCTTAGCTACGAACATTTTTGTGCCATTTCCGAAGAAAAAGACATTAAATGTGCATTCTAATGCTTCTACATCTAGCGAACAACAGTTGTAAACACGGACACGCTGTTAATGCGCATTCTAATGCTTCTATAACTAGCGAACAATTGGTGCAAACACGTACACGGACACAATGCCTAGATTTTTTGGATAGATAGCATCACTGTTCTTCACTGAGTTTCGTCCAACATTTAACTTTCATTCTCGGCAATTTGCTTTAATTAGAAAAGCCACGTCACACGAAGACAACTCACACTGAGTATACTCTTCTTAGACATACACACAAACTCACGCGCACGCTCACGATCAATCAATCGCAACAAAATCCAAGAGAAATAAACGCTACTTCATATAGATCACTAAGTCCATCAACAGGTGCCCTATTTCGACAGTTAGTGCAACTCCCCAAATCTAAATTCTTCCCCGCACTCGGCCCACCACCCATAAATCTTCGCTCCTCTTGACGTCAGGCTCTTTAACAAGATGGAGGCGGACGCTGGCGGAAACACAACTTACTGCGCGAGGCGTGAGCGCGATCGACTGCACGTGCATGATTTCCTTCGAGTGCGAACCTTGATTAGCGCAAGAGTCAACACGTGCTGTGTCGTGTTCACCACCTTGTCCCCATGCCCAAGTTCTCTTCGTGCACGTGCGTTAGTTTCATCCTCTACGCGCTGCTGGGAACTATTCCACTTTAAGGGCGCTGACGGCAGGATGGGCGACGTTTCGTTTGAATGCATATTTTTCCTTAATCTTACAGGGGGGGGGGGGGCACAAACAAGCAAGAATGCTGAAGTGTTTGACAGTAATGGTCAAACCTCGAAAATGGCAGCCTGAATACATATTTTTTACTCTACTTAATTATCGATTTCTTTTCTTAAGTAATATTAGTTATCATTTAAGATATCACTGTTGTACATGTACATAAAAGAAAAGATGCTTTTCTAAAGACATCGTGCCACCAAAGCATTCTAGGGCAGAAGAGTACCTACTGCCCTGCTGCCCCCGAAGTGCCTGGGGACCTTTTAACAGAAGAGGCTTAATATTTATTCCATCAAAAATAATTGTATTTGAAATTTGAAAAAAATGTACACATGATCAAGTTTTTGCAGAGTACAATGCAAGTTGATTCTCTGTGGATCAGAGAGAGAAAGAGAGAGAGAGAGAGAGAGAGAGAGAGAGTGTGTGTGTGTGTGTGTGTGTGTGTGTGTGTGTGCGGGAGGGGGGATTTTAGATTTTTGCAAAGGATGGGGGCATTCGAAGTTACAATTCCATTTCAGCGTATTCCTATTATAGCGTTTTCTATTATATTGTTTTCCTAAAGTTACAGTTTTTGTTTTTCGTTGTCATTTTTGTGCAAACTTTTCGGTTTGCTTTTCTCGTTACAATTATTGGATCAATTTGTTTCTGTGTGTAAACTTGTTTTTTAAAATATTTTGGATCAATTTGTTTCTGTGTGTAAACTTGATTTTTAAAATATTTTGGATCAATTTGTTTCTGAGTGTAAACTTGTTTTTTAAAATATTTTTGTTCTTGATTTACAATTTTGTTTTTATTGTTACACTTCAATCGCTAGTATAGTTTGATGAAAATATTTGAATACCTGTTTTTATACATAGACATAGGCATAGTGTGCTGGAGATATATTTGGATATTAGTATACGTGGATACTCAGCAAATGCATAGTGTGGATGGAAATATCTTACACTCTCTTTGTCAATATAGAGTGTCTGAGATAGTTTATTCCCCTTATATATATATAAAGTCAAGGATCAGCTGATTATTTATTATTCCTAAGTCTTTTCATCTGTAATTTGAATCTGTAATATTAAATGTTGTATATCTCTCCATGCAAAATCAGATGACCGTACATCTCACCTTCAGATATTAGTCCAAACACTTGGGTACCATCCCTCCATACCCTCATATACTTTTCCAGCCAAAGCCAATCCAAAACGCCCTTCAGTAATTTTATGCAGCTTTTAAGTATTTTATTACATAAATGATATTTCCTTTGTGATGTTAGACTATTCCTGTTTTCACAAATTTTATGCTAGCTCATCCTGCAAAAGAAAATTTATTAGTGCAATTTTATATAACCCATTCTCTCTGCTAAGAATAAATTGTCTCATATCTTCTCTTATAAGGGTTTTCTATAGACATATAGTTGAAGAAAATTTGAATCTTTTCCTCTTATCTTTTTTTCTCCAGTCAAATAAATTTGACTATCTAAGACAATTATTTCATAGAGATTTATGGACCTCCCTTCAATAAATGGTTTGCTGGACACAACTCTACCTTGTTGTTTTGTTAACTACTTTTGCTCCACAGGAATTGCGTGAAAACTTTTCATCTTCTTCAGATGTTCTCAGTTTTTGGTAAGTTCCTGTGCAGCCTTCCTCTTCCATCTTTATTGAGAAGAGGTTGGTGTGCTTTATTTTGGTTAGACATCCTTAGTATGACGTCCTTAGTATGACGTCCTTAGTATGACGTTCTTAGTATGACATCCTATGACATTTGGGCATCATTAATCCTGCCCATGCTCAAAGCCTGGTTTTTTTCCAAATACAGTGCCAGGAGGTTTGATATTTATCAAGGTCTGGTGAACGCTCCATCACAGTAAAAGTATTTATGGCCACATAATGTGGGATTTTCCCTGGCCAAGGCCACTAGCACTCAAACTGACCAACATTTATTATATAAGTATCTTTTCTAGGCCTAGTTCTAAAACTAAAGGACTGTGTGCAATGTTCCTGGATCCAGAAGACCTACTGTTATGGCCTACTGTGACCTGCTTAACAAACTTAAATAAATTGTAGTAACAGGAAATGTGTTCTTCATAATAAAATCCTTTTTACAAAACAGAGAAATAGCAATAAAAATAGAAGATGAAATATCAGAATACCAGAAATTAGTAAATGGAGTCCCTATGGTAGTGTCATCAGCCCACTGCTATGCATCATTTTGGTCTGTGAGCTAGCAAAATACCTAAGCAAATGTAAAATACTAGGATAATTTGCAGACGATAGTTCACTATGGGACAACGTCACCAACAAATAAATCCTGGGTTACAATGATGATTGAAATGTAAATTAACATTATGGTATTATCATAATGATGAAGTTGTAAAATTAAATTTGAGGGATTGTACTAATTAATAATAGCAATGTCAAATTAAAAATTATTGGATAATAAATTTAAATAAATTTTATATTAAAATTGTGGTTTTACATTTGGGTGACAGTGTAAAATTAAAATTATCTTATGAAATGTGATGAAAGTGTGAAATTAAAATTATAGGGTTATAATAATTATGGCATCATGAAATTATGTTTGCGTGTGGAAACTTTCCTCACATTTCCTATTGGCAATGTCATGTGACATTTGTGTGTGGGAACTGGGAACTGTCTTCACATTTTTATTGGCAGTTTCAAGTGTGAGTTTGTGTGTCAAAATACTATGTACTGTAGTCAAAATTACATAACAGTTTGTGTATCGAAATGTTGTTTACTGTGGTCAAACTTAGATAACAGTGTGTCAAAATGCTATTTACCGTAGTAAAATTGCACAACAGTTTGTGTGTCAAAATGCTGTTTACTGTAGTTAAACTTAGAAACTTAGATAACTGAGTCAAAATACTATTTACACTAGTCAAAATTACATAACAGTTTGTGTGTCAAAATGCTAGGTACCGTAGTCAAAATTACATAACAATTTGTGTATCAAAATTAAGTAACAGTTTGTGTGTCAAAATTAAGTAACAGTTTGTGTGTCAAAATTACATAACAGTGTGTGTGTCAAACTTAAGTAACAGTTTGTGTGTCAAAATGCGATTTACTGTAGTCAAAATTATATAACAGTTTGTGTGTCAAAATGCTAGGTACCGTAGTCAAAATTAAATTACAGTTTGTGTCAAAATGCTAGATACCGTAGTCAAAATTAAGTAACAGTGTGTGTCAAAATGCTATGCAAAATTAAGAAACAGCTTGTATATCAAAATTAAGTAACAGCTTGTATGTCAAAATTAAGTAATAGTTTGTATGTCAAAATTAAGTAATAGTTTGTATGTCAAAATTAAGTAATAGTTTGTATGTCAAAATTAAGTAATAGCTTGTATGTCAAAATTAAGTAATAGTTTGTATGTCAAAATTAAGTAATAGTTTGTATGTCAAAATTAAGTAACAGTTTGTATGTCAAAATTAAGTAATAGTTTGTATGTCAAAATTAAGTAACAGTTTGTATGTCAAAATTGCGCACTGTTGACTGTAGTCAATCGCTAGGTTTTATGTTTTCATCATAACAATTTTTGTGCAAAACGTGTAAAGAAATAACATCACAGTCGAAAAGTTCAAAAGAAATTGCTATGTTATGTTTGCGTGATTGTTGTGTTTGTGTGATTGTGATTTGCGTGTTCGAAGTTCTATGTATTTAAAACATCTACTTTTGACAGAACTTGAACCAAATATATTTCTTGTTGTAAATAGGTTTTAAATCATCTATTTAATGCTTTTATACTTTTAGGTATTATTTATAATCATTCCATCGTATTCTGACTGATATATGTTTAATTTTAAACTCTATCACATTGTGATTGAAATTAGATAGATTTTGTCATGTTCATCTGTATGTATACAGACAGATAAATTAGATAGATTTTGTCATGTTCATCTGTATGTATACAGACAGATAAATTAGATACATTTTGTCATGTTCATCTGTATGTATACAGACAGATAAATTAGATACATTTTGTCATGTTCATCTGTATGTATACAGACAGATAAATTAGATACATTTTGTCATGTTCATCTGTATGTATACAGACAGATAAATTAGATACATTTTGTCATGTTCATCTGTATGTATACAGACAGATAAATTAGATACATTTTGTCATGTTCATCTGTATGTATACAGACAGATAAATTAGATACATTTTGTCATGTTCATCTTTATATATGCAGACAGATAAATTAGATACATTTTGTCATGTTCATCTTTATGTATACAGACAGATAAATTAGATAGATTTTGTCATGTTCATCTTTATATATACAGACAGATAAAGCACCAATCCACTGTTTCCCATGTGTTTACTCAAGCGATTTATTTCTGTTAAAATAGTACGTCACATAGCATTGCCGTAGTGTCTGTCAGAGATTAAAATAGTACGTCACATAGCATTACCGTAGTGTCTGTCAGAGATTAAAATAGTACGTCACATAACATTGCCGTAGTGTCTGTCAGAGATTAAAATAGTACGTCACATAACATTGCCGTAGTGTCTGTCAGAGATTAAAATAGTACGTCACATAACATTGTCGTAGTGTCTGTCAGAGATTAAAATAGTACGTCACGTAGCATTGTCGTAGAGTGTCGATGTATCTGAGTTTAAATCAACCGTTACATAGAATTTTTATTAGTATGCATGGAAATACTTTACAATGTAATGCATGACATGGTTTTATACAAATATTTTCTTCCCGTGCAAATACTGTTCAGTATGTTACATGTATAAATTTTATACAAATATTTTGTAGCTATGCAAATACTGCACAGTGTAATACATATATAAATTGTATACAAATATTTTGTAACTATCGCAAATACTATACAGTGAAAAACGTATAGATTTTATACAAATATTTTGTACTAATGCTAATACTGTACAGTGTAAAACATAGATTTTATACAAATATTTTGTACTAATGCAAATACTGTACAGTGTAAAACATATAGATTTTATACAAATATTTTGTACTAATGCAAATAATGTACAGTGTAAAACATATAGATTTTATACAAATATTTTGTACTAATGCAAATACTGTACAGTGTAAAACATATAGATTTTATACAAATATTTTGTAGCTATGCAAATACTGTACAGTGTAAAACGTATAGATTTTATACTAATATTTTGTACTAATGCAAATACTGTAAAGTGTAAAACGTATAGATTTTATACAAATATTTTGTACTAATGCAAATACTGTACAGTGTAAAACGTATAGATTTTATACAAGTATTTTGTACTAATACAAATACTGTACAGTGTAAAACGTATAGATTTTAAACAAGTATTTTGTACTAATACAAATACTGTAGTAAGTAATGTATGAATAAATTCACCCTCATGTTTCTTCTCCCAACTCACTTATAAACGGCCTTATAATTAAACGTCTCGACCTGAATTTATCACTCAAGTTTATTAATTTTATTTTCGTTGTATTAGACGGAGATGTGTCAAGGTCACAGCTGACATTTAGTCTATTCCATGACACTTCGTTCTTCCGGATCATTGTATTTAACAGTCATTGTTCAGTGTGTTTAGTAGTGTATTCAAACGTTGATCATTGTATTTAACAGTCATTGTTCAGTGTGTTTAGTAGTGTATTCAAACGTTGATCATTGTATTTAACAGTCATTGTTCAGTGTGTTTAGTAGTGTATTCAAACGTTTTGCAGTGAATTTAACAGTCATTGTTTAGTGTACTTAACAATCATTGTTCAGTGAATTTAACACTTATTGTTTAATGTACTTAACAATCATTGTTCGGTGAATTTAACAATCATTGTTTAGTGTACTTAACAATCATTGTTCAGTGAATTTAACACTTGTTGTTTAGTGTACTTAACAATCATTGTTCAGTGAATTTAACACTTGTTGTTTAGTGTACTTAACAATCATTGTTCAGTGAATTTAACACTTGTTGTTTAGTGTACTTAACAATCATTGAATTTAATAATTGCTTGCAGACAATAGAGACAAATATACAAGTCAATACGAATAATAAAGGTACATGTGCAAGCCAGTGTTTAATCATAGAAATTGGATGGAAATCATCAGGAGTTATTTAGTGATGTCAGAGTTTGTCCTTGAAAAAATTTAACAATATACCCTAGAAAAACAAAATAAATAAATAAAACTAGAGTTTAGCACTTGTATCATACTATAATTCTCGCGAGAATAAAGAGATGTGATCGCTAAATCACAGACTTAAGGGACTATTTTGAAAACTATATAGCACCAATAGGTGTTTTGCTGTTATTTTTAACGTGATAAATTCCTGGCATTTTTGTCATACACGTCTAATAAACGTGAGATATTCCTAGCATTTCTGCCGTACACATATTATGATTAATGTTAGATATTCCTGGCACGTTTGTCGTGTGCATGTTATCATTAGTGTGAGACATTCCTGGCACATCTGTCGTACCCATATTATTATCATTAGTGTGAGACATTCCTGGCACATCTGTCGTACCCTTATTATTATCCGTAGTGTGAGACATTCCTGGCATTTCTGTCCTCCACTTCATACTTTTGCTTGTTTTCTTCAGGTGGCAAAAACAATTTATTTCTTTATCGCCAAACTGTGTTTTAATAGCGGCCTTTTGTTTCAGTTTACGTGTTTTATTTGTTTTGCATAATTGAGCAATTGTTATTTTCGAAATACTGACCATGAGAAAGTTCTATCTGTCATTATAGCACTAAAAGGCATTTTCTTCCTAAAAATAACACTAATTACAAAAAAACACTTTATCATAATACCGGCCGTCTTATCGATTTTTATACGCCACGTTCTTGTCGAGGTCTTTAGCGCCAGCCGATGCTACTTTTTATCGCCAGCTTGCAAACTGTCAGCTCCTGTGTTTGTTTCTCATCCTCTCGCTATGTCTTGCAAAGAAAAATAATCTGACAGCGATCGCTCGTCAATACATCCACTCCTTTCGCTATACTGCCTCCACTTTCACGTGCACAAGAGATGCTTAGTCTCACAAGAAAGTTGGGGTGCGTAACAGGGTGGCAGAAAAGGCGGATTGAGCGGAGAAACCAGATGAGAAGCAGATTTTGCACCTCACGCACTTGACTCTCTCTTAACCTGTATTCATACTAAATACACCACTCTCGCTCCCCCTCCTCCCTCTCTCTCTCTCGTTCTCGCTCTCTCTCTCTCTTGCAAATAGGTAGATAGATAGTTGGATCTGTTTCAAACTCTCCGTCTGCCTGTTTGCATGCCTGCCTCAATCTATGTACCTACTTACGAATCTATTGCTCTGTCTGTCGCTCTCTCTCTCTCTCTCTCTCTCTTTATCTCTATCTATTTATCTCTATCTATTTATCTCTATCTGTCTCCAGTAAATCCATTAGCCTCGTGTTTGTCTATATCATTTATTTTAGTGTATTTCCAGTGATATTTAATTAGTCTACCTAATCAACCATTTTATTACTTCATCATTAGATACTTGAAAAGTCTTTTTCTTATTTATTGCGCATGTCTTCCCTGTTCATCCGTATTCTGTTGTTAATGTGAATATTTTGTATGGTTCTAAAACACATAGTCCACCAGCCAGTCAACCAACAAACCGGCCACTCGGAAAATAGATTCTGCTTTTAAATTATAAGAGAACAACATATTAGTTAGTTAGTATGTTGTAAGGTCCTGTGTATGTCTTTTTTCAATTTTCTTTAATTACAGCATAAAATTGATTTATATATACATAGCGTGCAGTGTGAAGAAAAACGCGTGGGAAAAGAGAAGAACAAACAATGCTTAAATAAGGTCTCCACCATATTCACATTATTAAATTATAAATCTTGCGGACTATTTTCGATAGAATTGATATAGAGGAAATAATAAATATTAATATATAAATATAAGTGAATACTGATCTGTTTCGATGTTTCTAAATAGCGAAACACTTAATTGCAGTTCATATCTAGAGAGACAAAATTAATGTTTCGGAGGTAACAGTAACAATAAATTGAAAGTATTTTTGAAATATTTTAATTCTTTAAAGCAATGACAACATAATATACTCGTAAATAAGTACAGTTTCTGGGTGAAAATCGCGAGAAAATTAGAGAAGAAATTATTGAAAGAGTGAGAAAAGAAGTGACTAAGAAAATGAGGCAAGAGGTGAAAGAAAGAATGGTGGAAGAGGTAATAAGACAAGAAGAGAAAAAGAGAATGAGGAAAGAGAAAAAGGAAAAAATGAGAGAAGAGGCGAATGTAAGAAGAGGTAACGGGAAAAGATGTGAGAAAAAGAGAAAGAAAGAATGAGAGAAGAAGTAACAGAAAAAATGACAGAAGATGAGAAAAAAGACTGAGGGAATATGTAACGGAAAGAATGATAGAAAATGAAAGTGAGGGAAGAGGTGGAGAGAATCTACGATGTGATGGAAAGAGTAAAGATGAAAAGACAAAGAATGAGAAAAAAAGTGATTGAGAGAGGGGGGAGACAGAGAATGAGAAAAAAAAGTGATTGAGAGGGGGGGGGGGGAATGAGAGGAGAGGTCATGAAGGTAATGAAAGTCAATGAACAGAAAGTTAAAGAAAATGAGAATATGACGGAGCCAGAAACAATGTGTCTGCAGAAAAAATAGAAAAAGTGAGTAAAGGAATAAGTGAACGTTAGAGAAAATAAAAATAAAGAAATAAGTGAATTGACGGTGAATGTTAGAGAAAATAAATATGTGAAAGTAGGATAGGTCCGTTTCCCAAAGGTAACACGGTCAGGGGAGAAAATACGCAAAAACGAGTCCATAACACACACACACACACACACACACACACACACACACAAATACACTTACATACACACACACACAAACTAGGGAGAAGAATGTACGTATACTGAGCGAGTATAACATTGATAAATCCCAAAAGGAAACTGTACATATACTGAGCAAGTAAATGAGTGGGAAATACAAAGAAGAGAATATAGAGATGTCGAGTGAATAAAAGAATGAGAAATCGAAAACATATAACGCAGAGATATTAAGACAGTAAAAGCCTGGAAAATCTAAAAAGCAAAATGCACAGATGAGGCAGTAAAGAGCAAGAAATCGTAAAGGGGAAATATAGAATGAGAGACTGAAAGAGTGAGATTCTAACAAGATAATGATGTAGTAAAAGAGTGAGAATTCAAGTAAAGGAAATGTAGACACGGAGAGAGTGAGAGCTTAAAGTGTGAAATAGGAAAAGTAGACATGGAGAGAGAGCTTAAAGGGTAAAATAGAAAATGTAGAGCTATTGAGAGAGTGAGAGCTTCTTAAACTGTAAAATAAAAAAAATGTAGAGCTATTGAGAGAGTGAGAGCTTTAAATGTAAAATAGGAAATGTATAGATATTGAGAGAGTACAAGTACATAAATGAATACAGTTACTTTAAAAGTCAGTCAACAAGAAATCAATACAGATATTTTTTAAATGTCAATAAATGGGTGGTTGAGATCCTCCAAAATTAGGCCTGTAAAAGTGGATTGTTTGTTTAATAAAGAACTAAGTCATGTAGCTTCATTTTAATATTTTAAATTGTTTTTGTTTTAATACATTTTCAAGTGGTGTGTCTTTCCTCTTGTTTAGGGTTGTGTGGGGTATTAAATTCCTGAGTCTATTACCCTTTAAATTCTTGTCTATCAAACTAAACATAAAAGTGCTTATTTTATTTGGGCATAAACACTTTTTTTTAAATTGTATACAGCTGGTAATTTAGGGTCTTTGAGTGCTTGAAAACTGTCAGGAGTGTATTGTGTGGCCATTTTAACCTCTTCACAAGAAAATCACTGTAGTTATTCCTGCCAGTGAAGCATTTGGTTTGGCTTACCACCCACCTTTCGTTTTCCGATTTCTCGAGACATTTACTCGTGGAAAATATCAAGAAAAGGAACAGAGAAGAGACACGAACTGCTCTGTGGAATTAAAGACGAGCCTCGCTTTGCTAAGTCGTTATAGAAAATACGGATCAAAAGATTCCGAGTTGAGAAGAAAGAAGTCAGCCTGTTGTTCCATGTGGCGGACAGTCGGGATCAGCTGTTGATAGCCACCTGTCCACAGCGCTGTAGCTCTTTCACAGTTTGTGCGGAAACACAGATGCACTTAATAAGTACATACATGCACAGGACGCCCAGACACAAGATGACATGCATCCTGGTTAGGCCTACATAAGCGTGCATGCTTGCCCCATATTCAAAAGTATACTCATTAACTTCAAATAATAACACACACACACACACACACACACACACACACACACACACACACACACACACACACACACACACACACACACACACACGCACACCATACTGGTTAGCTTCAAGTACGGGGACACACCCATGCTGCACCCATCCACGCATTAGTGAGCTTGCTTTCTGTATTACAGATACTGAATTATGTTCATAAAGGCATTAATGAGCTTTCTTTCTGTATTACAGATACTGATGTATGTTCATAAAGGCATTAATGAGCTTTCTTTCTGTATTACAGATACTGATGTATGTTCATAAAGGCATTAATGAGCTTGCTTTTAGTATTACACATGCAGATGTATGTTCATAAAGGCATTAATTGAATATTTGAAAAGAGTAGCACAATCATGCGCCTAGTTGTATGCAAAATAATCTCTTAAAAACACTTGACAAGAAGCTGGAACGGGGTTGTTTGGTTTCATTGTCATGCGGGTTTGTTTTCGTTTGTTTTGTTGTTGTTTTTTAATGTTTTGGAGAGTTTTATTTCATTTTTATTCAAGGATTCCACGAACACTTCATCTTATCAGTTTTATTAACTCTTGCGCGACTTAAAAGCTTCTTAGTGAATTATTCCCCCTGAAATTGTTGACTCCATGCTTCACGCGCGGAGATGACCAAGTACTCTTAAGCGAAGCTGAAGTGATCAGTTTTCCTTCAGTCTGTGAACACTCTCCAGTCGCTTGCATTCAGTTTGGAAACAATCGTGCGCTAAGGACCAGGGCCAATGATGCCGCCCGTGGGGCAGTCATGCCACCAGCGTCGCCGAGAACGGGAGAGGAAAAACATGGATCGGGACGGGTCACTGGTGTTTGTTTTATTTCTTGTAAGCAGTAAAGCTGGACAAACAGGACGATCGAATATGTTAAACCACTAAAGGGAGCTAAGACAGACGATAGTTCCCGCCCGTTGGAGCTTGTTACTAATGATTCACTCAATGAATCCGCCTGTACAGTATCAGCGCCACCTGGTGCTAGTTTGATTAATGTGGACTAGAGTCTAGGTAACAAACCAATGCTCCACAAAGTGAGAATTAAAATGTTAGGTATAGACGTTTAGATATTTGTTAACGCACTCACTGATAGCTGTAGAAAGATATTGTGTTTGAACAGTTTTTGAAAATATTATTTATTTTTTATCCATGTTCATTTTATTTATTTACAATTTAATATTAAGGAAAGTTAGCGTTTGGCGGGTTGTTAAATTCAACTGTTGTCTGGTGGGTACTAAGGACAGAGGCCTTAATGGCTATACAAAATATTATAGCGCAGAAATAGTTTGGACAAAAGGTATAACTCGACTGGAATGGAGGAGTGCTAAAGGTGTAAACAAGAAAGGTATAACTCGACTGGAATGGAGGAGTGCTAAAGGTGTAAACAAGAAAGGTATAACTCGACGGGAATGGAGGAGTGCTAAAGGTGTAAACAAGAAAGGTATGCTTGAGTCAGTGAACCTGGAAGAAAATTGTCTTCAGAGTATTTGAATCGATTAAAAACAAAATGAGGAAGCTGACGGATAATGTGTGCCTAGTTAATGCTTATAATTATTATTATTAATTAATCTTTCATAACTAATTACAAATGATGAGAATCTTAATTTATTTATTAATAATTCTCCACTCATCTCTCTCACTTGGCGGATATGTGTGTGCTTTAAACGTTTTCCCTCTTCCATAACATTAAAGACAAACATTTACCGCCACAAATATTTCCATAGGTGAAAAAGTCTTACTAAAGGAGAAGACAAATCCCTTTTTAATCTATATTTAGCGAGCCCCCATCCACCCACTGTCTTTCCAACATATGATAATCAATAAGTGTAAGAAGGACAATACATTTAACAATAAATTTATTAAATAATTATTTAAATAAATATTTATTTAATTTATTAAAAATATATATGAATATAATAGAGAGAGAGAGAGAGAGAGAGATGTGTAAAAACGAACCGGGACTTTTGTAATAATATGTACTGAGTTCTAAGAAGTGCAGTGTTATGGCTTATGGGGTGTGGAGGGATAGGGTTACAGCAGTTACAAGTCCTTTGGTCGTACGTTACAGATCGTACACTATCTACAGGGTTTATCAAGTCTGTGATCGAACGTTACAGCGGCTGTTTTCATACTTGGCTTCATTGTCCATAGTTGAACCACTGGGTGAATTTGGATCTTTCATATTTATAATTATCAAAACTAACAAAGTATTATAAATTCTTGTGTGAAAGAGTCCAATTGAATCAATTCAGTCTTTCATGAATTTTGTACGAGTAATATAATTATGAAGTATATTTAGCGATACAAGTTCGTATTAAACTGTCTGTCCTTTATATAATATTGAACAATGGATTTGTCCCGCACATTTTCTCAATTCAGATTCCTAATCCAGCCCGACATTTTGGTGCAATGGCGCTTCAAGACGTGCAGATGAGCTATAATGTCGCAAGTCTGTGGATCCCCAAGGGCCCATTACTAAAATAAACACCCGCGGCTTCTAGGGAGAGTCTCTGTTAGCCAGCTGCGTTGCAGACTGCATGAATGGGAACCATTCCAGACTGTGAATGTTTAACCGTATGGCATGCCATCGCTGGATCGTTGTGTTGTTGGATTTGCCCAAATTCCTGATTAGCGCAACTAAGATCTAAGAGACCAGCCGGACTCCGCCCACACATTTGAGGGATAGGGGGACTTGAATCTGAGTGTACACTATATGACTCGTCTCTTAGACAACTGCCTACAACTGCATCAAAGAATGATGCGGTTTCTAATATCATTAATTCTTATATCTTAGGTTTCTAATATAGTTAATTCTTATATCTTAGGTTTCTAATATCATAGGTTCATTAACATGATAAATGCCAGTACGTGCATCATAAGTCACAGTGTACCCACACTCTTGCATCTAGGAACGGTCACTCTTTACACTGCAAAAGTCGTAAATAAAGCTCCCTTGTAGAAAACAGTCGCCGTAGTGTTAAATAATATTACATTTTCTTCTACTGTCAGTTCATTAAATTCTCTGATTACAACAACTAAAGCAGACAACAGTCAGGACTATATTTTTTATAGTCAGTACATGACATTACATGAACTAAGCTAACAGGAACTAAGTATTTTACAGTCAGATCAATCAATTCGTTGATTACAAGATTTTAGCTAAATGTTTTAAAGTCAGATTGTTAAATCCCGAATTTAGATGATCCAACATTTTACACTTAAATTCCGTGATTAGAAGAACTATTTTATTTTACAGTCGAAAAGTTTAATTAAATCTGGCAATTATGGGAAAAACTGAGTATTTTTCTGACAATTCATTAAAATCTTTGATGACAAGAACTAAATATTTTATCATCACTCCTTACGAGTGTATAAAAAACACAAGATAAATTTTGTTATTGAACAGTAAGTACGTACTTAGTATGTAGTTAAGTTAGTTCTTAAATTACAAAAGTACTACAAGGTACCACAAATCCGTTCTTAAATTACAAAAGTACTGCAAGGTACCACAAATCTGTTCGTTACATTAGTTTAATTTTGGACGAGTCCTAACATGACGACAAACTGAAATAGTCAGAAGTCCTCAGTATTTATTGTGTTATTTTGTAGAAGAAAATTATGAGCACAAATCCAGTCTTCCTATTTTTCAATTATTTGAATAAGTGAACACCTGGCTAGATTTTTTTTCCCATATTAGTTTTATTTTTTATCAGGTGTATTTTGTTCAGTTTGGGGATAATGCAGGATGTGGTGTTTTCATTTTCTTATGTTTGGTGGGTTTCATTTTTATTTATTTTTATTCTTTTATTTTTTTTTTGTGGAGAGGGTTGGGGGCAAAAGAATTTCTTTTATTTAACTCATTTAGGTAAATATGTCTAAATTGATTGTCTGCCTCCAACATATGGAGGTGATGGTTGCCATCTCAAAACAGTTTGGCTGTGAGTCACATGGTACTCGTTTGTCGTGTGTCAACTCGATCCATCGACCTTCTCTTTTTTTACCGCGTGTCAGTCACTCGCCCTGACGTCAGCTAAATGTCTTCAGCGTGTAAGACCTCCGTGCAGGTACACCACGTGCTCTGCGGCAAGGGGCATCATTTCGGGAGAAGGGAGAGAACTAGACAGATTGAACTGACAGGAGTTAGTGCTATTAGTCGACTATGCGAGGTAGGAGTGAAGATTGGTAGGTTAATACATAAGGTGCCAGATTGTGATTTCTATGTAAGTCTATCGGATTAAAGTAAATGAGAATAAAACAAATGTACGAGAGCGAATGCAAATGAGAATAAAGCAAAGGGACAGCTGGGTGACGCATGGTTTCGAATTCAATTCTCAATTGTTGCTAATTCGCGCTTTATTTGTGTTCGGAAAGGGAAAGGGGTTGGACAAGTGAGGTGAGATGGTGGATTCCAAGTCCTGTGGGTGAAGCCCTATCTTAGTGGGAAAGAACACGGGGCCGCTTGAACCTTTGTGTGTGTATGTATATGTGTGTGTGTGTGTGTGTTATGCGTATACTGTGTATATACACCATAAGGTGACAGAAAAACAATGAGAAATCAGATTATGGTTTAGAGTGTAAACTATCTAAAATATGTTGTGTACAGTTGTTATCTTTTTCATACCTGTGCTTTCCTTTATTTCCCCGCTATACCCTAGCATAATGAAAACCATGTTGGATAATACTTATACACATTTCATTCTCTCTCTTAGATTTAGAATTTTTGTTTTTGCGGTGATTGACTGATTTTTTAATGTTCTATTTCATTCTGATATTTTTGTTTTGTCTGGGTTTTAGTTGGTTTTGGGGGCTTTGTCTGTATAGGTTGTTGTTTTGTTTGGATTTTTTTCTTGTTTGGGATTTATTTTTAATAGTTAGGTGATTTTTTTTTTTTTTTTTTTTTTGGGGGGGAGAGGTTGTTTATTTTTAAGTTTGTAGAGTTCTTTATTTCTGCCTTCTACTTCTAGAGCATATCAGAATAAGATTCGACTGAAATTTCTTCTCTTAAAATTTCTGTCTAACTATATCGAATTCAGATAACAGTCTACATAAATACATTTTTTAAAATTATAATTAACTGTATGACAGTTTTCTTAAACCATGATGTCTGTTTCCACATACAACAATTATTGTAATTTATTTTTTTAATATTCGATTATTGTAACTTTTTTCCAATGCCAAAATTTCAGACTTGTTTCCATAAAAATGCTTTGATCACATCTATTCACTATCGTCTTATTTCAAGAATGCGAAAGTCTTTTGCAGATTTAAAAGTAACTCTGTAATTAATTGGTGTCTTTCCTCGAAATTGGGAATCAACGGCTAATTAATCAACTCATAAAATGACACATGCTCTACCTCTATAGTTAGGTAATCAAACTTAAAGCCACCTCAAGGATATTCATTTATACAAACTCATAAAATGACACATGCTCTACCTCTATAGTTAGGTAATCAAACTTAAAGCCACCTCAAGGATATTCATTTATACAAAGCATATGGTACAGTGCGTTGGAATGTCTTTACAGCTCAGTCATAAAATGTCTTTACAGCTCAGTCATAAAATGTCTTATAGAGTAATTGTACAGTTCAATTAAAATGTCTTTACAGTTAAGTCTTAGAGCATCTTGCAGTTCAATCATAAAATGACTTTACAGTTCAGTCTTAGATTGTCTTTACAGTTCAGACTTAGAATGTCTTTATAGTTCAGTCTTAGAAAGTCTTTACAGCGCAGTCTTAGAGCATTTTTATAGTTTAGTCTTAGAGTGCCTTCACAGTTCAATCTTAGACTGCCTTTACAGTTCAGTCTTAGACTGTTTTGTACAGTTCAATCTTAGACTGCCTTTACAGTTTAATCTTAGAGTATCCTTACAGTTCAATCTTAGAGTGTCCTTACAGTTCAATCTTAGAGTGTCCTTACATTTCTTACACTGTCTTTACAGTTCAATTTAGAATGCCTTTACAGTTCAATCTTAGAATGTCCTTACAGTTCAATCTTAGAGTGTCCTTACAGTTCAATCTTACACTGTCTTTACAGTTCAATTTAGAATGCCTTTACAGTTCAATCTTAGAGTGTCCTTACAGTTCAATTTTAACCAGCTGGATGGCCGAGATATCGAGGTTGTTGAATCAAAGAGAGGGTTGTGGGTAAAATTTTCCAGTCAGCACATTCAGGCCATAAATGTTCTTTTCGTCCAACCAGCAATTTCATTAATAAGTAACTACACACCTGACAATGTACAAAAGCACATTCAGTTTTACATAGCGCTTGCATTCACGTCAGTAGATAAATCTGATACTAAATACGAATTGCTTCCCTTTTGACTACTTAAATAACTAGAAAATTCATCCTTGTTTCATTGCTGAGAAGGGAAGCATTCATGATTTTATTCTTAAAAGAAAAAGTTAAATGCTTAGTTTGAGGGAGGTGTCTATGAATAATTGTTTTAATCAATAAACTACGCTTGTTTTGTTGATGCAGAATAACACATTGTTGCATTGGATTATTTCAAAGACTAAACCTGATTCAAAAATACAACAGGCAGTGGGTTATGCGGCGTTCACAATGGAAAATGTACTCAGATAAAATAGACTAACATTATTTCATATCAGTTCACTGTGCACACGACCCTATGAATGACTTCGTTTATATTTGATATTTGAGTACACTGACTTGAGTTGTGAACTCGATCATACAACTAACTGGCTCAGTACATGTTTACACTCGATCATACAACTAACTGGCTCAGTACATGTTTACACTCGATCATACAACTAACTGGCTCAGTATATGTTTACACTAGGAAATACTTACTAAATGTAATATAAACACTTTTACTCGATCATACAACTAACTGGCTCAGTACATGTTTACACTAGGAAATACTTACTAAATGTAATATAAACACTTTTACTCAAGAAGCATTGCAAAATAATTTGGTTTTTTTGTATAAACCTCCTCAATTAGGACATATGCTTAAGTGAAAATTGCCATTTCTCAGACATCCCAAGTTAACGTCATCTTAGTTCTAACTGCACGCGACCACAGGGATTATTCAATCTTAATATAAATAATATATTACCCTGAACATTTTTTAATTGGTTGTGCAGTCCTTCTGATTTTTGTTTGTCTCTTTGTGTGTTTGTACATTTGTTTGCATGCTTGCTTGCTTGCTTTTGCCGAGACTAATTCTATTAAGCCAACAAGTAAAGATCATGTATATTAACTCAGCATTATATGTACGTCTGGAAATGTATATTTCTTTTCAAATGAGATACAAAATGCACACACTCCGAAATATCACAATCTTCAATTAATCATTTTATTCTCTTTTCAAATGAGATACAAAATACACACACTCCGAAATATCACAATCTTCAATTAATCATTTTATTCTCTTTTCAAATGAGATACAAAATACACACACTCCGAAATATCACAATCTTCAATTAATCATTTTATTCTCTTTTAAGTTGCATTCACATTTCCAGTATTGATCGGCATTACTGGAGGACGGTAAAAAAGTTGCGCAAGTGTCACTTTATAAGACTTGGAGTCAATCACGTTGTTGTCTATAGAGTCAATTAATCAGCAACACAACATCCGGGGGGGAGGAGGTCGTTCTAGTACTTTTTACTACTGTTGTGTTACCTACCTACTAAGCTGGGGAGTGTAGACCAGGGGTCTCAAACTCGCGGCCCGCGATGAAATTTTATATGTATAATTTTTCCTGTATAAGTGGTGTCATAAATTTTATTCTTGTGAACATTGGCAGTTTTATTGGTAATGTTACTCTACTCCTTGGGGAAAAAATACCAATTGTTTTATGGTGTTTGTTTCTTGTTTTTATATGAAATGGTCTTTTTTAGTTTTTACTCATTCAACATTGACAATTATATATTTTAAAAAATTTTTAAATGGTTATTTGATATTTTTCCTTATGTTTCAGTGAATAATGTTTTTGTTATTAGCTAATGCTTTTGAGAAAGTGGACAATGCAAATACTAGAGAGTTTATGTTTTATTTTAATATCATCTCCCTTTAATGATAACTGTAAGTATTTATTTGCAAATTTGACTTGTCTTTAATTTTTCAATGTCTAAAATGAATTTGTTTTTAATTTAAATTTAATGGTGCATAAACCGACTCAGAAACATCAAATAAAGTAGTAGGTTAAAGATGATAAAGTGTGTATTCCTAAGTAAATCAGGCAACTTAACTGGTGAAACAGGTAAAATCTTAATGATATGGAATTAAAATATTTTCCCTCATCATTATCATAATATTAAATTGAACAGAGATCTGTTGAGCTATTAAGGGTTCTTAACAAAACTGGCACTTGTTAAAATAAAAGACTAAAGAGACATAAAACTCTACTCCCATCTCAAAAAAACATACAAAAAAAACAAATAACAATGTTTAAGGTAGGCCAAACCATATACCATTTAAAATTAAATATAAATTATAATTGACAATGTTCACTCAATGAAGAGACTATTTCATGTAAGAAAATAACAAAAACTTGGTGCATTTATTTTTCTAGGAGTAGAATAATTTATTTCTAATAAAGCTCCAAATATTTTACATCATTGAGCTTTTACGACAATACACATGCAAAAGAAAACATACATAATGTTGTATACCCAATATACTTTCCATTAATTTCTCATTAAAAATCAACAGCTGTTATAATTACAGCTTGTATAATGTTTCTAATTTAATGTTGAGTCAATCATATAGATTATAATATATAACATCTAGATGTTTAACATCAAAATTAAAACAGATATTTAAGATAGTATAAAATCATTAAAATACTATTTAAAACTACATCAGGCTAAAATTGCAACCCAATCAGATTCATTCTGGGTTTGCATATAAAGTAACTGAGAATATTTTGTTGGAAGTGTAAATCTGATTTAAAATAAGAAACCATTTAAGCCATTTCTGGCTGCCGCTAGATAACATAAAGTGATTCATACCATAAAACATGATACAATCTGTTAAAATTTATTAAACAGTTTACATTCTTAGAAAGAAATCAAGCAACTCTAAAAAGTTATGAACAAGAAAAATGAAAGGAACTAGAGTAATTGTGAACAAGCAAATAAAGTGGAAAATAAAGAACCTGGAAATAAAAGGGAAGTGAAATATATATAATTATAGAAATAATACTGAATTAACAAAGGTTATAATTACATCCTCATTTGTAATTGCTGGTAACAAATTATCTTGTCCTTGTGGACAATTTTAATACTATAGACTTATTCAAAGTAATGCAACACTGGTTAATTCCAAGCACTGTTAAGTGTGACTACAATCTTAAAATATTAACACATCTGCGAAATATTAAACAAATTAATACTTGAATATTAATACAAGTATTAATAGAAAGTTTATATATATATGTAAAATACACTTTGTAGTAAAAATATACAATCATTCTGGTTAACAGAAAGAGAGAAAAAAGTTTATGATCTGCCAAGACTTTCTCCTTTATTTATTTCTTTATTATTATTTTAAAATTTATTTTAGAAATATAGCATTTAAACTGAAGGCCCTTTAAACGATTTTCTACAGAAAAATAGAGAATAACATTTTAGCAGTAGGCCTAGTGTCCATTACAGTCAATCCTGATAGATTTCTCGTTCGATATGATTCAGTTATTAAAAAGCCAGCAAAGGCATACAGCTCAATTCACACGATTCATTCTCCTTTTTAAAAAAAACAAACAAACAAACAAACAAGAGTAAGCAGAACTAAGGAAGATCAGCAGCCAAATATGATAGGCGAAGGACAACCAACTCTTTTCACGCTTTAAATTAATTCCGCGAATTGGCGATAGTGATCTCCCCTATTGAAAGAAACCTTTGCATTTCATCTATCGCCTTTACAATTCAACCTTTGTTAAGTTAAATGTCCAAAACAGCACCATTAAGAATCTTACAACTGTACAACGTACTCGTTTACTTGTATAAATGACACCATTAAGAACCTCACAACTGAACATTTAGACGTTTCCTTGTCTAAAACCACACTATTAAGAACCTCACAACTGAACACTTTCAAGTTTAATTGTTAAACCACAGAATGGAATATCTTATAGCTAGAGAGTTATTCGTGTAACACCACAGTCAAAAGAAAAAAATAACTAGACATTTACATATATGACAGTATACGTTGATATCGTGCAGCCTCACTCAGTGACCTTGCAACAACCTGGGCACAAACCAAGCCACAAATTGACGTCATTTGTCGCAAACCAGTCGGAGGATTCGTACTCAGTTATTCCCAGACCGTCTGCTGAACTAGCTGGTGCGTTCCCCCCTTCAAAATAAATGAGAGAGCCAGTTGAGAACTCAGTGAGAATATAGAAAATGTCTCCCATGGTGGCTGTCAGAATGGGTTACCACGGGCAAAATTTATGTTCGTGGAACTTCTTTTAGCGTATTTTAAAGTTGTTTTCTTTCAGCTTTAAACTCAGTATTCCTTTGAAACTGGTTTGAGGTTGGTACATCGCAGTGGTTTATGGGACATTGTTTTCTTTCAGCTTTAAACTCAGTATTCCTTTGAAACTGGTTTGAGGTTGGTACTTCGCAGTGGTTTATGGGACATTGTTTTCTTTCAGCTTTAAACTAAGTATTCCTTTAAAACTGGTTTGAGGTTGGTACATCGCAGTGGTTTATGGGACATTGTTTTCTATAAATTAAAGTTTCATCATCGATGTCTTAGATACATTTTGAGTGAATTCATACCGTATGCAGTTGAACTGGATAAGTGATAACGACTTTGATCTCGATGAATAATTATGTGGACTATCATGGATGTGATCATAGTGTGAACTTTCGCTGTTGTGAATTTGATTAAAATATTATTCTACTATTCCCACATCGTTAAATTAGAAAAATTGCTTACGACATTTCTTTGTGCTTAGAATTGCATTTTAATGCAAAAACGTTCATGTAAGCCTGTAGACGGTCTGCGATATAAGGGAAGCAACTACTAGTTTGTGCTCAAAACCCGTGGAATTACAGAGTTAGGCTACCCAGCATGTAACATATTACCGCAGTATAATAACTCCGACTAGTTCCTACAGTTATGTCAGTGCTAAGATTTTCAAAGTTAAAATAGTTGACTAAATTAGGAACACTTTTATGTATACAGGTTTTAACGTATTTTAACTGAGTAAAGCATAGGCAGCATGCAAATATGGTTTTGAATTCTTTGCTCCACATAATCACATTTGTACACCTAAATTTAGCACAAACTTTAACAAAGAAAGTATACCTGTATTCAATTAGTATAAAATTATATTAATTAAATATTCTTAAAGTTACATTTATAGTTACAATTGTACACCTAAATTTAGTACAAACTTTAATAAAGAAAGTATACCTGTACTCAATTAGTATAAAAATTACATTAATGAAATATTCTTAAAGTTACATTTAAAACCACTTCCTTTCTATGAGCTAGTGATTGATATTATACAAGGAAGCATGTAGTTACAATGCATTTTTACCACTAATGCAATGTCGACTTTATTAAATTCATATCTATAGGCTACATACACATCGCATAAAACATTTATAGATTTTAAAAAATATCATGACCGTCTTCAGTACCAGAGATCTATAATTAACATTCTCTAGCTATAGGTCTCTGGAAGTGACTAGCAAAACATATAGCTTCTAGAAAGCAGGATTTGTAAGATACCAAAGTAGTATTTCTGGCGTCATTCAGAATAGCAGGATTTGTAAGATACCAAACTAGCATATCTGGCTGGCATCATTCAGAATAGCAGGATTTGTAAAATACTAAAATATCACATTTGGCTGGCATCATTCAGAATAGCAGTATTTGTAAGATACCAAACTAGCATATCTGGCTGGCATCATTCAGAATAGCTAACGCCTTTTTGTCTTCGGCTTTTTGTTTTATTGGTTCTGAACTCACAATGTATCGCGAGATAATAGCTCTTATTTCTTTTAATTAGTTTCCAGTAATTTTAGGACTAATGTCCTCTGTCCTTTCCATTCCATGTCCATCCATTCACAATTAATTACTGTCGCATTCTCTTGTAAGAAAGTGATTATATTGTCATAGCACTGAGAACACTGTTGTGTTTGCTTCTTTGTATTTCTGTTAGAGAAGCATCTAGCCAGGCACATAATAGTAGAAATAGACAAAACTTAGAAAGAAGCATCCAGCCATGCATAGACTAGAGGAAATAGACATAGAAATAAACATAGAAAGAGAGAAGCATCCAGCCATGCATAGGCTAGACTAGAGGAAATAGACAAGCAAAGACAGAGAGAAGCAGAGGCTGGCGTAGAGATGAAAGAGAGACAAACAAAAAGAAACAGACAAAGGGGAGAAATGATTTACAAGAGAGAGAGAAGGTCAGACGGACAAAAACAAATTAAAACAAGACAAAGAGATAGGGAGGCAGAAGGAAAGAAGGTTCATACATGAAAAGACAAAACACAAAGCAATCTTCTCTATGCATATATTGCAGTCAAATATACACTTATTTTTTTAAGCATTCAACGTTATTATAACTGCTGAAACAAAACTATATATACTTAATAGACTACAAACAACACTAAATATTCGTTACTATAACTGCTGAACCAAAACTGTATATATTTAATAGACTACAAACAACACTAAATATTAAGTCGACTTACTATAACTGCTGAAACAAAACTGTATATATTTAATAGACTACAAACAACACTAAATATTAAGTCAACTTACTATAACTGTTGAAACAAAACTGTATACATATATATATAATAGACTACAAACAACACTAAATATTAATTCAATTGCACATAATTAAATGATTGCAACACAAACAATAGTTGACAACAAAAAAGGAAAAATGTTATATATTCACCTTCTAATTATATTATAATTAACTTTATTGTAAATCAGATCCTTGACTCTTTTCACGGGTCATAGAGCGCTGTCTAATCGAGTACGCCGCCTGTCGAAAGTTTTACTACAGTAGTCACCATGACAAAGGTCAAGGACCAGCTGTCGCCACAAGCTCAAATCATAAATTTTGCATTATAAAGTATTTTAACACGAATGTTTAGCGGCACATAGCCAGACAAATACATAAGAGTGTGTGTGTATGTGTGCGTGCGTGCGTGTGTGTGTTTGTGTGTTAAAAAGAGAGAGAGAGAAGTGTGTCAGAGAGAGTGTGGGAGGGAGGGTGAGTTGGGGGATGTGTGTATAGGTGGGTGGGGGTTGGGGGGTGGGGGGGATGTGTGGGTTCGACTATTCAAAAGGGCATAAACAATTGAAGTTGACTTCCTTCGCAAAGGTCACCCAAGCAAGCTGCTAATCAAAAGTTCATTTTAATGATCCACAAAAGAAGAATTCCTCTGCGAAGCTAGTGTCGATTAATTAGTCATCAGACAAACGCTCTGTGGCGTTAGAATAGATTAACTAGTCATCAAGTTGGCGCTATGTGGGACTAGGATAGATAATTAGTCATCAGAGTGACTCTGCAAAAACTACAGTAGAATAACTAGTGATCAAATTGGCGCTCTACATAGCTATACTACATTCACGAGTCATCAGCTTGGTGTTCGGCGAAGTTAAGTAGATTAACTAGTAATCAGAGAAACTAGAGTAGACTTTGAGTACAATAAATGATCATTTTGTTTGTAGACTTCCATTTAGTTTGTAGACTTTAAGTGCGATAAATATTTAAATGTCCATTTAGTTTGTAGACTTCGAGTGCGATTAATATTCATTTAAATGTCCATTTAGTTTGTAGACTTCGAGTGCGATAAATATTCATTTAAATGTCCATTTAGTTTGTAGACTTCGAGTGCGATAAATATTTAAATGTCCATTTAGTTTGTAGACTTCGAGTGCGATAAATATTTAAATGTCCATTTAGTGTGTAGACTTCGAGTGCGATAAATATTTAAATGTCCATTTAGTTTGTAGACTTCGAGTGCGATAAATATTTAAATGTCCATTTAGTTTGTAGACTTCGAGTGCGATAAATATTTAAATGTCCATTTAGTTTGTAGAGTGTAAGTCGAAAACTTGGACGCGGCTTGCTCATCAAAGTAGTAACGCTTGTTGTCTATATACATGTAGTAGTAACGCTTGTTGTCTCTATACATGTAGTAGTAACGCTTGTTGTCTATATACATGTAGTAGTAACGCTTGTTGTCTATATACATGTAGTAGTAACGCTTGTTGTCTATATACATGTGCAATAGTTGTCAAAGCTTTCTGGTTTCTCGCTTGGGTGCTGAGCATGCTTTGAATAACTCTAGATAGTAAGAGTTACAACGGTTATTTTTTTCATAATATATTTGCTAATCAAAGATAACTCGAAGTCTTATATTGCAAGAAGTGGAAGCTTCAGCCAATCCTGTGTCAAAACGTCTTTCTGGTTTCTTTGATTTAGCCCCAAGGTCACAGTGGTCGAGAAATAAAACAAAAGAACAGTATCGGTGGCTGCAATAAAATGTTGCTAAAATACGTGAACCTAAAAAATATATGAACAATGACGTGTTGCTAAAACGCTTGTACCTACAAAATATACGAATAATGACGTGTTGCTAAAATATGTGTACCAACAAAATAATCGAAAATTGATGTCCTGCTAAAATATGTTTACTAACATAGCATACGAACATTGATATCTTGCTAAAAATACATGTAACACCACAGCAAGCCTTTAATTCCTGAGTCAAACATTGAACTGTTGCTAAAATACCTATAACACAAAACAATTCTTTAATTCCTGAGTAAGAACTATGTTCTGTTGCTAAAATACTTATAACAACAGAAGTTTGAACCCCTAGCCTGGGACTAAATGAAAATTAAGGTTAGATCTTAACTGCTTCATAACTTAGGACAGTGGGATTAGTGTCCAAATTCATGGGAAAACAACTAAGCGGGAGTCATGTGAATAGGCAAGTGTCTCTACATCACATGTAAGGTAAAAATCTTACAGACTTATTGGTGACAGCCTTGAAAAATTATACAAGTGAGTCTCTACATCACTTGTAAGGTGAAAATCTTACAGACTTATTAGTGACAGCCTTGAAAAGATATAGAGTCTACAAATGACAGGAATACCTAAATTGTATAACTGTGTCAGCTGATCATCTGGCTGCATTTTGCTGATGCAGGCATGTCTACAATGAGTTCACATTGTGGGTTTTTTTGTTTGTTTTTTTTTGTTACATTACTTATTAAGCGAAAGGATATACTAAATGACCAGAGAAAGTGCTCCACTGGCCGTGAACATAGTCTCCGTGTCCGAAAAACACAGCCACCCACACTTCGTCTCCTTGCTTTAAATTCAAATTGACGCTGTTCGAGCCGGACCCCCGGTTGTTGAACGCGCCCGAGTACAGTCGGGCCACCTCGTCTCCGTTCATTACAATCATGGTCTCGATCGTGGAGTTGAAACCGGACAGGATTGTCGCCTGGAAATTGTACACCCCGGCCAAAGGACTAGTAAATTTACCTGTAATGAAATTAAGAAATATTTAAATACCTAGTAAACAATCTGTGATGAAGGGAGAAATATTTAACAGTTATTCACAATAATTGTGGAACATAAAGTACTAAGAATCCTAATAAACATCAGATGGCAATTTTATTTTCATTAAAAGCGAAAAGGAAATGCAACGCAGGGCTGCAATTATGGCGAAAAACAGAGTAGACTGTATGTGTCTAATATTAAAAAACTGAGTGCAAGTATATAATATTAATTGGGAGAAAACGTGTGTAATATTGCTGTGACAAGAACTTGTATAATATTACTAGGGTGAGAACTTATTACTGTGGCAAGAATTTGTATTAATGTTACTGCGGCGAGAACTTTCATAGTATTACTGTGGAGAGAACTTGGATATTACTGTGTCAAGATTCATTTAATATTACAGTGGCAAAAACTTGTATAATATTACAGTAGTAAGAACATATATTATATTACTGTGGCGAGAACTTGTGAGGGCTAGTATAATATTACAGTGTTTGTCGTCAATTGTAGTGATAGTATCAGTATATTTTCTTGTTTTCTATTTGAATACATATCTATTTTATATCTATTTCTCAGTCTATTACTAAGTGGGTGGGGCTGTGAGTCTAAATGACCAGAGGCGTTTCCCTATTATCGGTGTAACAGTTGCTGGTGTGTGTGGGGGGGTGTCCTGTAGTCCATACCTTGCATTGGCACTTTGTAGATGTATTATATCCTTAACTAGTAAATATTTGGTACAATACATTATTATAAAGTCACCCCAAGGTATCTCTCAACAGTAAATATTTGGTAAAATACATTATTATAAAGTCACCCCAAGGTATCTCTCAACAGTAAATATTTGGTACAATACATTATTATAAAGGTATATAATGTTTACACTTCAATACCCTTACACTGCTATAATGTTTACACTTCAACACCGCTTAGACTTACATTGCTAAAGCCATTAGCTAAAACCTTTATACTGCTATGACTTACATTGCCAAGACCTTCATTAGCTAAAACTCCTATACTGCTTAGACTTACATTCTAGCACGATCCCTAACAGGACCCTTTCACTCTCTTTTTTCCATCCAATGATTTCACTCTTATCCCCGAAACGCTGATTTAGTTTATTTTCCTCTTTATTTTCTTTAAGTTATCAACTATTACGCATTGTGTTTAGTTTATTTAGTCAGTAATGACGTCAAACGTCAAACGTCAATACTTTCGCTAGAAAAGCAGTTCGCTTTGTTTTAATTCCCCTGCGTGTCCCAGAGTTATTAAGAACTACCTTCATAACTTACCAGTCGGAGGTGCTTAAATATATTTACTATCTGTCAGATGGAATATTTTTACCTATCGGAGCGTATATTACCTTATTTCTACAGCACATCTATGGAGACCTGTTAGAGGGACGCCACTATAAATTATGTACCTGTATATTACCTTATTTCTACAGCACATCTATGGAGACCTGTTAGAGGGACGCCACTATAAATTATGTACCTGTATATTACCTTATTTCTACAGCACATCTATGGAGACCTGTTAAAGGGACACCACTATAAATTATGTACCTGTTAGAGGGACGCCACTATAAATTATGTACCTGTTAGAGGGACACCACTATAAATTATGTACCTGTTAGAGGGACGCCACTACAAATTATGTACCTGTATACGGATCGTACAAATCTCCGTTATTTATGAGGATTTCATCAAAAACGATGACAGCTGTTTCACCCAGGAACGGACGGTTCAAACCCACACGAGCTGAAAAGGCAACTGTCATACCTTGCTGTGTTGCACTTCTCACTGAAATAGATAGATAGATAGATAGATAGATAGATAGATAGATAGATAGATAGATAGATAGATAGATAGATAGATAGATAGATAGATAGATAGATAGATAGATAGATAGACAGACAGACAGATAGATAGATAGATAGATAGATAGACAGACAGACAGACGGACGGACGGGCGGACGGACGGAGAGAGAGAGAGAGAGTGATAAAAATGTTTAAAAACAAGTTTCAGTTTCCAATTCAAGTGTGAAACACTAATAAAGTCTGCTTATTAATCAATGCGTGGCTATGTTTAGAGTTGTAGATAATGGCTTCATAAGCTTATTTCCTGGTTATACGTGCGTGATATTTATATTTTGTTATCTGCCTTCAGTTGGAATTTTGGTTTTAGGCGGACGATAATTCTTATAGGTCAAGTCTTCCAAGACTCACCAAATCTATCATTCTGACGTCACACATGGGAAGACGAGCAACAAAAGTCTAGTGCTTAGTTTGCTGACTTACAACTGCTGGCTATAGATTTGTTTAAAAGTTTGTTGACTTAAACTGCTGGCTATAGATTTGTTTAAGAGTTTGCTAACTTAACAACTGCTGGCTATAGATTTATTTAAAAGTTTGCTGACTTACCCGCTGGTTGCATTTGCAACGCACTCAGCGCATTTTGCAGGTTGCTGACTACACTCTCAAGGTCGGATAGCCTTTTTCTGACGTCATCAAACAAGTCCTCGTTTCCATTTAAACGTGTTTCTATAGTGTGCAGATCGATTACGCACTCACATCCTGTCCTCGCGTCACTTCCGCTTTCTCTTACAGTTTGCAGGCGTTTGAAATAGGACACATAAGAAGAGTTTTCATTGTCATTATTTATCCTGGCATCCCTGTATCTTGGAAATGGCGGCCAAACTGCTTCTGCCGGTAAAGTCAATGATATTACAATGACCGTAAAGAATCCAACTGATGTTATTGTCGCCATTTAAAAATTAGTTTTGTTTTTTCCTGATGCGGCTTTCTCCACTGTCGTCTGATTTGCGTGTTCTAAGCACTGACAGTATTTAAGAGCGCATTTTTATAGTGTGTTTTTTTTTTGGGAGGGGGGTTCTTGCTTTTGTTTCAGGGAGGGTGGCCATGGTTTTAGCTGTTTTCCAAACCAAAGCCTTGAAGTAAGTTTATCTTCTCAAACAGGAAATCTCGTGACTTTCTTCAATGTAACTTGTATGCTAAAACACGCATCTTTTTTTTTCTTTGTAATCGTCTTTGGTTATGCTATATGCATAAAACATAAAATTGCTCTCTCTCATCAACACACAAAGCACACACATGTATTTACACATACATACACACTCTCATAAATTGTCAGTCATACTTTGAGACACACACACACACACACACACACACACACACACACACACACACACACACACACACACACACCGACGCACAGTAGTTTTCCTCTCCCGGTGTATTAGATTAAGTAAATCGCTGCACAATCTGTGCGTGTTTGTAAGTATGTGGATTACATCACGGGGATTATCTTAAAAGTGTGTGTGTGTGTGCGTGCGTGCGTGCGTGCGTGCGTGCGTGCGTGCGCGCGCGCAGTTTGAGATGTGTGTACCTGTCCTCAATGTTCGTGCGCACATGTAGTTTGTGTGTTATATGCGCATATTAATGCTTGCATAATCTTCTATGAAGCTAAGTGTACTTTGCATATGTGAATGTTTGAATCTGATGTGTATATGAGTATGCATGTGTGAGAGAGAGAGGAAGAGAGACTATATGCCTTTTGTCTATAGCTAACTGGATTGCATTATGTCTCCTGATTTTGAAGACTTAACGTATTGACGTGTGACCAAGCAGTCTATTGGTTGGCTTATGAGTAAGCTGGACGCTTGTTTTGCCAAATCGGTAATGTTTGTTTCGTGGCGGGCTAGAGTTTGCAGCTACTCCACTCTAAATCCTATTTAATCAATCACATGTTTATCCGGAAGCAGACGTGAAACTGACACTGAGGATCAGACGCGAAAAACTGCTGCAGTCAAGAACTGAAAAGCCAGTTGCAAATGTAGCTGGAACTGGTTTTGAACGGTCACGTGACTCATGTGTATTCTCTACTCTCAGGACTGTGAAATTTGTGAACCTCCACCACACCACACCGCTTACAAAAGCCCTGTTGTGTTATTTTTAAAAAAATAATTTTTAGGTACTTTACCCGAATAAATTAAATAGATTTGTCTTAACGAAATAGATTGTACACTTTAGTGACTAGACTTACTTAGGACTGGGTACCGTATTGACCAGATTTACTTAAGACTGTGCAGATTTGCTACAGAAATGAATATATTGGCATAAGATTGCAAAGTGTAGTACCACATTTACATAGGGCTGGGTAGATTTGCAACTGAAATAAATGCTTTGGAAATGAATTGAACTGAATTGAAATGAAAACAATATGCTAGATTTTATTAATATGTGAGTGTATTGTTCGTCTCCCTTTCACGTATTGATATTTTTACACATACAGAATAAACGTAACATATTTAATTGTAGCATAGTAACGATAAGAATATGCGTCTTAACAAGATAGATGGGGGAAAAAAAGAAATGCAAAACTTTACATACTGATTTAACATTTACATTCACATTCACATTATACAACAAAGAGAAAAACACAAACACAATAGACATTAACTGTAAAATATAGTTCCACTTGTCTTTTTAAGTGAAGTTCTATATATACTGTACTAATAAACATTTCTTTTCCTAATATGAATGTTGGCGAATGGATACAAGCTAAGGACTAGTACATACAGTTTTTCTATATTTTGATTTAGTATACAACGTAGAAGCAATATCGAAAGATGTCGTCAAACAAATAACAAGACAAAAATAGTCTTTCAAGATGTCGTCAAACAAATCACAAGACAAAAATAGTCTTTCAAAATGTCGTCAAACAAATAACAAGACAAAAATAGTCTTTCAAAATGTCGTCAAACAAATAACAAGACAAAAATAGTCTTTCAAAATGTCGTCAAACAAATAACAAGACAAAAATAGTCTTTCAAAATGTCGTCAAACAAATAACAAGACAAAAATAGTCTTTCAAAATGTCGTCAAACAAATAACAAGACAAAAATAGTCTTTCAAAATGTCGTCAAACAAATCACAAGACAAAAATAGTCTTTCAAAATGTCGTCAAACAAATAACAAGACAAAAATAGTCTTTCAAAATGTCGTCAAACAAATAACAAGACAAAAATAGTCTTTCAAAATGTCGTCAAACAAATAACAAGACAAAAATAGTCTTTCAAAATGTCGTCAAACAATTACTCGTCGCAATTTGACTCACATTGCAAAGTTCGCTCTCGTGTTTACCTCGGCTGTTGACTCACATTGCAAAGTTCGCTCTCGTGTTTACCTCGGCTGTTGACTCACATTGCAAAGTTCGCTCTCGTGTTTACCTCGGCTGTTGACTCACATTGCAAAGTTCGCTCTCATGTTTACCTCGGCTGTTGACTCAGAGTGCAAAGTTCGCTCTCATGTTTACCTCGGCTGTTGACTCAGAGTGCAAAGATCGCTATCAGTGTTAAACTCTGCCGTTGACTCAATGCAAAGATCTCTGTCAGTTTTTAGTTCGGCCGTTAACTCACATTGCAAAGATCACTGTCAGGGTTTAGTACGGCCGTTGACTCACATTGCACAGTTCACTATCATGTATAGCTCGGCCGTTGACTCACAGTGCAAAGATCGCTGTCAGTGTTTACTTCGGCTGCCGACTAGCCAAAAGTTTTCTTAGCAACAGACGCGTGACAAAAAGAAATAATGAACGAATCATCAAAATTGTTTAATCTCCGTACCGAAACAGATGTGCCCCTAGTTTGTACGAGACATATGGACGAAACTTATGGAGAAGTTACAGGCAAAGTTGTGCATTGTGCTGTGCGGTGGATCGAACGAAAACACTACTGAATTAGAAGCAGCAAAAGTTGCAGAAGTTATTCAGGCTGAGGCTTCTTAGGAACCAGGAGTGCCTTGATGTTGAATCACCAAGGAGATAGAACTTGCTTTCTGTGAGACTGCATTAGCAATGGCAACATTGAGGATATGGACCACAATGCCAAGTGGCTTACGAAAGTTCAAAGATGGGTAAATGATGTTAGACGGTTGTCGAGAGATTTATGAAGAGACGACAGCCCAGTATCTAGTTGTCTCTCGATCAGTTCGGCGGAAAGCTCAAATGACCTATCCTTCTACATTCCAACAACTTTCCACCTCACCATATCCTTCTACATTCCCAACAACTTTCCACCTCACCAAATCCTTCCACATTCCAACAACCTTCCACCTCACCAAATCCTTCCACATTCCAACAACTTTCCACCTCACCAAATCCTTCTACATTCCAACAACTTTCCACCTCACCAAATCCTTCTACATTCCAACAACTTTCCACCTCACCAAATCCTTCCACATTCCAACAACTTTCCACCTCACCAAATCCTTCTACATTCCAACAACTTTCCACCTCACCAAATCCTTCTACATTCCAACAACCTTCCACCTCGCCAAATCCGTCCACATTCCAACAACCTTCCACCTCACCAAATCCTTCCACATTGCAACAACCTTCCACCTCACCACAGCATTCCACATTGCAACAACCTTCCACCTCACCACAGCATTCCACATTGCAACAACTTTCCACCTCACCACAGCATTCCACATTGCAACAACCTTCTACCTCATCACAGCATTCCACATTGCAACAACCTTCCACCTCACCACAGCATTCCACATTGCAACAACCTTCTACCTCACCACAACCTTCCACATTGCAATAGACATTCATCTTACTACAACCTTCAACTATACCACAGCTTTCCACATTGCAAAAGCGGTTTATCTTAGCACAACTGTCCATCTCATAACAACCTTCCACATTGCAACCAACTTCTACATCACCGCAGCCTTCTCCATTGCAAATACCGTTAACTTTACGACCCTTCCACATCACAAATAGTCATCCATCTCACCAGTATTCCATATCACAGCAACCGTTCACATCACAACAGCTTTCTACATTGCAATAACGTTCCACCTCACCACAGCTTCTACGTGTTAGCTAACTTCTACATCACAAAAGTGCCTTGTACCTTCTCTGCTGTTGATGTCAACCCTGATGATGACCTTGTACTTTTTATATCATCTCCATCTTCCTCATCTATCTCCTAAATCCTTCTCCATCCAGAAAAGAAATGTTGTCTCCAGCGAGCTTACATGATATCTGTACTAGGACTAAAATGTACATGAACTAGGACTAATAGATACATGTACACTGAGATTCTGTACATTCGGTAAATTTCTATAAAGAGATTCTATAAAATCAAAGAATAGAAATATTTCATGTTTACAGTATCTCAGTATAAACCAAGTTTAAAGAATCTTAATATAGAAATATACTAACAATTTAGAATCTTGATGCTGAGATGCTGTATACTTGGTATATTTCTATTCTTAGATTTTATAAGTTTGGTATAATTCTATAGTGATATTCTATAAAGTTATTATATTTCTATACTGAGATTCTTTAAACTTGGTATATTTCTACACTGAAATTCTATAAAGTTAGTATATTTCTATACTAAGATTCTATATTGTTAGTATATTTCTATACTAAGATTCTATAAATTTGGTATATTTCTGTACTGAGAAACTGTATACTTGGTATATTTCTATTCTTAGATTTTATAAACTTGGTATATTTCTATAGTGAGACTCTATAAACTTGGTATATTTCTGTACTGAGATGTTGTAAGCTTGATATATTTCTATTCTAAGATTTTATAAACTTGGTATATTTCTGTACTGGGATAATGTAAACTTGGTATATTTCTATTCTTAGATTTTATAAACTTGGTATATTTCTGTACTGAGATTCTATGTCTGATTAGACGCGTTTACGAGCGCTGGATTTCTTGATCTGGATAATAGTGATAATATTGGTAGTGGTACTAGTGGTCGTACTGGTGGTAGTGGTAATATAGGTTGTGATTATGGTAGCGGTACTACTGGTAGTGGATGGGTGTTGTGTTTATTAGGTTGAATATTTGTTTGGATGGTGTTAACAATTAACTGATTGTTTTCTCTTTGGGTGGTTTTTAGTTCGCTGCTTGATTTCTAATTATTTATGGCTGAATTTGGCTGGATAACTCATTGGGTTTTATCACTGATTGATTCATTGCCTCTTTTGGTTGGCTTCGGTTGGTTACTTGATATTCTACTGTTTGACCGATTTTGGACGGTTGATTTCTATTTGTTGACCATGTTTTGATCGATTGCTTGATTGCCTGTATTTCTTGGGAGAATGGTGGGTGGGTCTGCTTAAAAGACAATAATTCGTATTACTTTTATGTTTTTTGTTTGGGTGGTGGAAAATGTTTAATCTAAACATTCCCCTTTTCCAGTCCTTTGAAACTGCATTCATTGCTCAAATCTTTACAACAAATTAAAGATTTTTATAATTCTGTCACTTCCTTTATTTTTATCTTTAATACAAGAGAGAGAGGTTGGAGGGTGTATACAATGAGAAATTCCTTGTATCATTAATTACTTTCAATTTTGTGTATCTCAGGTAAAGGAGTGATTGTAATATAGTATGTATTTAAATATATAAGTTACAAAAATAAGAATCTAACTGCGTTTTTGATTAATATAAACATGTAGGAATACAGAAGATACTGTAAGAGAAGACCAATCACCTGTTTTGAGACAAATATCACTTGTAATAATGATTCTTTGTTGCCTCAGACAAATCTTAGTTTGTTTCATAGGTAAGCTTAACTTGACTCATAGGTAATCTTAGTTTGTTTCATAGGTAAGCTTAGTTTGACTCATAGGCAAGCTTGGTTTGTTTCATAGGTAAGCTTAGTTTGACTCATAGGCAAGCTTGGTTTGTTTCATAGGTAAGCTTAGTTTGACTCATAGGTAAGCTTAGTTTGACTCACAAATCTACAACCATAGCAGTTGTATTATATGTACAGACAGTAGATATAAATACTAAGAATGATGGGGTTACAAGTTATACTACAAGAAAAGACAGTTAAATGTTATATTAATCTACTTGTAAAAAACGAAATATAAAGAAGAATGAGGCAATAATTGAACATTTTGTCCTTAAGTTTATAATACTAAGCATAAAGAAACAGAAGGTGACTGTTAAACATAGGTTTGTGAAACAAAGCGTAAACAAGAGGTGACGGTTAAACATGAAACAAAGCGTAAACAAGAGGTGACGGTGAAACATAGGTTTGTGAAACAGAGTAAAAAAGAGGTGACGGTTAAACATGAAACAAAGCGTAAACAAGAGGTGACGGTTAAACATAGGTTTGTGAAACAAAGAGTAAAAAGAGGTGACGGTTAAACATAAGTTTGTGAAACAAAGCGTAAACTAAGAGGTGACGGTTAAACATGAAACAAAGCGTAAACAAGAGGTGACTGTTAAACATAGGTTTACAACGCTAAATACAAAGGAACATAATGTGACAGCGAAACGTTTCACAGTAAGACTTGCATTATTAGATAGAGAAATAAATGGAGAAAACAGTCAAAATATTGTGTACATATATTTATAACGCTAAATAATTATTAAGAATACATGTGGACAGATTACAAATCAAACGTTGTACACAAATTTGCAATGAAAACACGTTGTACACACAGATTTCTAATGATGAAACGTTGTACACAGATTTGTAATGAAAAAACGTTTTACACAGATTTGTAATGAAAAACGTAGTACACACAGATTTGTAATGAAAAAACGTTATACACACAGCTTTTTAATGAAAAAACGTACAAAAATAGGAGGGAACAATTATATGTTGTGCATACATTTGTACCGCTAACTGTTAAAAGCGTAAAGCGACAGTTAAGCGCTGTACACTTAGATGCAAAATGATCGAGAAGGGGGCAGTTAAAAGCAGAGCACACAGATTTGTAATGATAAAAATAAATGATTACGAGGGAACACTTACACGCTGTGCTTCTCTACATACAAAATTCGAGGTGACAGTTAAACAGTATACATAGAGTTCTGTATTGTCAATACACTGAAAACATTGTACATAGAGATCTATATTGTCAATACACTCAAAAGTGGGCGATAGAATATTTCATATTATTATAGTAAATTAACACTAAAAGTTACTGCGATAATCAAACAAATGTTGTCACATACATTTTAATGTACGTTTTGGTACTGAAGAAAAAGCCCCTTTCCTTTCATGATATAGTGAAAGTAATATCCGATTGTTGTTGTTGTGTTTTTTTGTTATAATCACATTAGTTTTACATTATCGCAACTCAAACAATCCTAAGGGATCGATCAGCTTCACACTAACGCAAATCAACAAATCCAACAAGATCTCTTGACGTTACACTAATCTAAAACAATCAATTCAAGTAAAACTCCTGACTTCACACTAAAACCAAATTATTCAATCCAAGCAGATCTCTTGACTTCACACTAACCAAATCAACAAACCAAGTAGATCTTTTGACTTCACACTAACCAAATCAACAATCCAAGTAGATCTCTTGTATGCACTGATGTAAATCAAGCACTCCAAGTATATTTCTGTTGCCAGTCCGAGCTTCAACAAAATATAAATTTAGGATAAAAGAATTGGAGGAAACGTGAAATTATAGTGTACTATGATTTGAATAATTAGGACCAATTTTCTTTTAAATGGTCTCAGTAAATACGAACAGCTTACACTGAACTCTTAATTTAACTGATCTGAGTAAAATAAGAAAAGTTTACATTTCATTCTTAACTTAACTTGCTCAGTAAAACATTGTAGGCCTTCATAGATTTATGTACTGAGAACAATACAGACTTTGTATACTTCATTCCTAAATTAACTTGCTCAGTAAAACATTGTAGGCCTTCATAGATTTATGTACTGAGAACAATACAGACTTTGTATACTTCATTCCTAAATTAACTTGCTCAGTAAAACATTGTAAGCCTTCATAGATTTATGTACTGACAGCAATACAGACTTTGTATACTTCATTCCTAATTTAACTTGCTCAGTAAAACATTGTAGGCCTTCATAGATTTATGTACTGACAGCAATACAGACTTTTGTATACTTCATTCCTAATTTAACTTGCTCAGTAAAACATTGTAGGCCTGCTGACAGCAATACAGACTTTGTATATTGAATCCTAACCTATATGTTCCCAGTGAAACATCTAACGGCAGGCAAACGATTCCTGTATTTAATGTATACAGCATTGATAGAGAAAAAATAAATTCTCTTTTCTGAATTTTTAGGGAGTAGCTTGCATTATTCTTTTGTTCTTAGCATAACTCCAGTACACATTAATAATATAGAAAATGGATTCTTTTTAAACCAACTTCTTTGTTAAACGCAAATACCTTCCTAAAATGATTATTAAAAGTCTTTTTGCACTATTTTCAGCGCAGGTAAACATCATTTGTTAATATCCGCCGATCAATTCATCCAAAAGTCAAATGTATATTACACTTAGTACATAAAAAGTCAATGTATATTACACTTAGTACATAAAAAGTCAATGTATATTACACTTAATGCATAAAAAGTCAATGTATAATACGCTTAGTAAATAAAAAAAGTAAATGTGTGCATTTCTTTAGATTTCAAATTTATATTATACTTAGTACATAAAAAGTAAATGTATATTACACTTAGTACATAAAAAGTAAATGTATATTACACTTAATACATAAAAAGTCAATGTATATTACACTTAGTACATAAAAGTCAATGCATATTACACTTAGTACATAAAAAGTAAATGTGAGCATTTCTTTTTATTTCAAATGCCGTATTAAATAATATTGTTTCATTTTGCTGCACCTCTGAGATAATTAGTCTGTGGTGAATGATGTTGCCAACCTCAGGCAAATGGGTGCACTAAATGTCCAGAAAAAGTGCTCCACTGGCCGTGAACATAGTCTCCGTTTCCGAAAAACACAGCCACCCACACTTCGTCTCCTTGCTTTAAATTCAAATTGACGCTGTTCGAGCCGGACCCCCGGTTGTTGAACGCGCCCGAGTACAGTCGGGCCACCTCGTCTCCGTTCATTACAATCATGGTCTCAATCGTGGAATTAAAACCGGACAGGATTGTGGCCTGGAAATTGTACACCCCTGGAGCAGGACTTGTAAATTTACCTGTAATAATACGATGATACTTATATACACAGGAAATAAGCTGTTCAACTCATTTAAAAACCATTTCTCTTCAAGAGGCTCTAATTTTCAGACGAGTTTAGAAGCGTCAGTATTTGGTCTAGGAAACTGTTCTGTAATGACTAATCAATGTTTCAAAAGCGCTATTATTTTATTTCTAGAATTACCAATCATTGTCTCAAAAAGCACTAAACAGTACATGTATTTTCTTAATCTCTAACCATTATTTTTGGAAGGGCTGAGGCATTTTGTACAATGAGTTCAAGCACAATTCTTTTTTAGTTTTTCGTGCGGTGTCAAGTGCACAATGCTTACTGATAAATGCCCTGAACAGATATTTGAGTCATACGGATAAATGCCCTGAACAGATATTTGAGTCATACAGATAAATGCCCTGAAAGAATGCTTGTGTCTCACTGAAAAATGTCTTGAAAGGTTGTTTGTGTCTCATTGATAAATACCCTGAAGCGATTTTTACAGATACATGCCCTGATAGAGTGTTTGTGTCTTACAGATAAATCCCTGAAGGGAATGTTTGTGTCTCACAGATAAATCCCTGAAGGGATGTTTGTATCTTACAGATAAATCCCTGAAGGGATGTTTGTTTCTTACAGATAAATGCCATGAAGAGATATGTGTGTCTTACAGATAAATGCCCTGAAGGGTTGTTTGTGTCTTTCAGATAAATGATTTCTAGAGAAGTATTTGTGTGTCTTATACATAAATGCCATGAAGAGATAAACCCTGATTTCTAGAGAAGTATTTGTGTGTCTTATATATAAATGCCATGAAGAGATAAACCCTGAAGGGATGTTTATGTCTCACAAATGAACCCTGAAGGGATGTTTGTGTCTCGCAGATAAACCCTGAAGAGATGTTTAGGCCTCACTGACAAATTTCTGAAGGGATGTGCGTATCTTACAGATAAATGCCCTGAAGGGATGTTTGTGGCTTACAGATAAATGCTTTGAAGAGATGTTTGTGTCTTACAAATAAAAACCAGGAAGGAATGCGTGTGTCTCACAGATACATGCCTCAAAGGATGTTTGTGACTGAAAGATTATTACGCTGAAGGGGTATTGGTGTCTAATAGATTATTACGCTGAAGGGCGTGTCTGACAGATGATTACTTTGAAGGGGTATTGATGTCTAATAGATTATTACGCTGAAGGGGTATTGGTGTCTAATAGACTATTACGCTAAAGGGGTATTGGTGTCTAATAGACTATTACGCTAAAGGGGTATTCGTGTCTATTACGCTAAAGGGGTATTCGTGTCTAATAGATTATTACGCTAAAGGGGTATTCGTGTCTAATAGACTATTACGCTAAAGGGGTATTCGTGTCTAATAGACTATTACGCTAAAGGGGTATTCGTGTCTGACAGATGATTACTTTGAAGGGGTATTGGTGTCTGTGAAGAGAAGACAAATGCCCCGAGGGGATGTTTGTCTAAGAGATAAAAGCTCTAAAGGAATTTTTAGGTGTATGAAGCTATATTTATGCAATTTCTCCTTTCGGAATTTTTAGATGTATGAACCTATATTTATGCAAAATCTCCTTTCTAGTTTAACAACACTAAACCAAATTAGAGTCAAATATAAACTATTATTCATTCTTCTTTCTAGTTTAACAACACTAAACCAAATTAGAGTCAAATATAAACTATTATTCATTCGAAATAAACATAACCGACGGTTAGCATTTGTGTTACCTATTTAATTAGTTATCGTGTGTGGAGAATATTGTATTATTATTATATCATAATAAGAAATAACATATTACCATTTTTCTGGTTCTGTGGAATTTTAAAATCTTTACAAAGCTATGTTCTCTTGCGGCAACAAAAATAATTCTGATTTAATGCACATTGTTGGTTTGTTGTTGCTGTTGTTGTTAAGGTATTAAACCGTCCCAGAGGCTTTCACTAACAAATTATTTAACTGAAACATTTATTCTTTACTAGGTTATATGTTTCAAGTTTGATTATATTTTTTAATAGATTTTGCCCTCAATAAGTATTTATAAGTATTTAAGAAATGCAATTTCACAGAAAAACTGATTTTCATATAAATACAATATTTCCTACTTTATCCTTTGGGATAAAAATTTTGGCAATCTCTTCATTTGGTTGTAAATATAAAAGCTAAAGAGCAAAGGGTGTGAGATGGGGCGTGGGGCATGGTGTGTGACGCGGAACAAGTCTTTAAGACCCGGTAGCTGGAGCATGGGGCTTGAAACGTGAGACGTGGGGCATTGTTGTGTGACGTCAGATGTGGATCATTGTACAAAAGGAGGACCGTGAGGGGGGTGTGTGTGTGTGTGTGTGTGTGTGTGTGTGTGCGTGCGGGAGGGGGGGTTGAATAATGAAAATTTGGTGTAGGGTATAATAAGTGGGTCACGGGGTGTCGGAGATGGATAATGCAGTGGAGTACTTGCCTGTAGAAGGATCATACAGATCAGAGTTGTTGATCAGTATTTCGTCAAACAAAATCACTTCAGTGTCACCCAGGAATGGCCGGTTGTTACCCAAGCGAACAGAAAAAGCCACTATCATGGTCTGCGAGGCCGCAACTCTTCCTGACACAATAACAACAAGGAGACATTTCTTTCATTGATGATGATGAAGAGACGAAGGACGATTATAATATATATAAATGATATAAAAGATTATGAGGATGACATAATGGGGTGATAAGACTGATGAAGATGATGACATGCACCATTATCGCTGTGATAACTGTGTGTAACGGGTGTTTTTAACAAGCAGTATATATTGAAAATGCACACACGAGGTGTGTTCGCACGCGTGCGTGTGGGTGTGTGTGTGTGTGTGTGTGTGTGTGTGTGTGTGTGTGTGTGTGTGTGTTTGAGAGTGAGAGAGAGAGAAGTTTTGATATCTGTAACACATAACATACTTGACCTGTTACATATAAGTATCTAAACACTGCGCTTAAAGGATAAGCTTGTAACTTTATGAGGACTTGGGTTTTTTTTTAAAACAATACCGGAATGAAATATATAAATACTGTATGTGTATTTGTATTTGATAAATTATTTCTTATCATTATTTAAATTTTGAAGTAGATCAGCAACAAGAATAGCTATCACATAAAAATATTTTATGCTTGATAATGTATTCTTGTTTGTGTGCATGTGTTCACAGCCTGTAGTGTCACAAGTCACTATGAGTCACATTGCTCCTCATTGTCGGCTACAGGAAGGAGCAATGTCCTTCAACAAATATCATTCAGCCAATGGCGGTTATAGAACGGAACAATGTCCTTCAACAAATATCATTCAGCCAATGGCGGTTATAGAACGGAGCAATGTCCTTCAACAAATATCATTCAGCCAATGGTGGCTACAGGACAGAGCAATGTCCTTCTACAAAGGGGAAATCGATAGATTATAAGTGCCGTGATCCGATGAATGTCGCACACTTTAGTTATCTACCCATGAGAGTATTATGTAGGCCATTTTTTATATAATTACAAGGATGCATTCATGTCTGAAGTTGTCGAAACAAACGAAAGCGAGAATTGTAGGCAATACAAAATGAACTGACCACGTGATCACTTTGGCGGTTCCTGTTTCTATTTATATGCATTATTATCACAAGCATAGTTATAAATTTGGCGCGAAAGGGATGTACGTTTGAAATATAAAGATTACTCTCCTCCATATTGTTCTTGTCAGAAGACAAGTAAATATTAATTGCATTAATTATACTTTCCTTGTCTCTTTGAAGTTAAAGGTGTAGACACCATCAAATATATGAAGACAAACAATTTACATTTGCTTGGTATTAAACGTAATTGCCGAACACGTAGCTGAAATAGTATGAAAAGTAGCCGACCTTGATGATTCCATATTAGACAAACACTACCAGGAGAAATAAACTAAAAATTATAAAATTATTGTTCAGATATTTACTGCTCTAACTTTTAAATAATTTCTTCATTAGGAAAATTGTATCGTTTTAAAATTTGTTTTAAACATTAGATGAGACAATATTTAAATGTCCTGTTTTCAGGACGTATTTCACTCTCACCTGTCGGACGCGTTTGCACTGCAGCCACTGAGTTTTGAAGGCTGGCAACAAGCTGCAGTGTTTCTGAAAGCTGTTTCTTCAGGTCAGCTATCTTTCCTTCGTTGTCTCGGGCTCGCACTTGCAGGGCTTGCAGCTCGCCGGCACATGCGCATCCGTTACTGACGTCACTTCCAGACACTCGAATACTCTGTAAACGGTGCCTTTGTGAGGAGTCTTGGTCAGAATTTCTGGAACCTGTAGATGTTGGGAAAGCTGGCCAAAGTGTGGCTGCTGGATTTGAAATGATGATAACTGCAACGGCCATAAAAATGCTTTTTGAAACTGCCGTCATTTCCATTAAATGAATTTTAAATACAGACTGCGATCGTTGTCTTGACTACTGATACACAAGTGTAAGCTAAATCTTAGTAAGAGAGTTCGATAGCAAAGGAGTCTTTATATATATAGTACTTTCAAAGAATGCTGCCGCATTAAAGAGCTTTAAATGACAGTTTGAGAACTGCTCTGAAGCAGGAAGTTAGAGCGTATTATTCGAGGAAGTATTACTTGTTCTTTTCGTCTTTCTTCCTTGCTCACTCCCTTTATTCTACTTTTTCTCGGTGGCCTATTGTAAGCCTAATTAGTATTACCTGTTTGCCTCTCCGTAAGACGCATGTGTGTATGTGAACTGTTGTAAGCCTATTCAGTATAGCCTGTTTCTTTGTAAGGAGTATATATGTGCGTAGATAATCTATTGTAAGCCTTTACATTATTATGTGTTTGTCCCTCTATATGGTGTATACATAAGTGCCGGTGATCTACTGTAAGCCTATTCAGTATAGCCTCTCAGATAGCTAGATTTCATATATAATATATATATATATATATATAAATAGAGAGAGAGAGAGAGAGAGAGAGAGAGAGAGAGAGAGAGAGAGAGAGAGAGAGAGATAGGTAGGTAGATACTTGCGTTGTGTATGTGTCTTTTACTGGTTTTGTGACGTTCAATATATATGGCCGTAGAATGAATAGATATGTACAATAGTGTTCCTTCAGTCTCATTCATGTGTACCTGAATTTGCTTGTGGCCTTAACATTCGTTTGCCTAGCTTGTTCAGAAATATTTATGCTGCAAGCCTTTTGACTTCGTCAAGTTTTCATACATCATGAATCGGCAACTTCGCACTTTGCTCCCATTGTTTGTTGTCAACTGTTCGTGTGCTTTCTTCATTCTCTTCTTGGCTAAAGATCAGATGACAAACACTGTCGTCAAGTTTCCACCTTCTTTGGTATGAAAGCGACGAGTGGGTGGGTTGGAGTGTAGTGGATGTGTGTGTGTGTGTGTGTGTGTGTGTGTGTGTGTGTGTGAGAGAGAGAGAGAGAGAGAAAGAGAGAGAGTGGGTATGTGTGTGCATGTGCGTGTATATGTATATTAGTGAACGTGTGTGTGCGCAAGAAGTACGTTTAGAAAGAGATATGAAGTGTTATGGAAATTTGTGTGTGTAAGAAAGAAAAAAGTAATTTAATGTGAAAGAAGATTGTAAGTTTGTGTATGTGTTTGTGTGTGTGCTGAGTGTCTGTACTTCATTTCAAAAGGTTTGAGATAGTCTGAATTATTGATCAGATCTAAAAGAATAGGTGGTAGCACTTTGATTAGGTATTTGTTAAAAGTTTATGAATTTAGATTAGGCGATCGTGGCCATTTTACTCTTACTTAAAGAGTGTTTGAAATATTTTGTTGTTAGTGCTTTTAACTTTAAAAACTAGAAATAATAATTATCTCACTGTATTGAAGCCGTTTATTCTAGAAAAACTATTTTATTGATAAACTTCAAAAAACTATTTCTGTTTACATCCTTCAAAAGTATCATATCCTTCCTGTACTTTTGCTATGATAGCTGACAATTCAGGAATCTTTTAAATGGCTTTAGACCGTAAATAAGAGGTAAAGCTTATAATAAGATTTTGCATAACTTGAGAACAATATAGTCCTAAGATATAAATACACACTCAAGCAACTAGTAAACTTTAAATCTAGTTACTTAAGATACACAATCAATGTAAACAGTATAATATCCACACACACTGAAGCAACTAGTAAACTATAAATCTAGTTACTTAAGATAAACAATCGATGTAAACAGTATAATATCCACACACCCAAGCAACTAGTAAACTATAAATCTAGTTACTTAAAATGCACAATAAATGTAAACAACATAGTCTACACACATCAATAATGGAAACTAGTGTAATACAAGTATCAATACTATATGCAATCAATAATTATAAATCAAAATGTTAATCAAAATGTTTCAAAAAGAGAAAAAGGATAGACAAAGCATACAGGTCTATATAGGGTTATAAAAATAATGAATGAATAAGAAGAAAGTGTTCTAAATGTCTATTTCACTAGTCAAATGTATCTCTTTATAGCTCTATTTAAGTCTAGGATTTCCCGTTAAGTTCTAACTTTAAGAAATTTTCATAAATTGTTTTACTCATTTACTAATTTCAACACGACAATTAGTTCAACAATTTTGAACAAATTTGTACTCATATCCGGAGAGAGTCTACCCACTTTATGTGACAGGCTCGCCCACTTAATTAATGAAAATTATTATTATTAATTAATCCTTCATAACCAATTACAAGTGATGAGAATCTTAATTTATTTTATTAATGATCCTCCAAGAGACATCGCTTGTCTATCACTTGGCAGATAAGCTGTAAACGTTTTCTCTCTTCCACAACATAAAACAACATTTACAGTCACATAATGTTTCTATGAGTGGAAAACAACATTTACAGTCACATAATGTTTCCATGAGTGGAAAACAACATTTACAGTCACATAATGTTTCTATGAGTGGAAAACAACATTTACAGTCACATAATGTTTCCATGAGTGGAAAACAACATTTACAGTCACATAATGTTTCCATGAGTGGAAAACAACATTTACAGTCACATAATGTTTCCATGAGTGGAAAACTTCTTACTGTCAGGGAATCCTGGGCAAATTATGCCGAGTTATGTAAACATTATTTTTCATTTTATTAATCGCTTCTTAACTATCTATTTAATTTATGAGAAGACACTTCCGCTAGGCAACATGCATTCAGATGATGCAATAACCTGTTTACAAGTTCAGAGTATGTAGGTCACTCTAGAGGCGAGAGAAAGGCCGTTAACCAAATACGAGATGCCCATATTTGGTAACTTGCGTTCCGTATCGTGACGTAGCATTAATCCACCAGCTGACCTAGAGTGGTTCATTTATATGCGTGAATGAATCGAAATTCCTTAGATCCATTGTTTCATAATTGTTTGTAGCACAACCATAAGCTAGCTGGGGGCCAAACCAAAGGAAAGAATCATAATTCTTAATTTATATTTAAAGTGGAAGATACATCGCTAGCTTAGGCAAGTCAACTGATTTATCTAGCTATGTGTCATTGAGTAATAGCCTGAATCATCTGGCATTTTCGTAGTAGATAAGTTAGGCTGTATGGCTGTTGCTGTTGTTAAAGATTAATCAAGAACCAATATTGATACCTGAAAATCTAAAATAGGACAGAGTTGTTAAACCTAGACCAGACACGTGACAAAGACAAATCCAACTGTAATCTATATTTAGCGAGCCCACATCCACCCACTTTCTTCTCCAATATAAGATTATCAAATTGCATAAGAAGGTCAATAAATTTAACAATAAATTGATTAAATGAACAACCAAATTTACATATGACAATTACAATGAAATATATTAATTGACATCAATATTACATGAACTCACATTCAGATAATTATTATTTACTCAGTCCATACCTATAAAATATTAAAATTACAGTTGGACAATAGTGCTGATACAAATTGCAAGCTGGTCTATCAGAGATTAGAACTTGAGTTATTAGAGGTGGATAATTTGAAATCTTTTTTATGTCACATGGATTAAGTGTTGCTTCAACAGTCTTCACTTGCTTTTGCAACAATTTCACAATGTCCACGTCAACACATGTCTCCCACCATAGATGGAAAACTGTGATGTGCTGTTATATTCTCAAATGAACTTGAACGCTCTCCTCACCATGTCAGTTCCTTCAAGCAGAACATGACCACAGCAACTCTAACAACCTCAATGTACCAAAATTCTCCCGATATAACCAATATATACAACAAAGTGTATAGCATACTCCTTATACTTACGCATTGAAATAGAAGTCCCTGCATCTTCCTGGTCATTCAAGTTTCTAACCAGAGAAAACATGAAGGGTAACTAAAAACTTGAGAGTTGAAACTCAAAAGTGCAAGTGAAAGGCCACTTGTTCACTGCAAAATATACTTAAGAAGCAAACTTAAGTTTCCCGCATATGACAATAAAACTATATTCTATCTTACATCCAATTCTCAACTTACAATTTCCTGCAACAGTATTTATTAGCCCAATGCACACATGGTAAAATAAATACAGCATATCAAACAATGTCAAGTGTTAGCACATTAAATGTGTGCAGTTTAGTTCAAACATTTGCAGAAATAAAAATCAATGCACATAGTACATCTCTACATAAACACAAGTATAACATATCAATAGTAAAAGTACATGAAATATTCCTAAGTCCATTCTCTCTCAACAGTCAGTCTAACTCACCATCAAGCTAATGACTGCCTTTCAAAGCCAGACTTTCTTCTTGCAACTTCATATTCAAAGTGATCAGAGAGTAGAATTTTCTACAGCAAGAGAATTCTTTAATCTCAGCCCATTGGATAGTCTATTTCTCGTAAATCATGATCATTAGATAATAGAAAACTTTTCACTTAGTTTGCATTATGTCAGCAATCTAGAATGTTCTTGCCTTGAGCTGTTAATTCAACTCAGACACTTTCGAAAATAACACCATATTGAGTGTCCAAGGTCAGGTTAGTCTGACAATTTAGCAATTTATATAACATTTATAAATTTAAAAATAAGGAGAGGCAAATTTACTCTGTGACAGGTTGTATATATTAATTAGTTTTGTCATGATTCTCTATTTATATCTCTTTATTTTATTTCTGTTCTACTGCATGTTCTAAGTTACATATTTAATTATACATTTTGTGTTTTATACATTTATTTCTGTTCTACTGCATGTTCTAAGTTACATATTTATACATTTTGTATTTTACACATTCATTTTTGTTAACTGATTGATTGAGAGAGAAAGAAATTTGAACTATTTCATGCACTTTGCTATTGATATATTATACTTGTTAATTTGATGTAAAGATGTATTATGTGAATAGATTATTATTTCTACAATTGTGAATTATGATACTTGTATGTAATATGTTAAACACATGACATTGTTTATATAGCAGAAAAACGTTCGTAATTATTTTGTATTTATTATGTTGCATGGATGTATCGACCTAATAAATACTATTGCAGGAATTGTAAGTTGAGAATGGTTGTAAGAAAGAATGGAGAATAGAGATGATTAAACTTGTAACTTAGCGTTGCTCTTTAATATGATGTTTCAAAAAGGAGCAAGATATTTTCTTTTTTCCCCTTTCTTCTATTTTGTATGTTTTTTGTGGATTTAAGAAGTTTCCATCATAGAGTGTGGCAGTTGCGATCAATTAAATCTTACTGCAACAGAGAGTGCATTTTATTCTTTAACTCAATGTAATGTGAAAATCCCATGTAAATAAGCTTAATTGCATTCACCCTCTCTCTCTCTTTCTCTCTCTTTCTCTCTCTTTCTCTCTCTCTCACTCACACACACACACACACACACACACAGTGCAAATCTGTAAGCTTACTCCTCTCAAATATTAACGACACCCATTCAAACAACAAATCTCTTTCTTGCACTCTTTTACTTTGAAGTAAATACATTGCACACAAAATAATAATAAATATGGCAATTCATTTTATTACGAAATACAAAATTCAAAAAAGGGAACGTCAAGTTCACGGAAGCGCCCAATAGGCAAATTATTATTTTGCATCATATAGATACGTACTATTTTATATCAATTCCTTACATTCCAATAGTTTCCTTCGATATAACGTACATCATTATTATTTTGTCCGATGTTTATCTTTGTTCTTTATATCTAAGGAATAAGGAACTCGCGTGCATGGAAATTTGTTGCTGAAGAACAGCTTTTCATTAGTGTATGTTTCTATGTCTACAAGTACATTTCTAGCTCTAAACTGAAAAAAGTTGCATTTCAATTGATTTTGTTATTGCAGTACTAAATAAGGTTTTTATATATAACCACAAAACAGTCGCAATTATATAGATCAAAGTAAAATGAAACAATGCTGTTCTGTTGTAAAATGAATAATAAATTACTTTCTGTCAAATAATTTCTCTCTACACAAATAAAATAAATGACATGGCAATATTATTTCTTAATACTGGTAAAGTTCAAGTATATTAATCATATCAAATGAATCTCCCAACATTTATTTCATTTATTACTGAAAATTGAATCAACCAGAAATGTTTTATTAAACGCGTTTCATAGCTACAGTTAGTCGTGACAAAATCATTAATAAAATGTACTCCTACATACTAGTTTATTTCAGTATACGATTTTAGAGTTCAAACCCATCAAGCTCAGTAGAAATAAGATGATAACAATATCAGTTTCCAGGTCACAGTGACTGTAAAAACGGAAGGCTGGTAAAGCTGTTTAATTATGTTTAGAGTAAGTTTATTGTCAAAACTTGTTAACCTTTACCTGGATCAAAAAGCCTTTTATCAGACTCCTAAGGCATGTAGTACTGTTTATTTGAAGTTAATTAAACCAAGATCAAAGTATACCCTCATTCTTTGCAGTACGCGTTACGTTATACACGATGCGCATCTTATCACAGGCACTGAACGGACTAGCATAAATCTAAATCAAAGTTCCTAGAATGTGAGCGTTTGCCACTGCTATTGTTAAAAGGTATAATGACTCTCCCAATATGTATCTCCAAACAGTATCAAAGTTCCTAGAATGTGAGCGTTTGCCACTGCTATTGTTAAAAAGTTTAATGACTCTCCCATGAAGTATCTCAAAACAGTATTCTAAATTACCTATAGCTTGTGTCCGCACTCTTGTATATAATTATTTGTAATTTATCCAAGTCGTTTATTGCGGCAAAACTGCTACACGACATTTCTATTGATAGCAACAATTTCTGTTCACTAGCTCGGATTTTGTCTGCGGCAGCAAATGAACATTTCCAATTTTTATCTGAAGATTAGTCAACGGTTATTTCCGCCATGCACATTTCATGGGAAAGTTTACATTTGTTCTAACAGAACCATAAACAAAAAGATATTTGGTATTTTTCTATGTCTTCAAATAGAATAAGTTTTCGAACCTCTTTCGTTTAAACATGTTAAAGTGGCTAAATTGCTGCCCTCATTCACGATGTGCATGTTCACTAAATAGAATGATTCAATGTTTATTTTATTCTTCCCATCATGCTCCTTCATCATAGATAATATAGCATGCAGATATGTGCACAATCTCAAAGCAGTTGAACTATAGGTCATAATTTACTTCCGATAGAATGTCGGTAAGTTGCAATTAGAATTCTAAAATCGGATTGTTAATTACTTTTAAATGTCGGATTGTTAATTACTTTTAAATGTCGGATTGTTAATTACTTTAAAATGTCGGATTGTTAATTACTTTAAAATGTCATTTTCACTTTCACTTATTTATGTCTCATCGTTTTTTCTTTCTTCCTTTTTCCTCGTTAATCAGCTGACTCCGTGAGAAGATTCTTCTGTCGAATACATTTTTTTTTATCTTGATCTCGGCGAAAGTGTTGATAGTGCTATAAATAGCTTTAGCCTCTTTCTGAGTGTATGATGCCATACTTGAGACAATTCATGTTCTGCGCTTATGAGACAGTGACAAAAGTACGATTTACTTCTGTGCATGTTGTTTCCTATCTCAAAAAGTGATGCTTATTTTATTGGCAAAAGGTATTCAGTAAGTAATGTTTGGTAAATAGTTACCATCATCAGTCTATTAATTTAATCAATGCTATTGAATAACGTACAAACACATGGAAGCCACTACTCCTTTCAACTCCACTTCTCAATGTTGTTGCAAGCGTGCGCCATTGTTTATGTTCTGTTGTATGAAAACCCGTCACAATCATTGTCACTCATTGTTTTAGCTAACCTAACACTGTAAATATTGTCTTTTTGGGTGATGTGTGTACGTGGTGGGTTATTTCTTTTCTAGGAGCATAATTATACACAAGTAATAAAGTGTTGCTAAAAAGGAAAACAAGAGAACACAAAAGCCACAAGTCGAGAGTTCTATTATAAAAATAAAAATAAACAAAACAACAATTTCCCACTTAGGAATAAAATGTGACGAAAATTAAAATATTAATTAAAATGTTACAATATAAAAATTATATTAATTATAATGTTCAGAAGAGAAACCACGGCCCACCTTGAACATAAAACTCAATCACCTTTGTCGTGACTAGTGTTTGAAAATGTAGCCATTCTTATCGTGACTAGTGTTTGAAAATGTAGCCATTCTTATCGTGACTAGTGTTTGAAAATGTAGCCATTCTTATCGTGACTAGTGTTTTAAATTCAAACCACCCTTATTGTGACTGGCGTTTTAAACTTCAGCCACCCTTATCGTGACTAGTGTTTTAAATTCAAACCACCCTTATTGTAACTGGCGTTTTAAACTTCAGCCACCACTATCGTAACTAATATTTTAAAATTCAGCCACCACTATCGTGACCAGTATTTTAAATGTCTCAGCTGCTGGTCTGACACTTATGTTTGTCTTCTGGAACTCGTCATCCCAAGCCCAATATGTCTTTGTTTGTTTGTTTGTTTGTTTGTTTGTTTGTAAAAGTAGTCCCCAACCCTTTGTGTTAGACAGATTAATAACCAAAATCCAATGAAGGCATTAGCTCACACTGAATCACTTCTGCTGTGATCCACGGAACGTTGCCTCAATGTGACGTCATCATATCTGCATGATGCCCTGTCACTGTTCTTGCTCTGTGAGAATGGCTCCAGAGAAGGTGCTGTAGTAGCCATGGACGTGGTTGCCGCCTTGGTAAAGAAGACGGACCCAAACGCTGTCACCACTGCGCAAGTTGACGATGGCGGTGTTACTTCCGCTACCGTGCGCATCATGTGCACCTGAATACATGCGAGCGACCTCTTTTTCGTTGATGATCAGAGCCGTTTCAACCTAATTTTGTTCATAGAAAATGCAAACTATAAGGGCAAACAGTCAGAAGTATAGGGAATTTGGTATTTTTTTAAAGAGAAATTACGGACCATAAACACAAAATTGGTAGTAATATATGGAGTGTGGTATGTGACAAGGAAAAGTGCAGACCATAAATATAACAATGCTAACACAAACTGGAGTTCTGTGAATATTAGTATTTGTATTATTAAAATTAAATGTGCTGTTATTAGGCAAATAATATTTTACAAGTTCTGCGATTAAAAAGTTCTTTAGAAACAGATAAACTCTCTAGAAAAATCTTTCAATGGATGTGTAAAGAAAGAAACGTGTGCGAATGATAGAATAAATTAACGCATACATTATGAAACTGACAAAAATAAATAATTCAATTACTACTACTTATTATCGCTTACATTATACTTTTAAAAATCGAACATATATTTGTTGGAAAAGTGGGGGGGGGGGGTATTTTTGAAAACTTGAAGATTTTTTTCATTTTGCCTTACCTTGGTGTTGTACCCGGAAAGCACAGTGGCAAAGAACACATAAGTGCCTGGTAGCGGAGCGGTAAACTTCCCTGTCTCAGCATTGTAGGCCTCGCCGTTGTTGGTGATGACTGTGTCGAAGACAACTGTGTCGAGAGGTTTCAGCTCTCGATTATAACTCAGTTTAGCTGAGAACGAAATGGAGGGAGGTGCTTTGGTTGAGGCAACGGAAGTTGGGCCTGAAAACGGGATGAAAGTCAAATTTCACACCTTCTATTCAACGCCTAGAATTCCCTCTCAAAATTAAATAATATTTTTCTTAGATAATACGCTTTCTGGAATTAAATTATAAGAGAAAGATATTGAGAATACTATAAAATTTAGATGGATAGAGAATGATTAAGTGTTCACAAAAAGAGACTAGTATTAAAGAGAATCAATTATGGAACGAAACGTGTATTTTATAAATAAGATTTATACATACACACACATATCAATACATATATCATACGAAACATTCATTATCTTGCGCGCGCATACACACACACACACACACACACACACACACACACACTGTTCATACATTTTCTCCTGCCGGTTGATGAAAATTACAAACACAGAAATGCAGACCATTGGTATTCAGTCTTAAAGTCCAAGACCATGCTTATTCAATGATCATAAATTATTTGACCTTAGCTCTCTCTCTCTCTCTCTCTCTCTCTCTCTCTCTCTTTCTCTCTCTCTCTCTCTCTCTCTCTCTCTCTCTCTCTCTCTCTCTCTCTCTCTCTCTCTCTCTCTCTCTCTCTCTCTCTCTCTCTCGTCATTGTTGGCCTTACGCTCTAAGCAAACTAGTAATGTCTTGCAGAAAAAAGTTTTACATTTTGATTACTTTATAAAGTTTTACCCTTTTAAATAGTTTATTTTATGCAAATTATAGTTATTTTCTACTTATTTTTTATATAACATTTTGTGAAGGAAATTCTTTATGTTAAGAAATAAAGAAAACAAAGTAGCAACAAACACTAAAAGTAGTGTTAAAGTGTATAGATATTCTACTTCGCCTGAACGAAAGCAACTACTGACTAAAAGCATTATCTCGGACTTTCTCAGACCGGTTATTGGAAGTATTTACTTTTCTCTAACCGTCTCCCGTTCCTGAACGTTTTCACTTACTATACTTTTCCGGCACCGGAAGTGACCGCGAGTTGTTCCTCAGCGCCCGCATCATGGCCTTGAGCTCGTACAGCTCGGACACGTACGTCTCCACGGCGCTCTTCAGCTCGCGTCTCTGCACTGATTCCTCCTGCAGCTCCCTTTTCAAGGCCGTCAGTTCACGCACGCACGTGCAGTTGTTGGAACCAGCCACCCACGCATTGTACGGAGCAGGTTGCGGATGGTCAAAGTCGTTGTGCGCTTTGCAAACGCCGAGCACGAAGGAAGCTGCAGCTACTGCGCAGACGATGGCAAAGTGAGATTTTGTTAGGAGTGAGAATGTTTGATCAGTATGTTTTCCCATTATTGATAAATATTAGAAATAAGTTCTTGGACCAGTAAAAGAAAGTGTTCACCGGGCTGTATCCCTGAAAACCAAATGCTGGTCGTTGATTGTTGTCGGTTCTTGTCAGCCTCTCACGTAAAGCAGAAATTTATTAACTGTTACGTAAAATAGATCTACGTATCAAAGTGTTGGAACTCCAAGATGTCCTTGGAGAGCGCAAGAGAGATAACTCCGAGTGACCTGTGAGGACTGGTGCTCTAGGAATGAACGGCAGTTGTTAGAAGAAGGTGCCTTTTATAGACGGGCTTGCGCACAGAGTCACGGTGGATAATGTGTTTGTAGACACTGGCAAAGAGACGGTTATGTTTCGTCTGTCAATACGACGTGTGTCTGGAAGACAAACAACGAAAATGCATGAGCAGATTCTCCAAAACAGAAACTGGTGGCGAAAGTTTAAAAAATAACTGCTCTTCCTGTTTCGGGACAAGATGAAAATAAAACAAATCATTCTCTACTTCCTAAATGCGTCGACGAGGAGTAAAGAATTTTTAAACAAGCGGCCAATGTTGGGTGCTCGCTTATTGAAAGCAGAACCGTGTGAATAGTTATATATGTCTGTCAATTTGTTGCGACTGGTTCATGTAATTTACTGGTTTTGTTGTCATGTTTCTGTTGTGACTGGTTCATGTAACTGTTCATTAATTTACTGGTTAATTAATGGGTTTTGTTCTCATGTTGTTTTTGTTGCTGTTGTTTTAGATGACCAGTTAGCATTTTACATACTTTGATTTTGGATTGAAATTATTCAAATTTTTAGATCTATGGTGTTTTTTCTATTGGAGTGCTATTGCTGCAGTCTTCCTGTCTGGTTAGGTGTACTAAGATAGGCGATTAGTCTAGTTTACAGAATGTGTATGTGTGTGAGTGTGCTTGCGTGGGGTTATCTGTTGCTATAGGGGCTTATAATTCCCCCTATTAACACATTCTATATGTGTCTATGTACGTGCATGCGTGGGGGTATCTATTGCTATAGGGGGTTTATGATTCCCCTATTAATTAATACATTCCATATTATTATCATAAGCATGTGCTGTATCTTTTGATTACTCCTGTCTTTTCTTATAATACCTTGATCTCTATTGGTCAGTTTTGATAAGTCCCAGATGGATAACCACTAAAAATTAATGACAATTAACAATACATTAATGTGGCACCTACAGTTTCATACACTTACGAAATAAAGAATAATATAATATAAATCTCACCATTAACAGCTGTACAGATGAATGACTTGCTTACGTCAACAGTTCTATTATAACATTAATAAAATGCAAATTGGATTTTACAGGTGAATTAACTATATGTAAAAAGATATTCTCTAATCTGTAGCGGATTGTATTCTACAGTCAATTAACCACCATTATTAGAGCTAATAAAGAAAAAAAGACCACTTTTGTATTATTGGTAACTAGTCGCCTCCGATTTGGAATTATTTATATAGAGACTTTTAGTTTTTCTTTTAATTCTCTTTGAATGAAGATAGTATCGCCTCTTGCATGAGCCAGTATGCATAGTCAACATGTGGTCCCAGCAATGTATCCAGGTGACGTCAGTCTTTCTTTATGCTCCATCCCAGCAATGTATCCAGGTGACGTAATCTTACTTTATGCTCCATCCCAGCAATGTATCCAGGTGACGTCAGTCTTTCTTTATGCTCCATCCCAGCAATGTATCCAGGTGACGTCAGTCTTACTTTATGCTCCATCTCAGCAATGCTTGTGGTTATGTCAATCTTAGTTATGCTGTCAACTGTAGCAAAAATTGTTCCCAGTAGGCTTGAATCTTCACGATTGCCAACTTTCTCCATAGCCTCGAATTTTCTCGACTGCCATCTTCCCCCTTTAACCTCGAATTTTCTCGACTGTCTTCTCCTTTAACCTCGAATTTTCTCGATTGCCATCTTCCCCCTTTAATCTCGAATTTTCTCGACTGCCTTCTTCCCCTTTAATCTCGAACTTTCTCGACTGCCAACTTGCCCTAAAGCCTGGAATTACAGAATAAAGCTAAATCTGGAAAACTTCTCGATTCCACCATTTTCCTTTTAGTGCTTAAATCATCGAAGTTAATGTTTTAATTAATAGCGGTTAGAAGCTACATTGTAACATACAAAATATTCTTTTTTACACAACCGTCTTACTCTTTACAAGCCTCAACAAACAAGAAATCTATTAAATTTAATTCGTTCATTATTCTCTGCAGCAAATATATCACACATATATCACTGCATATTTCCACTCTCGGCTTCACTTAATAAATAGATTTGCCTTATTTCCCTGGCGTTCCTCAAGAAATAGTTCCCATAAAATAAAACTCTGTTTCTCAGAAAATTCAGGACATCAGAATCTCAGCGACTAGGTACCAGTTATCTGCGCTCTCATATGACAGATCCAGAGGAAAGATTCTATATTCGTTTCCTAACGTCAGTCAGCACACGTGACTTCTAGATTTTACTCCTTAGTGCTGTAATTTCCTTGACCTTTGTTCAAATAACCTTTCCGGTTTTTCTAGACGAATGTTGAATAAAGCACAGTGATTGGTTCCGGTCTTTAGCATTTCGCATTTATTTAACAGAGATCTAGCTTTCGGTATCTATTACATGTATAAAGTTTCTCTGATTTCTAATCCTTCGGTTTAATCGTTTACCGTTGGGTTTTTTCATCTGTTGTGCTCAATATTTCAGCACATAGGTAAATGCTCAGAAAGAATATGTCTGCTGTCGCTCTCTCTAAGTTGTGAGTAATCCCTTTCCGTCTCATTCTATTCTTGCCATTTTTTAAATTTCATCTCACATCTTTGACACAGAAAATTATGTATTTTAATAATTTAGATTTTCACATTTCATGACATATTACAAATAAGTACATCGCTAACAATTTACCCACTAACATTTCTTTTAACAAAATTGGCTAACATGGATGGACATCGTAAGCTTAGGCAAAAAGAGTATAAATTACATTAAAGATTCCAATTAAAATTCATCTTTCAAGCTGTACAAAAAGAAAGATGTCAAGCGACCAGTCCTGCAAACATGGGATTTAATTTTTCACGGGTGTGATTGTGAATGATGATGATGATGATGTGTGTTTTTACCACATGTCCATACAGAGAGATTTTTAATCAATAACCATCTCACCCATCTCAAATTCAATTATTAAAACCACGTTTAAAACAGAATTATCCACTGAACAAAGAGTAGTAGTTATATTAAAGGTGTGAACTAATTAAAACCACGTGAATGACAAAAAGTATCATCCACTGAACAAAAAGTGGTTTTATTAAAGGTGTGAACTAATTAAAACCACGTGAATGACAAAAGGTATCCACTGAACAAAGAGTGGTTATGTTAAATATGAAATGATTAATACCACATTCATGACAAAATTATCTACTGAACAGAGGATGGCTGTGTTAAAGGAGTAAAATGATAACACCACGGACATGACAAATTGTCCACTGAACAAAGGATGGTTATGTTAACGGTTTGAAAGCGCCCTTGCAGAATCATGAAAACAAAACACCGCGTTCAGTTTTAATGATATATTTTTTAAGTGCTTTCCTCAAAATATACGCTGTATGACTGACCTTTCTTTTAAACAAAATGGTGTCAGCCTACGCAGGTGTTTATGTGTGTGTTTGTGTTTTTGTACACAGATATTTTCAGTTACACACTAAATAACTGAGTCTAAATCCCTAACTGGTTTTCAACATCTCACCATCTCTTCGAGTCATTTACTTTTTCCTACAATGAAACACACACACACACACACACACACACACACACACACACACACACACACACACACACACACACACGCACACACACCTTACTTAACACCGTTGTGTACTTGTTCATGTTTGTTAAAAGGTTAAAAGTAATATACTGCTTGACGCACGTGTAACGCATTCTAATTCCCTGCTACGAAACAGTTACACTTGAAATTCTTGAGACGTGTATGTGTATATATATTTTTTTTTGGGGGGGGGGGCTGAAGGTGAAGACATATAACAGTCAATAGAATCGTCGATGTAAGCGTCAGCAACACATAATATCTGCAAATGTTTATTTCCTTTCTGTTCCTCACCGCCCATTTTCTGGCGTTCGTAAGCTTTCATCCTTTGAAGATAAACACGGTAACCCCTAGCATTACGTTCTCTAAGAAGTCCGGGTCTTATCCGTAACACTCTAACCCTGTGCTTTACCTTCTCTACCCTAAGAAGTTCGGGTCTTATCCATGTAATCCTATAGAGCAGACAATTAGGCGCCAAGAGTAAAGGAACCACACAGAGATTAACAATTTCACTCAAGCACACAGACAAATGCACTTAAACATGCATCTACAGTTTCTTTATATAGACAAAACATTACTGAGAGCTAAGAGAATTTACTAATCAATGATTTGCCAAATTCAATATTTTAAATGTTTGAGCCAAAAATAATCTTATAAAATAACATTTAAAATAAAATCATGTATTGCAAGGAACGGTTGCGGTCGAGCCTTTAATTTTCTACTTTCTTAGTTCTGGAGACAACTTTAATTGCTTTTGAATAATAATTAGTAGTCATGTAATCTGTTTATTATTTCAAAGTACTAATTATTTTTAATTAAGGTGTTTTCTCCAGCACCTTGAAAAAGGGAAATGGGGTGGTGTTTTCTCCAGCACCTTGAAAAAGATAAAAGGGATGGTGTTTTCTCCAGCACCTTGAAAAAGAGAAATGGGATGGTGTTTTTAAAGAGAGGTTGGACTGGGGAGCAAGATTACGGCCTCAGACTTGTGGAACTGATTTATGATCTTTGGTCTTGGAATTGTCTTTGCAATGCTTGGTTGCTTGTTTGTTTTAATTTTTAAAAAAGTAAATATCAAATAATATTTTTATTACAAAAATACGAAATATACATATTTTATCTGTGGTCACAGTCACTATATTTTTGTAGATTTGTAAATCAAGCTGTAACGTGTTTCCAGTCCCCGCTACTACCATTTGTAGTAAATGTTGAAGGTCTTTTTTTGGCACAAGAAGCTAATGTGTTGGTGTAAAAAGCAAGTAATTATTGCCTCACTAAACGAACTTTCAATATACCGCATGAGGTACAATTTTTAATCATCTACGTTTGACTAACAAACTTTGGGAAACTTATTATTAAAATAGCGTGAGCTTCATACGTGTCACTGTAGATTGAAACCAATTCTAGAAAAGTCAGAAAATTATAGCATTCCAGCTTCTGCATTCATTAATACTTTCCTGGATTTATAATCGCGTTCCATTTCACCGTCTGTGTAGACTTAATATCTACAGGAAGGTCTAGTGACATTATTGGGTTTCATGATGGCAATGAATATCAGCAGAAGAGCTCAAATGTCAAGATGCAGTATATACATTTGTAAGGTCACATGGGTAATGTGACTGCAGTCAGCCAGTAAAATATGAGTCTCAGAAGACTTTGTGTCTGATTATGTAGTGAAACAGTCAACTAATGAGTGGAGAAATATAGTTTGAAATTTATTGCTAGATGAGCGATCTGAACTGCAGTGTTTTGAAATTTTTGCTGAAAAAAAAGCAGTTTCTGCTGAAAGCAATGTGATGAATTACATAGTAGTGAGTAACAGTAAAACTCCGCCCTGGCCGGTCCCAAGCCTGGGTGAGAAAGGAGGAGGGTTGGGCGCGGGGCCAGATACTCCACCCTGTAAAAACCCACCCACTACAGAAACCAAAGCAACAGAAGAATCCAACCAGTGCTTGAATCTGGGAGATGCCTCTACAGGAGGACAGATGACGCAGATTGGTGAAAGCCTCAAGGAAGCCAACCAGCCGACGAATCTCCTGACGATGAAAACAACAACAAAGATCGGAACTTTGAACGTACAAACCATGTACGAAACTGGAAAAGCAGCTCAGGTGGCAAGTGAGATGAAAAGATACAACATCCAAGTACTAGGAATTTGTGAGAGCAGTTGGAATGGATTTGGCATGATATCACTTGCCAGCAGAGAAACGTCCTCTACTCGGGACATGCAGATGCGACCACATGCTGCTGCCTCTACCGCAGAAGGTTTGGAGGGAAGGAAGAGTACCAGCAGACTGGAAAAAATGACACCTGGTAAAACTTCTCAAGAAAGGTGACTTATGATCCTGCAAGAACTGACACGGCATAATGCTACTGTCAGTACATAGCAAAGTGCTGACCTGCATTATCCTCGACCAGCTGAAAGACGCAGTAGAAGAAAAACTTAAAACCAGAACAAGCCGGCTTCATGAAAGACAAGTCGTGTACAGATCAAATAGCAACACTCCAAATCATCATTGAACAATCCTTGGAGTGGCAGTGAACACTGTACCTCAACTTCATTGACTTTCGTCAAGCATTCGATAGTGTGGAGAGAAATCATCTGGCAGCTCCTCCATCACTATGGAATCTCTCAAAGTTTCATCACCCTGATCCAGCAACTTTTGAAGGTGCCACATGCCAAATTATCCACAATGGCAAATTGACTGAGGACTTTGAGGTGAGAACAGGAGTCCGACAAGGATGCATGCTCTCCCCAATGATCTTCCTGCTAGTAGTCGATTGGGTGATGCATCAGACAACTAAAACACGAAAAATCTTGAAGACTTGAACTTTGCAGACGACCTGTGCCTGATATCCAGAAATGCCAACATATGCAACAGAAAACTGATAACCTTCCCCAAGAAGCATCCAAGACTGGACTGCAGATCAACCTAGAGAAGACTGATATTATGACCCTGTTAAAAAAGCAGCAGAAGCCAATCACCCTTGGAGACAGCGAGCTGAAAGAAGTCACCTCTTTCACCTACCTGGGCAGCATTGTATCAGCAACAGGTGATTCTGACAAGAACATCAAAGCCAGAATTGGGAAAGCTAGATACGCCTTTATTACCCCGAGACCAGTCTGGAGGTCAACATCCCTATCTGTCCGCAACAAGCTACGAATTTTCAACAGCAACGTTAAGTCTGTCGTCCTCTTTGGCTCAGAGACCTGGAGAGTCACCAACACCCTAACCAACAAACTCCAAGTATTCGCAACATACTGAAGATCAGGTGGACAGACAAACTAAAGAACACTGATTTGTGGCAGTGGACAAACCAAGATCCCATCAATCAGCAGATTGCCAGGCGTAAATGGCGATGGATAGGACACACCCTGCGGAAACCTCCACAGGATATCCCCGGCAGGCTTTGCAATGGACTCCCTCCCCTCCACCCCCCACCCCCCCGGGAAAGAGACGGGTCGTTCGCCCTAAGACCACCTGAAGACGATCCTGCGAAGAGGAAATGAAGAACTGCAACCTGTCGTGGGGTGAACTGAAAAAAGGCTGTCCAGAATCGAGTGCGATTGAAAGCTGTTGTTGAGGCCCTTTGTTCCATGGGGAATCCAAGGAGATAAGTCAAGTAAGTCAAGTTAAGTAGCAGTAATCAAGTTTTGAAAGAACTAACGAATACAGAAGAATGTGTGTGGCATTGAGTGAGAAAAGTTAGTAAGAAGAGTTTATTTGCCTAAGTATGATGCTCTGCGTATAATAAGTGTTGATGTAATCAGAATATGGTTGACTATGACATATTTCTTAATGATTGGCAAGATTTGATAGGAATGCCATTGATGTTAATTGAGTATGAAGATGATAGTCTTTTATGAAGTCACCAGTATGCCTTATCTCATCATCATTCAACTGGAGTTTATTTCATTCAACCAGGACTACATTAGAAATGCAGTTCTCAGTGCATAGGACGGTAGTATTGACTTCTTTCAAGTGGACAGATTTAAAAAAAAATAGTGTCGTCACTATACAACTCTTGTAACAGTAAAATAGTGTCGTCATTGTTAGCTCTTGTCACAGTAAAATAGTGTCGTCACTGTACAACTCTTGTCACAGTAAAAAAATAGTGTCGTCACTGTACAACTCTTTTCACAGTAAAATAGTGTCGTCACTGTACAACTCTTGTCACAGTAAAATAGTGTCGTCACTGTACAACTCTTGTCACAGTAAAATAATATCGTTACTATATAACTTGTTACAGTAAAATAGTGTCGTCACTATACAACTCTTGTCACAGTAAAATAGTGTCGTCACTATATAACTTGTTACAATAAAATAGTGTCGTCACTATACAACTCTTGTCACAGTAAAATAGTGTCGTCACTATATAACTTGTTACAGTAAAATAGTGTCGTCACTATACAACTCTTGTCACAGTAAAATAGTGTCATCACTGTACAACTTGTTACAATAAAATAGTGTCGTCACTATACAACTCTTGTCACAGTAAAATAGTGTCGTCACTATATAACTTGTTACAGTAAAATAGTGTCGTCACTAACAAACTCTTGTCACAGTAAAATAGTGTCATCACTGTACAACTCTTGTCACAGTAAAATAGTGTCGTCACTGTACAACTCTTGTCACAGTAAAATAGTGTCGTCACTGTACAACTCTTGTCACAGTAAAATAGTGTCGTCACTGTACAACTCTTGTCACAGTAAAATAGTGTCGTCACTATATAACTTGTTACAGTAAAAGTGTCGTCACTGTACAACTCTTGTCACAGTAAAATAGTGTCGTCACTGTATAGCTCTTGTCACAGTACTGGATGGCTTATGATACTTGAGAGAACTATACGTAGAGAAGAAAAAGATTGTTCAAAGAACATTATCTTGTTACCAAAGCTGAGAAGAGCTGGAATTTTTGCCATATACAGATACATAGGAATTTAAACAGTCCGGCTTGGCTTGGATCAGGTCCATCTTAATGCATGGGCACGCTAGGCAGTAGCCAGGGGCCTCACGAGCATAGAGGCTTTTTATCAACCATTTACATTTTTATTCCTGTGAGTGGTTGTGTGGGAAGGAATCTCAGTGCACTGCTTTGCCCGTTGGCCTTTAATGCTGTTAAGATGGCCCTCGCTTGGACCATGACATGAATGAACCATAAAGGCAATCATATACTTGAAATGACGCACTAAAAATTACGTTACGGTTTTCAAACTCAAGAAGGCTTGATACTGCATGCACGCTGAAATTTGAATATAATTCTGGCAATAGAAGATGAAACAGGAAGACCAGAAAAGGCTGGCATTCAATGGAAAAGATATGTCACTGTATCTATATCTTAGACCAAAGGATTATTGCTCTGGGCCATGATTTATGGATCCTTTAAAGTTTAAATAAATCAATTCCAACCAGTCTAGTCATAAATTGTGCATCATAATCATTTCATTGTATGCAATGTCTACAACTGGTTAGGCTTAACTGAGTGTGACAGGGTGAAGCAAGCCATCTATCAGTCTGTCTGGTCATGCCTCAAGTTTTATGAGAGGCTAGGTTGAATATGGCACATGCTACCAACATTCATAATCACATTCACCCATCAGACTGTCACAAATTTGGGGCCTCTGTCCTGGAATCTCAAATATTAAACTTCTGTCAATCTCATTATCTCCGTTCATTCTTGTAATGTTTCCCTTTCCCTTAACTGCCAATGAACTTACCATATAACTATCTTGTGTCAAGTGGAACTGTTGGATGTTATTTATATCTACATATTTCAACAAATATAAACATAAGTGTTAGTTTGAGTAGATTATATATATATATTTAATAATGCTCAAACTAATTAATCCCCCTAGCTCTGTAATGGACTTTATTACTTATGAATTATAAATCTCATTGAAGTGTCAGTGCCTCATTAATTAATATTATTATCCACACTGGATTTAAACCACCTATTTAAATTTATGTGTTATTAGCCTAAAGATCCTCCAGACATGTTTGGCCTTCTCATGTCTTTCTCCTGGCAGGACATTTACTAAAGATCTGCTAGTTGTCTGACTTTAAAAACACCACTAATTACTTACCACTATCACACAATGGCTTATGTAGCCCACACTGAACACTCCTCTAAAATAGGCTACATGTAAACCTACCGTCTAGAAAGGCCTACCCTTATCCTTGGGCTGGAAATATACCTGTTTGTTCCAGACAACTCACTAAACTAACCAATCAAAGCGCAGCTCAGCCATGTGACTGAACATACTAGAAACTAGAACATACATATACTATAAATCATTAGTCAAATGCAGCTGATCACTGAGGCAGCATGCATTTTGGCTCCCAGCCATACGTTATATCCATAGTATTAACTCTTATTGCCAGTAAACAACACAGCAGGAAATCATCCTCTGTATATTTTACTGGCAGATCGGCACTATCTGAGATGTTGGTCGACGAGCATTGAACTGAAAAACAATGCCAGAACAGAATCACTTTATCGTGGATGTTGACTTTGATGAGTATTGCACCATGAAGCAACTCCAGAGCAGAACAAGCCATGTGCCAAGGATCACTTCAACAGACCATGTTAGCATCTGCTATGACATTCACAGGGAACCAAGACGTCAGGAGATCCTAAAGTTATGTATTTATAAAGTCACAACTGCATAGTCAAGATACAATCAAAATCACTCAAACTTTAATCAAAGTACTTTTAGATTCACTCAGAAACATTCAATATTCTCTTACAAACTCATTTATATTTTGCTTATACATATAAACCAAATTACTACAGTGCTCTAGAATTCAAACAAACATTCTCCTATGACACCTCATGGTCATGATTATGAACTTAAATAATATATACATAAACACTAATTGTAACTGTTGAACTATTTGCTATATGTAAACATGCTGTCTTATGTTATTTCATGTTGAATACTTTTATTTTTATACTTAGACCACTCATGTTAGTGCGACTTACATGTCATATGTTGTAGTCTATCACCTGTATTTACTTACTATCCTGGCTGTATGTATCAGGGGTCTAGAACTATCACTCTTTTATTCTACATTAATATCTTCCATCTTTCTAAAACGTGTTGCTGGCCAGGTGTGTTTGGAGGATTAGCCTATGGTTACAGGCATCCTGGAGGTGGTAGAGAATTAACATCTTATCCATCTCCCAGCAAAACAGCACAACCCCCACCCAACAATCAAGATACCATCTTACCTTATACATTTAGAAAGTATAATAAATAACAATAATAGAATTTATTGAAACAAAGAAATGAACCATATAAAATGAATTTTCAGTTAATGAATACATACAGAGGCATGCACATGCACATTGCATATATTATATACATTTTGAATATAAGTAACACATGACTAATGGCATTTCAGATTAATATTGTAAATAATTAAGTCACTTTGGTGCACACATAGAACTTAACATACTACACAATAGTAGATTGTTCTACAGTATATTTACACTGTTATTGTATATTTAAAGATTTTTATAGCTCAGAATTGTCTCTTCACTAAGAGAATAGGACATGAAAAAAAGTAAATGCTAATGGATTAGAAATTGTGACAGGCAGCCCTTGTTACTGGTTATGATTATTATTAATCATCCATAACTAAGTACATTTGATAGAGAAATCTTAATTTATGTTTATTAATAATTCTCTTAGGAACACCATTCATCCATCACTTGGCAGATTATGCAGGTGAAGTAAAAGTCTTCTCTCTTCCACAACAATAAGGCGTTTTACTGTCATGCAATATTTTTGTAGGTGGAAACTTCTTACTAGAGGAGTAATAAAAATCTGTCTTTATTTATATTTTAACAGGCCCCCATCCACCCACTATTACTCCAAGTTGTCCAACATATAGTTTGATAATATGTGCAAAAAAGTTTAGAAATTTAACAATAAATTTATTAAATCAACAATCAAATATACATATAACAAATACAAGAATAGTGAAAAGATTATGTGAGTCATGCTAACATGGATGGTTTAAGTATCAACAATAATTTGATTTTAAATGACAAAAACACTGTCGCATATAACATAGGTATATATACTCTCCTTGCTGCCAGGGGTCCCTTTGACCATCGGGGCCCTTGTGCATTGCACCACCTGCAAAATCCATTACTATGCCACTGGGGACACTAACAGTTAGGAGCTGTGGAGATGAAATGAGTTCTGGCAACTCGACTTCTTTTTAATTATAAATTTAGTTGTTTTTTCTTCAAACTTGTTTCATGAATTTCTTATTTGTACTCTTAATTGTCCATAACATATTAAATAATCGCAATTATTTGAAATAGTGGTAGTATTACTACTTGCGGGGCTTGTGGACCCTAACCACAAATTAGAATGGAACCATGAGAAATAACTACTATAGGTGTGTAAACTTCTACCTAAAAACTCTTTATCATTAATAATATCAGAACTTTGTTAAATGGGATACATTCACCTTTAGTGGTTATAATAGAGGTTATCACACACATACATAAATGTATGTGAACAACATATTATACAATCCTCACTGCATTAAATATAAACAAGAGAGGTATATAAAAATGGAAACAGGAAATACACAAGGGACATATTTACTGATATAAAACTAAAATAGAACATGTTATTGTACATATGGAACATGTATGAAATAAAGAAAAGTACAGAAGTACTGGTACTTTGATAGTTTGAAAGATAATTATGGTCTGATGTTTTAATGCGTGTGTGTGTGTGTGTGTGTGTGTGTGTGTGTGTGTGTGTGTGTGTGTGTGTGTGTGTGTGTGTGTGTGTGTGTGTGTGTGTGTGTGTGTGTGATTTTAAAATTAACCTGTTTTAATAATTACTAAATGTAACGTATGCTTTGTCGTATGAATTTAGGAAGTCAAAGTTAAATGTAACACATGGCTTATCAACTTAATTTAGCAAGACTAAAATCTAATAAGCCAAGTATGGTATCATCCAATGCTAAGCCAAACGACAATGTACGTTATATTTAACGTGTGCTAACGTTGGCTGCTTTTAAATTTAACAATAAGACTGCTACGTTATATTTCGATTCAAAATGTTATCTCCTTTTGTCTGTAAGTGAAAACTATTGATTGATCTTATCTGAGGCACACCAAACGTGCTCGATGAAGTTATCGTTGGGGGGGGGGGGATGTCGAAATGACGAAAGTTTATTTTTAGCTCAATAGAGAATACATAACGGGAATGAATCACATGATATAAAACTGCCGCATCTGTAATAGTTTGCTCAAATAAAAAGTGTCAAACAATTCGATTCTAAAACTTTTAGTATCTTTGATTGAAATTAATAAATATATACAGATACGCGTTTTTAAAATTTAAAAAAAAAAAAAAATCATTTCTATTTATAGACATTCACATCCATGATGGCCGCTACGACGCCATGTCAGGGATCGGGATGATTCGGTGAAACGCAGGAACGTTCCTGATGTTGGCCCCTACACCGCCCCGTTCTCTACCAACAAGAGTTTCAAAGTTTTGTACATATTTCTGTTTTGAGAAAGCCTTGAATCTAATTTTGGGCTTTCGTTTCAGTGTGTGTGGAATAATATGAATCTAGATTCGCTTTCCTTTGCTTTGGCAGAGATAAGTTATTCAGTGGCCAATCTCACAAAGAAAAACTACAAAACCAGTGTCACTGAAGTAAATCACGTAAGTATATTTAGTAAAATTAAATGTCCTGTAAATTTACTTTTTATTGTATATTAGACCATTATATATACGAACTTGAATACAAAATGAATACGCCATTATTGATCCATCTCGAGGCTCGTTTGCGAGTCTTGTAGGCCTAACTTTAATACATATAGTGATGTACCATTCTACCAACCTCTTTAAATAATTGAACATACACTTATAAACTAAACTCGGTTTACGTTTCATTTAGTGAATTGCATATTTAATGTCCACAAATATTTATAATTATATCTTCCTTATATATCACATTGAAGTTTTATCAGATTTCGATAACAATTAACATATGGCAGTTTTTATTAAAGAATGAAAACTCAAACCTGTGAACTAGAACTGTAGAAATGAAACAAAAAGTTGGCTAATATAATATTTTTTATTTATTATTCGAAATAACATTGACTGTCTGCACAAATTATCTAGAATGCTCAAAATTTTACTTTTGGTTAATCATTAACCATTAATGATAATTTGTCAAATTGTCTCCTGAAGGCACTGGCTTTTGAAAGTGGGATATATTCGAAATAAATAATAATAAATAATAAAACATATATATAAAAACAGTAAAAATAATTGCATTTAGATGTGTTCCATTCAAAAACATGCAGTTTGGTATTTACAAACTGCAGCAAGAACAGTGGAGTTTGATGTTACTTACAAAGTTACATTAGGATATGTATTTAGATGTTCATGTTACTTGCAGATTCAGATAACCTGCATCACTTCTTCCTTGTTCAATTAATAATAAAAATATGTAATGCTGAATTATAATGACTATTTTCAGATGAAGAAATATTTTACTAAAGAAACTATAGATTTTAAAAATCCTTGGTTACTAAAACCTTAAAATGTATCTCACTTCTCAGTGTTAACAGTTTAAAACTGATATTGTGATTTACCTATAAAAATAATTTTAATTAAATCAGTTGAAATTTACTCTTAAGTTTAGTGCTCTTGATCAAAATCCTTTTAATTTCCAAATTTATCTGTGGTTCTTCAGTTAATGGACCATTTCATTCATATTTTACAAATACTGTAACTGTAATAAAAACTAATACTATAAATACAGTGTGCATTAATATTTTGTCTTGCATTAGTGCTTTATTACATTAACTTTTATTTTTAAAATTTTATTGGGACTGAAATTTATAAAATAATATTGAACATTGTTGAATAAGCTTATTGTTCACTTTGACCTAGATTCCATTTAAATTTTGATCTTTAATTTTAAATATTAAAATGTAGTATATTTTATCCTTCATTAACTATCATTTGGAATAAAACATGAAAAATATATCTAGGTTGATATAAGCTCATAAATAGCCTTTTTTCCCAAAGATCAAAACTTAAACTAAAGGCTCATTATTCTCATTTTAGGATTATATATTCAGGCAAAGTAAACCCTTACTAAACAATCCATACTAAAGTGGAAATTATCTTTTCATCATACAGAATATTAAAAATCAAATGTTAAAACATTGCTTGATAACATGATCAAGAGTTGTAGTTGTATGCATGATCAAGAGTTGTACACTCCAATCCCCACCAATCACTATGTTACTTTTAGCATTCAAATGGCATTAGGTGTAAGTTTCTGTAACTGTCTCAGAATGGTTCACTGAGTATCAGATTGGAGAGCAAACAATTTTGAAATTTTCATTTGTGACATTTCTGCATATTATTATTATAATTAAGTATATAATAATGTAACTGTATACTTCTTTCATAATTTAAATAAGTGCTATTTTCACACACTTGATATTGATATTGTTTTTAAGAGTTACAAATAAAATGTTAAGGGAAATAGTTGTAAATTAGCCCAACTTAGTTATACATTGATCCTCTTATGATTTCAAGTGATTTGGGGGTTGTGTTTATTTTGCTTTGTTTTGTTTTGTAAATGTGTTGTAATCCTGTGGCTGAGCAGTGTTAAATCCTTTGATTGCTGTCAAAATCAAAACTGGGATTATGTCTTTACTTTAAAATTTCCTTAACTTTATTATTAAATCTGTTTGTAAGTGGATTTGAAATCTTCTCTATTGAGAAATTTTAAGTATTTGATTCATAGGATTATTTTGTTAAGTTAACTTTTTCTTTCTTCCTTTAAGATGAGCAAAGATTATATATTTTTTAATTTCAAGATTATATTTCAGCTGGTTGCACAGCACGGTGCTGAAGCTGACAGGCATCTCTTCAGGTGCCTTTTTTCTCACGTTGATTTCAGTGGGGATGGTAAAAGCAGTGGCAAGGATTTTCATCAGGTTAGTTTCATGTTAAAGCTAAAGTCCATAGTCATTCACATTAAAAGTAAGTGCTGAATTTTATAATTTTAATACATTGGGTTTGGGGGGGGGAGGGGGTTGTTGTTGGATAGTATAAAGTGCATATTCAAGACATAATATTAAAAAAAAGTAGTTTAAAATAGGTAGTCCCAGTGTACCATTTAACAGGGGACAAATGCATTTTCTCACACTTTTACTTAACTTTACCTCAAAGCAGTTTTCTTCACATTTACCTGAACTAACATTTTACTGTAAAGTAAAAAGCTGTTTTGTCTTTTAAAGTATGTTGTTGTTTTTCTTCTGAACTTTATTATTGTAAAATTTGTATCTGTAAACTTTGATGAAAGTACATTAGGGTTATGTTGAAAATTTTTTATCAGGGGCATCATGGCTGAAGAAGTCAAGTAACTTTAGGGAAAGATATATTATATTAATGAAATAATAACACTGTCTCAAAAAAAATTGAGCATAAATAAATACTACCATAAAATAAGATTAAAGTTATATTTTTACCAAAGCATGCTTCCTATATACTTCAAAATTGGTTTGAAATAGAGTATGGTTGTTGCAAAGAAATAATTAGAAACTATAGAACTGAGGATCAAAAGACCATCGATCTTGCAATCATACAGCTGCTAAATTAACTTGCAATTACTAAATAAATTCATACACAAATAAAGAACTGTATTTATTGAAAGCAATACTAACTGATAATGATATAAGCATAACAATCGCCCGAGATTAATTGCTTTGGAAATTTGCTGCAGCTCTAAATTTTCTAACACATTATGCGGCCATTGCTAGAATTTGAAGCAAATGCATTTTTAGTTGCCTAACAAGCCCTTCGTGTTAAAGTGCAGCTGAAACTACATATTTTAAATACTGGTTTTGCAGTAATTGTAGAGGATGAACTCTGTTCTTAGTGCAGTTTTCATTGAGAAAATATTTATTCAAATGCATGTAGATGATGTACCCAACATTTTCAAAATGAACCAATTGATTAATTGATTACTAAAGCTTGAATTTTAAAGTTATGCTAATAAAATCGGCATTAGGTGAAAGCTTATGGTTACACCTTTCTTTTTTACTGAGATAAGAAGAAGTCATATACCTTTGCTTGCAAAAAGAAATCCAGGCCAGAGCAAATTTTTCTATCGAGTCATCTGCAGGCCCCATTTTTACTTTAGCAAAAACCTGTCCAACAGTAAATTTCATTATTTTTCTTTCAAAAATGGTTTACATCACATTGAATAATATACAACAGCTTGTTAGATAAAGAAATGATCTTTAATTTTAACCAAATTGCATCAAGAAGTAACTGTATTAAAGTATCTAACTTCACTACAGAAAATCACCAAATGTATGCACTAAGCTACTTACTCCTTCAAAACAGCAATGTTGGGACTACTTAGTATATAATAGTAAAACTAAATTATGTTAAATAAAACTGCATGTTTGATTATCAAACTTCATGTTGAAAAGTACTTTAGTTATTTAGAATATAAATTATCTAAATGTATGTTATCTTTGATTAACTCATTTACATTTAGTTTATTTTTGTTTTCAGATTCAATTTTTGGTGCAAGAGTGTACTTCACTGTTAGTTAAGCCCAACTTTATCTCAATCCTGTGCCACGCAATTGACAACCCCCTTCACCATCAGAAGGTATGGTATCCTTTTTATTACACATATTATTAACCACTTTACTCTTTATTATTAAACTGAATCGTATAACTGCATGAGTGTTCTAACACTACAGTTTATTAAAACATTATAGCGATACCTTATTAATTCAGATCCCTCTAGTCCAGATACTGCATAATCCAGACAGCATGCTGCTTTGAATTGACTTGTTTCTTATTTCACATACCCCTTCCACCTGGTTTTTCTCCTTTCTCCTTAACCTGATTGCTCATTTGTTTGTCGATGTTCATATTCTCAATTTTGATCTCATGTATATACTATTAATTTGTGTACCACCTACTAAATGTTAGTGTGAATAATATCACCTCATTAATCCATATTTTTGCCTAATTCAGACTCCTCATAGTCATATACTTTGGATTAGCAAGGTTCACTGTATGTGTATATATATATTTAATTTTCTTAATTTTTTATTATTTAATTAAAAGGTTGAATAGCATTCTAGAATTTGAAATTTTCCAACTTTTTGTGAAGTTTTTCTATTATATATATCTCTCTTAGTCTTAGATAAATCTTGACATTAAGTGATTAACAGTTTGTCCTCCAGATCGTGACAACTTAAAAAATAATTATATTCAGTATTTCAGATAGTCAGTCACAAATCAATATTAAGTGAATATATAAACAAATAATAATTATATGTCATTTGTATTTCTCAAAACATAAAATGTGAGCTTTGTTTAATAATAATGACAAACCAATACAACAATAGAAATTAGAATTTCAGTACTACAGCAGAGCTTAGGTAGTCCCAACATCATCATTTTACTTGGGAAAAATGTGCAAACGCACACAAATTTGCTAAAATTTATCACTGCACAGATTTTTTCACGTTGAACCTCAGCTAACCTTTTACTTATAATTGTGTGTATATTACTGTATATTCCTATCAAATCATGGGACATGTATGCAGGTTGGCCACTCACTTAGTTTCAGATCCAGTGTTGATCTTATACACATGCATATATCATACATATATCATATGTATGGATACTACTTTTAATAACCACAAGTTGTTTTGAATTTAATGTGCATTATATTTATAATAATATTAGCTGATGTAAAACTTGGACTTTTTAGTTCTTTTCAGGTTTGCTATTGCCAAAAGTATAAGTTTATCTTTACTTGCTTTAACAGAGAGAAAGAAAGTTTGTGGGTGTAAATAAAAATAGTACCAAATCAGTGTGTCATATTGTTTTTCTTTGCAGAGTCTTAAACCCTCACCTCAGTTGTTCACACAGTTGAGCAAAGTTCTGAAGCTAACTCGTGTGCAGGAATTGGTTTTTGCCTTTGCCCTGCTAAACTCAACTAATCCAGATACCCGACAGTACGCTGCCCAGTTTATCAAACAGAAATTACCAGATCTTTTACATTCATATATTGACGCAGGTAATATATTTTTCTCTTCTTTCTTCTCCTCCCCAACCCCTGCATTTCACATAATACCACTAGTTGTAGTACTATTAAAATAATTTGCTATATTACATTATTAACTGCTCACCAAATATTTTACAGAAAGGAATGAAAAATGTTATGTATTTACTTGAAATCTTAATTTAACTAGACAGACCATATACATTATTTGCAAAATTAAAATGAATTTGTGTTATTGTATTATTCTTACTAACAGCAAATTGACAGATTAACTGATTATAATGAAACCATTGTGTATGTGGCAAATTCAGTTACATACATATGGCTTACAGGCCATGAGTTTACTGTAGTGTGATCGTCGAAGAAATGTAAAATTCCACTTTTCAAGGGGCAAATTGGGGGTCGACTAATACTCGAGTATATATGGTACATGAGAAAGAGCCAGATTTGCTTTAATGGATACATCATGCTTGTCACCTACTATTACTATAGAACTGGACTTACAGTTCTTTACAGACTTACTAAAATATCTCAATCTCTTGCCATTCAAATTGATACTGATATTAATCAACAGTTACTGAAATAATCAGGAGCACTTATTCAAAAGGATTAAAAGTATTCTAGATGCTAATCTAAAAAGAATTTTTGAAAAATAGATGTTAAAAGAATTTGTTTTAAAGAATTGACTTATTGAGGATTTTTTAGCTTCAGTAACCAGGTATCAATACTGTCAAGATACAGTTGAAATTAAAATGACTAAATATATACTTGGACAGTGTTATCAGTGTTATATCAACAGGATGAAGGAGAATATGATTCATGGTTTTTAACAGATAATCATGTGAAATCAGAATGCACACCCTTCAACATATTCTACAAAAGTTAACCATATTTTGTGCATTAGTGCATTAGAGAGGAAATGAAAGATTTTCTTTATTTAATATTGATTGGGGGGGGGGGGTGTTTTTGTTTTTTTGTGTTTACATCTTCAAGTTATTTGAGTATGAATGACAGAAGTTGCTGTTGTTTTCACAGATAACACAGTCAGACAGGAAGGAGGTCTGCAAGATGCTGGTATAGAAGCATTATACCTCCTCTTGTCCCCACTCATACGTGGCCGGGACACTTACGGTATCGGGAAGGAACAGAAAGAAATCTTTCTTAAAATACTGCGAAAAGGTAATTTGGCATTGTATTTATTCTTTTTAGGATTTTCTTCATAAATTTTAATTCATTTTGCATTTTGTTAAAATTTTGGTAAATTTGTTAAAATGAAGTGGTTCAGTTAACAGTTTTAATAGCATTAAACTCACATGCTTCCTTTTTTGACACCCAATTACTTCAGTCTCACATATTTCCTTTCTTTTTTGAAAGTCCAATTAATCCATATTCACACGCTTCTTTTTCTTCTCTGATAATTCAAGTTAGCCCATGCTCACACACTTTTTTATCTTTTCTGTCATTCAGGCTACTACATACTTGCATACTTTCTATTCTTTCTGTCATTCAGGCTACTGCATACTCACATACTTTCTATTCTTTCTGTCATTCAGGCTACTACATACTAGCATATTTTCTATTCTTTCCTGTCATTCAGGCTCCTGCATACTCACACACTTCCTTATCTTTTCTGGCATTCCTATTACTCCATATTTGGTGGAATCCAAATTACATCCCGACATGTTACTTCAGTTTTTCCTTCCTAATCACAATCTTCCATGTCATTTCATGGAGAAAACTAATCATTGTGTATGAACCAAGAAATAAAGACATAAATAAGTAAACATATCTTCCACCCAATATGGTTACAAAAGCAAGCATAAAATCTTATAGATGTTTGTTGAACAGACATGTTCAGTTACCTTTTCTTTAAATAACTGATATTTTCTTGTGTTCTTTGTAAGTTAACAAATTTAAATGTATTTTCATTATAAATTTTAAGCTAGAAAGTTTATAATACCATGATTCTTCAGATTATCCACGAGAACGTGTGCCTGCTGTCCTCAGCCCTCTGCTCTATCCAGAAACTGAGGACATTCCTTTTGGAAAACTGACCAACCTGCATAATATGCCACTGTCAATGGTGAGATTTAGTTGGGTTTTTAACTTGTTGTGTGGTTTGGTTTTTTTTGTTTTTGTTTTTGTTCAAATCAGCTGTATAATTGTGTTCATGTTACTTTTAATTGAAATTTTATGTGTCCTTTTATGCTCTATGATTATGTTTGGTTGGGTTATTTTTTTAGATTTTTTTTTTAATTTCAGATGGAAATATCAATAGCTGACTTAATATTGGAAGCTGGTTACAGCTGTACTTCCAGGTATGAAATTAGATTATGTAAGGAAATCATACCTGTAAAATATTGCAAAGCTGTAATCTCAGTTTCAGATAGTAAGTTCTAGGTACACATGCAGGCAAAGAGAGTGAAGAATATAATGTTAGTAACTCAGACTTCATTTTGAAATGCTATGTACAAATTTCTTTTAATTCAGCACCAGGTACTATACATCACCTTTATCATATTTTTTTTAACAGTTTGTTAAAATCCAGATTATTGAAGATTTACATCCTAAATGCTAAATGGCCATTTGTATAGCTATAAGTTGCACAACATCATTATAGTTTTTTCATTGAATTTTGCATTTTACTAATGCAGGAACTTGAAATAGTTATTTCTTTGCTTCTATATAACATTTTGTACTGTAACCAAACATTTCATTTATTTATTTTTCAACTATAAATGTGCGAGTTATAACAACTCAGTGGATTTTGAAGGTAAAATACATGATGTTTACTCTATGGCTATTTGTACTACTTTTTATTAGCCTAAGTTAACTTTTATTCAGATGAAGCATTTGCTTTTCTGCTTATTTTTGTGTTTTATTATATAGTATGCTATTAAAAATATTAATATTGGATAAATATTTTCTCACAGCATTGAGGAATGTCGAAATATATTGCTACAATTTGGCATACGAGAGATCACACCAGCAGCCATAGCACGTGTGCTTGGCATGATTGCCAGAACACCCACAGGGCTTGGTGATCAAGCTCAGCAGCAGGTAATACATTTACTGTGTTAATTGCATTATCAGAAGTTAATGAGAAATGAAGTAAGTAACTGCCTTAGTAGATTTATGCATTCTTTTTCATATCTCTTAGGAAAATCTACAGAAGAAACTAGTAAATTTAACTTCTTGATTGGGAATAATGTTGAACCTTACATATTTTTAGAATTTCTAATTTGAATCAGGCCTAAATTACAGAATTATGACAAAATTCAGGAATGTATATCTTGGCACTGATGTCAACATCCAGACTGCCCAGTGTTGATCCTCACCCCAAGGTCTACACTCGTATAAATCCATTTTAGCTTTGGGGTCGGGCATAGCAATAACCTGAGGAAACAGAAAATATGTTGAAAAGAAAACATTCTTTTCATGTTATAAGTAGTGGTATATGACAGAAACTACTACAATCCTTTCTGCTTAATGAAAGGAATTACACTGAATTAGCAGAGCAATGACAACAGAAAGTTCCCCATATCACTGGTCATTTTACCATAAGCACCTTGTCCCGGGGAAGGAGGGAGCCAGGATTAATATACGTAAGGGAGGTAATTCGCTGTCAAGGACGCAATTTTTGTAACGCCTCACACCTAACGCATAGATAACTTTTAATTTGTAAACACTAATATATTCACTAATCTCATTTAGCAAGACAGACAATATGTAGACCTAGTATGTGCATATCATCTCATATATATATATATATATGTTTAAGAAGGGATTTGTATGAATGCAGTTATATTCATATATGAGTGTGATGCATCACTGTACTTGTTTACAAGCAAATAGATAACTGCGCAGTAAATTTGCCTTTTCGAGCATGATGCATGCTTTTTAAACGCGTGAATTGTGAATTATTAGTCACAAGAATAAAACCTTCAAGAAACTTCTACAGTTCTCAAAAATAGTATAAATATGGAGGACTCAAGGCTAAATCCACGAGAGAATTACACCATCTAAGAGTTTTATATCAACCAAGTAACTACAAACTATGGGAACACTTAGAGACACATGCACACTGCATGACAGTCATGCAGTGTGGCCATCCAACTAATGACAAAGAAGCATTTCTCTCCATGTAACATCAAGCTTTTGTAACAAGAATGCAGTCTTTGCTAGAAGGAAGAAAAAGATTCTCCATTTGTTTGATGAACACGGGAAACATATATTCGAAGATGTTAACTTCATTTTTGTGGTAAATTCTCATATACAGAGATTTACTAAGAAGGGTTGGAAATATCTCTCTCCACCCATCTTTCATCTCATTGACCGCCAAGTATTAAGCATCGAGGCAACTTGTTTGAGTACTTCCTGGTGGAGTGAACAGTTCAGTCTTCAAGAGAGCTTATTTATGCAACGGGGTTGCATGATAGGAGAGCCATTTCGTCTCCCTGTCTTGGCTTTGTCTGAAGTCTCTATTCCACGGTTGGAGGGTCAACATCTTGGTGCCCCATGGACACAAAAATTTTTGCATCCAATAGGACACGAGGACACACTTCACTAGACGAATCATCTTGTAATGACAGACATCAACTGAGGTTTTTCCATCATCATGGTAACCAGGGATAATTACCTAAGTTGGCAGCATGCCAAAGCACAGATCTACCCACCTGTGGAGATCTGAGATGGTGCCTAGAAACTGCAGGTCTTCACTGTTGGGCGGACGCAACCATTGCGTCATATCTTCTCAACAAAGCATCCACCAGGCAATACATCATCTTCCATCTTCTCAAACATCCTTTATGAGTGACACGACAGATTGTCACCTCTCTTCAGAGCATTCTTATGAGTGAATCTATGAGGCGCCATCTTCCATCTCTTCTCAAGCAACCTCTATGAGTGACACAACAGGTTATGTCACCCCTCTTCTCAAACATCCCTTATGAGCGACACTATACAGTGTTCATCTTCTCTTTAAAACATCCCTTAAGTACGACGCTACGATGTACCATCATCTCTCCAAAGCATCTTTACAATTGCGTCATCTTCTCTTCAAAACATCCCTTATGAGTGACATGTGAGATTACATCACTGACCTTCGAACAATGACATTAGAGTGAGTTAACCCGATCCCTGTCATGCGAAAAAACGCGCGTCGGCAGCGCCATGTCAGGCACTTTTGGCGTTCAGCGATAATTTCTATGGGTTACTAAATTAAAAAATAAAAAGTGAAGCTAATACTAAATGAATTTTAAAAACGTTAATTGTAAACTATTACATACATATTATAAAATATGTTAAGTCTTTTAAAAAAAATTTTTTAAAATTAAAAAATATATAAATAATAAATTTTTTTTTTTACCTTTTTGTTGAACTTGCGATTTTCATCATCTGTTGTCCTATTGCTGGAGGATTGGCATTGCTCTACACATTTATTTAATAGTCCAAATTGTGTGGAGATGTTTCCTCAATGTTTACAAATATTAATCCAATTTTTAGTCATAATTAGTTTTTTTTAAATCAAGCACACACCACCAAGTACACGAGATTTGAAAATAGATCTAGAAAAATAGATCGCATCCACGAAGACAAATCATAATGAAGTGAAGAAAAAAGTTCCATATATGTCCAGTTCAGTATTTTTTGTACACATAAAAACTATTTCCATAAGAATTTTTTTTACACATCAATAAAATAAGTCCCCAAAACTAATACATTTCAGTCACCTCTGTATCACGCCACTGTTTGATAGAGACGAAGTTAGAAAGATTTGCACACGATCGATAGCTATAGTAGATCTGCGGCATAAGTATTCGTGAACTCGACAATTTTTTGCACAAAATTCACTGGTGAAAATGCTTCCAAAATATCGACTTCTCCAGTATTTTCTGCAAATGGCATTTGTATTTCACTATTTCCTGCAAAAGCATGTGGCTTTTCCATGCACCTAGCAGACGCCGCCGCCACGCTTCGACATGACCGGTTTTCAGTTTTCGTAGTACTGGCCTCGAGGTCAACTGCGTCTAAAATTTCAATAGGGGCTGGTTGAACATTTTTATTTTCTGATAAGAAATCAGATTCATCTAAAATGAATCAAATTCTGACCCAGCTGTGGCTTCAAACTGTGAGTTTGAAAACAACGAAACTTGCCATGGAGATCAACACAAAATGTCTGCGCGTCTTCACAAAGACAGTGGGTTGTATTGAAAAAGCCGCCAATTCAAGCTCATTAGCATACTGATTATAAGTATCCAATCATAAAATTTATAACAGATTGGGTGCGGAAGCCAAACATATCTTTCAATTTTTCTGATTGGTTATTTTTAATGAATGGTTTCATGAATGAATGAACTACGCGCACGTATCCGTAAGCCTGTGACATACCGTGGAACGCAGTCAAGGGCTCAGTCACTTCCGGTTGTGACATAACTTGACACCCAGACTGCGAACGGGTTAAAAATAGAAGGCAAAGCGCACCTAAGTATAAGAACATTAAATTGTCTTTTTTTATCGATCAGGAAATTATTACTATTGTTATCATTTTTGTGTAATATAACTTTAATATGATGGCTAATGTAGGCCTATTTTGTATATGAATTATTGTTGAAGATAGTGGTGGTATTTACCACAAAATAATTGAGTATCTAAGTATCTATTTTTATTTTCATTTTTCGAATATCATCATATTCATTTCCCCCTCCCCCCCCCCCTTATTTCCCACAGAGTGTATGACGTTAGAAAGTTGTATGTTTAACTAATCACTGTGTGAAAGAGTAGGCCCCAAATCAGGAAATAAACGACCTGATTTAACATTTTCAACAAACTTGTTATTCACAGATTTTTTTTTTTAAACGGGCGAAAGAATTTGTATTTGTATTGTTTTATACCATTCGTTTGTTCGTCCATTTATTCACTTTAATGATACTTGCTCATCCCTCATATACAGCCAATAAAAGTTCCTTTGCATGACATAATAAAACGGCCCCACCCAAACATCAATGGCCTTTGTCATGTGTCTTGTGTAACAACTTAAGACAATTCATCCCGCATATACAGCCAATGGCGTTTGTCATGTGTAACAACTTAAGACAATGTATTACTGGCACATGTCACAACGAGCTTTTCTTAAAGATATACCGAAACAGGCCAAACCCGACTTCACCTCACCCTCATGTGTGTCTCTATGCATTAGCTCGTCGCTCCATCTCTTCATTTGTGACACACCTACTATTGCTTAGGTAACTAGAAAATTTCATTCTAATGTTTGACTCATTTCCAAGTCTACAGAGTTTTCACTACAAAATGTTTTCCTAGTGGACACATCTGCTCACTTGTCCATAGAGCCTCTTTTGGACAAAGATATTTATCTTCTTAATCTCTCTGATGTGCATTTTTTCAAGCTTGATCCTAAGATGACTGTGCATAAAACTTATTAACTAATCATTAGGTGGAGCATCTTGCATTAATCTTATCTTACAGCTTATTTTTGACTTGTCAAGTGATGACAGTGCCGTAAACAAGGGATAGTTTTAACTTGACCTTGTAAGTAGTTCCATAATCAAATCAGCTTAGTATACAATCGTTACAGCTGTAGTAACCAATAATAATATTAGTACATATTGTAGCTGTCATGTTTAATGCTGTCACTGGTTAGAGACATACTTATTACCTTTCTGTTGACACAAATGTTTTGGTGTTGTGCAGGCAGTGGTAGCAAAGGACTTTCTTTCATGCTATACACTCCTCCCCTTAGCACTCTAGTTACAAGTTGGCAATCTCAGTCTGAACAAGGAGGACACACCCTCTTTCTTTCTAGAATGTCTATCTCTGGGAGAGGTAGGACTCAGTCCATTGGCAATCTGTTTTTGCTACCAGGACTGTAGACAAACGTTTATTTGCACCAGTTCATAATATGATGAAGCCAAGAAGAATCAAAAAGGACCAGGAGCAAGTTGGAAGCACCATGTGGTAAAAATCATTAGAGGCATATCTGAAAATAATTATTCTAGGGAAATCCTCTGACCACTTATGATGAGGAATCTTTACTCATCTTCTCTCTTAAAAAAAGAAATAGAATGTCAGACAAACAATATTCAAACCATCATTTATTCAAGTCGAAGGATAATCACCATCAATTTTCCTTATATCAGTTATTATTAGATATTCTGAAATTGATTAAGAATTAATTAATGATAATTAAAATAAATTATCTCTTTTAGATAACAAAAAATGATTGATTTGCCAGTTTTCTCTGTATTACTAAAGCAGTGGTTCCCACACTTTTTTGATTCACGGTGCCCTTGCTAAATCAAGATTTTCCCATGGCTCCCTGTGTCGGATTTTAACAAAACTTTTCATACTCAGAACACATAGTTGTCATAGTGGCCTCTCTTTGCCATTGACTTCTGTCAACGTAAAACCAAAGTCCAAATAGCTGTTATCATATTTTCAATTTTTGCACTTCTTCACACTCATGCCACTAGTTGACAATGTGTCCTTCAAATTCACTCTCACAACGCTTGTTGCTGTATATAAAATTGATTCACTTTTAAAATCCGTACGAGAAAAAGTACTTCAGAAACTTCTCTTTACTTAATGATTTAATTTTAATGATCATTAATCAGAACAATATTCAGTTGATACAATCTCAGAACTAATTCAACATAAAACCATGCAAAATTGACATTTATTTCTATACAAACACAATTTACCTTGTACCAGAAAATTCTAGATGTAATGCGGAATGGGAGGTGGAAGTAGCTAGCACCACCTAGGAACTGGACTGCTGTCACAGATATAGCACTACAAATAAACATTTGGGCTCCGAATGTTTATTATAGAATATAGACATCAGTGAATTAAAATTAAATTATGAAAAAATTTGTAATCATTTGCAGCGCCCCTGGAAGGAAGCCATGTCTCCCCAGGGCGCCGCGGCACACACTTTGGGAACCACGGTACTAAAGAATTCTCAGGCAGTTCACGCACAGTTCCAAGACTTAGAATTTCTAGTCTGAAAAGCTACTTTTACAATTTATTCTTTATTGTTTACAAGGCTATCTATACTATGACAACATAATGTCGTTGATGGTTCACCTTAAGCATACCTTCCGTTTTTAGCTGAAGAATCTCCCGCTCTTCTGCTTTCATTTTCATTTTCAGTTGTTTTTTTTTCACGATCAGTTATGATAGGTCGAAAAACCTGATTGTCTGTCGTCTGCTAGGAGCTCTTCAACATACGAGACCTTTTTTAACACTTCCAGAATCTTATTCGTCAGCCATTATTAGTTGACAAAACCCAATTTTGCTCGTGAAAGAACATTTTCTTTAAATATTATTTTTATGTTTAGGAGTCGGAGCTTAGTGGAATAAGCAAATTCGGTTCATAACGTTTCTACTGCCCATTCGACCGATAGACAAAGTTCACTTTTTCAAAATGGCGGCCAAGTAAAGATAGTACATGCACAACGCCATGCCATTTTGACAATTATGAAATATTTACTTTAATAAATAATATCCAGCTTGCATGTAAGACAATCAGTGCAATATTCTTAAGAAATTATCCATCCGAAACACGCTACTTTGACGAATTATATTGCAATGCTAGGAAAAAGATTGGCTTTTTAATGACGGTAGGCCTATATTTGAAACCGCATAGAGGTTCAAATAATCATTTTTCCAGAATCCGTTGTAATTATTCTAATATAATATGTAAGGCTTCAAAATTTATTCTTTAAAAAAGTGACATAAGTTTTAAAACAAAAAGTCATCGGCGATAAAGAAATGATCCTGAGTCAAAATTTGTGTGATAGTAATTTACAGAATTCTGAACATTTTGATTTAGTCGAATTTTTTATTTTAATCATTTCTGCTAAAAAAAAAAAAAATTTAGAGATATATATGTATTTGTAAATTAGCCATTGATATTTTGTGATTACACAGTATACACATTATAATATACTTTTAGAAGGCATGATAATAAATACACATACTTGAAGACAAAGAAATGCATAAAACATTTTTTTTAAAATAATAATCATATCCAATTCTTAATTAACAAAGCATGCTTATTGAAGAATAATTTTACAGGAAGACTTTCACTGTTTTTTTCTCTATTCTAATGGACCTGTAAATTTAGAAAAATATAGGTGTTTTATATATTTAAATAATAATTTATAAAATAAAATCTGAACCAGATATTCTAAAACTAACAACTAATATTGCTTTCTCATAACAAAGACAACATATATTCCAAATTTTATTAAATAATTAATGTAGATTGCTAAATATATATTTTTTTAAAATTTCCTTGCAATATTCTGGTTGTATAGAAATTAGAATTAGAAAATAAAAAGACTGTACAGTGAAAATGTAAAGGGTAGCATATTTGATTCTGTGTTTTTAAGAGAGCTAAATGACTAAGAGTAGTCTAATGTAGTATGGATAAGATATATTTATTTTAAAAAAATAAACAACTTTGAACAGTTCTGTAGTCTTTATTTTCCTTTAAATGTGTTTTTCTCAAAATGACTTTTTTCCTCTGTTGATCTATATGCTAAGGCTCCTTTTCGGCTTTTGAATAGTTGTAATATTCCATATCCCTGAAATTTGGTATACTAGTTCCTCGTATATACAGTTAAAAGGTTGTGCATGGATGAAATCCTATATGCTTTAGGTTTGTTTTTTTAAGTAATTTTTTTTTTTAATTCTACGTGTTCTCCCCAAAATATATTTTAGATGGGTACAATAAAAAATGTTAACTTTTTTCTTAAAATTTTTTTAACGGGCATATTTTCCTTTTTGTGGCTTGTACAGTAGATAATAAAAATTAAATATATATTTTTAAAATTCATTTATGAAATATTTAGTGAATTTCTGTAAAAGTGAAAATCATGATGCAGTACTTCAATGGCTCATTATTCTGAAATGTGAAGATCCTTCTTCAAATAAAGTCTAAAGAAATGTCTTGACCAATGTATTTCTAAATAATTGCCTAAATCATTACAATATTGGTAATTTTATTTACAAATATTAACATTATTTGTTTTTATTTTGCATTTATTTTATATTATTGGTATTTCTATTAAAATGCTAGACTCCGCATAAAATCTTCTGGTTTCCATTAAAAATCTTCTGGTTTTGGATCATTGATCTTCTGGTTTCCTGAGGTGGGGGGTAGGCAGATCTACCTAGTCAGAAATGCTTTTATCTCTTGAGGCAATTATGTTTTACCATATATTCACACACAACATGCATAAACTTGCTTTTCACTAACTTTTAATGCATTTGCTGCAACTGTTGGTTTGTCTCCATCACATATAAATCAAACACCTCATCAGTGATAAACAGATGAAAAGATCTAACTTTGTAGGAAACAGTGGGTTGGGCATTAGTATACTTCGTAGAATGAGCCTGTTTTAAATTATAATGGAATAACTTGGCAATTGAACCACATTGACATTTAAACAAAACTTTGGTTGAAAACAATCATCTTTAGCCATTGTGTAAAGGGAAAATTATATTGCTTCAGCTGTCTGTAGTAATTTATAGGCTTGTTACTCTCTCAACATTACATGTGTGTTGGTGTATAAATATCTTCTACCAGCAGCCAGAATATTTCATATCAATGTTTTTAAAGTGGTCATCATTAAAATAAATAATCAAGAAAGAAATTTCCTATCCATGTTAGTTTGTAAATTTCAACCCACAAAGTTTTGTTCATTTTCATGTGTGCAGTACAAGAAGTGCTTATTTGGGGTAAGATGACAAACTTTGTGTATCATTACAGTCAAACTCACTTATCTTGACCTCGGTTAACTCGCCCACCCTGTTATGTCAATGTTTTTGAAGTGGAACTGCCAAATTCCCTCTTTGTTTTCATATTTTCTCATCGGTTATGTCGCCGAACCCTAATATCTCGAGCACAAAAGAGGATCAAAATCGCCATTTAACATCAGTTGTCTGGATCCCCGTGACTAATCACCAGCTTTTGAAAATGTTAGTTATCGATGCCACTTCGCTAACGATAAATTGCCACAGCTTGTTAACAACCTGCAGCTTAAACTTAATAAGGGCATTGTTTCCCTCATAGGTCGCGATCCTGCCACAGGCAAAATAGGCACACTGATGCCCTTCAACTGGCTCACACCTCTTTTATGTTGATTAGCTCACTTTTGAAGTAACCATGTGTAAGATACTTTTCAGAGCGAAATGTTTCGCAAATTTAATTTTGACTCTGGTTAGCTTTTTGTAAAAACGAACTAGTGTACACCCTGCAGTTTTTTTGTGATTTTGTGAGCAATCTTTGTGTTTGCAATGTTGGAGAATACATGTACATATAATAAAAAGTTTGTATCAAGAATTGACGGTGGTTCCAGATTCCCTCTTTGTCTTAGCATTTTCTCATCGGTTATGTCAATTCTTTTATGTCACCGAACACTAATACAGTGTCTCTTTCTTTCTTTCTTTCTTTGTACATGTAAATATATCTTGAGCACAAAAGAGGGCCAAAATCGCCCCTTCAATTATGACTAATCGCCTGCTTTTTAAATGTTAGTTATCGATGCCCTTCAACTGGCTCACGCCTCTTTTATTAGCTCACTCTTGAAGTAACTGCATGTATGATACTTTTCAAAGCTGTGTCAGAGCAAAATGACTCGCGAATTTAATATTGACACTGGTTCGCTTTTGGTAAAAATGAACTACACTACTACAGTGTACACCCCGCAGTTTTTTTTGTGATTTTATGAGTGATCTTTGTGTTTGCAATGTTGGAGAATATAATGAAAGGTTTGTACAGTTTTATTGTATACTGATAAATCTCTGCTGTTAGTTGGTGCACATAAGCCTTTTGTTGTTAGCAAACATGTACAGTGTATGTACATTTTTATAGCATGCCAATTGTGTCATCAAACAAATCGCGGCCACGCTGTTGTGTATAAAATCACCAAAAACACATGCATATACATTCTCATTTATTAATGCACATCATGTACATAAAGAAATTTTAAGCAGACTCTTAAAGGCACAAAGCAACAAAGCATTTTAAACTTTGTAAAGAAACTATAGTAACCACATGTACATAAGCCTTTTGTTATTAGCAAAATTGTACATGTTGTGTAAAAAAATCATGTGCATGTACATTCTCATTTATTAACGCACATCATGTACATAAAGAAATTTCAAGCACATATTACAGTACTGTAATATATTGTCACCATATTGGTTTTCGGTTATCTTGATCATCGGTTATCTTGACGCTTTTTGGCAAACCCCTAGGCCGGCGACATAACCAGGTTTGACTATATCAAGGAATATGAAAGAAACTACTGCAACAGTGAAAAGAAACTGACCACTTTTGAAATAAGTCTAATCCAGTAGGTTCTCTTTAATTTGGAAACGTGAAGCAACATTCAAGCCTTCAATCTATTTTGTTTATTTGATTTTAATACATTGATTCATAATTGAGATTGTGAACAAAATGAGATAATTTTTTGTTTGTTTGACACATTTTTTTTTAATGTTTTCAAGCTCTTCATGAATAAATAGATCTTCATACCCAACTCAAAAACTCAAGAAGGCTTTCTTTCGCTGTTGTGCTATTTGTGATTATTTTTTTAATTTCTGTTGAGTTTTAGCTTTTATGTTCCATTTTTCATTATTTTTTTTCCCTTTGTTGAAATTTACACATTTGTTGTTTTTTATAGCTGAATTGATTTTTATTTCTCCTGTTAATTATGTTCACATGTAAAATGTTATTTCTTTTCTCCTCTCCTGTTCTTCAATGCCATGAACAAATTCTATTACAAATCCTATTCACAATTAGTTATATTAAAGGGTGAGTAACTCCTTTATTTTTTGTGTTTAAAACCACTTTCTTTTGTTGTAGTGAGCAAATATTCTAATAATTATTAATATATAGTTTTTAATTCTAGAAATTTAAATTAGTATGTTCATAAAAAATGTATGGCACAGAAAGGTTTAATGAATTGAAGGCTATTTTGTTTGTTTATGGCAGTAATAGGAGAGGCAAGGGTGTTCTATTTTGTTTAATTATGTATAGGTTATTAAAATATATTTTAATTTGTTGCTTCTTTTCCATTTCTCTATATTCAGTTTTGGAAAGAATGTAATAATTGTACAATCTTGAATACAATCGTTATCACTGATCTGCCCCTATAAAATGTAAAATACACTTTATTTTTCTGTTTTGATTATCAGAAGAATACAATCTAATTAGATGTTACAGTAACATCACTGAATAGAATATCATTGCTGGCTAGAATTATTATTACCACTGTGTTTTGATTAATTATCAAAAGTACACCATCTAACTATAACATCACTTAGCAAAACAACATAATTGCTGGCTTGAATTATTATCATTTAGAAAAATACCATCTAACTTAATATCACTGAACAGAACATTGTTTCTGGCTAGAATTAATATTGTGTTTTGTTCATCAAAAGTATGTCATCTAACAAGATGTGAATTAATATCACTGAACATAACATCACTGCTTGACAGAATTAATATTATTACTGTGTTTTGATTATGAAAAGTATATCACCTAAATTAATGTGACTGTAATATCACTAAACACAACATCATTGTTGACTAGAATTAATATTTTCACTGTGTTTTGACTATCAGAAGTATATCATCTAACCAGATTTGATCAAACATCAGTGCTGGTTAGAAATTTTATTTTTCACATTTCCATGCACATGAAATTTGACAAACAAATGATTATTTATTATGTTGAAAAATGTCCTCATTCCAATAAACTGAAGAAATATCTCTTTAAATTTGTGATGTATTCTGTTTTGTTTAGGGTGGTGGATGGAATGAAAAACCAGAAACACCTGGAGTTTCCACTTGGAATGTGGATGTTTTTGTACAAGTTGTTCAAGACCTTGTGAGTATTTGTTGCTTTTATTTTGGCAGACTCAGGAATCTGATTTATAGAATATGGAATTAACTTTAAATAAAAGAAACCTTGTTTTCTGTTTACCCATTATTGAAATATAATTTTCCTGGAGATATCTGTTAACTCGTATTATTAGGTAGCGGCACAGTCGCCCGCCAGCCGCTATACTTTTGTAAAAGTGCACATTTTCGTTACTTTTCATTCACTGATTTCTCAACAACCAAAGCATTCAAACAAACATTCAAAATCAAGCTTAATGTTTCTATTTTCTTATGATTGTAAATTTGTATGTCTTGTTTGTATGTGGAAACTACGCTGATTGAATAAAGTTGACTAATTTTTCACCCGTGTCGAGTTTTGTCCTGCCGATTTATGTGACTTAACAGAATGCGCGTTTTGATATACCTTGTTTCTTACCTCTGTTTATATCCCACAAACACACTACACACACATATTTGGTATCAAAATGAAGGTAATTAAATGCTGCGTCGTTTGCGCTATACGCTTTTGTGGTTTTTTCCTGTATACGTTTTAAAAATTAGCTTTTAAGCGAACTTCAGCAAGAAATCTGCAATTTTCATCATTAAAAAATGGTCAAAAGTACACTATTACTAGGCTTGAATGAAAGGTCTTTCCATCCCCTTTCGAATGAGGTATGGGGTTAATGTATTCATGATCTGTGGGACACAGTTAATCCAATTTAACGTAGCGAACTAAATACGATCGGTCTTACAACAATGGCTTCCGCCATTGTAAGTGTAACGAGCGCGCTTCATTCCAAAGTGAAATCGCGAAGTTTACACTAAATTTAATACTGCATTATTGCTTTAGATAAGTTCTTTAGTTGCTATTCTTTAAAGGGGTTGTAGTTTTATTATGCAGTTTTTTCTTTCGAAATTAGTGGGTCTGTCACGTGCTTGCGACCTCGAATCGGGAGCGAACGTTCGCATCGCATTTGACACGAAATATAGGAAATATACTAAGTTTTATGAAGATAAGACCGGTGAATTACAAACTTGGAAGTGTTAATATTTAATTTTAATTCTATAGGTATTGGATGTCACATGGTTCATTCATAAATCGATGTTGAATTAGGTCAATACAAAAATCAAGGGAGTCTATCAGTATATACATTGTAAAGACGCTACTTCACTTCTATTGTTCTAACGTCGATGTTTCATAGTTTGACTTCTCTATTTAAATAATTAGGCCTACTTAAAATCGCAACAGTTTAAATATAGTGCAAATATAGTTTATTTTCAGAAAAAGTAAGAAAGCTGAAATTATTTTAATTATAAGAAAGATTAGGCCTATCAATATTTACATGTTGCAAAGATGCTACTTTCACTTCTATTTCTAACCATGACGTTCCACGGTTTTACTTGTCTGTTTAAATAATTAGGTCTATTTAACATAACATCTAAATATAGTATATTTTTTTTAAAGTAAGAAAGCCGAAATTATTTTAATTGTACAAGCACTGGCTTAGTTAAAGTTCAACTTTAGTGTATGTACAGTAGTATGACTAATTGACTAGCCTAATCCACATAGCTCTTTTTTTTTTTTTTACAATTTCTTTTCTAACTTTTGTCCATCCCTACCCCTTGAAGTTGTACAGTGTCTTCTCTTTATTACTCATTAAATTGCACAAAATAAAGTGCAAAGATTTTTATTCAAGCCTAGTAATGGTGTACTTTTGACCATTTTTTTAATAAAGAAAATGGTAGATTACTTGCCAACTAATGAACTATTGTTTAAAATTCATTTGTAAAATGAATAAACCAAGCCAAACTTCATAGCAGTGGATGCAGCATTTAATTATCTTTATTTTTTATACCAAATATATGTGTTTGTGTGGCACACATTGACACAAGCCAAAGTAAAAAAACAGTATGCCAAAACACACATTCTGTCTTGTAAATCTGCTGGATAAAACAGGACATAGGTGAATAATTATTCAACTTTATTCAATCCATGTACTTTCCACATACAAGCAAGATATACAAATTTACAATCATAAGAAATAGAAACTTGATTTTGAATGTTTGTTTGAATTAAAGAATGCTTTGGATGTTGAGAAATCAGTGAATGAAAGAAAAGTAATGAAAATTTGCACTTTTAAAAGTTTTATACATTGATTATTGCTGGATTACTTACTACTGTGCTGCTACCTAGTAATTAATATCTTAACATTTTTATGATTAACTTTTGTAAGTGAAACATGACAATAACTAATTTTGTTTGGTATAGAGCAAACAAAGAGATCAGAACTCAAGCTTTCGACATGATATGAAAAAGCGTTTACTATTTCTGTGTAATTGCGCAATTTTTGAATGCACTTTTAATGCATAAATTTACTGTTACAGTGTTAGTGCATAAAATGTGTTGAAAATTTTTATACACAATGAGCAAAGTAATATTTATCATACTGCAAAATTTCATGATGATCATGCAAATGGTTCAAATGTTATGGTCAGTTTTGTGCAAAAAATGTGTAAAAGTGCCATCGTCAGTCATTTTGATGATTTTACAAAGTTTGGGCCAACCTGTACATGATTCAAATGAAAATAACATCCTGGAAAAAATTGGGCATATTCTTTATATACATTTGAACATATGTGAACAGTTTCAATGATATATTTCAATTAATGAATTAGATATGCTGTGTCAAACTTCATCAATCGCGTTATTTCTAACTATCCAGATGATGGTTTTTTATTAACTTCTGTAGCTAGACATTTTGTTATTTCATCATATAGAAAGTTACAACTTTGCATTTTCTTATCAGCAAGTAGAAAGGAATAAAGTATCAAACTTTCATAGCTGCATGTTAGATTTTAGTTAGTCTTTAGCAAGTCTAAAAATGGTCGAAATAATCATTTTTTTCACTGCCGCCATTTTTTAAAACTTAAAAATAGCATATCTCTGGAACCAATTGAGATAGCTTCACAATTTTTTTTTTATTTTTCATGTTTTAAAAAGTTTTAAATGAAAATAACAAAACTGAATGCTTGATTTTATTATTTAATTTTTGGTGCCGCTACCTAGTATTATTGCAAAAGCATTTTATTGATTGAAAACTCTCTATTATGTTTTTTGTTTCACTAAATTACAGGAAATTATTTATTTGGTGTGTTTGTGTTATTGATTATTATTATTTTTGTTTCAATTTCAATAATTGCAATACTTCAAAAATTAAAACGATAACAATTATTAACATTAAATTGATTAATAATAATCTATTTGGATTTATAATTTTGAAAATTTTCCTCATTGACATTCACTTTAACCTTTAGTACATTTGATTAAATTTGGACTTTTTTTTACTCATGCCACTGAATTTTATTTTTCTTTATTATTTTATTTTTGTTTTTTTGTTTTTTTTGAGGGATGGGGAGGTAATAGAATGAACAATATGTATTACTTTTAATATAAAAATACATTTTAGATTTTTTTTTTAATGTAGTGGTAGTCGAGTGTCTATCTGCTTGTTCATTGTTTGTAACTCTGACTATAGTAATAAATAAACATCTTTTTTATTTTGATTTCATCATTAGGTTTCAAGGTTTTTAATTGTGAAATGAACAGAAATACATCTGTTTTAGTCATTTGCCATTCTTTCCAACTGAAAAATGTAATTTTGTATAATTTTGTCAAGATCATGCTTGCTGTTGCAAAAGTTATTGATAGTATTGCTGGTATGACATTTCCTAGCAGGACACATCAGTTAAACAGCTACTACATATTACTCTGAAATTTCCACTGAGCTTGATTAAGATTTTATTTCTACCCCTTACATACAAAACAAAATAATGCTTTACTAGTTAGAAATGTAAGACTATTTTCAGAATCCACAGTTTTGTATTCATCAGTTCTGATACACAGTGGTGGAAAATGTCTTTTTCTTGTATTTACTTACACTGATGTTACAGCAAACTTAGGAGATGTAAGGCTATTTTAAACTTGTCATATTCATATTAAGTTTTCAGTCATAATTGGAAATGACTTTTATCTTGTTATTTACAGTAGAGTTTGGGCAGATGATCTATGAACTATAGGACTGCTTTCAAACTCTACATATTCATGTATTTTCAGTCATATTTTGAATACATTACTAATTTACTTGCATTAGAGTCTATGAAATGTAAGGCTCTTTTAATATTATATAAATGCTGGTTGTAATTTATCAGTAATAATTGGAAGTAGCTTTATTTGGATTGAGACTGAAGTTAAGACAAACAGTCGAAGATTTTTAATGCTTCTTTTATTCTAATAAATGTTTATATTATATTATCATGATTAGAAGTGGCCTAAACTTAAAGTTCCTTTGATTGGAGTTAATTGAGATATCGAAGATTGGCTGCTAAAAATATTTCAGCTATCCATATATAGTTTTTGTAAGCTGCTACATGTTATTTTATGAAGTCATTAAATTTTTAGAAATGCTATGGGTAGGATACATGAAAAATGTGTTTGTTTTGTACTTTGTATGTGAGAGAGAGACTAAAATATGTGCAACCAGCGTCAAATATGAACGAAAATTCATTTTCTTGAATTAACAGACCCTAGCAAAATTTGTAAATTTGATTTATATTGGGTGAAATTATATTTAATTTTTCTAGGAGGATAACATTTAAGAAGAACTGTCTTGTGGCTAATGAAGAGATTTCGTCTTGTCCATAACAACTAAAAATATGCACTTGTATAATGCAAAAATCCATATATTAAATATTATTAAATTGTTGACTTATTGTACTCTTCTACCAGTACCACTTTCAAATCTTGAAATTATAGCTATTTGAATTATTGTTATGTAGTTTAATGAACATGTAAAGTTCTTAAGTCTGTATTGTGTTTCAAGGCTCCCTCATTAAACTGGAAGGAAGTAGTCAAACAGTTAGACTACCCTGGCTTCCAGATAGCGGGCAAGAAAGGTCTGCGCCTGTTAGTACAGGGATTGTTCCGTGGATTGCAGGAGATGTTTCCAATTCAGTTGTTTTTCAATCCCTGGAACAATACTGAAGGACAGGTAATAGTTCTTAATAACAAAATTTGTTCACTTTTTCTTATTCATTAATGAATTCTTCAACTTGTGAATGTTTGGATTTTAAAAATAAATTCTGTATTTTAACTTTTAATCATGAATTAAAGTTTGTTCCCATGTTGTTGATTTTTTTATGCAATACTAATGATGCTATGGCAGAGTAAATTTGTCTATCCCTACTTCTAGACTAAATTGGTGAATTGTTGAAGTGACCCTACCTTGGGCACTCCTTATGATGGTATTTTTGTGTCAGAGTTGGAATCAATAACTCAAGTTGAGAATATGCTAGAAATTGCTGATACTAGGTAGTCCCACTCATTTTTTTCTACTTGATATTGTACAAATGTTTTATGCTCAAAATGTGTGTTCTGATGAAATAAGGTTGTACAGAAAAAATTATGATGATAGCTATAATACTTTTTGAGATATCACAAATTTAGTGTCGTTATTCGTGGTCAACTTTTTTTAGACGTAATGAATGTGTGATTTTACAAGTTTATTACAAGCAAGATATAAACCTCACTGAAAAACAATCTAATAATTCTAATAAACATAGTGACATACAACAAGAAAAACCAGATATAATGCAAAATTTACTTTTCAGTTTATTATAAATTACAAAAGAAAATGGGCTTTTGTTTCATAAAATTGCTCGCAAAACGCAACAAAAAGGAACATTCATGGCATCATAACATATGCAACTGATGCACAAAGTACACCCAAAATGCATATTATTAAATCATGTACCATATAGTTAATGCCTATTTTTTTCTAAAGGCATTGCAAAGAAAATGTGGAAATTATTGGATGCTGAAAATGACCATTTCAGCAAATTTTAACCAAAAAAAAGCATTAACGAAGTTTATTACAGAAAACGTAAACAAGCAAACGGTCATATCTCTGAAACTATACATCATACAGAGTTGGTTCACATATCAAAATGATCAGCAAACTATACTCTACCTATATCTATAAAGATAATTTCTGTTTAATCGCATATTAAGTTACATTTATCATTTGACTGTACAATTTATATTTACAAATAGAATTAAAACGGATAAACAGTCACATCTCTGAAAGTATACATCACACAGAGTTGGTTCACATATCAAAATGATCAGTAAACTATACTTGATCAATATGTATAAAGATAATTTCTGTTTAATCACATATTAAGTTACATTTTTCATTTTATCATGCAATTTTTATTTACAAATAAAATTAAAACGGATAAACAGTCACATCTCTGAAAGTATACATCATACAGTTTTGGTTCACCTATTAAAATGATCAGCATGAAGTTATCTATTTATCTAAAGACAGAAAATTTATTTATAACCTTTTATCTGAATTAGTACTTTTTACACAATAGAAACTTTCATATTTAAAAAAAAATCTTTAAAACTGTATACATGGTATTCTTTACGCATAATTCATAGATATAAAAACATGTTTGACATACTGCTCATCAGCTTCATAGAACATACCATAAAATATTTAATCGACATTTTAATAATGTGATATAAAATCTTCATGTTAACTTATTCTTAATTTATGTACCAACAAAAAAATTAAAAGATCGTGAAACCAAAACAAAGGTATAAGCCATACAATTTTTTTTAATTAAGAGGATAACATTATGTTCAAATTCAAAACAAACAGGATAAAATTATTTAAAATATATGTATATAAAAACATTCACTAAATAAATATCTTATTAGCATTATTGTAAATCCACTGCTTGAAAAGAACATTTCAGACCCAAGTGTTTCGGTTGTTTACTATTTTTGCATCAAGAGTTATCTTTTCTTTTTTAAATTATCGTCGTAAGAAAACGATTTTTCTAAATAATAAGATAACCATCTTGACTAAAATTAACTAAATAAATAAAATAATATATTTAAATACGATCTGCGACTTCAAAATATATATTGCAAGGAAATAGCAATCAAACTTTCGCGATAGAGCGACGCACCGACTAACCTATTTTCAAACTACGGAATTGGTAGTGATGGTGAGGACAAAATGAATAATTCTGCTTTAAAAATAGAGATATGTTTACAAATAAACTAATCACAGAGTAAAGTAATCATTATTAAGTGCTTACAAAAGATTTTACCGATAAGAGGTTTTAATTGTTCACATAAAATGTGAGAAAAATCAGCGGTAGCGTCAACGCGTGTTTCGCACGTGGAAGCCATGACTGAAACAGAATGCGTACTACGGGGTTTTCAATTAAGTGTATCTGGCAGGGGTCACTAATCAAGGGCTACAGCATATCATTAGAGAGATATTGAAATTCCGCAGAAAATGATATAGGTCAAACTATTTTGTGATAAATATTTCTTCCGAAAATTTTATCGTGAACTTTTTAGTTTGAAAATTTATTTGGTTATTCGCATAAAACAAATTCGAAATTTATATGATTGTAAAGAGTTATATGTCCTCTATTTAAAGGACCAATCAGTTTTAGGGTTACAAAACGCTGCCAGTTTCGAAATCTTTTTAAAAATTGGTACCCGAAAACGTGAATTTTACTTTTTCGGCCGTGAGGCGACTTTTGACCCATTTTTCTTGCAACCCTAAGGTACTTTCGTCAAAGTTTATGGATACTATAATAAAATTCAGAAAAAAAACAACAAAACAGTTCGAAAGACAAAACATCGATCTTTATTTTCATATAAAAATGGTTAGTTGAGGTTTAATGTGAAGAAAACCGCTTTGAGGTAAAGTTTAGCAAATTTGTGTGCGTTTGCGAGTTTTTGCCTGTAAAGCGGTGGCCGTGGGACTACCTACTGATACAGTCGAAAACAATTCCAGCTGGATAAGTAGTTTTTATTATCCAATGGTTAAGATTTATGTGAAGAAGACCAGCCAGTGGCATGAGATCAGAAGTCTAATCTCTTGAATTTGGAGTGGCAAGTAGTCTGGTCATGAAGGCGGCTGTTAGCTTAATGGTGAGTTAACTGATTGAGAGAAAATGGACTTAGAAATATTTCATGCGTTTTGCTATTGATATGCTATACTTGTATTTTACATAGAGATGTATTGTGAGTAGACTATTATTTCTAATTTTTTAATAAGATGCTCATATATAGTATGCTAAACTCTTGACATTATTTCTAGTAAATGTTCTCTTAAAATTGATATGCTGTATTTATTAAGCTGTGTGCATGTATCAGGTTACGGCAATGTGCAAGTCTGTAATATAGTGATTTTGGTAATTTTTGTGTGTTTAGACATTTTTACATATTTGGGCAATAAAAACTATCTTCTTTTCATTCCTAATTGTTACTTAGTTGAAAAATGTTATTTAAAGTAAGTAACCCACATGCGAAGTTTTCAATCAACTTCTATAATGACTATTTTCAACACTTGACAAACGCACTTTCCTCGCCTCTCTCATAAAAGATTGCCCTTCAGGATTTTCTGTTTTATTTCGGTAACAACACGTCCAGCTTGAACTTTACACAAGCACAATACCTTCCATGTATGGTAGTGTGAATTGAAGGCTGTGATATGATTCACTTGACTAGGTCACGTGGTACTGTCATGGCGACTGTTTACATGTGCAAAAGTCACATTTAGCGAAATACTTGTGAGTGAAATGCCTCCTACAAAGCAGTCAACACATAATTTAGTGTCTAAAAGTAAGCAAAAGAGAAAGAAATGGTTGCAGAATCTAAGGGGAACAAGAGAGGCAATAAAATTCTGCAGAACTCTAACAAGTGACCTCTAAATGTGCACAAGTCAAACCGAACACTTTGTGTTCCAAACCAACTATGACAGACAGTTTACTTGTTTACAGTTCAACCCCACCCCAATGAAAGATAAAGATTTAAACAGTTGAGTGCAATCCTCCTGTCCTCAATATCTCCATGAGTGAAGATACAGTTAAATAAAAGCAAAATTGTATGCAAAATTCTGAGAGCACACAGTCAACTAGTGATCACCATTAAATCCAAGTTCTATTCCTCATGTATCCCATATAAAATTGCACAAGATTTGTGAGAATCAAAATATTCCATAAGCATATTACCCTAAACTTAATAAGTCATGATGCTTTAAGGTAAAAAAACCCCTCAGAATTGCTCAGGTATTATCTGTCTATCTATCAATCCCTTAATCTTGTCGACCGTTGGGGCACCACTGATGACCTGACAACCACTTTCCTCCATTCCATTCTATTCTCTGCTAATCTTACTGTATTGCTCAGTTTCAGTTCTGTCCACTCTGAGGTGTTATCCTCCCATCTTTTCCTCTGTCTTCCTCTCCTTTGCCCTCCTTGCACAGTACTTAGCATATTTGTCTTGGCAAGCCCTGTTGATCGTGCAACATGCCCATACCATTTCATTTTGCATTTTTTCACAATGGCCAATAGCTCTTCATAGGGCCCATTGGCTTGCCTAATTCTGTTTCCCATTTCCTCATTCATGACATGATCTCTATGAAATGCCAGGCAACCTTCAAAAGCATCTCATTTCAGTAGCTTGTATCCTCCTTTCGGGATCCTCTGTGAGGGTCCATGACTCATAGGCATATTAAAACACAGATACAACCAAGGAGCGCATCAGTCTGATCCTTGAGCTGACTGAGATGTTTCTGTCTTTCCATACTGTCTTCAGCCTTGCCATTGCTGTTATTGTCAGCACAATCCTGGACAATATTTCTGGTTTTGATCCCTCATCTGTCATGATGGTTTCTAAGTACTTGAATTTATTAACTATTTCCAGTTTCTGATCACCAATCATTGCCAATGCCACTGGTGTTATTGGTCATCAATGTGGTCTTCTCTGCGTTGATTTCCATACCAAAAGCAGACGCTGTCCTATCCAGTTTTTCCACCAACTGAGCTAACTCCTCATTTCCTACAAGGTCATCAATGTCATTGGCAAAGCGTAAGTTTGTTATTGTTCTGCCTCCAATACTGACAGTTCCTTCATGGTCTTCCAGAGCATCTGTCATGATTCTTTCATGGAAGATGTTGAAGAGAATAGGCAAATTTGTAAGCAGCCTTGTTGTCCTGAACCAATCTCCTATTTGGCCTTTGAAGCAAACTGCACTTGCTGTAAAGGCTTTCTGTGACATTGATCAGATTGGCATTGATGTTATACAGCTTCGTGGTGGTCTAAAGGGCTGCATGCCACACTCTGTCAAACGCCTTCTTAAAATCTCAAAGACATTTTTGTTTATTACACTAATTCTATTTTTTCAGTTATTATTTTTAATTTTTATTATATAGGAATCTTAAAACTAACACTAGTTTTCTGTCCTCAATTTTAACTTCTCAACTGTGGCCTTTTTATAAACTAATTTTTTTTTTTAGTTGTCATTCATAATGCAAGCCTTGCGCTACCCTGATGTTTTCTGCTTTGCGGAATACCTAGTGGATGTTGTGGTAGTAGACATCCTTAAATCAGCACCAAATGATGAAGATCGAGAAGTGGCCACTTGGTAATTCTTTATTTTATTTATTGTTGTTTGTTGTATTATTTCTAGTAGTTTTAATAAATTGTAATTTACAATTGCTTTAATTGAGACAAATTAAAAAATAAATATTAGTTTTCAGTAATAATAAGACTTGAATTAACTTTTAATAATTGTCAGCATTTTTTTGTTGTTGTTTATACTCTTATACTTAATTGTGATAAGTAGAATCAATACTTTATATCCTGTCTAAAGCAGTGTGTTTATTGTTGAACAGGAAGTCTCTTAGCCTTGTTGAAACATTGCTCAGACTCTCTGATGCTGGTCATTACCCAACTGTTTATGAGGCCTTCAAATTTCCAATGTCCAAATGCCCAGATGTCCTTGTGTTAGCTTTACTGCAGACAAGTGTAAGTAATTTGGGGTGTCAGAATTGTGATCAGTATTAATTTCTTTCAAACTTGTGGCATTTCCTAAGATAAATTATTTCTCAAAACCAGGCATTAGTACTTTTTATGTCAGTGTTTTGGGGATTTCTGTAGATTTTACAGAAGTGTGGATTTTTTGGATTTATACACAATTTACACTCTGTATAAGTTTAGGATCTGTTTAGATTTTATAGGTGTCTAAATGGTTTGGAGTCCGCAAGTTTGTAAATGTCCACTATACAGATTTTACAGATTTGTAGTTTGGAGTCTATGTAAATATTTCATGTTTGATTTGTTTTGGCTTGTGTAGATTTTGCACTTTTGTAGATGTGCATATTTACAGATCTCTATAGTTCTTAGATGTTTGTAATATTTAGACTTCATCTTATTCCACTATTATTGCTGACTCTTAAATAAGAATTTTAGTTTTATGATTTATATACCTCTATTCAGCCTACCTGGAACACACTGAAACAAGAGCTGATCTCCAATCTAATGTCGGTCTTCTTGGGCAGCCATCCTAACTCGGCCGTTGTTCTCCACTATGCCTGGCACCATCAGGTAAGTTTGGCCTAAGAACTATTTTAAGAGGTTAACTCTATGATGATGCCACATTTAGGATCTGTGCATGTAGAATCATTGCAAATGACAAACCACGCACTATATATTTCAGAATATTTTATTCTGATTTAAATAATTTCATTTGTAATATTTTCTTTTGTCAATGACTCATATAAATTTGTTGTATTTTAAGCCTGACTACACAAAGAACAAAAAAGAACTTATTTTATTTTGGATATTTTTACTCTCTGTAGAAGTGAATGTTAAAACTGACTATGCAGTTGAAGATTATACATCATATAAGCAAATAGTAATTGATTGTGTAGTCTAGCTGGTTTAGCATGATTTTTTTTAATATAATCTTAATTGCATTTGTTTAAATTTTCCTACAGGGGCACTCAAGCACTATCCGAACACTCATAATGCACTCAATGGCTGAGTGGTATATGAGAGGTGAACCACATGATCAGATGCGCTTGTCACGGATTCTTGATGTTGCACAAGATTTGAAGGTATCTATCTTTTACATGATTGATTATACCAAGAAGACTTTCTTTAGACATATTAGGAATGACTACATATTTACCTTCTTTATATTTCTAAAAATGTAAATTGCTATTTTCCCATATGTGGTGTGCAGTTTACCAAAACTGCTTTTGTATTCATTGTAGGCTTTGTCTATGCTGTTGAATGCTACTCCATATGCCTTTGTTGTGGATCTCGCTTGTTTAGCATCTCGTCGTGAGTACCTCAAGCTGGACAAGTGGCTTACAGACAAGATTACAGAGCACAAGGTAAAGCACTTGACATATTGACAGTACACCTCACTTACAAGTCATGACAGCATGCTAATTGTCTAAGCCAGAGTTATTATACATTATCATCAGAGTACACCTCAGTTGCAAGTCATTTTAGTATGATCACCACCTAAGACCTGATAATGGGTTTCCTTGTTTTCGACTTACAGGAATTCTTCCTTGGAAGGAATGAAACCTTTTTCATCTGTCTATTTGTATGGATATCTGACTTTGTTTGTCTAAATTTCACATTTGTGAATGGTCATTAATTTCTTATGTTGCTTTAACATTCCTGTCAGGAGCCTTTCATCCAAGCATGTGTCACATTTCTGAAGCGTCGTTGCCCTCAGCTGGTTGGTGGAATAGGTAAAGAAGATCAGCCACAAACGAAAAGTCAGCAGCTTCCACCAGACACCATTGCTACAATGATACAGTGTCTCAAGACTTATGCCAGGTCAGTCACTGGAGGTTAAGAATTACACAAATTACACATTATCTTGATATAAACTTCTAAGCAGTCTAAAACAAGCAGTTTCAACCACATCTCTAACATCAATTTGTAATCAACCTTGATCTCATTTCTCCATCATACTACCAGATGAGCCTGCATGAGAAGAGTCTCCCACTCCTCTTAAGTAGTTGATTTAATTGCAAGAGCTATGGAACTTTCGTTTTCATTTTTTACCATTGCTGTGCAAGAGGTATGGCAGACACCTCACATGTTTATTTGGTAAGTATTCAGAAAAAAATATTTTATTTTAATATTTTTTACAGCAGTGAGTGCCAGTAAAGTCTTGGTTTTTTCCTGCATGATTCTTTAAAGTTTTGTTGTACTAACATGTATGTCTTTATTCTGTGAATGTAAAATAACCATCAGTTTTGTATTATAACTATCCATTGCTGTGGAAACAAGATAAACAGTCAATATGTTGGATTTCTTAGAAATAATCCCAAGAGTTTCCAATTTAAAAACCTCATGTTTTTTCTCTACTTAAATGTACATATAGACTGTATCTACATTGTAACAGAAGATTTTCCTTTGATTTTGTTTTTACATTCCCCCCCCCCACCTTTTTTTTTTCTTTTTAAATGATATAATTTTTAATGCTATTTTCCAGCTTTTAAGTCAAAAAGAATAAAAACTAACAAATCTAAATTTCCTTATGTCAGTGTAAATAACACTATAGTGAAGAATAAATATGCAAAATTTCTTTCAAATGTGCCTGCTGGTTTTTGAGAAATCTTGTTCCTAAAATTGGATGCAATACTAAAACAAAAAACAAGAACAAAGAGTTTAAACATAAATTAACATAATTCTAAAACAATTACAACTAAGATTTTCAACTTATTAAACACATGGCATTTCCATATCCTTTCTTAGAAAGTAGACAAGACTATTGAATTGTGTCCAGGTATTTTTCTCTGAGAAAACTGTCACTGGAAGTAGAAATTGAAAGGCGAACTCTTAAGTAGTATGAGTTTTAAATCAGATCGGATCCAACTCTGTCTCTTCAACAGCAGCAATGATATTATTTTGATTTTCTTATTATTCCTTACAATTGCTAGCTCTTTTTGTTGTTGATTGCTTTAAGGAGCTGATTGAAGCATAGATATTTTTTTTATATACAAATCATTTTTTCGGCCTAGGTGACCGAATTAAAAAATGTAAATAGACACCATTATGGTGAAACTCTAGTCATGTGGTGTGTTTTGTGTAAGATACTCCATTTCAGAGTTGAAGGGTCAGGCTTTCCATTTATGAAACATAGCTTGAGGTGACCCGATGCTAAAAATAGGCTAATCTGACATTATTGGCACATTTTTCAATACATAGCTGTGGCAAGGGGTAAAGAGGATTTCTCCAGTATATAAATTATGGTGTTTAGTGCCAAAGAAAGGCATGTTTCTAGAACTTGAAAATCGGCAATTTTATACAGTATTTGAAACAAAAATGGTACAAAGTGTGATGGTTAGTGAAATAAAAGCACTTTTATTTTTTAAAAGTGAAACTTTTATGACAAAATAATGAATGATTCTGAAAATAGACACATTATTCTGTCTAAAGTGCAAAAAAATCCAGAATGACCCAAATGACCCCAAATCATGATTTTTACTGGCACACATCACCTTACTCCTGTTGGACATAGAATCATTAATCTGTTGATTTATTTTAAATATTATTTACAATTTATTTTTTATTAATTAAATCATCTGTTTGTAATAGTATTTTGCACTGAATTTTGGGGGGCTATGCTTTGTCCATAAAAAGGATTTGCAAATTCAGATAATAGAAACTAATAAAGAAATAATTATTTTTTCTTTTAATGAACGTGAAACAGATTTTGACATGCACTTTGTGATTGCTCAGGAACTTTTATTTAAAACAGTTTTTTAGTCAGTCCCTGACTATTTTTTATACTTCAACAAAGCTCAAATATTTTCACTTCATTTGTTGAAGCTAGGAATAAATGCAATCACTGGTGAATCATTGAATTCTTTCTTTGAAGTTAAAAATGTTATTGCTTCAACCACTGTATTTCTAATAACCATTTACCCACACTAAAAATTATTTTTATTCTTGTATGTACATTAATTTTTAATTCTAGATCTAAAATCTTGTTGCATATTTACGGAGAGGGAAATTCTTATGGGTTGGCAAAAATTTTAAGCTTTGTTTTTGAAACTTTGTTTGTCTGAAGTTCAGAATAGACAATACAAATGTCCAAATGTCTTGCACTAAATTTTTTTTCATCCACTTTTTTACATTCTTTTTATGAAAATTGTATATATTTCATTTGTTTTAGACTTTATTTTGATATATTTAAAAATGTTATAAAAATAAAAAATAAGCATATCCTAAAATTAATAGTTGATTTGCTTGGATTAAGAATGTTGTTAGACCCTAGTAATTGTTAGAGAATCATAATTTGTTGGGAAGACAGATTTACATTGAAAATTAAACTTCTTTCAATAAAATACTGGAGTCTTTTCTGACATAAAATGCTGTTTCTCCAAGGCACTTGAATCATTGAATTGTGGCTCATTTTGCATTTACATGTAGAAGTGAACCTGCCTAATATCTTCAATTTTGAGACAGTTTTAATAACAACAGCAAATATCTTTGCCATTTAAAATCTGAAATATAGATTTGACAGAAAGTGTTCCCTTTCTCAATGACTGACTCAAGCACTTTTTACAGAAGTTGTACAGCACAAAATTTGACACTTTTATACAAATTAAATAGTACCAAGAGACAATTGAGTGGCATTCAAAACGCCATGTAATAAATAAAGGTGACCTCAAGATAAAAAAAATATCAGAATTTACTACAAAATGTTTTTTATTATGAAGTTTGTGGGCAAGCCTATGGCATAAATCAATTAGTTTTCTGAATGTTTATAGAATACATGCACTTCAATTTCCCTCTTTTCTTTTCTTTGAATTTGAAAACCATATATTGTATAGTCAAAGAGAGGCATGATGTCTTCAATTTTAGCATCTTAGCTTTTTATCTCCCTTTTAGCGTTGTTTAGAATGCCTCACATGATTAGGACTTGCAGTAGGAACACAAGCATAGTTTGAGCATTCAGGAAATATTTGGAGAAATATCTTTCGCTATAAAAAATATATATTTAATTAAAACCATGCACTGTATATTTGATTAAAACTTTTCTGTACTTTTAAAAATGCACAGAAATATTTTGTATATTTTTTATTCATAGCCATGTCTCACAAGAACTGCAGGAAGCCATTAACACCATGTATAACAATGCCTCAGTTTATTTGTCCAAAATGCGACCAAATCCTACAAGTGTTGTGGGACCTAAACAGCATGGTTTCTCACAAAGTATGGTCAGTCAGGTAATTCATTTTATAAAACTTGATATACGTTTAGTTTTTTTTATACTGAAATTAATAATTTCACATTTGTAAATTCACTGACATCTTAAAAATGTCTTTGACTGTTTTGTGGACATTTGGGTGGGGGTTGTATTTTTTGGTAAATACGCTTGCCCCCAACTTACAATTGCCAACTATGACTCCATGCATTTATGATGGCAGGCAATCCAAATTCGTATACTTTATTTTCATATTATATTGAATGACTGTTTTTGTTTGTGAAGACAAACAATAGTGTGCATTAGTGTGTTTAGTTTTTCTTTAGGTTTTGTTTTGAAAGGTATGAACCATTTACAAATAAAATCACCATTTAAATATAGATAATTTAAAAGGTTTGATTTACAGCCGTACTTCAGGAACCAATTTTTAGGTCATTGGAGCAGTATATTAACCAAGTTAGCATGTTGTGTAGTTTACTTCAAGAACCAGTTAGCTCATAGGAGTAGTGTAGTAATCAAGATAGCATGTTGTGAGTTTCTTCAGGAACAAGTTCGCTCATAGGAGTAGTGTAGTAAAAACCAAAATAGCATGTTGTGAGTTTACTTCAGGAACCAGTTAGCTCATAGGAGTAGTGTAGCAACTAAGGTAGCATGTTGTATAGTTTACTTCACTCATCGATTTAATTATATAGAGTGTTGAGCTATGGTTTTACTAAGCTCAGGTATTTCAGATACTGTTTCAGATGGATCAAATGAATATGGGAGGTGTAATGGGGCAACAGCAAGTTTCAGGGCCAGTTGGACCAGTAGGTGGAGGACCTGGCCCCCCTAGTGGCAATGCTGGATTTCCACAGAGTATGCCTCCTTTGAACTCTGGCGCCCCAGGCTCCCCAGCTCGGTCATTCCCTGGAATGAATCCACAGCAGAATGGGACTAACCAGAGCTTTAATCCAATGCCATCTCTCAGTTCACAGTTTCAAAGTAATTAATTTTTATTTTTATTTGTTTAATGTAAATGCTTGGTGCCAGAATTCATATATTGGAGTATATACCAGAGGGTTCATATGCAAAAGTGTGGCCTGAAAAACATTTCCTTAACTGACATGCATATATAAGTGTTTTAGTTTATTTATATATATATATATTGATATAGTTGAATAGTGGTATGTGGAAGTTTTGAAATTGTTGGACGTCTACCTTTTCCTATAGCGAGCAAATGTGAAGATAAGAAAGCATACTGCTCATCAGCTAAAACAAATATTCCACAAATATTCAACCCTTAAAAAAGTATGCAAACAAGTATGCTTCTTCAAAATAATCTGTAAGATAACTGTTAGCTGCATACTTTAAATAACTTGCTAATAAAGTAAAGAAAAAAGTATACATTGCTTACCAGCTAAATGAGTGAAAGGACCACCAATATTTAACTCTCACTTTTTAAAATAAAGTAAAACATGCAAGAAATATTAACTATAAGATTAAGAACAAAAGTAAAGCAACCTGCTGTGTTTATTATTAAAGAACAAAACAACAACCTTAAGTTTATGTAGTAGTGTAAATAAATTACAAGTCAGAAGAGGGGTGGACCCCCAAAATAATAAAATGAGATTTTTTACACTGTTAAACAATGTTCAAATAAGAAACAAAATGGAACAAGAAAATTTTAAATATAAGCAAAAACGAAATACAGTAAACAGAATGCTTGAAAGAACTGAACCATTTCAGGAAAGTTTTTCAAATGATGTTCACAATTTTAGCATCTAGAGTTGTCTTTTCTTGTTGAAATTATCGATGATTTAAAACTATTTTTTTCTAAATAATAAAATTGTCATCCATAGCTAAAATTAAATGAGCATATAAAACAATATTTATAAATATGATCTGTATCTTTAAAACTAGATATTTCAAAAAAATAGTGTATTTTTAAATTTTTGCATAAGAGTCGCTCCAAGACCGGCCTAATTTAAAAGTGTAAATTCGGAACTGTGAATAATTCTACTTGAAAAATAATAATATGCTTACAAAAAAATTCATCTGTATCTTTAAAACTAAATATTTCAAGAAAATTGTATATTTTCAAATTTTTGCATAAGAGTCGCTCCAAGACCGGCTTATATTTGAAAGTGTTAATTTGGAAACTGTGAATAATTCTACTTGAAAAATAATAATATGCTTACAAAAATATTCAAGAAAATTAAAATAGTCATTAATAAACACTCACAAATAGATCTTACTGATAAATGGTTTCAACTGATCATATAGCGTCATTAAACTTTGTCTCAGAAATATAAGCCATGACTGTGATGCGAACTGAGAAAGATGCTACTGAGTTTTCAATTTAGCAAGAACTGCATGAACTAATAATCCCGTATTGTGTCATGATTTTGGAAAGAAGTTGAAATGTTGAATAAAATGATAGTTTTTCCATGATTTTGTGAAAAATATTTGACTCCCCAAATTTGTCTCAAACTTTTAACTTACAATTTTTTTGGGTGTTTTAATATACCATTATGAAAAAATATGAGTGTACAGAGTTATCTCTCTTCTTTTTAATGGACCGATCAGAATTTAGTTTAGTTATCCATGCAGGTATTGCAAAATTCTTTTAAAAAATGGTACCAGAAAACACAAATTTGACTTTTTCAGCTGTGACGCTCCTGATGAGAAATTTTCAACGTAACCCTAAGGTACTTTTGCCAAAGTTTATGGATACAATAATAAAGTTCTGATGAAATGCAAGAACATACTTTTAAAAGACATAGCCCTTTATTTTTATATAAAAATGGTTAGTTCAGGTTTAATGTGAAGAAAAACTACTGTGAGATAAAGTTCAGTAAATTTGCGTGTGAAAGTGCTTATGTCCCCGGTAAAAGAGCAGCGTTGGTACTACCTACTGATAGCATGATCAGCTCTTAGTGCTCTTAGAACAGTTTTAGTTACAGTGTTTTGAAGTTTCACGAGGCAGTGGTAGACCAGAGAAGGGAATTACAGTAATCAAGAAATACAGACAATACAAAGGTTTTTGTAGAATGTACCATGAGAAACTTGCAAATGGTGCTGATTTGTCTCAGCTCCAGATATGCTCCTCTACGGGAATTCAAGATATGTTGTTTACAGGAAGAAAGAGAGAGCTGTTATAAAGTACAACCAGATCTCTTTACAAAAATATATAGAGTACAGATCTAATTCCAGATATAAACAAAACGGTTGTTGAAATATATAACTAACTAATGAGACCATTAGGTAGTTCTACCATGTTTCTTCATTTTTCTTGTGTGATGTTTTTTCTAGACGAATAATGAAAAGATATAATCAATTTTGCTGTACTTTCTATTTGGGTTGGAAGCAAATCAGAATTTAATTGACAATCCAAGGCTGCAGTATAATTTATAAAATAGCTGTTGAAAGGTTAACCTCCATATATCTACTCTTGTTTTTGACACTGACATTTCTTCCTTCGTATCACAATTTTACATGTTAATTTAATTATCTTGTGTTTATTTTTTTATGTTTTATTTATTAAGTATTGAACTACTGGTTGGTGTTCATTTCAACTTTACAACCAAAATTAGTCATATCAGTTTGATCATTAAAATGTTTTATCGTCTAGCTTTAGGAAAAAGTAATATTATCCTGAAATCATTTTAATTGTAATTTCTAATTTGTATTGTGTTACCTTTTACTTGAAGGTAGTTCCCTAGATTTGGGTAAGTCCTTTCTTAGATTGCCTCAATCTGTTGATTGTGGATGGAACTCTGCTCCATTCAGCTCACAGTTTTCTAGTAAGCTATTATGTTTAATTTACTGATTTGTTCTGTTACTTTTCTTGTTGCTTTCAATAATTAATAATAACAATATATTTTTGTAGAATTTTATTATTGTTATATTTTTAATAATATATTCTTCACTTTGCAATCCCTTTGTCCTTTATCCTTTTTTAAAAACTAACCATGAATGAATCTTGTTTCATATTTAATTGAAATAATTCTTAATATTGGTGATAATAATTATTGGACATTTATCATTTTAATACGAGGACTCCAAGTGATCTAAGTAGCCACAAATAATGAAACAATAGATTGGGGAATTTTTGTCCATAAGATATAGAGTTACATTCCTCATTGTCATTAACTGCAATCGTAGGGGTGTAGGGAGTTATCTGTCATAAAAATTAGTATTTATTAAAAGAAAGAATAAAAGGCTACTGTTACAAACTGTGACAATGTAATCTGTGTCAACAGTGACCATTGCCCAGTTTGGGTCTAGTAAAACATATGCCCAATTATATACCCCCACCCTCACCCCAACAAATTCAAAAAATCAAGATACAAGGATAACACAACAGCAAAAGAAAGACTGGTTTGTAATTGATTTTGAGAAAGATGTTTTGTTCTTACTGTCGGAATCATTCTAAGTTTTCTTTTGTACAGATGGAAGCAGCAGAATTATATCCAGTGGCAAAATTCACAACAAGAAAGAAAGAATTTAAAACCAGTGAATATTTCATAATCTAACCTAGTGCATATACTTAAGTAGAGGAAGAATTGATTGAACCTAATTATATTCAACCATTGTATGAGTACAGAACTTTACCTCTCTAAGAGCTGAAACTAAATGGGGACAAGTAGAAATCAGAAAAAGTATTTTGGTGAAATTGGTATTGGCAGATTGTAACCATTATTATTCAGCAACAAATATACAGTAGTAAATGATGAAAATGAGGGGAAGGGTTAAATAGCCATGGCTTTCTGTGCTGAAAATGACTGAGTAATAATAATAATAATTGTTAATGGGTAAATTGTTCATATGACTACTATTTTGTCAGCACATCAAAAACTTGATACTTCTCATGGAAAATATGCTGTTTCAAGCATTAAACTAAGTTTTAAACTGCTTTGTTGTTATAATAAATTAATTTTTATTAACTATATCAAATATGTAATACATAGTAGATCACAATATGTACAGCTAATGAACATTGTTAGAGGGATTTGAGAAGAATCCAGAAATGCATATGTTAACATATTTGCAGACATATTTACTAATTGCTGTCATTGACCCTACAGCTATTCACTATCAAAGTTTATTACACTTAAGAATGTACTTGTGGACATATTACATACATACATACAGAAGTAAATACTGCACAAATCTGTTTTTACTGTCTGCTCATTTATTATTTTGTTACTTTTATTATCTGAGACTTATCTAACAGGTGATCAATGTTTGGTTTTTAAAAAAGAACTAACATGTTTTATTATAAATGAGGTACTTGTAGACAAATTGCAATACACATGTTGCATACCTGCTTATTTTTAGTAATTGCTGTCATTTATTATTTCATGTTATTAACTGTCCAAATATTTGATCAGGATTACCTATTTGTGTTCTTATTTTAAGTATGAATTGTAATATAATTTTAAAAAGCAGGTCATTATCTGGTATCAAAATTGATATTATTTTTAATATAGTAGGAAATAGATCTCTGTCTAAAAAATAATTATTAACTGTTTATCTAGGCCTCCATTAATTACAAACTTACTGTTCTCACTGTAGGACAGATGGATAGATTTTGGAGTATTTCTATTCTGTTAGAAATTTTCTGCATCATTCTTAAAACTTTATATGTAGCAGTTTGTCAGCTCCATATACTATCAGACCTGCCTACCTTCCGTTTTTAGCAGAAGAATCTTCTGTTCTTACCTCTAATCTCCCAATCTTCCACTTATAGAAGTGATTTTCCACTTTCAATTTCATTTTCAATAATTTTCCGATCAGTTATGACAGGTCGAAAAACCTGCTTGTCTCATATACAATCACCCATTCTCTGTTGGCCTGCCGCCCAAATCGGTCAATGATAGTCATTATGTAAAATACTAGCTGGCTCCAGCCGCCCTGTAACAGACTGCCAGCTAAAGATACTAAATTAATCATTGGTAGTTTGCTTCTCTGGTTGACCAATCGTACCTGTCGAAATGCACTTGGTGTTCAGAAGTGTGCCTGTTTTAATGTTTTAAACTTAGCACCTACGAAACGTCCATAAATCGGCTCTTTGTAGAGTAAGAAAATATGGCAGATGCAGAGTGTGAAATTGTTGAGTTAAAAAAATAGAGAGGCTTTCAGAAGAAAATCAAGTTGAAGAGAATAAACCACAAGTGAAAAAAAAAAGGCGCTGTGAACAAAAATTCTGATCAGACTATCACAGAAAGTGTAATTATCTGTGCCCTAGCAGAAAAGGGGAAACCTTTGTTTTCTGCATAGCATGCTAACTAGACTTTAAAGTTGCACATAGTGGACAATAGACATCTTGAAACCGCATCGCATAAAAGCAACGTGACTTCGTGCAAGGGAGAAAGGCAGCTTATGGCCTGTTATCAGCCAAGAAGGATTCTGAAACAGATGAACTTCTGCTACATATCACAAGTTCTATAGGCAGCTATGTGTTCATTTGATAGCTTTCAACAATCTACCTTTGGCTTGTGCTGACAAGTTTCCTAATGTTTTCAAGTGTATGTTTCCAGACAGCAAAATTGCTGCTGGTGAGTGAGTGTCTTCATTTTTTTATTTTTATTATTAGTTTTGGCATTCTTCTGAATAGGGACCTCTAGTCTTTATCTTATTTTTATGGAGTGAAAGTTACAGGAAAGGTTATTAATAATTATATTTAATTAGCCTTCTACTCAAGTTAGGCTTAGTATTCCATATACCAGCAATTCTCTCTTTGTTTTTTTTCTTTTTTACAGTAAGAGTTAGGATTAGTGATAATTTAAGGAGTATGGTTATGCCTATAGCCAGTAGTAGAGTATTACGAATCCTTCCAATAACCATAATTCATAGATCCAAGACAAGACCATAATTTTATGGATTACCCCTAGTCCTAACAGTAATCTCCAAAATTATTATTCAAGTGATACTTTTTTGGTATTTTAAATGTTTGAAATAGGCCTTTGATATACTAATTGGTCTGTGAGTGAGAGTGGGGTAGGTAGGTCTGCCGTTTAAACCAAAAGGACAACACGGATCTTGGCATTGGAGAGGAAGCACAGAAATTTGTTTCAAAGCCGGAAGAAAATCACTTAACAAGAATCCATACTTCACAGCCTTGTCATTGGCAATGAGAGACATTCTGACTGTACCCCACAGTTCTGCACACTGCGAGAGGATCTTCATGTGTAAGAAAAAACAAGACTGACCAGCAATGCTTCTTTGAATCACAAAACACTTGAAAGTCTCCTTTTACTGAAAGATGAAAACCACCCTGTTCCAACTGTTGAAAAGATGGAAAAGAGGGCATTGCAGAACTTAAAATCTACATATGCCAACAGCTTGAAGAACTAAAGAACTACCATAACAACATTGTGTGTATAATGTATAGTTTTGTTTTCATGTAAAGTATATCATTTTATTTGTATTTATATTGTTAAACTTGGCTTGTAGGTATAAGAACAATAAACTTTACTGTATTCTTGTAAAAGTGAAGATCATGATTCAGTACTTAAATGCATGAAATGTGAAGATCCTTCTTCAAATGAAGTCTAAAGAAATAACTTGACCAATGTATTCCTAAATAAAACTGCCTGACACTTGGTGTGCACAACAAAAATTAGTCTAAAATAAAACATTGGAATGGAGACTAAACAAAAAGTAGACAAATCATAGACAAATGTTGAGCTTTACACATAAATCATTACATTATTGATAAGTTCATTTACAAAAATTAGCATTATTTGTTATTATATTGCATTTATTTTATATTATTGGTATTTCTATTAAAATGCCAATTCTGCATAGAATCTTCTGCTTTTGGATCATTGATCTTATGGTCTGCTGAGGAATCGGGTAGGCAGGTCTGCACTATATTCATATAGTACACCATAAACAGTTTTTATGCAATAACTATTTTGGTTATTGCATTCATTTATTATGTATTATTTTATTTCTGTTATATTGCTTTATTTCTTTCATGATTAAGACTGTTGTTGGTTTTACTTCATTTTGATTTACTCATGGTTTCACTCCACTGTTATTTATTTTGTTATAATTTTGTTCTGGGGGGTATTTTAACATCAATTTACACCAGACCTGGGCAAACATTTTAGCAGAAGGGCAAATATAAGAACAGGCCACCATATAAATATACGTTGTTTCAATAAATTTTATTTTTAATTAAAAAATAATTATAAATAGAACATTAAATATAAACACATTGGAAAAGCTAAAGTAATTGTCTTATTTATAATTTGTTAATAGCAAATTCTACCAAGAATACACACGCAAATTATTTTAATAAAATCAATATTTTAAAAGTTAAACAACATCATATAAGTGCTATTCTAATTTTATATGTTCGTGATCCAGATACCTTAGCATATAAACATGGAGTGTGTGTATCCTTTTTAAAAAATACAAAAATATATAATAAAATGAATGCAATTTGTAAAATCTGTCATAAATTTTTCACTGTCGGATTAAATTTTGTAGTTGAGATCCTTAAAATTGATTGTAAATGTCCACCTGTTAATGTTTGTTCATAAGAAGCTTTTATTAAGATTCATAAATGAAAATTGCTCGCATATATGTAGATTCTAAAATAACCAGCATTTGTTTAGCAAATTTTTGAAGGTTTGCAAATTTGTTTGGATGAAGAGATTTGTAAATTGTGCATATTTCTTCACGATGATGTAATTCTCTTAAAGCAGGATTACACTGAAAGTCAATAAATTCAGGTTGAAGTTAACTTGGTGTGCTATCACTCAACTGAAAATGGTTCTTGAACGATTGATAACTTCAATTTTGCGGGAACCACCAAATCTCTGGGAAATTTTATCATTCATAGCATTGACCATGTTAATTTATTCCTCAGATTTATTTTCAGGTACAGTCAGTGCTTGTATAATGGAAAGTGATCGTTTAGATCCTATACTTGACAAAGAACATTGCCTAAGCTTAGCCATCGAACTTGACTATGATATACTCAAGTTTTTAAGATCTGAATACTCAAGTTTTTAAGATCTTGAAGCAAACTTATGAACTGAAAGTGATTCAGGCCCAGATTTATCAGTGTAATAATGCAAAATGTGATGTGTTCTACATGTAGCACACTTTTTACACATTACTTGGTGAATAATACAATGTTTGGATTAAGTTTGTGATTAAGATATTTTTCATGAACTTCATTCTGTATTAACATTTTTGGGGCCAGACTATGTGCTCTATCGATTGTTACACCTACCATTTTGTTCCATGGCAAGTTATATTTTACTAGACAGTTCTCAACTTTATCAAATATTTTGGTTCCAGTTGTTTGATCTTTCAAAGACTCCATTGACAAAAGTTTTTCAATAATTTCAAAGTTAGGAGTATATGCATGTATGAAAATTAACAACTGTGCAATAGCTTTTTGATCAGTACTCTCATTGAGGGCAAAGAGTTCTATGGTTATTGATTGTAATTCCGAGAGTTGCTCATTAACATTTTCATTGATACATTATTCATCGTGTTATAATTCGCCAAGGTAAATTTATGTTCTATGTCAAGACATATGATTCTACTAGTTTTAATCATACATTCTTTAATAAATTTCTGGTCAAAAAAGGGTTTATTGCTTTTAGCAATTTTATGAGCAGTGACAAAACTTTCTTTGATACATTCAATTCGTCATGTTATAATTCACCAAGGCAAACTTACACTCACAAATTTATGTTCTATGTCTTGACATATGATTCCACTAGTTTTAATCATACATTATTCAATAAATCTCTGGTCAAAAAAGAGTTTATTGCTTTTGGCAATTTTATAAGCAATGACAAAGCTTGTCTTTCTTTATAGCTGCTGCTTGTTCTGTTTTTTAACACACAACCATTTTTCATTGCGAGGACAAATTTGAATTAATTTATTTCCTGCTTTCCTTCTGGCTTCTGGAGTTAAGTCAGAACCATATTATAGTATTCTTTTAACACTAATAAACTATACTGACAAATTAGGAGGATGGCTTTGTTCTTTACTTCAAAAATAGTTTTAAAAAGTAGTTGGTTCTCCATTCTTCATTGAAATCATGTCTTCCTGGTCGATTTTTTTCTATTCATTTTCGTGAGCAGCCAGTTAGCCCAATATCAAATGTAGTTTTCAGTCAGTCACAAACTCTGGAATTGTAGTACTGTGGAATGGATCAAAGTGGATATTAAACTAAAGGAGGAATTTTGCTATGCCAGTAAATCTGAAGGACATGAACTGATTGACATTCGAAATGGACATTCACTTGCTAACACTTTCACTTGATTTCATATCTGGTGATTTGTAATTCTTGCAGATCACTGTTTGGGGAAACAAGTGAGCATTGTCTAGGCTAGGGAATGTGTAACTTGATACTTGGTTAGCAGTAGCTGTGACAGACTATGATTGTTAACTTATATTCTACTAAGAGAAAAGATGCTGACAAAAGTTGGTGCATCATAACTATGTACTATATATATATATATATACGTGGGTATCTTTACTCCATCACATATTTGTTAATTTATTATCAGTAGCTTGCAGGTCGCATAAATTTTAGTACAGCTCCCTTGTGATGAACTTCAAGATGATAAATATTGGCACTGTACTTGTAGTGATGTACATGCTGTTGTTGATTATTATTCTTGCCCTTTCCCTCACATTTTGGGGGCATAATTACTGTACTGTCCATCCAAGTAAAATGGGCCAGGTTTGTGTAATAGAGAATGAATTATAGGGAAAATGGTTGGCTCTGAATCAGCTGGAGAAGGTGATTGCATAGGTTTATTTGCAACTGTTTTTTTCTTGAAAAACATGATGATTGACAATTATTGCTACTGTGGCATGAGTTCAAACATTTCTTGGTATGATTTTAAATTGTCCATAATACCAAATGTTATTTTTACTCAGAAATTAAATAATTAAATCATTCACTTGTTTCTGCTTTGGCTGAACATCCGATGAAGTATATGCTGTTAACATTTTATTCTTTGAAGACAATACTAGAATTATACTCAGAGTGGCATGATGCTGACACTTTGAAAGTCATGCAAGAAACTGAGACCAGCTGAAGGAATAGCAGATTCAAATCTTTCAGCTCACTGCTCACTCCAAATTTTTTTCTTCCCAAGCATGCAGTGTGAATTTGTGCAAGTTGAGTGACACCACTGTGAATTGCTCGTAAACATAATTTAGAAAACTGTTGAATTTTTTTTTAAATACCTTTGAACCTAAATCCCTCCAAACCTTTTAATTATAACTTAGATCAGATTCTTTAAAGACAGAAGTCTCTTTATGCTGATATTGTTTTTAAGATTAAGTGGCGAATAAAGGATTATATGTTGAAAAGAAAAAAGAAAGAAATGTCGTAAACATTAAAATTATATTGTTTTATAACAATTTTTTTTCAGACTTAGGTTTTCAGAATTCTACTAATGTGGGCCCACCAAGAAACCCTGTCAATTCTCTAGCTTCTCTCAGTATGCAAGTGGCTGCCAGGCCTCCTGCCCCTAATGAACGTCTTGGCAACAGAACAAGTTAGTTTGTGAACTTCCATCCATTGTGTTCTTCTCTCAATTACCTAACTTGCCAGCTCAAAATCATTTATCAGTTTACATGTTGATAAGTGGGTTACATATCAGTCATCAATTTGATGATTAGCTATGTAGTAATTTTTTAATTTTGTATGAATGTAGCAGACAAGACTGGAAACAAGTTTCATAGTATATTTCAGTAATTTGTTGGCGTTTCTATGAATTTGACAGACTAGAATGCAATCTAGTTTCAAAGCAATTGCATTATGATTCTTTTAAATATATTTGTGTTTAAATGTATTTAGTTTTCTTTTTCTGTCAGTTATTAATTAAATTTCATCAATTTTTTTCTAAGAACCCAACAAAACAGTAACTTAATTTTCAACACTTCTTCATATGAAATTTCATAACTATTTTATGATGACTTTCAAAGGCTGTAATTTAGAGATTTTAAATAATAAATTTATTTCTGCTACACATTTAACATATAAATAAGACTAAATAATGTTGTCTTTTTAAAAGTAATAAAAATTTTGTTATTTGTGTTATTGCCTGAGAAAAGCTGGCTAAAGTCACTATAATTAAAGTAATGTAAAGTTTAAAAAAAAATCAATTTTGGGATTACTTTAAAGTAACCCTTATTGATTATTATTTTTCAATAATCCAAGGGGTTTATGAATGAGAGATTTTAGCTTTTTAAAGCATAAATGGCTACTGGGGGCAGTGTGTGTGTCAAATCTTTGATCCATCATTGGACTATTTTGTCCCTATTAACACGTCTGTTTGCATGGTACTTTTAGCGATCGGAGGTGCACACATGTCACCTTGATTGAGAAGGCTCTTAATTTCTATTTATAATACATAGGACATGTGGCTATGCATGAATCGGACACAAAGTTGCCTTAAATTTATTGTTATGGTGCTTCACCTTCTTCGTTCTGACTTTGGCCCACGTGTTTTAAAAATAAATTTTAGGATTAAAACTTTATTTTTTTAGTGTGCAGTTGTGATTTATTTATGGTAGTGCAGAATCTGTCTACAAAATGTTATAATTGCAAAATTGTGCTATCTGGGGTGTAAATTAATTCATTTTAGAAGCTAGATATTGAGTTGATACCAACCAGAAGTAAACTTCAATGGCATGTACCACTCATGTGTTGTCTGCTGCATTATAGCTAGACTGCTGAACAGAAGTGTTTTAGACAATAATGACATTTCTGATGTACAGCAGTGATGATGAAAATATTCAAGCAACAGATTTGTGCAATTTTATCTGTTGTCATTGGGGTAGACCTACAAATGTCACCACACTTGACTGTGACACTGCCTGCTTAGCCAGAACTGTCATTCAATCAGTTTTAATTATTCGTCTGTTGTTGTTAACCTAAATAATTTTAGTAACATTTATTATACCTCAAGATCTGTTTTTCAAAGGTAAATTAAAGTTATTAAAAATGCTTAAATGTTAAACAGTAGGCCTACTTACCTTAATAGCTTAATACTTGTCACTATCTAAACATTCTATCATTTTTATGTGCATGCATGCAACAATACAAACCAAGATTTGATTAAAACATCTTTTGTAGGATAATATTTGATCAGATTGATATAGGCCACTTCATGTTATATATAGTAATATACCTACAAATCGGAAAAGTTTTACCCTGTATAAATAAATTTGTGGATAAATAAAAATGTTCTTCTTTCCTTGAGGATGTAATTCAGACATTTTGGAAGTTAGTTGCACTAGTCAGTTCCCATAGAAAATTCTAGTTTTCTTGAAATAAGCATGTAAATATCATCATTTCTGTTTGTATGATTTCTCCTCTTTAATAGTTCGGGGGGGGGGGGGGGGGGGGGAGGGTGTACTTAAAAAATGAAGACGTAAATTTTTTTTTGTCTGATAAACTAAATTTTAGTAAATTAGAAAAATCCACTTTTCAATTATTTTCACTCTAGCCAACTTTTTGCAGGCAGTAACACATTTATCTGTTAGTGACGTGTTCTTTATTGGTTACTTCATAATTAATTAAAATGTCATTAGATATACAAGGAAAGATTTTTTTTATGTTGGAGTATTTGGCTAAATATTTATGGGTCTCTATTCATATTTGGCTAAATAGTTGAAACCACTATTAAGTACAGTCCTGATGATAATAAAACAAAATCTGAAATAAATCTAAAAATTATTTTTTCACATGTCTTCTATCATGCCAACTTCCATTTGGGATGATTAATCAACTGTGGTATTTTTAAGCTAATAAAACATGTTCCTGTTTAAATGTTTAGAAAGAAAGGGAAAGGAAGGAAGTAATATATTGGTTCTGGATCGAGTTGCTTCCTTTGGAGGTTTGTATATATGTCTTGGTCTTTAGCCAGTTGCAAAACTGATTGAATGAAGGTCATAGTTCCAATGTTCTGCTGCAGAATGTTGAAAGTTAAGAGTATTTTTGATGACATAACTCCCGTGAAATAAAAAGTTTTAAATTAGATATATCTGTACTGGGCAATTAGAACAGCTCTTATTGCTTTGAAATAAGAAATTGTTGTTTACTTCTTTATGCACTTGAATTTCTGTAGCAAATCCTGGCGCACCACCACCCAGTGACATGTCAAGTATATTTCCTGAAATGCAGCAATCTTTCAGCAAAGATGTAGAGGACCGAGCAAACAGCTACTTCCAACAGATATATAACCAACCCCCATCTTCCACTATGAGCATCGATCAAGTGCTGGACCTTCTCAAGCGCTTTAAGGACTCTCAGAACAAGATGGAAAAGGTATGTTGCCTATGAACAGTATATAAATAGGCAGAAAGGAATTTTTTTTTCTGATTCAGTTTATAATATCAAGCTTGAATGTATTAGTAACATAAATGCAAATTGGAAAAAATAAAATTAAATGTTCTTTTTATTTGTGTGTTAAATTTTGGTGCTCTAGTTTAAAAATAATTCCAATACGGAAGTTCATTTGATTGTGTCTTTGGATTCTTAGATTAAAATCAAGTAAGTCCCTTTAGTCAATAAAAAAAAAAAAAAACTTGATCAACAGTTTAATATAGCTGCTGTGACTTTTGTCTAAAACATTTTTATTCAGATTAAAAACAATCTTTATTAGGGTGTAACTTGATTGTGTCTGAAAAATTATTTTAATATATCTAAAAATCTGCTTTTGAAAACTTGACATTTCTTGTATGTTTTTTACTCTCCTGCAGGATGTATTTGCCTGCATGTTGCGCAACCTTTTTGAGGAATATCGTTTCTTTCCAAATTATCCAGAGCGTGAGCTGCAGACTACAGCAGTTCTGTTTGGTGGCATTATTGACCAAGGAATCGTAACGTAAGGGCATTGTAGGAACATTGTTCTTTGTTTAACATTTCAGAACCAATTAAAATTGGATAACATAGTTTGGGAGGATAGAATGTTGCATATAAAATGTTTAATTTGGAAAAATAAACCTTAATAAATGTTTATAATGTTGTAACATTCTTTTTATTCTTAGATTTTATGAAAATATTCACATTTCTACATTTTCCATGGAAAAACAAAAAGTTGTCAACCTTAATAAAGCAACAAATTCTATAATTCTTTACAGAAACAAATAAAATAAATTGAATTATATTCACTGGTCTGTTTTGTTCAGCTGCGTCCATTTTCATATTCTGAATTATATGATCTTTACCGAGTTTTTTCCCAAAAAACAAATCCCAAGGTTAGGGAAAGACCTTTCATTCAAGCCTAGTAATTGTGTACTTTTGACCATTTTTTAACAACGAAAATTGCAGATTTGTTGCCGAAGTTCGCTTTAAAACTAATTTTTTAAACGTATACAGGAAAAAACCACACCGGCATATAGCGCAATAGATGCAGCATTTAATTATCTTCATTTGGATACCAAATATATGTGTGTAGTATGTTTGTGGGATTTAAGCAGAGGTAAGAAACAAAGTATATCAAAACGCGCATTCTGTTAAGTCACGTAAATCAGCAGGATAAAACTCAACACGGGTGAAAAATTAGTCAACTTTATTCAATCAGCATAGTTTCCACATACAAACAGGACATACAAATTTACAATTATAAGAAAATAGAAACATTAAGCTTGATTTTGAATGTTTGTTTGAATTAAACAATGCTTTGGTTGTTGAGAAATCAGTGAATGAAAAGTAACGAAAATGTGCACTTTTACAAAAGTATAGCGTCTGGCGAGTGACATTGCCGGTACCTATTGTAACCCTATTAGTAATTTAACATATGTAACAAGTTAAAGATTCTGCCTTCTGTATCTTCACTGTACTGGTTGTCTTTTATTTTCTTTAAAACAGAATGGTGAAAGAAGAAAGAAAAAAATTAAATTATCAACTTACATAGTTAAATTTTATAAGTTATCTTTGTTATGGAAAAGCCATATTTTATTTCTTTAGTTTTTATTTTTTAAAATATTTAACTATATAAATTACTTCTTTTTGCAGTGAATGAGTACAGTTACTGAATATATTACTCAGTAAATGATCAGGCGGGAAGTTGATATATAAAATTGTGGCAAATGCACTGAAAAAACACAGCCCAAACTTACTTAAGCTTACTTATGATAATACTTCTTTTGATGCATATGATTTGTTTTAACATAACAGATATTGGACACTAGGCATTGCTCTTCGTTACATCTTGGATGCTCTCCGCAAGCAGCATGGAAGCAAGATGTATTACTTTGGTATCACTGCATTGGACAGGTTTAAATCCCGGTTAGTAATATTGTATAACTTTCACCTTACTCTGTTCAACAGTCCCTTCATATTAACCTCATCTGCATCTTCCTTTCATTTTGGATCCTTTCATGCCAGGGGTTTTGTTGTGGGTTTGGTTTGGGTTTTTTTGAGGATGGAGGGTTGGGGCTTTATTTTTTCAAAGGACAAAGTTATTAATTGACATCTTAAGTCTTAAAAATTATGAGACTTTTAGAATTTTTCTGAAAATATTCACAGATATGTTTCAAATCAGAGAATTTCTTATTTCCATTTATTCTTTGCCTCTTTGTAATTGTTGATTCAGCTTTGAATGGAAAAGATTCAAATGTAAGTTATAATAATTTTTAATATTATTCCAAATATAATTGATTTTTTAAAATGGGGAATACATATTAAAACTAACAAATGGAAATGGTCACCTCTACCAGTCATAAAGAAGGAAGAAAAACTACAAATTGTTAAATAAACACCTCTCTTTTATTTGCCAGATATAATCATTGTTACACTTTATTGAATTGTATTGCAAAATTCCACATAGTATATGTTATGATTTATTTGTGTGTGTGTGCATAATATTGATTTTAATAATATCAAAAGACTTTGATGTATATCATGGAAAGTGTCATACAACAAAGTATTTATCTATGATCTTTGAAGTTATACTGATATATGCTGCAATCATCAAAAATGGGGGCGGGGGGGTTTAATATATATATTAATACTTTTTAAAATAATGAATATTGCACCAAATGAGAATAAATATTTTTCATGACAGACATTTAGTAATAGTCAACTATTATTGAGTTGAAGCAAAAATCTATGGTAGTCATGCATACAGGTTAAGTGTTATTTCATTTGACAATTTGAAGAATTTTATCATTTAAAAGCACAATGAATTCTGCATTTTAAGATTACATACAAAAAAAATTTCTGCATACATGCTAAACAAATACATAATAAAGCTTAGAGAATAAATCAATTATTATTTCTGCAAAATAAAAAAGTATGACTGATTTCATTTTATAAGTTTCAGAAAGAAATTTAATAGAGGCTATTTCTTTTGATGTTCAAATTTCAGTCTCTGGTACAGAATAAACATTTGTGATCACACATTTTCAGTTTGATTTTAGTCCAGTTACATCAAGGAGACAGAAAATAATTTTTACTAACCATTTTTATTGCCAACAGTGCACCTAAATAGTAGGACTGCTTTCAACTTGGCCACTTGTAGACAAGAAAGAATCTCTCTTTTACTCCATTCAGTAAGATGTAAAATGGCATTCCAATGTAGTGGTGATGGGAGTTTAAATAGTATTTTCTGTGGCAATAGAAGGATTGAAAATTATGTAATCAATTCTTAACAAATATAAATATTCAAAACTAACTTCAAAACAGTAGTATTTATGTATTCTTGCTTGGGATTTAGCTATGGTTTTTTTCATACATCAGCTTACTTGAAGTTTAATTAAATGCATTATGGGATGTGTGAAACATTGGTATTAAGCTGAAAAAATTATGTCTGAGCTAGGTTTTCTAGGTTTTAAAATGATTGATTTCACTAAATATTTTTGTTCTCTAATTTTCACTAAAACAAAGTAGTGGGAGATTTTAAGGCTACTGTTATATGACAGAAAAAATTGTGAGGCTGGTACCATATTAGAATCTTGCTAAACCAGTTAGGGACAACAAAATTTAGATATTGGGTTTCAAGAACATTATTTTAAAATTACTTTAACCAAAATCCAATAACTTCTATCTGACTTCACAATTCCTAGAAATCAAGAGTCAGTCAGTTAGAAATCCATACTCTTTGTACAATACATCTGTAATTAATTTGATGAGTTGCAGATGAAAATGTCTGATTAATATTGCTATTAAAGACACTGAAAGTAAAAACACTCTTTCTGTACTGACATTAATATCTTTACAGATTGAAAGACTATCCACAATACTGTCAACATTTAGCAGCTATTCCTCACTTCAGCCAGTTTCCACCACATCTTGTTGAGGTCTGTACACATTATCTCATATCCTAGTGTAGTAGATTGTAATTGTTATAAAATATTGATCTATATCTATCTTAAATTCTAGCATAGCAGATTGTAATTAATTGTTATAAAATATTGATCTATTTTTATCTTAAATTCTAGCATAGAATATTGTGATTATTATAAAATACTGATATGTTTGCTGAGTAGACCCTTGGTTTACTTATTTGCATTTGTACTTATTTTTGGTCTCCTAACTCAGTATTCATAGTGGTCAATTTCATACCATGTTGATTTGCTGTTATTGATAATATGTTAATTGTGTTCCAAAGGCTTATGACAGTGATAAAAATGAGTAATGAAATATTTCCATGCTTTAGATTTAAAAAGAAATAATCCTCATTCTCCTGAAGTTTCTCTCTTCAGTCAGGGTGGTGATCAGTTTAAGTATTCTCTTTCAAATGAAAAATCAGAGAAAAGACAGTAGAATCTCCACTAGCCATATGTTGGGTACTTGCAGCAAACAACATTTAGATTTTTTGTGCATAAATGGTTCAACATTTAGTGACTTTAAGTTTGTGCACAAATTATTTTGTTTGGTTGCATAGCAGATAATAATATTTTCCATGATAGTAATTTACTAATTCATGAATCTGTTTAAATTTTTAAATTTCTATGCATTGCACGCGCGCGCGCACACACACACACACACACACACACACACACACACACACACATTCCATAGTGCATTTTATATTTATTGACATCCTCAAATAAATGCTTCCAACATGTATTCTCAAAGGAATGATTGCAGCAGAGCAAGATTGCTAGAGCTCAAACCTTATTTTTCCATGAGGCATTGTTCCTATGTTAGTGGTTTTTAAATTTGTAGAAATCTCTAGAGATATAACTTTCTCAAATATGTAATGCTGATATTTAAAGTTTCTTTTTATCTGTAGGGGTTTAAAAAGATGAAATGGTTAGATGTACTTGCAGATCTAAAATTTGATGCAGTTTCCCACAGACGTTTTGAGCTATTGCCATTTTTACAAATACTTAATAAGAAATGTATCTTCTTTGAATTTTTTTAACAGTATATTGAGTATGGAGCTCGATCACAAGAACCACCCCAAACTCCATCGGCCTCAGTGGACTCATCAAGAAGTATGACTCCTAGCATGGCTCTAACACCTGGGACTGGAGCACCACCTGTTAACCCTCCACGAAGTACACCACTTGACATGGGTTTGGGTCCAAACCCTCTCGGAAGCTTAGGCATACCAGGGAATCAAAGTGGAGTAAATGTGGTGGCATCTGCACCTCAGGCTCCGCCAACACAGACTCCCACTTCACAATCTTCCACTTCACAGCCTCAGGCTTCAGTCACTACAGCTTCTGGTGGTACTATTACCAATCGACCTTTTCCTAAGGTAAGACTATAGAAATATATTTATTTAATAAAACCAAAACTGAAAGTCATCCAGTTTATTTTTTTTACCTGTATGAGATACAGTGTGCACACAAGCAATAGAGCCCACCCGTTAAAGGGAGATTAAGTGCTGTCCTAAATATATTTTTCACTTGATCATTTTATCAAGTATGTTCCATAGGAAAGACAGTCGGTCATGATATTAACAAGTAACTCAACAGATGTGTTCCATAGGATAGATAGTCAGTCATGATATTAACAAGTAACTCAACAGATATGTTCCATAGGAAAATCAGTCAGTCATGATATTAACAAGTAATTCAACAGATATACTCCATATGAAAGACAGTCGGTCATGATATTAACAAGTAACTCAACAGATATGTTCCATAGGAAAGATAGTCAGTCGTGATATTAACAAGTAACTCAGATATTTTCCATAAGAAATATATACATGATGCCAACAAGTAAACAGGTAAAAGCAAGGCAAGGATATCTATCAGCTGGCCAAAGAAAGAAAATATATATCTTACCACATAACTTGGAATGAGCAACCAACATTAGTATACAAAAACTTGAAAGAAACCCTTATTTTGCATATTGCACAGCCATGGCAAAGCAACACAAACTTACTAAAGCTGCAAAAATTAAATAAAAATGTAATTTTAAAAAACGTGATATTAAGGGAAATTGTTCTATGATATATGGTGAATAATTCCTTGAGAATTTTTATTGTGTCTTATTGAAGATCTAAGTGATACTGTGATTGGTTTCATGTTGAATGCGTTACTGCAGTATGCATAACTGCTTGATACCACAGCATTTTACTTAACAAAAACTTTGTTGGTAAAGTGGTTAATTTGAATTTTAATTGTTAGTAGATAACTGACTTTTATCATTGTTTGGGGTTTTGCAGACATCCATTGCTACAGCTACCAATATAGACACTTTGCTAGCTGGGCAGGGTAAAGAGGAGATATCTGTGCCACCAGAGTCCTTGCAAGATAAGGTCTTCTTTATCTTCAATAATCTTTCCCTGGCCAACATGACACAGAAGGTATCTTTAGATTGTTAATTCCTCTTCACAAACCCTTATTCATATATATTGTGCCTGTAGTAACAAATGCAAACTATATATTCTTTAAAACCCAACAAATTACTGTTAATATAAAAGTGGTCTGTTTTTTATAGTAATAATGGTGATTTATCAGAGAGTTTATATATATTTAAAAGTGGTCTCTTTTTTAATAGTAATAATGGTGATTTATTTGTGTTTGATAATATAAAAAGAGATTTAATAGTAATAATGTTGATTTACTAGAGAGTTTGATATATTAAAAAAAAGATTTAATAGTAATAATGGTGATTTACTAGGAAGTTTGATATATTAAAAAAAGATTTAATAGTAATAATGGTGATTTACTAGAGAGGTTGATATATATAAAAAAAGATTTAACAGTAATAATGGTGATTTACTAGAGAGTTTTATATATAAAAAAAAGATTTAATAATAATAATGGTGATTACTAAAGAGTTTGATATATATATAAAAAAAGATTAAAATGCTTTACAATAAATAGTCCTTGGAGTGTTTTGCAGAAACTTAAACACTTCTTTGCAAAATAAATTGGCATTAGTGGACATTATTAATTTTCTTTAATGAAAATTGTTCAAGTATTTATTGTGAGGGACTTTTGTGTAGTAAAAAGTAATAATTTCATTTAGATCATTGACACTGGTTTAAAGCAATAAACAAACAAAAACATGGTAGATGTACACTCACTTAGACATAAAAGAAATCAAAGGAGTAAAAAAAATTTATGTAATTTCATTGGATTGAGATATAAGTCTAAATATTTATAACTGCCAAGAGAATTTTGAAAAAGTAAGTAGCAAGAAGTGAATGTATCTTACAAGGAAAGATTCAACAGATCCTACTCTGGAAAGTGGGGAAAGCATTTTTAGTTAATATCATGATTTTTATGTTAAATAATTATTTTTTTCCTCAGGGTGAAGAGTTAAAAGAACAGGTGGGAGAAGAATACATTCCTTGGGTATCTCAGTACCTTGTCATGAAACGAGCCAGCATTGAACCCAACTTCCACACACTGTATTCCTGCTTTGTTGATGTTCTGAAGATACCAACTCTTACACAAATGGTCATTAAAGAAACATACCGCAACATCAAGGTAAACTTTCAGGCAGCATTTACAAAACAGTTATAGAATTAAATTTGATTATTTAACTTAGATATGTTGGAATTATTTACTTGTAAATAAGTAAACCTTGTAAACCTGATAGTTTGTAGAAGGATATAATGTTATAATTATTTTTTTTTACGATTTTTTTTTTTAAAGGTGTTGTTGCGAAGTGACAAAGGGGTGGCAAACTTTTCTGATCGTACTTTGCTGAAAAATCTGGGCCACTGGCTTGGCATGCTTACACTTGCCAAGAACAAACCCATCCTTAAACTTGTAAGTGGAAAATTTGTTCTGTTTATGGATTGAGTATTATTTGACTGAAATTAAATTGTACAAGGTCTGTATACACAGGGTGTGTAGTAAGTCCCTGTATACCAGCCAGAAGTGTACTTGGATTTAGCATTGAGTATTACTTGACTGAAGTGAAACTGTACAAGGTCTGTATACACAGGGTGTGTAGTAAGTCCCTAGTACCAGTCAGAAGTGTGCTTGAAGGAAATGGAATGATTCAGGTGGTTCCATTTGCATGCCCTGTGTGGCATATTTTGTCACACATTTTAGGTGGTGTATGTAGCTTTAGTGACACAATTTCTATCAACTGATTACCACAAGCACCAAGTACCCACAACTTAATCAATCGTGCTGTAAACAGTTACTTCTTTGACTTTGTACTTCCAAAAAGTGTTCTAGGACTTCTTGCTCATCCTGTGTATATTATGTATAATTCATCTGTGAGTAATACATTTATTCCATTACAATTTATAAGCAGATATAGAATTGGCTTTTGTTGAGTAGTAAATTAAGAAAATTTTGATGAGTTTCCTGTTATTTAGACATGAAAAACTTTTCTGTGGATTTTAATTAACATTTTTGTAAATTAACATATGCAATAATTACTTTGAAATTTCAGTCTGTATAAAATTATTCCTAATAAAATATTTTAAAGAGTTTTAGTCCAAATGAATTGTATATAAATTTGTTATTATAATGTTGTATAATTTACTTATTTATTACTGCACTGTTTAATATTGTTATTATACTAAAGCAACTTAACATGAATGTAAAAAAGCATGAAAAAAATAATCACAGCTTAACCCATATATATCCTTAATTTATATACAGCTTTAATTACATTTCAATATTTTTTATTTTGCATTATACTTAATTTATTTATTAATCTTATACTGTTGTAAATTTTTTATTATTTTTATAATTATTTATTTTCTTTTAAATTATAATTAGTGTGTATTGATAAAAAAGCAATATGTTTTATAAAGTTGTGATTTTGTTTGTATTTATTTGTACCTCACCACAAGATTTCAATATATGCATTTTATCAAATTGATAATAAACACATGATATGAATGTGACCAGACTAAAAGTCCAAACATTGCTTTTTTTAAAAACTTGTCTTTTGTTTTTTTGCTTTTAAATACAAGTTAAAATTTACATCATGAATTAGAAATCTATTTGCTAAGCATTCAAATATTTTAGTTTAATTAGAGAGGTTAATCATGATTGTTGCCGAATTAGATAAAGCCATTGGCATTGTCTGCTTCCATTGAAATTTAATTACAAATTTGTATGGTCAGTTCAGGCTGTTGAAGCATCTGAATGTATCCTTTTGAATTGCTTTCACTTTCTGTTTCATCATACTTGAACTGATAAGAATCAAGTCCTCTTTGTTAATAGATTTGAGATCTCTGTTGATGAACTTTAACACAATCTTTTGCCTATTTGGCTAGCCATTGCTGCAACCCATTTTTGGTTTGCCATAATGATATCACAAGCTCATGTGTTTCCACATACAAACTAACACATCATTTATTCATAACAGAATGACTAGATTTTATTGAAATAATAATTTTTGTTTTAAAACTTTATTTTAAAAGTTTATAGAAGCAATGCTTACCCTTTAACTCCAGGCTTTGTCTAAATATGTTTTCAGGACATTGATCTGAAAGTGTTGGTGTATGAAGCATACCAAAAAGGAGCCCAAGAGCTGCTTTATGTTGTACCTTTCACAGCTAAAGTTTTGGAATCCTGTGCAAAAAGCAAGGTAGATAAGCATTAATTACATACATTATTACAAATAGAGATTATTAATTAGATTTTTAGAAATAATCATTAACTCAGTGAAGTAGTATTTTGTTCACTGGATAATAGAAAGAATAAAATAATAATGAATACTTATTGGAATATTTAATTATTTCAGATTCTTAGACTTTAACAGTTATATTTGTAATAGAGAATATAGCAACAATAATGAGACTTGTTTTCAGAACACCAAGTTCCCATAATTTGTCTGCATGTTATTTAAATGATAGACCTCTTAGTGTTGTGGCTACTTCATTTGTATGATGGAAGCATTTGCTGGACAGTAACGTAGAGCTCTAGTTCAAGAGAAATTATTGTATTTAAGGTATGGGGTCATTCTGTCAAGTAAAATTGGCACACTAAGAGAAATCTTGTTCATAAATCTTTATAACACTAGCATACCTGCCTACCTTCCGCTTTTAGCGGAAGAATCTCCCGCTTTTACCTCGAATCTCCCGCTCTTCCGCTTCCAAAAGAAATCTTCCGCTTTCATTTTCATTTTCAATTTTTTTTTTTCACGATCGATTATGACAGGACGAAAACTTACCGTGCGTTCAATAGAGCTAACGGCGGCGTAACTCTAACTGCTTCTCTGTCGTCTGCTATGAGCTCTTCAGCATACGAGTCCTTTTCTAACACTTCCGGAATCTTATTCGTCGGCCGTTATTAATTTTAGTTGACAAAACAGAATTTCGCTCGTGAAATAAACATTTTCTTTAAATATTTTTTATGTTGAGAAGTCAGAGCTTAGCGGGATAAGCAAATTCGGTTCATAACGTTTTTACTGCCCGTTCGACCGATAGACGAAGTTCGCTTTTTCAAAATGGCGGCCACATAGCGATAGTATATGCGTGACAATTACGAAATATTTACTTTAATAAATAACATTCAACTTACATGTAAGACAGTCTATGCAATTTTCTTCAGAAATTATCCATCCAAAACGAGCTACTTTGACGAATTATATTGCAATGCTAGGAAAAAGATTGGCGTTTTCAATAACGGTAGGCCTATGTTTGAAACCGCATTGAGGTTCAAATAATCATTTTTCTAGAATCCGTTGTAATTATTCTTATATAATATGTAAGGCTTCAAAATTTATTTTAAAAAAAAAAGTGACACAAGTTTTAAAACAAAAGATCATCGGCGATAAATGATAAATGATCCTGAGTCAAATTTGTTTGAAAGTAATTTACGGAATTGTGAACATTTTGATTTAGTCGAATTTTTTATTTTAATCATTTCTGCTAAAAAAAATAATAAAAAATTAGAAATATATATAGGCCTATATATATACATGTATTTGTAAATTAGCCGTTGATATTTTGTGATTACGCAGTACACACATTATTATAATAGAATTTAAGGCATGATAATAAATACACATACATTGAACATTTGAAGACAAAAGAAATGCATAAAACATTAAAAATAATAATATTAATCATATCCAATTCTTAATTAACAAAGCATGCTTATTGAAGAATAATGTCTTTTTAATAACATTTTAAATGTTACAGGAAGACTTTCACTGTTTTTTCTCTAGTCTAATGGACATGTAAATTTAGAAAAATACAGGTGTTTTATATATTTAAATCATTTATAAATTAATATCTGAACCAGATATTCTAAAACTAATAACTGGTATTGCTTTCTCATAACAAAGAACATATATTCCAAATTTTATTAATGTGGATTGATAAATATATTTTTTTTAAAATTTCTTTGCAATATTCTGGTTCTATGTAGTATTAGAAAATAAAAAGACTGTACACTGAGGATGTAAAGGATAGTAATATATAGTATTAGTATATTTAATTCTGAGAGAGCTAAATGACTAAGAGCAGTCCAATGTAGTATGGATAGGGTATATTTATTTTTAAAAAATAAATCACTTGAACACTTTTAAAGTTCTGTAGTCTTTATTTTACTTTAAATGTGTTTTTCTCAAAATGACTTTTTTCCTCTGTTGAACTAAATGCTAAGACCCCTTTTGAATAGTTGTAATTATTCCATGTCCCTGAAATTTGGTATACTAGTTTCTCATACATAAAATTAAAAGGTTGTGCATGGATGAAAACCTATATGCCTTAGGTTTAAGTAAATTTTATTTTTTTAAATTCTACATGTTCTCCCAAAATATATATTTTAGATGGGTACAATAAAAAAAAAAATCATAACTTTTTTCTTAAAATTTTTCAATAGGCACATGTTCCTTTTTGTGGCTTGTACATTAGATAATAAAAAGTTAAATATATATTTTAAAAAAAATCCATTTATGAAATATTTAATGAATTTCTGTAAAAGTGAAAATCATATGATGCAGTACTTCAATGGCCCATTATTCTGAAATGTGAAGATCCTTCTTCAAATGAAGTCTAAAGAAATATCTAAATAAAACTGCCTAACACTTGGTGTGCTTGACAAAAATTCATCTAAAATAAACAGTGGAATGGAGACTAGACAAAATGTAGACAAATTGTTGTGCTTTGCATTAATCATTACATTATTGGTAAGTTTATTTACAAATATTAATATTATTTTTTTTATTTTGCATTTATTTTATATTATTGGTATTTCTATTAAAAAGCCAGACTCCGCATAAAATCTTCTGGTTTTGGACCAGTGATCTTCTGGTTTCCTAAGGTGGGGGGTAGGCAGGTCTGCACTAGAGCTAATTTAATATTTTTTCTTGTGATATAATCATTTGTACAAATAGGTGAAAATAAAAGCATCTATTGATATTGATTGAAGTGTTATTTTTAGGTTTTCAAAGCACCAAATCCATGGACTATGGCAATCATGAATGTGTTGGCTGAATTGCACCAGGAACAAGAATTAAAACTTAATCTCAAGTTTGAAATTGAGGTTTTGTGTAAAACTCTCGGGCTTGATGTCAATGATCTCAAACCTACATCATATCTTAAAGATCCCTCACGTATAGGTCTGCTTGAGCATCAGGTCAGTAAAACATCAACATTTTGCTGCATATTATGAATTGTTATTTTTTTATATAAAATAATATCTGTCTTCTTACATATTTTGGTTTTACACATTGTTGAAAGTGATATAAAAATATCTGCATTTATGATATTTCAGTAGGATCTCACATTTACAACTTTAGGAAATCATCTTAAAATGAAAGGGTCTTTCAGTGGAGATGGAAACCTCTGGTGTGAACGAGGTGGCAATGTTAAGTCAGGAGAATGAATTCATTGATTTATTTAATAAATTACAAACTTGATATAATTCATTAACTGTGAAATTGAAACCAAGTAAGTCTCCATTTATCTAAAGTAATTAAATTATCTGTTCTTTTAATCATTATTTTCTGTATCACACATAACATTTTTGTCATTTCTCATGTTTTCTGCCTCTTGTCTCTTCATTCTTCTGTCTGGCCAAAATACTGTGATTTTTTCTTTATTGGTCACACTTTGAATTTGATTTTCAAAGGACAGAATTTGTATAGTTTAGTCAAATATCAAGTCCAATCCTTCTTATTGCAATTTAGTAATTAAAAAAAAAAAAAAAGCATTTCAGAAGTATAATTCAGGACCAATAATTTTTGGGGAAGGTCATAATATTTTTTCTTGCAGGCTTAATATGATTTTAAAGATAAATTATGTGTTCTTTGCCAAAATAATTGTTATCAGCCAAGTATGTTTATGCACCTACTGGAAGATGGTCTAAGGAAAAGTAAATGGATGCACTTGTAAATGGTCTTTTCCATCACTTTTATTGTGATGTGCAGTAGTACCCTTAGACTGATTGAAGGGATCACCTCTTCCCAGAGCATAAACTGGGGGTGTCAGCTATCTATTGCAAGATGATAATCAGAATCTTTTAATTAGGCCTAATACATAGTTCCCTGGATAAATAACAGTGCATATTGTAGTGGGTGATGGAGCAAACTTGTTGAGTTTACTCATATCTATTACTGGCCACAATTTCTCTGAGGTTTTGGTACTAGAAGCAGTATAGATTAAAAATCTGAGTAGATTTCACTTCTTTCTCATTAGCATTTTATTGATAAGTGGAAGAACTTCTTCACTCCAGAATGACAGGTTTTAAACAATATGCTGTGCTTTATACTTCTATCTTTAAAAATGGTGGGGTATTAAATAAATAAGCCTGAATGAACTGTCTATAGTCATTCATTGCAGTGATCACTTTCCATGCTGTCACATGGAATGATAAGCAACTCCTCTCTATAAATAAGTAGTTAGGATCTGTTGAGTAGGGATGAGGCCTATCTCTATATAGCCTAGGGCATGGGACTGCTCTGATCATCTCCCTTATTTGAATTTGCATCAGTATTTTACTTTTGCTAATATCCAGTAATCAAATTGAAAATTGTCAGTCACTATGAACATCCTCAGCCATGGGAATAACACACTTTCACATCTTTCAATCATGAGGTTCAAAGGTGTAATAAATTCTGAATGGACCCAGTTCATATTTATGTTTGGGTCTTCTGCCTCTTACCTGTGTCAAACGTCTTCTGCCTTGCAGACCTTCAAAAGATAAAGGAGTAACTAAGTACTAGCATTGACAAAAATTACAGGTTTGTTCACTCTTGCAACATGTTCATTAAGGGGTGGAAATCAGAATATTCTTTACTGTATCTAGGCTATGACAAATATAATTAGTCATGATGCTATAAAGATCAATCAAAAATGAAGCAGCTCAGATGTCAGCCAATCCCCCTAAAGAAAATATGTTAGGTCCATAAATACAAGAAACGCTAAGCAGGAAAATAGAAGGCTGACACTCAAAAGAAATACTATAAAGCACAATTCTCACCCTACATTTACAATATATCTGATTGTGTACAAGGAAAGAAATTATTAAAATCAAGTATAAGGGGAAAGCACTCTGTCTGGTAGATGCTGTAAACTTTATTCCCCTTATCCCTAGGGGATGGTCCTGTATAACATTTCTGGGTTGTATGAAGAAAAATCATGGATATGGATACTCCTATAGTATGTCTGGTTGTATGATGGAGAAAGTCATTTTTAAGAAAAATAAGTTTTTTTCCAGAATGCTTATCAGATGCATGCATATATGCACACTCCCATTTCACCCCACTATTTTGTAGAGTGTTTCACAGATAGGCATGTAAGTACATGACTTCTGGCTAATTGGTAGACAGCCACGAATTAGTTTTTTTAGTTATCTCACTGGAAGTCTATATGGAGTCCTGGTGCGCTAATAATCGTCATGGTTATGTATGACCTCCTACTTTAAGTGCATCTGGTAAATATTCAGGAGAAACTTATTTGATTTTTAAAATTCCCTTTTTTCCACTCGTTGTCAATTCAACATTCTACCTGTAAATTTACAAAAATTATTTCTGCTTTGTTCTGCACATGCAATTCACTGTAATTAATTTTAATCTGTTTTCATTTCAAAGTTGGTACAAACTAATATTTCAAGGGTCAGTTTGTTACATTTCATTTGCCTATTAAAATACATATAAAGGTTATATAAATTAAACAGCATACAATATTTTACAGGAGTCTTGAGTAAATTATCTCTTGTGCTGTTTCTGAACACATTTTCTTGCCTTAGACACTGTGCTTGAAACCTCTGTGTAAAAGGAGATAATTCACTATTTTGTTTTGTTTTAAATATTTATTTTGACATTAAGCTTAACCAATATTTGTCCATGTTCAGTATCTGTCTCGACCCCAGCTGCCTGTCCCACCACCAAAGGAAAACCTACTACCACCTGAAGACCCCACACCTACACAACCCCCGCCTAGCCTTGGCATGCCTTTCCCCATGAGTCAGGTACATGTGCTGGTCTTTAAAATGCTTTTTATAACTGCACTGTCCATAAATAAAGATAGGCTGTTCTTTGAAACTGCTGTCAAAAGTGTAATATTTTTATTCTTAGTTTATTGCATGAAATAAGTTATTTTGCACTACTTGAAAGGTCAGTGTTTACTTAATAAATATCATTTAGCACAGAAGATAACTTTAGCCATGTTACACTTCTAGTACTTTCAGAATACCTTACCCCTTACAGACTTTTACTACTTAGTGTTGTGTCCTTTTAATATATGAACAATATTTTAACACCATAAACACTAATTATGTACTTTCATATTTATTAATTTAATAGCTGTAATTTATAAACCTAATTATTAATATCCACAGAAGTTCATTTCTTTTAAATTTGCCTCGCTTTCAGATGTGTGGTAAATTTTGTTCCTAAAGCATTATTATTTAGTTCCATAGCAGCAATATTAAAAAAAATCATATGCATTTATTTGGTAAAGTTATAAGTGTCTAACAAGTGTATCCAATTCACTGTTAGTATTATAAATAGGAGACAAAGAATAATGTATTTTTAAAATGAAGCATATGATGCTAATCATTTATCTCTTAATTCATAAGACAAAATAATCATTAAAGGCACATAAAAACATTTATAAGTAAAAATATTCTATGAATGAAAATCAGTAATGATAAATTTTGAATCATATACAGTTGGTTTAATCTAATATTGTAGCTTCATATTTATACTTAGAATAAAGAAAAATCGGACTAAGTATGAAAATACCTTTATACAAAAGTAGAATTCAATTAGGAGAAAAATTAATATAAGCATCAATGAGCATCAGTAGTTGTTTTATATGCATTTTTAGGAGTGAAGAAACTGACTGGTTCTTTGATGTTTATAGTAATAATACCTCATTGCTATGAATCTGTGGATATATTTCATTCACCATTATGGCCATTGTTCACCTGAGAAGCTTAAGGTATTGAAACATATCTCCCAGTGGATACATAACTGTCCAAGGCAAAGGATTCTATTATTTTTTCCACACATCAAGGATGACAATGATATTGTAACAGATAATACCCTCAAATACCTACATAAATATGCCCTCAGTCATTAATGATTAGTAAATTACAAAAATACTGTTTTATTTTACTGACATTTTGTTGCCTTTTTTTAAACAATAAACTACATACAAATAAAGGGGCAATTTTCACTATTTTGTATGCCATAGTAACAGTTAATATACTAAATATAAAGTTCAATTATGCTTTTCTTTCAGTATTTCTGTGCATATTTGTTAATTGTTATATGCAAACACACTAAAACAAAACAAACAGATGAATACCTTGGTGGTTACATTCCTGGAAAGACCATGTGGACATGAACCACAATATTTAATATTTAATAAGCCTTACCAGAATAATTGACTTAGATACACCAGACTTAAAATAATAAACAAATGCATTTAGTGCTGTGGGCTTACACTATATATATGCTATATATATACGTTTATATGCTATATAAATATTCAAAAACATAGATTCGTAGATTAAAATGATTTAAAAACCCTATTTAGTGTTTAATAAACATGTAAGTTATTAAAGCAGTGTATACATACAATACCAGTTTGGTAGTAAATCCATAGTGCCTTAGCCCATATCACAGGCCAATCAGTGGCACCATTTTCTGCATTTGGACTTCCATCCAGATATCTAAAGCTTTTTCCACTCTTTTTATATAAACATTACATGATTGCAATACCACTTTCACATTCATACTCAGAGGAGCAAAATTCCTTCAATACTTTTACAAATGTTTTCACTCTTTCTAATATACAGCTGTCAGTTCGTTGATTCCATAATGGTGTCGTTCTATCTCTTGCTAACTTAAACAGTAACTCATCTTTCTCACTTAAGGTCATAGCCAGTAACTCCACTTTCTCATTGAAGGCCACTACCTTGTGGCTCCTCTAGGCAATCTCTCTTGATAGCTGGTTTATGCTTTGGACCCATAATTAAGGGAGATAATCAAGTAATAGCAACAATAAATCCACAAGACGATCACCCAGGCAGAGGTTTGGATGAAATTAACTGCATCCCTTCCTCCTCACACCAACATGTTTTTTAACTACAACTGCTAAAGGCTAAAATAGATATCCTGCAAGAGAGTGACAGTGTAATATAGGGTTTAGTTTGTGTGTGTTTGCATGCATGTGTGTGGCTAGATTAGAAAAGGATAGATATTGTTATATTAGTAGTTTTCTCAGTTATTTGAATAGTACATTTTCATTGCTGTGTACTACTGACATCACGTGGCCAATTGGTAACTTAATTTTGTATCTGATGCTAAATAATCATTTTAAATAAGAATAATAACTTTTATATTCTTTAATTGTATTATAATTATAAGAAATGTCAATGCTGTAATTAATAAATTAAAAAAGTTAACATTATTGGCCTATTTCACATTATTCTTGAAAAATAAATCAGTGCCCCCCTTCTGATAGCAGTTTCCAAGAACTCAGTGTGTGTGTGTGTGTGTGTGTGTGTGTGTGTGTGCATGCATATGTTTCTGTTTGTTGCTGCTGCTTTAAAATGCCATCTTTTTCTTTGTTAATATGCTTTTTGAAGGAAGCTTCAGCTATAAATAATTATGTAGACATTTTTATTTCTGTCACATTTTAGTGATGTTTAGTTTGACACTTTACAGAACATTTACAGCAAGTTTATTTTTTTATTTACAGTTTTTTACTGGCATCATAATTATGATGTCTCAACTCTCATTATTGTTTATTTGTTATACTTGATTCAGATTTTCCATCATACAACCTCCAGATTTGCATGCCATAGGAATATAATGTATCCTTTTTGACAAGCAAAAAGCCAAAGCGTATGGGCCCACATATACATATAAGATTATTAGTGAGTAGTGTGCCCCTTAATGGAAAGTAATGCCTCTTTAGTACCTCTCTTACTTCGGTATGTTAATATGTTCTGCTAGCCAGGACTGTGATTTGTGAAATTTCATCCAATATTTTTTAATTGTTGTTTTTGGTGCCATCTTTTTATCTGTCTCCAAGTCATGATAAAACATATTTGTTTCCTTCTTGCTAACTGAAACCCCTTTCTTAATTTTGAGTAATCTTTGAGTTCTTATCAAATTCTTTTTCTTTTGCCACTGACAAAGCCACACTTTAGTATAATTAAAATTATCAAACTCATAGGTCTTTGATATTTTGTTTATTTTATAAACAGATTTTACTAAGCATGTTTATAAAATTATTTTTTGATATCTGGTAATATATATATATTAAAAATAATTAATCTATGCAAATATATATATATTAAATAAACCTTTCTTAGTTCTGAATAGTTATCTGAAAATCAGTCCAAAAATAAGGCGAGACATCTCATTTAAACTATTTATTTATTGCAGATGACTTTGTAATAATTACGCATGAAGAATAAGGATCATGTTATATTTTTTAATTATGTAAAAATTTGTATCCAGACTTTCTTGGGTACTGACTTTCTTCCAACTGCTTGATAAGACAGTCTATCAAGCTTGGTACCAAGCTCCTTATGCTTTTTGCTGCACTAATTAGCTATGTCGGTGCCATAACAAAACACAATATCACAGATATTGGTCCTGTTGGTGAGTTTAGTTAGCAGATCTGCATTATCTTATTAACACTATAGTCAATCATACTGACATCTTCATTCTGAAAAGAGAGATGCATACTCATATTTTCTTCTCAGATCCACAAGGCCGTACATGACACAAGTCAGTATCATTTGGGTGGGTGGATGATAGGTCCAGGCCCAACTCTTGTGATTATCAAACACATTTAAACCTTTAGGAGGTGGTTGCTGATCACATCATGTGGCAACAAAGGAAACAGTAACATCGTGATGAATGGATATTTCAGATCTATACAGATTTTTGTACTTCTATTTACAACTCTTCTTCTCACAGAGAAACAAATACCCACCAGATAAACTGGAATTCTAAAAGGTCATCACATTATCCCAGGAAATCATACCGCTCCTTTAAAAAAATTCTCTAGAGTTAGTGTAAGATCAGATCTGAGGAGGCTTCTATTCTAGATTTCTTTTTGTACAAAAGTTGTCAGGTATGGAAATCAAACAGACTTGAGCACTCTGAATAAATTTGTTCATCTCCTACTTCAAAATACTGTCTACTGATATCAGTATGCAACTCCACTGTCAGGCTACTCATGCTATCAATCTCGATACTTATTTTTATGTCACTAGGCAAGATCTTGAAAGCATCTCCAGCTTACATTCCAGGAAAAGGTGTTTCATGAAATTGCAAGTTCTGTCATTTGGCCTCCATAAGACCCTAGCTGTTATCTTTAATTACGGACAAAGCATCATTAATATTCAGTCCAGTGACCAGAGTGGCTGTTTACACTACCTTTTCTCTGCAGAAACCTCACATTTTATCATGAGTCATAGGAGACTTGATGAGGTGACTTGAGCATCAAATATTTCTCTATATAACTGTTTATACTCTTCAAAACTTTGGTACTCTTGTAGAAGGTCCAGCACTTACATTGTATCAGGTGAAGTGGCATGTGTCTTTTTCTAATGCAGTATCAGAGAATTTGCCTCCTTTTATATCTTATGGGTAAATTGAGTTGTTTTTCTTGTCTACTGATGGAAGTCTAATGACTTGTAGTTTTGTGCTTAAGGATTATAGGTGTATGTTTTGCAGGCATTTTCAGACTTTTTAATAGACTATTCTATCATCAGTCTTTTCAGAATAATCTTGAATTAACAAGTCTAATCATTCTGAAACTCTGGAAGTTTAAAGCATTGCCATTTAAAACCTTTCTCCTTGTAGCCTTAGCCTCACTGAGTAGGATCAATGAAATTCAGGCTTCCTCTTCAGATTCTGTAAATATTTTTTTTTTACTTTTAGTGGTGGGTGGTACACAAATTTCTCTCTCTCTCTCTCTCTCTCTCTCTCTCTCTCTCTCTCTCTCTCTCTCTCTCTCTCTCTTTCTCTATCTATCTATCTATCTCTCTCTCTCTCTCTTTCTTTTTTTTTTTAATTAGGGGAGGGAAGAGACAAAGAATAAACTTTGTAACCAAGGTAATGTATCAGTAATTATCTCAACTCTGCAAGTCATGGAAAATGATAATACCTCTACTATACAAAGACCCCTTATAGAATGAAAACATTATCTAAATCTTTGTCATATAGATCCAACAAGTCTATATTTTTCTACTCATGTGAGAAATATTTTCAGACATTATCTTGGCTTACACAAATTAAAAGAGATTAACAGAGAGACAGATAATTATAATCATGCAGAGTATCTGCCTAGACTTTATACATGGTATTAGTGCAGTTTCATCCAGTTTGGCATTTTATGGTAATGTAGCCCTGAAGCTAACATTATTATGTCAGTGGTTTAGAAAACCTTTTTCACTTTCTCTAGATTCTGTCTTAGAGGTATGTCTGGATTAATTAGTGAATCATTTAGTCGTGCAATCTGCCTATGCCCTGTTCGTGATTAGGAGTTTTCCAAAGGTTTTTTTTTTGCTTCATGTCGTTACTTATATACATATAATGTTGCATTGCAATTCACACTTCCTATTCAGGATTCACATGTCTAATTGTGTGATTTGGAAAGGATTTTATTCTAAATAAGTTTTTCCCCGAATGTTTAAATATGATATATGCATATGCCCTCCATGCTTGGGGAATTACTCCTGACACCAGGCACACTTTCCAGTAAATTTCTTCTTCTTTTTTCTAAAATCCATGCTATCTTATTTGGATCCCCTGACTTTTATTATAAATATTGTATCCTCTTATGGTAGGCACATCTGGTAAGTATTCAGGAAGTTCTTATTTTCGTTAGAACACCTATTATTTGCATTTAAATTAGTTTGTACAAGTAATTGTTAAGCATTCTAGACAAACTGTTAGATCTTTCGGATTCTCATTGTCATTTATATTTTGTTTAATAAGTAAAAGTGTTATATCTATATTGATAATGTATTTTTATCAGTTGCTTATGTGAGACATTATTTAATATTTCTATTCCACCTATCAGGTCCCAGTCTCCATGCCTCCTCCAGTTCCTATGCCAATGCCTCCAGCAGGAGGCACTCCAAATATACCTCCACCTCAGCCACCACCACCACATCAGCATCCATATCCCAACTATGATTCCATCAACATTTCTGTGACTAACCTGTCTCAACAACTGGTCTACAATGAAAATGTAAGTTCACATTTGTGGTAAAAACTGTATTAGTTTTACTATTTTCTATTTTGATTTCTTGCATAATAGGTTTCTATCTAAACCATTCACTTAATTATCCTTGTGGATTTATTTTTCATTTCAAAATGCCCTTTCCAAGTTCTATGTTGCTTCTGATTATTTTTTTTTATTTTGTGGGGTGATGGTGGTGACATTTTTTAAAAAGCACTAGTTACTGTGGTATATATATAATTCTTCCATGTCATTGTAATTCTTCCTTTAATGAAATTTGGGTGGAGTAAATTTGCCTATCCCTAGTTCTAGACTTAATTGTTATATAAATTGTTAAAGTAACCCAACTTTGGGCACACCTTATGATGGTATTTTTGTAAGTGTAGAACTTGGAGTAAACAACTCAAATTGAAAATATGCTAGAAATTGTTGAGGCAGTTCAAACCAGTTCCAGCTGGATGAGTAGTTTTTATTATCCTGGTTAATATTTATGGGAACAAGACCAGCCAAAGGGCTGAGATGAAAAATTTACCTGCTGTAGAGAATTCTGTTGTCTAATCACTTAAATTTGGTGTGGCAAGAAGTCCAGTCATGAAAGGCAGCTGTTAGCTTAATGGGAAAAAACAGCCTTTCCTTGTTTATCTGAATCTCCTGGTTTACTTTAATTAAACCACTACGACTGGTAGATGGAAAAAATATCTGCTGCAGTGTGTAACTGTTAGGGATTCACTGCACTCCATTGATGTATGGTGGCAAAGTATGCTGACTACATCAAGCAATTTCTAGTACAAGGAAGTTGCTGGAAATTGCTACAATTGCTGTTCTGCTTGAGAGTGCTATTACGACAGAGTGCCAGACTAGATTCAAGAGAATAGCAGTGAATCAATGTTCTACAACGTGAGTAGGGAAACGTGGAATTGACATGAACAATAAACTTGTGACTTTGTTATGAAAAGCATGCAGAATAAAACTATTGCGATTTCGTCTATACAAGTTTACATAGAAGCTGTTATCACTTATCTCTAATAACTCAAATTTCTGTTCTCTGATAAGGAGTATTCTGTGATTTGTATTGACACTAATTTATTGAATTATGTGTTAGGATATAAGATTGTATAGATACTGAAATTATTCGAACGTGGTTTCATGAAAATATTGATGTCAAATAATCTTTTTCGTTGCATTTTTATGATGTATATTTGATTGTTGATTTAATAAATTTATTGTTAAATTTATTGACCTTCTTACGCATATTGATAACCTTATGTTGGAGAAGAAAGTGGGTGGATGGGGGGGGGGCTCACTAAATATAGCTTAAAAGATGGACTTATAAAAGAAAAAGTTTATTTAGAGAAAGGTTAAAATTATAACCGTTTCATCTTTTTTGTTTAAATCATACACTTTCTATTATTGTATTCTTTAATTTGAAAGACATCTTTCAACAATATGAAAATTATATTAAAGAGTTTTTAATAATAATAATTCCAAAAAGTATTTCTTGCATGCATTATAGTGACCATTTACATTTGTAATATGTAACCCATTTATAATTTAATCCATATTATTTAGGAACAGTTAGTTTTAGAAATTAAACAGAAATATTCACTTCTTCTAAATCGAATTGTAGAAATTAATTTAACAAAGCTTACTTTTTTCAAATCCAAATTTTAGAAATAAATGTTAAACACTTTACTTGTTTGAAATGAGATTTGTGTAGAGAATGTCTTGAATATTTGATGTATTAAAAATAGTGCATACTGCACAACTGAAAAAGTATACTCATACAACCTGAGATAACACAGGTTTTACACTCTTTTGTCCAAAACAGTATATGTTCGTTTTTGCCCCATCCTCCACCCTCTCAATCCCTTCCCTTCAAAACTGATTTTACCCATGTTACATCAACATTTGTATTAAAGTTGATAACATTGTTGCAGAAAATTACCAGATTTGTGCAGTAAACGTTACTTATTCCTGTAAAATGGCGATATTGATATTAATATTAGAATATCATATCTTTGTATTTAAGGATTTTATGATTTAAAATATTCTGTCTTTGTATTTAAGGATTTTATATATTAGATTATCCTATCTTTGTTTTTAAGGATTTTATGTATTAGAATATCCTATCTTTGTCAATAAGGATTTTATATCTTAGATTATCTTATCTTTGTAAATATGGATTTTATGTATTAGAATATTTATTATATTTTTATAAATAAGGATTTTATGCATAAGATTATCATGTCTCCTTTGTTCAGAATCCACTTCTGCAGGCCAACCCAATGCTCAAGCAAGTAGTACGACCTACTATTGAGCGCACAATCTCAGAACTGTTGCACCCAGTTGTTGAACGTTCTATTAAAATTGCTCTCACCACATGTGAGCAGATAGTTAAAAAAGTGAGTACACCTCATTATTATTTTAATATTAAAGTTATAGATGTAGTATAAAAAATTGAAAATAAAGTATTAACAGTTACAGATGTTAAGATAAGTGCTGATTTTAATTTTTAATTATTTAATTTTAGAGCAGCAACTGTAATTAAAAATAAAATTTTATTTTTTTTTACTGCAGGATTTTGCCCTAGATCCTGATGAGAATCGAATGAGAAATGCAGCCCACTGTATGGTGCGCAACATCACTGCAGGACTGGCTCTGATAACTTGCCGTGAGCCAATCTTAATGCAGATTGCAAATAACCTCAAATCTTCTTTCCTGGCTGCATCAAGGGTAACTTCTAACCAATTTCCATTCAGCACTCAATATATAAAGTAGTTTAGATTCACCAAATTCAAAATTTAAAGTTGCCTGTTTATCTAGTTCATGTTCCTTCTGTGGATATTACAGTAACTATTGAAAATTTTAATCTTGTGGGCATTGCTTGCAAAACAGTAAATTTATTTATAACTTTATGGGCAGCACAGATACATATGATGCATTCTTCCTTTGTTCTGACATTTTTCTTCTAGTTGTGTTTGTAGCTGATATGACAGCAATGATATATGTGCTGTATTATTCATTCTCTATTGTGACATTTTTCTTCAAGTTCTGTTTGTAGCTTACATGACACCACTGGTATATGTAGTGTTTTCCTTCTCTGTTATGACATTTTTTTTCCTATTTCTGTTAGTAGCTTTTGGTGGATATGATGCTTACCTTCTCTGCATTATTTCCCTAGTTCTATTTGTACTGGAATGCTATGTTCAAAAGTGTAGGTAAAGTTCAACTGATTCATTTCTTTCATTTTAAAGGGGGCCAACCAACAGCAGAAAGACTTGATAGAACAAGCTGCCCAGACCATTACAGGTGAGGTGGCCGAGTTCTGTACTGCCTTTATACAGAAAACTGCTGTGGAACGCTCTGTGCCTGAAATGGACAAGCGTCTGGCAACAGTGAGTTATTTATCTTGTATTTATATGTTCTTTTTTATCTTTGCCAGAATATCTTGCTTTGTTTGGCCTACCATGTTTTTACATATTGTGATTTTATTCACAAAGGTCCAGGATTAACAAAAAAGTTTTTAAAAAAATAATCAAATTAAAACACCAATTACATACAGTGCAAGTTTTATATAAAATACTTCATAAATCATATCTATCCATTAAGATGCTGATCAGTGAAATTGTTACTGTGTTACTTATTTATCTGCACATAGTATTTGATTTTGAATTATACCATAGCACTTTTGTCTCAATTTTAAGGCAGAATTCAGCAGTTTGTAAAACAAAGCATTTTATTATACATATGTAATAACAATCATTAACACACTTTGTTTAATTTGGTATGATTTTATAGCTAAATAACTGCATATTTCAATTAGTAATTTTGATTAATGAATAATTTCCACATTTTACACCAATACCCATTTTAACACAAATGATCACAGATTTGTGTTTTTACCCAAATACTGTTTTTGTTTGGGGTTTTCCCATTTGCCTTTAGATTTTGGGGTTTTTCCTGTTCTTCTGTATTCTCTTACTGGTTTATTATATTGTAGTCTCCTCTCATACATACTTTTTTGTTTCTGTTTTTATCCTCCTTTAGATTTCTTTCTCTTCACCTATAGGCTTTGTTTATTTCTTTCTGTTCTCCCTAAAATTTGCTTCTTTCTGTTTGCCTATGGAATTTCTTTGTTATATAGAATTTTGCTTCTTTCTGTTTACCTATAGAATTTCTTTCTCTCTGTTATATAGAATTTTGCTTCTTTCTGTTTACCTATAGAATTTCTTTCTCACTATTATACAAGGTGGCCCAAAAGTAAGTTTACAGTTATCACATAGACTATTTATTTGAAAATTCGACACTAGAACAGCGGGAAATTCTTTATAGCTGTTAACATAAACATAAACATAAACAATTTAATCTCTCAGATGCTCAAAATGTCCTTCTTCAACATTGCAACATTGGTATTACTAAGCAAGTAACTTCAACCATATAAAAGGTAGTTTAATAACTGTAAACCTACTTTTGGGCCACCCTGTATAGTATTTGTTTCTTTCTGTTCTCATATAAACTTTTTTGCTTTCAGCTCTCAGGTATTTAGCTCCTATTATTTCTTTGTTATTATGTTGGGTTTTTTTCCTTATTTGCTGTAATTCAAATTTAAATTATGGAGAATTAAAAAATTTCATTTTAAAAAAAATTATTAAAGTATTGCTCACTTAAGATTATAATAAAAAAATAAATGTCACTAACACCTGTTATTCTATTTCCTCTTTCAGGAATTTGACTTACGCAAGCATGCTCGCAATGAAGGCCGCCGATACTGTGATCCAATTATCTTGACATATCAGGCTGAAAGAATGCCAGAGCAGATCAGACTAAAGGTGTCTTATATTTTCTTTTTTTTCTTTATAATGGAAAATTTTATTTTCTTTAAAAACAATTTTTAAAGAAAAGACACTTGACATTCAGGCTGAAAAAAATGCCAAGAGCAGAAAACATTAAAGCATCCTATGGTTTCTTAACAACTATTATTTTAATTGAAAAGCCATTTTAAAAGTTTATTTTATTCTTTAAAATATTTTAGAATTTATGATTAAATATTTTATATTTGGCCATCCATGCAAATGAGGTAATTTAGGAATTTTCTGTTGAACAGTTTTACTTTAAATTTTGATTCACACTTAAAACGGGTTGAAAGATAGTGACTGATCTTTTCAAATGCTATGTGACAGGTCGGTGCAGTGACTTCCCAGCAGCTGACTGTATATGAAGAATTTGCTAGGAATGTTCCTGGTTTCATGCCTACATCTGATCTCTACCCCCCTCACACCATGGGCAAACCAATGGTAATTAATCACTGTGCAGTCAACTTTGCCTTTATTTCTACAGTCTTAGCTGGCTTCTCAAGTTAATTGATCCTAATTATGCTTATTTCTTTATTTTTCCTTCATGCCACTGGAAGCTAAGTTGCTAAAGTTATTTCTGCTTCTCATCCATCTATAGCATTTGCTTTCAGATCTTCAGTTGATTTTGTTGTTGTTGTTCTAAATACAGATGTTCCTAGTGCCAATAGAAATCAACCCTATTTGCCATCAGACCTTAGTTGAATTTTTTGTTTTTAATATATATATATATACTTCCAAGCGAAATTAAATGAAGCATTTTGTTTTACTGGCATTTGAATTTAATCTGATCCATGACTAAATAAGTAATGTGGTGTGTATTGACAATTATTTTAATTCATAAATTTATGTTTTTTATTATAAAAGTATCTGTAAAGCAGATTGTGACATTAATAAAGATCAGATTTTTGTTAATTCATATTATGTTTAGTAACATTAGCTAATTTCAGATTGATTCTTAATTTTCTTCAGCTTCTTCAACAGCAACCAACACAGCCACCACCACCATCTATGCCACCCATCCAACAGCAACCACCACCAACAGTACCACCACCACAGTTTGCACCAGATGACCTGATGCTGGTTTATGACCGCATCATTCGTGACCTTGAACAGCATCTACAGCTGGTTGCTATGCTTCCAAGCAACCCTTTGACATCTCATTTGCATAGCCTTTTGGATGCAGCAGTGCAGGCACGCAATACTAGAGAACCCAGAGCTGCCATCACTTTGCTACAAAAGGTTAATTTCTGTTCATTTCATTTGATTTCTGACAAGTTTTTTTGTAATACACTTATTGTATTTGACTCTTACCAGTACATTTGGGTTTTATTGTAGCTTTTACAAAATGTCATTTAAAAAACAGAAAGTTGATAGCAAAATGCAGTGGACTGTTTATCTATGTTTGGAGAAAGTCTTGATTTGTCACTGTTTCCATCTTTCAAATGCCACCACTGTTACACAATTTTATTCAACCTTTTGGTGATTTTTCAACACTACCTACAGATCTGTTGGTTATTGGTCACAGTATCCATCTTGCTTTCACTATAGATGTTTTTCTGGCTTATTTAATAATGCATGCATATGTTAATGTGTTTGTATGCAAGATTGCAGGATGAATGAATAATATAAACAATATTGGACAGTACAACATAACTTTCAAGATCTTTTCAAAGAATAGTAGGCAATTTCTTTTTTGATGATTATGATTGATATTTATTGCTCACCTATACAACAAAAAACCCTTCATCAGTCATATCACAAATCACTCATTCACAAAACATGCTCTGGGTATAAAGGACAACAATTTCTAAGCTATTGGATGATGAAAAATGAAGTTAACAAATATAACATTATAATTATAATTATAACAGATGTGGTGATCACTACTATCAAGAAATAAAAGGAATTTATCTTAAGAATTTTAAATGAGTGGTAATTTTTTATTTACTCGCTCACTGTTTATAAAGAGTCACAGATTCATTTAAGAATCGCAATATTAAAGTTACAAAGCTATTTGGCTCTGCCACAAAGTAATTTAATATAAATATATAATAAAAGTATCTAACATAATTCTATTTACTCTTATCAGTTTTGTATGTGCTGAGGTTTAACTTACCTAACAAGAACACTCACTATTTTCAGCACTCTCTAACAAATCCAGTGACTTTAGGGTGTAGCATTGCTGTTTATGGATAATTTGACCCCAAGAAATGTTGGCCAGTGGGTCAAGTGTACAGTTTCCATACTGCAGGCTGCTTCATTTCAGGAAAAATGTCGACCAACGTGCACACCACATAGGCATACATAGTATTAGCTCAGATTTTTTATGTTATCTCCGTTGTCATGTCATCATTCTGAAGGTGTCCAATCCAGCTTTGACACCCTTATCTGCTATCAGACTAGCTCCTGACACGAATTCAAAAATAGACTACCCAGTGGGTCAATCCTCAGAAGATAAGATCTGGTACTGCCCCATTACCAAAATCATGTAAGTGCAGTTGATCTAGCCAAGTATAGCAAAGGACTCAAAGCAATGGCAGTCTGCACTGGATATCTGGTTTGAACTGTCTCAACAAGTTACCACAATGGCTCATTATTTGGTTAATGATCTTGCCTTGGCAGTAGGACTCTCTCTTATTTAGTCAACTTTATTATGTCAAATAGTTGATTTCCAATTCATCTAGAGACCAGTATCAAATGGAATCTTAAAAAAGAGAAAAATGTTGCCACTCGAGTGGCATAACATAACATAACATGTTAATCAAATTATGTGATAGTCTCCCTTGCCTTAGAATAAATAGGATGAAAACTATAAATACAGAAATTAGATTATAAATATAAATGTAGTTGAGGACATTGCAAAAAATCCTTGAAAGAAAACTTGTTTTTTTTTCAAGTTATGGCACTATTTTAATAACAGATTATTAGCAGAATATTTTTTACTGAAAGATAATAACTATCTTTAATTGAATCATGGTAGTGCAGACCATTTCCAAATTATGAAGCTATTTGAAGGTGACATTATTAGCAAAATTTGTTTTTACTAAAGATACGAAATTTATCAGTCCAAATAATTGACAAATCTAGACTACCCTCATCTTACCCTATTCACCCCCTTTTACCTGTATTTGGACTAGCTTTGGCAGCTACTGTATTTAAAAAAATTCATATGGTTGAACAAAGTTATTATAAGTGTAAGAAGTTTATGATCCTTTTTACTTGCTGTTATCCATGTGAATTGTTATGGGACATTTGTGATTTCAGGCAGTGGAAGGTTTGCTGGAACAGTATGCTATGACTGGAATGAATGCAGACCAAGAGCTGCTTTTGCGTTACCGAGAATGTCATCTTCTTGTACTTAAAAATCTGCAGGACCCTTCAGGGTTTGGCTCTGCTTGGACTAGCAAGGAAGTCACTAGGTGAGAGCTGATGCTGGCTGTACATAGGTCAATGAATTGTTATAATATTTGACTTTGCATGGACTAGCAAGGAAAACACAGGGGAGGTCAAAATGAAATACCAGCAGATGACATACAAAAATAAAGTTTGATTTAGCATAAACTAGGAAACTATTCATTAGGCAGATTGTGGTTACAAGGTTTCATCTATCTATCTATCTATCTATCTATACTGAAGGAATATTACTTATTAAACTGGTAGATCTGTTAGATAACTCAACATGATCTAATAAGAATGTCCCTTATTGAAGAACTAGTCATTAGGCATATATTATGAGGTTTGTTTCAGAATGATCTAATAGAAAGATTATAATAAGAATGACCCTTATTGAAAACCTAGTCATTAGGGAGGTATTATGAAGTTAGTCTCAAAATGATCTAACAAAAAAAGGATATAATAAGAATGACCCTTATTTAAAACTAATTCATTAGAGAGACAGATTTCTTATTATGAGGTTAGTCTCTTGGCCAGTGTGGGAATATTGTGGTATAATGTTTAATTGTTTATAAACTTCTTATTTAACTCAAAAGTTTCAATTTCCCATTAAAAGTATTTCCAAAATAAAATGTTATAATTTTAATTACTATGGCAATGGTGGCTAGGACAAGCTACAATATGGCAGATTTACATTGCACCTCATTCTCATAAACTTTTTTCTACAAGTTTTATATAAGAAGAAATATACTATTTTCTTTTAAATTAATGTAATCTACATGAGATATCTAGATAATAAAGTACCTGTTTACTAAGTGTCTTCTATATTACAAGAATATTGTTTAAATAAATTTATTACAGTCTTACATTGTGGAGTAAATTTATCAAAACAGATTACTGTCTGAAAAAGATATTCACCATGCTATTGCAGTGCACTAACATTTAAATATATTAATTTTATTATTCATATAGATATTGTTAAATTTATTGCACTCAAAACTGAATGGAAAATTTTCTAGGTGTCTGATTAACTGTCGCGATGACTACAAATACAACACTGAAGCCATCGACACTTTCATACGTACTGGTCTTGTCAGCATGCCTCAGTATGACGCTTTTCTGTCCTCACTCATGGAAAATGGACTAAACCTTCTGGCCATCAATTTTGCCATGCAACTACTACAACGCTTCTGTGTAGATGAGAAACATAATCCACATGGAATTACAGAGGTTAGAATTATGGCTGTCTTTATTGCACATATTCTTTTAATTTTTTTTTTTTAATATTACTTATTACAGGTATTTATTCTGTAATGAAATTAAAGTCAGAATACAAAGCAAACTTAAAATTATCTTATTGAAAAGATTAAACAAGTTATTTTAAAAACAGAATGTAGATAAATATTAATGTCCCTTATTTGAAATATTATTTAAAGTACTAAATCTCCATGAAATGTAATTATGCATTGGACTCATTAAATGAGTAAAATGTGCCTTACTAATTTAATATTCATGTAATATTATACACCACTATATATAGATGTATTGTTAGAGAGATGGGGGTGGGCAACCTTAGTCAACTATAAATTTAAAAAGAAGACTTAAGGAGAAAGAAACAAGCAAAATTTAAATATATATTGATATTTTATTTGTCTTTAGTTAGGTACCGAAATAGATGGATTTGCAAAAAGATTGTATATTAATTTAATTTTTTCTGTACCTATTTGTGTTGAGTACATTATAAATGTTGTTTGTGAATGACATTTTTAAGCAGAATTACTACTCTTACTGTATTAACTTACTGATTGTTTTAAATCTTTAGTCTTAAAATTCTTTTCTTGTCAGGCTGACTTTCCTAACACAATTGAGACACTTGTCATCATTGCTGCCCGTTCACGTCAGTCACCAGAAGGGTGAGTTAGTATTTTTAATCCATAGAAAAGACTTAACATTCTTTAAGGCCATGATCAGCACGGGGAAATGGAAGGGAAAAGAATGTTATTATTTTTCACTTTTGATATTATTGTCATATTTACATTGTTTTAATGTCTTCTCTTTCAGGATTTTATATTTTCTGAAATGCAGTTTTTTATTCAACCCACCTGTGCTGAAAATCAAACAAAAGTTTGATTTGTGATTACCATCATTATTTGTATTGTAAAAATGGAGCATGGCACCCGGAAACAGAGGATTACCTCTCCTACATTATAATCATTAAAATAAGTCTCAAACTGGTTCCATGAGAAACCTTTACTATACCTAATGCCCCAATTTATTCGGATTTTATGCAGAACATGTAAAAGATACACCACATCTTTTTGACAGTCACTAAATATTTAATAAATCATATCCTGCTTATATATCAGACAATATATGTAATATTCTGCTAAAATTATCAGTCTGAAATGTACTTTTTTGATGAATTATATTGCAAAGCTAAGAAAATGGGGGTCTCTTGAAACATCGGTATGTTGTTTGCATATCGATTCAAATAATTATTCTTGTATAACCTGTTCTAATTATTCTAAAGTTTACATATATATACGAGGTTAAAAATCTTTTTTTCTTTTAAAAGTTCATTTGCCTTCAGCTTTAAAACAAAAATTAATCTTCAACATGGAAAAGATCCTACATCAAACATGTTCTGATCATCACTTATTGCATTATAACCATTTATATGAATTTTAAGTTATCACTTCTGCTATAAATTTTAGAAATCTATCAATGGGAGAATATATAAATGTTTTTTATAAATTAACAATATCTTTATTTGTGATTATTACAAAGTGCACATATTATAATAATTAAGAAAAGACTTTTTAAACAAAAATATTGACATGAATGATAAGAGAAAACTTAACAATAACAAAACACACATGAAGACAAAGAAATGCATAAAACATTAAAAATAATAATGATATCGAGTTCTTAAGTAATTAATCGTGCTTACTGAAGAATAATCTCTATTTAATAACATTTTAATTTTTACTGTAAGATTTTCATTCAGTTTTCCTCATTTCTAATAATGATGCAGTAATTTTGGAAAATTTAGGTATTTTATATATTTAAGAATATTTTCCAAATAATAGCTAAACAGAAGCAATGTTTAATAAATATAACATAGAAGCATACAGTTCAAAGTTATATATCAACATACTGTGTGAGAAAACATAAAATTAAATTGTTTACAGAAAGAAACAGTAAAATAGTTTTAAATTAAAACAATGGAATGTGAAGTTCTTCATTCTTGATGTGGTACAATAGTACATATAGCTTGCTAGTTAGATCCTTCTGTACATCCTGTAGAAATTGGTGATGACTAATCTGTACAAGGTCATATATATGTATATATACCTAAGTTCACTTTTCAGAAAGTTTGAATCATTTGGTATATTTTTCTGTTTGTTACACAGCCTTGCAGACAAACAAGTAATATGTATGCAGAAACCTGTCAGCTGCCTTTGTTTACTAGCTGTCAGTTTCCATAATTTTTCTATAAATGAGAGGGAGAGCTGCCCGAATGAAACAGACATCCAAGACATCACCATCACTCTTCCTTCCTATTGCATATATACACATCACAGACAGTCACATGCAGAAAATATTTGTATCAGCCATGTTAAGAGTTTTTACATTTTAATAAGTAATACTGACAAAAATAAGACTAGTTCTTTTTTTGTGCAAGGTACTTTATGTGAAGGTTGTGGTCATGCTATTTTTTTTGGGGGGGAACAAAATATTATTAATGTTATTTTTTGCTTCTCTTTTAGGCTTGACTCTCTGATAAGCATGTTACGCTCAACTGGTGAAACAAATGGGATGCCATTAGACCGCACACCTAGTGGCCCAACCTCAATGATGCAGTCTGGCATTTCACAAGCAAGAGAGTTTGATGATCCACCGGGACTGCATGAGAAAACAGAATATCTGTTGCGAGAATGGGTCAACATGTACCACTCACCTGCTGCTGGCCGTGACAGTACTAAAGCTTTTACATTGTTTGTGCAACAGGTAAACAGATTTTTATTTATTTATGTTAAAATACACAGAATAGCATTTACTTTTCCAAATAGTTTATTATTTTTGGCCAGGTATTTAATTTAGATTTTGTTATGCAATATGAATTTATTGAAGACAATAGTACATATCAGTAGTATAGTTTGTTGGTGGGTTTTTTTTTCAAGGGTAGATAATAATTTGCCAATACAAAGTGACTGTCATTTTACAGTTTAAAGACCAAGTGAAATGGAATCAGGTCTGCTACAGATAAGAATAAATCTGTTTGAAATTAGTAATTCACATTCTTAGAATCAAGACTGCAAAATTTGAACTTTCAGGGATTCATATAAATGCATTTATTTTGGTTTTTAAAAAAGTCAATATTTCTGAAAGAAATCAGAGCTCTCGTTCATTTGCAAGACTGACTTCTCACCATAGCAACATAACGTGCCATTAGGAGTGGGAACAATGATCTGCATGCACTGTCCAACATATTGTCTTGCATTAAACATGTTTTAAAATTTAAAACTTGGTTAAATGTAGTGTATATGGCTGCAGAAACAGTGGACTACAAATATAATTTTTTTTACATTTCCCTAAGATAACAAATTACAAAAAAAAATGTGGATTACAAAACTGAAAACACAACAGCACAGACGTGTGTAGCAAGCACTTCAAAGAAGAAGACTGTGAAATGCAAAGTAGATAGACAGTCTTTTCAGGAACAGTTTAACAATGATAGGCGTTGGGGTGCCAAAAGTTAGACTTAACTAGTTTAAAATCAGTCTTACACTTACAGTTATAGTTCTGTTGTTTGATCATTGACATTCATTTGTAATTTTAAATCAATTCATTATAGTTACAGTGACAGCTGTCATAAATATGCACTGCATGATTTGTAATACAATAAGTTTTAAATCCATTCATTCAGTGAATATTCTTTTAACTGAGAAGTTAATAAGTAATCCACAAAAAATTTATTGAAATTTTTACTATGATTTCTGATGGGTTTTATTGTTTCTGAATTGTAGACATGTAATTAATTTTTTATTTTTGTACACCCTACTAAAATTAATTTAAATTCACTTTCCGCATTTGCACCTATACAATAAAGATAGAAAACAGTATTCCTGCAATAATTAAAAACACTCTTGGTAAATTAATAATGAACATTAGTTGGTAAGTACCTATAAACAGTTGTACTTGTAATGAATTATTAAAATAGATACTTCTTGCAGTTTCATCTTGATATGTGTTGTTAACATGAATATTAATATGATTAATTAACTGTCAGTCAGCTGTTATTTAATTACTTTTGCAATATCTGATTTAATTTTTAAAAATCTACTGTATAAGATGCTTCATATATTAAATCAAATCATCAAAACCCTATCATCATCTTTTAATCTGAATTTGTATGAATGCATTTCATTACCTCAGGGGTTGCTTATATGTTAATTGCATCATAATATTTACTTTATATACTGTAGTATTACTTTTAACACTATTCAGAACATAAATGTATATGACAAATTTTCTTGAATATACGATAACCTTATTACTCTAGCCAGTATCAGGACAAAAACTAAAGTCTTTATTTTCTGCTGTTAACTTCAGTTGGTAAATCCATTAGAATTTGGTCATTATTATTATGCAACTGCCAAAACTACTTGTGTACAAATGAATAGTTGAAGTAACTTGATCATCATAATTATTTTACTTTACAATTTATGGTTTCATAATACTGCATTTAAAAGTTATAGAATTTCATTGCACTAATTATACCATCACTTGTAAGGTGAAAACTTGGATTTTTTCCCCTAGAAATCTAGCTGTTTTTATTTGGTAACTGTACTTGATTGTTACTTTAGAGATCATGTGTACATAATATACTATTAATAATAATATTAAGAAGAAGAAATGTATATATTAATAAGCTTTATAAGACTATCCATCTATTAAATTAATATAACATTGGCCATTACTTGTTAAATTTAAAAACATTTGATTTACAATAGTAAATAAATAAAACAGTAGACACAACAAAAAAAATAAACACACTTAACACTTATACAGACATTCATGCACAAACATGCAAATATAGAGAGAGAAATATAAAAGAAAATACTCTTTTTGTAGGTAAAATAATTAAAAACTACATATGAGTGTGTGTGTATATGTGTGTGTGTGTATATACAGAATTATTATCAGTTATTTAAAAAATAACTATACTGCTATTCTCTGAATGTTAGTACAGATCATTAATACTACATGTATTACTAATAGTAATAAATATTGGTAGTAAATGTAATATATATCATTCATATAAAAATCATACATAACTCATTTTAATAATAGTTAGAAATATGTCTATGAGCTTAACAATGACTTCCAATGTTCAGTTACTATATATTATAAAAAAATAACTTACCAAACAGTCATCATCAGTCATTGTTTCCTCGGTATCTCCAACATCATTAGAAATGGTATGCGAACTACTATCGGATGAACTTTCACTATCATCAGCACAAATTGGATCAAAGTGGTATGTGAACCAGAGAAAATTACTTTGGTGGCCTTTTGACTCCCATTCTTGATGTCACTTCTGCTTGCTTTTACTCCATGGGTTTGGGATTGTGTGTCTTAGTAATAGGGCAGATCTCATTCACAAACTATGTTTGACTTAGATTTCATTTCACTTGGTCTTTAAATTAATGACTTTTTAGACATTGACACACTAAAAGTTAAATAATTCCTGTTAACCCAACTTACATCTGTTGATCATTTATTTTTATTCATTCTTATTGATGATGTTACAGATGCATCAGCAAGGTGAAGACAGATGAACTCATAACACGATTCTTTCGCCTTTGCACAGAAATGTGTGTGGATCTTTGCTATCGTGCACTGAGTGAGCAGTCACACTCACCAACTCTAGTCCGAGCTAAATGTTTCCATACACTTGATGCCTTTGTTCGTCTCATTGCCTTACTTGTCAAACACTCTGGTGACACAAACAATACCATCACTAAGATCAATCTTTTGAATAAGGTAAGTCTTTGGGTTAACATCACGAACATGTTCTCTTTTTTATTATTATTAATTTTTAAAATCCTGTTTTCTTTTTTATGAATTTTTAAGTTGATAACATTCTTGTAAAGTATTAGTGTAAAAGGCATGAATGCCTTGCCAGAAAAAAATGTTTTGTGGTTGTTTCAGGTACTGGGCATTGTTGCAGGAGTACTTCTGCAAGATCATGAGGTTCGATACACTGAGTTTCAACAACTACCCTACCATCGTATCTTTATCATGCTTTTCATTGAACTCAATGCACCAGAACCCATCTTGGAAAGCATCAACTATCAAGTCCTTGCAGCATTTTGGTAGGTAGTTAAACATTATACAGCCAGCTGTCCTCAGTATAAGGATAGCATTACCATACAGTGAATCTCCTCTAAACTATAGTGCTACAGACAAATACTTAAAATTGGTTTATATGGTAACTCTATTTTTTCACAGTATAAAGATAGCATATTTCTGATATGGACTCCACATTCCAGAAGCCAAGAAACAGATATGTCATAGAGGCAAAATTATGTCATATTATTTATGTGCTGACACTGAATGCCTTCGATACTTGTCCATTCTGATTGATGACATTAACAAACTAATGATGACAGACCCCTATATTTAGTCAGATATTTTATCACAATTGCCCATTTTGTTTGTATAATTATCGAGTTTGCTTGTGTAGTTTAACAATTATTTGCCTGCTTAGTTAAGAAGTTGAATTCTCTGATTGTGTCAGACTCTTTTTTCGAGGCTACAAGATTTTCAGACATTATCAGCCAAAGAGAAAAACAGATTAGATGTCAGCTTACAAAAAAGAAAGAATAAAATGTCATAGCACAGAATCAAACAATAGGGTGACAGGACAGAGATAAAGCATAGCAATCAGCAAAACTATGACAGAATTAATTCTGTTGAGTAACTAATATTTAGATTATCCATTCCTGCTACGTGACTGGGTTAATCAAATCACAGAATCTTTGGGTTCAAAATGTTCAGAGAGAAGGCACATGTCATAGAGTTAATTAGACTGATAATGCAAATACTGCATAGGCAATATGCTCTGAAATGGTGAGACAGATTCCAGCACCTGATTCTTTCATGAGATCTCTGGAGAGTCCATTTCAATAAAGAATCTTGTTTGGAGAAACTGGCATTTTAAAATGTGTCTTGCTTGTATGGATACATTTCTGTCTAGTCCTCATAGTAGGATTGTCTAACTAATTTTTGGTAGAAGTCAGTGTTTCAGTTTGGATATAAATCAGCACTTGGTATTCTCTGACCAATCTTTGGCATGGGTTATTTTGGATTAGGATATAAGCCAGCACTGTAGAGTTCTCAGAGAAGTTCACACTTCCTAGACCTGGGGGCATAACATCTCCGGGTATTTTATGTTTAGAAAAATTCTCAAATTGAGACCAAGTATCCTGAGTGATAAAACATCATTGACTAAGGCTCTAGATGAAGCGAGTGGAACATGATGCCGCAACAGATTAGGTGAGAACCTCCTTTTTCCCCATCAGTCAAAATTAATCAATAACTTACCAAATCCAGCAACCAAGAGTGGCTCCCAAATGATATGGATCATTATCTTTTTTCAGTGAGATATGGAGCTTTAATTTTTACTTTTGACGTTTACCACTAAAACTAGTACTGCATCATGCATATAGAACAGCACCTCATTTTTTCACTGACAGAGATCTTGCTGTCTTTCTGTATGGGTTGGTAAAAGGATTGCTGTCTTTCTGTATGGGTTGGTAAAAGGGTTGCTGTCTTTCTGTATGGGTTGGTAAAAGGATTCCAATCTAATTCTGTATGCAAACAAATATCAACACAGACATTTGCCTTTACTTGAATCTGTATCTGGCTGAGTTAGCACCCTATGTCTAACGATCATGCTTGTCAGCTTAAGCTTATGGAAACCATGTTGTCCCTTGAAACACTCAAACCACCCAGCACTCATGGCAAAGGATTGCACTTTTTGATCCAATTCTTCAAAGTTCTCGCTTTGGCCTGGATAATCAAGGTGGATAAAGGAATAGCACGTTGATTTTCTTGTTCAATCCATTGAGCCAACATCTTTTCTAGTTTCTCCATAATCAATGCCCTTATCTGTTCTCATTCTTGTTGCACTTTTACACCTTTCTTTGATTTTCTGTGTTTAATTTCTTATTTTCTTTAGGTTGATTCTGAAATGTTTGTCACTCTGAGGATGTCAACAGTATACTTATTACATTCATACCTCCTTATAATATCTAATTTTTCTATTAATGTTATAGATTTCCTTTGTTTCCTGCTCTTGGAAGCATTTTGAGCACTGTTTTGAGCAACTAATGTTCTCTCATTGGTCCAGTTAGTGCCATTGTATGGTCAGCCAATATTGACAGTGAATTATCTGTGCAGCGATTCTCTGGCAGGTGAAATGTAAGCTGTACCAGAGTGAGTCATGAAAGATTGGTTTTGAAAATAGAAATCTGGGTGAGAAAATTTTTGTTGAAAGCATAGACACTTGCAGTTCACTGACTTTAGTAAGTGCCAGTGATTATAATGTGTGTTAAATTCCAGAAATCACATCAGTTCTTTATTATTGAAACTTCTTAGGGGGAGGGGGTTGGGGTTTTTTGTTGTTGTTAATATCTGCAGCTAGGGGTACTAGTGTAATCAAGATTATCTCCAAGTTCATAGAAACCCAATAGTTCCTAGATTTATTTCTTCTAATTCATATTTTTCGAACCCTTGAAATTTTTCTAGATAAATCAGAGGAAACAGATTTGGTACCAGCTCGGTTATTGTGCCATCAAAGTTTTGATTATGACCCTCATTTATTAGGATGTCACTTTCCAAACCTCTTGTAACAGTGGTTTTATATTGTTTGCTCTGATAGGATAGATTGAATTAGACGTTGTTTGCACTGATAGGACTATTGAATTAGACATTGTTTGCTCTGATAGGACTATTGAATTAGACATTGTTTGCACTGATAGGACTATTGAATTAGACATTGTTTGCACTGATAGGTCTATTGAATTAGACATTGTTTGCACTGATAGGACTATTGAATTAGACGTTGTTTGCACTGATAGGACTATTGAATTAGACATTGTTTGCACTGATAGGACTATTGAATTAGACATTGTTTGCTCTGATAAGCCTATTGAATTAGACATTGTTTGCACTGATAGGCCTATTGAATTAGACATTGTTTGCACTGATAGGACTATTGAATTAGACATTGTTTGCACTGATAGGTCTATTGAATTTGATCACAGACTGATTGTTGTTAGGCAGACTTCAACCAAGATAAATTCAGTATTACATTAAGGCATTTTAGATTTCATTGGATTGTTTAGTAGCATTTAATTTTATTCAGCCTTGTGTTTAGCTTGGACTATAGATACATTTCTTGTGGCTTTATTTTGCTGTTCTGTTATTATAATCACCAATATTATTTGTATAATTTTATTACTGTATAATTATATTATATTATATTATATTATATTATATTATATTATATTATATTATATTATATTATATTAATTGACTGAAGTAAGGTTTCTAAATTCTTTCAGTCAAGTATTTCACATTTTGCGGCCATCAAAGGCTCCTGGATTTGCCTATGCTTGGTTGGAGCTAATCTCCCATCGTGTTTTCATTGGTCGACTTCTTGCACTTACGCCACAGCAAAGGGTGTGATTGTTGCTTTTATTTCCTTTATCTTTTTTCTTTTTTCTTTTCTATTTTGAAAGTCCTCTGATTAGTATTTTATAAAAATATAATGTGTTAATGCTTTGATATTTATAATGTTTGTCAGGTCAGGAATGTTTTAATTAATATACCTCATATACCAGATAACTTTTGCAAATTTTTGTTTTAAATAACTAATTGATGCATTAAAATTCAAATATTTATGTTTGCACATACAACCAATAAAGAATTGGAAAGCAAGTAAAGGGGCATCCAGAATTGAGCATGTTTTCTTTTAAAAATGAAATGTTAATATATATACTCCTCCTTGCAAAATTTAAGCATTTAGTATTTTTGTTTTAATTTTATTTTTTTCTTAAAAGTACAGCAAAATTGTATTAAATGTTTAACAATGTATATAACATTCTAAAAACATCGTCTTGCCTATTTTTAATGTTTATAAATTATATAAGCCTATAGCTGCCCTAAGCAAGAATATGTATCTCTTTTGCCTGGAAAGTTTATATAATTTGATGATACAGATTTAGTTGTAAAATGAATTAAATCAAGAAAGATAAACAATTCAGTGGTCATAAAAGCAAACATAAAAGCTAATTTCTAACTGTAATAGCTATGGGATTGAGACAAATGGTCATATAAACAAACATTCACTCTTAGTGAAGTTAATTTCTAAAAGTCAAGACCAAGGAATTGAGATGATAGATCGTGTAAACATATTACCATAAGTGAATTTCTAACGTTTAGTGCAAAAGGATTAAGACAAGCAGTCATGTAGACAGGCATTTACTAATTTTCAAAACTGAAAAATGAGGATTGAAACAATCAAGAAACAATTCATGTTGGCAAACACTTTTCATTGACAAATCTCTTGTCAGAAAATAAATGTTACAATAACTGTTTATGTTGCACAGCACTTTTTTTTGGGTGGTGGTGGTGGAATAATGTCATGACTAATACTATGTCAAAATGTACTTTCCTAATGCTTTATGTCAAAATGGTTTTTTTGTTAATAGGATGACATTTTTTTAATAAAATGTTTTCTGTTAATGGGATGGCAATGTCAAGTTTTTTTGTGAATGGGATGACTAATACTTTTATGTAAAATGTAGTGTGTTAATGGGATGGCTAATATTTTGTATCAGTGTACTTTGTTATGTATATTCTATATTACATTTCTTATGCATTATGAATAACATTATATTTTAAATTTTATTAATAGACGTCTGTATATTTTTTTGTTTTATCTGTTTTGAGTTTTGCTCCCTCTCACCACCATCAATTAATGCAGATCATCAAGTTTATGCAGATTTTAATAACATTGATATGGCATTCACAAATTTCACTTTTCCTTTCTTATTAGTCTGTAAATGAAGATAATTAACTAAACATATACTTTATAACAGTAAGTTAGTATATTATAAAATAGCCTCTAACAAAACTAGTTCTTAAATTTAATCATCATTTTACAAAAGTTTATGGCTTTATTTGCAGATGGATGGGTGGTTGGTGGGTTTTGGTTGGTTGGTTGGTTGGTTCATTTGTTCATTGAATGTGTTGATGGAACAATAACAACAAAAAACCCAGAGGATTTTGTAAGAGATTAACAACCCTTAAAACAATTAACAGGATGGTGTATAAAAAAAAAATTGTGTAAGAGATTAATAACTCCTTAATATAATTAACACAGCTGGAGTATTACAAAATATTGTGTAAGGGATTAACAACTCGTTAAAATAATTAACAGGGCTGGGGTATGTATGCTAAGCTGCTGATGGATCTCTTCATGTTGTTGGCTCCTTTCCTGCGCAATGCTGAACTAAACAAACCCACTCAGCTTCTTTACAAGGTATGTTTTGAAAATCTTTGCAACCAATTAATAATAATATTACATTTACACAAAGCTGAACCAGTACATATTTACAGCAAGCACAGTTCTTTATAGCATTTGGTCTGCACCGGTTTTAAAAGTTGCATATATTCTTTATTATTTTCTTTTGATTTCTCTCTGCTGACTGATAAGTTATATTGCAAGTGCTGTTGATGGTGCTGCATTTGAAATGCACCTTCTTTAAAATTCGCATATATTCTCTCTTGTTTTCTTTGATTTCTTTCTCCTGACAGGGTACATTGCGTGTGCTGTTGGTGCTGTTGCATGACTTCCCAGAGTTTTTATGTGATTACCATTACACTTTCTGTGATGTAATACCACCCAACTGCATTCAGATGCGGAACCTCATTCTGAGTGCCTTTCCACGCAACATGCGTTTGCCTGACCCATTCACACCAAATTTGAAAGTGGACAGTTTGCCAGATATCACACAATCACCTCGAATCCTTACTGATTATGTCCGAATCATACAGCCAGCTTCTTTCAAAAAGGTATGGAAATATTTTATTTTTCTTACCTCCGTTTTAGTTTGAAAAATGAATTTCTGGTATTGTTCACAGAAGATAGAAGCGGTACTTTGTTTGATTTTTGTAAGATCGATTTTATTTTCAAAATTTGTCTTGTTTACGCAAGAGCACAGATCATATATTTCCATACTTTTCAGTTCAATAGATATTTAAAATATGTTTAGTTCCCTTTAGTGTTTTAGTATAAATTTTTAATTTTTGTGTTTCAGTAAAATTTGGAAATTGATAAGCATAATATGTGTACATGTTTATTGCATTTCAGCAGAGACATTTGAAATTGATGTACAAAATATGTGTACCTAACTTTTTGCATTTCAGTAGAGACTTTAAAAATTGATTGTATATAAAATGTGTACCTGATTTTTTTACACTAAAATTAGAAACATTTGAAAATGATGTACAAATTTGTGTGCATTTTTTGTTTTGTTGTTTAATATAAGCATTTGAAATTGATGTACAAAGTATGTGTACATAACAGTGGTTTGGAGTGCTGCAGGGAAAAACATTTTATATCTGTATGTAGATAGATGTCTGGCCACCTAAATGGTTTAAATTGTTTTATGATTTAGTAACTGCTTTTAATATGGTATATATGTATGCATAAGTATGGTGCCTGGCTCTTGCTTGTTATGTCATTTGCACTTTTAATAGGTTTACTTTTATCTGTTGTTGTTAAATGGTGCAGTGTAAATTGTTGCAGAGTTGCAAAGAATATCTTTATTTTCTCTTAGTTGAGAAGATTGCTGGGCCATTGACAGCATTGTGAGAACTAAGTATTAGTTCAGTAATAATCTTGAATATATTTACATCATTGTATAAACTTGTCATTCATATATGAATTTTATATTGTCGTAATTACTGTGATAGTTGTCTTTCTGAAATATATTTTCAAAAATTTTTGCTGCCAAGTTTATGGCGTGGCACTTGTGTATTCAATTTTTTTCAGTCAACTGCTCTGATTTTTTTTTTTTTGTTTGTTTGCAAGTTCGTTGTTTGCTCATAATAATTGTTTTTCTTTCTTTTTTATGATAATGACAATATTGTGCTCCAAATCCATTCATATTTTTGTTTCTTACAAACACAAAAGTTTCAATAAGTATACCATTTAGTTTTTGCAGAATTGAAACTGTAATTAGAGATTGTTATTCATGTTCAGATGGTATAAAAGTACTTGGTGCTTTGTAAATATTGCAGTAAGAAATGTGAAAGAGTTATGGCACTTTTTCATACAGATTGAATCATTTAGTTCTTCAATCCATAGTAATTAATTATATTTCTGAAATTATATTTCAGAGTTGTGATATTATACTTTCTGTAGGGAACAGCAGAAATTGATATACAGAAGGTTTGAAAAATTCAGTTTCTTTCTGTATAGAACAACAGAAAATTAATGTTCAGAAAGTTTACAAGTGTGGTTCTTCTCTTCATGTTAGAGAACAGCAGAAATTGATGGTTCAGAAAGGTTGAAAGTGTGGTCCTTTATGCTAGAGAACAGCAGAAAAAAATGACAAAAAGAAGGTTTGAAACTATGGTTCTTTTCTGTAGAGAACAGCAGGAACTGATTTGCATGAAAATGTGATTCTCTGTTATAGAGAATAGAAATTTATGAACAAAAATTTACAAAGGATTTGTGCTTTTCTTGTAAAGGCCAGCAATTGTTAGCTAAACTTTATATACATAAGACATTATTCTTATAAGAATTTTAATGACATTTTCTGTTTCAAGGATCTCGATTCTTACTTGAAGACCAGATCACCTATCACTTTCCTGTCAGACCTAAAGAGTAACTTGCAGGTGAGTTTCTTGAAGGTCCTTGTAATGTTGCTTTCATTGCTGATGGTAATGTTCATTTAAATCTGTAATTCATGCTTGCTCAAATTAGAAATGTGCAAGGGAAATGTCAATTTGACAAGCAACTCTTTAGATAGAGCCTGTTCACATACTAAATCTTAGTGATATATATTTTTATTTATCTAACTTCATATTTTCATGTTTTATATTTCTACTCCTTCACTCTACTTCTGATATCTGTTTTCTGTTACAGTCAAATGAACCTGGATGCCACTACAACATACAGTTGATCAATGCTCTGGTTTTATATGTGGGAACTCAGGCAATACAACTTATTCACAGTAAAGGGCAGACACCCAGCATGAGCACAATTGCTCCATCATCTCACATGGACATTTTCCAAAACCTTGCTGTCAACCTGGATACTGAGGGTATGACTTAAAGAAATCTACACTTAAATTGCATGTCACAACATGAATTATACTTTGTTGTAAAGTTATAAGACATCAATGAATTGGCCTTCAACAACAGTATCTTGAAGTGTACATAGATCTTTATATCTGACTGAATATTTAGAGTTGTTACTTTGTAGTATATTCTGTTCGTGACTTTGTCTTAAAACATTTAACTTTTTCTAGTACATAAAGTGTACGCATAATACTGTTCTATTTAAAGAATTGATTCATGTTTTAACACTCTGCAAACATAAAAAGAATTGCTAAGACAGAAAACTAATGCATTCTGAAATGGATGGATTCAAATAGATATAAATTTTGATGTTACTTCATTTCACTTAATCATATATCATACATACTCATTGTTTAAATCAGCAATTTTTATTCTTATAAGTATTGCCATGGTGTAAAGGCTTTTAAGTCAGAATGTCAATTTTTTTTCTTTGGAGTTTTGTTTGTATTATATATCTATAAAATTTTGCAATTTTATGTTGGCTTGGTGTCTTATTTAAAACTTAATATGTCTTGGTGTTTTTTGCTTTAGCAGTGATTAATTGAGCTAATCAGAAATTATTATACATTTCTCTCCATTGTTTTTCATTTTACAAAACGGACACATTTTTCTCCAGACAGCAATGCAGACATTTTTTCTTTCACTGAGCTTTTGTTATTTTTAAGTTTGTTTTATAGTTTTTTTAAGTTTTGTTTAATTTTACTTTATGTTTAATGATGGAAATAAAAATACACTTTCATCTCTTCACCATGACCAGATAGATCTTAGTAATTTTTATTTCATTGTTTCATTTTATACCTGTTAAAAAACCTTTTATCTCCTTTATTAACATCATCCTTCGTCTTTATAAGTGAATTTTTTGTCATTGTATTTTCCTCCTATTTCCATTAACATATATAAATATCTGACAATATTCTAACAATCATCCTCTCTTTTCTCCTCAGCCGCTAATTAAAAGTTTTAGCTTTTGAAAGTTATATTTTCTTATCATAAAAGTCATGCATTATTTTTAATTTTATTTCCATCTACTCACTTGCACATTGTTTTTTTTAAAGTTCCTCTTCTCATTTTCTATTTTTTACATACTCTCTAGGTCGCTATCTGTTCTTGACAGCTGTATCCAACCAGCTCCGTTACCCCAACAGCCATACACATTACTTTAGCTGTACATTGCTCTACCTCTTTGCTCAAGCTAACAATGAAGCAATTCAGGAGCAAATTACTAGGTAAGAAAACATTTTATATCGACCATGCCAGAAACAATCAAGAACATTTTACTAGGTAAGACAACTTTTGTGTATCGATCATACCAGAAATTATTCCATTAAATAACATGCCACAAGTTAACAAAAGTTGTACTGGGGTTTGAGCAATAAAAGTTTGAACAAGCAGCAAACTGTATTAGATTGGTGGTGTTGGTAATAACTAATTTTTTTTTCAAGGAAACCAAAATATATCTTTTGGTCACAAACTTACCATCATATTTTAAAATTAATGCTTTCATTACCATCGCATGACTAGTCTCTACCAATTGGCAAAATGGAATTCTACCCTGGCGACAAATTGTTTACAGTCTTCCCTTACTTTCTGAGCTTTCATTGGACAATTATTTTAGTCTTCCAATGAAATTTAAACTTTGTGGGGGTCCTTCTTCCAGTAATATATAGGTAAAAGCTGTGTCCATAGATATAGTGCTTGGGAAAGTTCATGAGTTAAAAAACATGGTTGTAACATTCAAAATGTTTTTATTTTAATATTTAGAGGTTGAGTATAACCAAAATATTACAGATTCTTATAGAACTTCACAAATAAAATGAAATCTCAGAATCGACCATGCCACCCACTCTTGCATATTTTGGCCTCTAGTGAAAAATGAGATTGGCTGACATCTAACTCATTTTATCATGAAGCGTCACAAATAGGGACTGCAGATAGACCTATATAATTGACCATATATTGTGTATGTTTAAAATCGCAATGAATTAATGGTAAAGAAATGCAAGACAAGCATTGAAATGAAAACTCCTGTGTAGTGTTAATACATATTGAGTTCAGGAGAGGGGTATAATGGATAGGAATATTTTGTATAGGTGTTTCATAAATATTGTAGCACAAATTTATTTGTATAAGTTGTAGAGGTGTTGGATTCTCCAGCACATTTACCTGACAGTATGCACATGCACACACACATATGCACTGAGGATTTTGTGAATACATTAAATAGAAAGCTTTTTTTTTTAAGTATTGTATTTGTATTTTAATTCCAATTGAAGCAAAAGAGCAAATCTTAATTGGATTAACAATTGCACATATTTATCAAAAACCAAGTCCTCATTTTGTAAATCAGAGATATAGATTTAGTTTACAGTCCTGAACATAATTGTGTTCAATTGATAATAATAATAATTAGCAATTCCAACAGTGGATTTGATTTATAACTGCTAATTTTATTTTTCTTCAGAATAACCTCCTTACATATTGATTCAGATGTTTCCAGGTCACAAGTTATTTCTATATGTTAGACTTGTTACATGATCATACAAGAACATTAACTCTGCAGATATGGGTAGTATTAATTTATGTATACATTTGATTATACTGCAGTTTTTTCAATTGGTTGTGCTGCTTCTTTCCTTTATAAACATAAACAAATCAGTCATATCTTGACAATATACAATACATGCAAACACACACACACACACACACACACACACACATACATACATACATTGTGGGCATGTAGTAGACTCACGATTATCCAGGGTTGGATTAACAAGGTTGAAAATTAACTGAGATATTAAAAGCTTGATATACATGTAGGTACAAAATTGAGGCTCTGGAAAAAAGATATAATAAATATGGGATAAGAGAAGATGGCTACTAAAATTATATTAGCACTGACAAAATGCACCATATTGTAGAGGCATGCATAAGCATTACTGTGTGGGGTTTTTCACACAGAATTTAAAAATGGGAAAACCTATGCATGATTATCTCAAACATTAAAGAGTTTACTCTGTTTACAGAACTAAAACTCTTAAACGGTGTGATTATCAAGACACATTACAACATTGATAACCAAACAGTATTCCATATTTAGAAACAAAAATAAGCTAATTCAGTGTGCTGAAGTTTTTCATTATGGGTGATATAACATTTTGAAAAGTCGTTTAAAATTATTTTTTAGAGTATGTATGATTATCTTGATAAAGCATTTAAACTAGTGCAGGGCTTCAGATTACATTAAAATTAATGAATGCTTCTTGCTGGTTGATGTAAATAAACAGCAAAACCATGCCTCTTTGCTATCCTATTTCAAAAGAACACAGTGTATGTAAGTTCATCATACATTTTTTTCTTAACTGCACAGTATTTCTTTTAACTTTTTGCATACATTATATCAGTGGCAGATTAACCAGAGATTATCTGGGATATCTTTTTCCTACTCATCCTGGATAATAGAGTGTGTTGTACTTAGTTGATTTTGTTTAACACATTATCTTCTATCCAAATAAGAAAAGATTTATTATCTGTAGTATTATATTGCTAGTGAATAATCAGAGATTCTTCTCATTTATCCCAGATAAACAAGTCTACTTGTAATTTGTTACTTTTGATTGACATATTATAGGTAGAACCAGCTATTTTTTCAAAGTTTTTGGAAATGAATGAAATTTACACCATATAATAATCATGGTGAAAGAAGTCAGTTTACAAAAAAATGGTAGCTTAACCTTTCTTATTTTTGTTTTTACGCAATTTTCAAAAATGGGGGGAAATGCTTTTTACACGTATTTTATGCTTTGCCATTTTTGCATCACCCTAAAGTAAAAACTGATTATCTGACAGAGCTAAATTTTTCATACCTCATGTAACCCATGCTTCATTTATATTTAGGCCTATGTTTACTTCACGCACGCTTGGGTTGCACATTTTCCCGTTCTACGGGTTCCGCTACGAAAATTCCACTTTGTCATGCTATATACCATTTTAAAGAAGATATTCTCTACTTTCTAATGATATAATTTTTTTTTTTAATTTTATTTTCAGAAATAAACATGCAAAAATGTAATTGAAAAATAGGCTTTTTTCAATCAACTTTTAAGTACAATAAAAATAAAAATACAGATTCGAAACTAACACAGTTGCATTCTACATTCATTTTTCTTTAGTTTAATGCAAGAAACATTCTGAATGGACAATCGTAGCAGAACCCATGTTAGTGTTTGCAAGGTATATCAAAATATGATGATAAAACCGGAGATTGAGAAAATGGCCACGGCTATTGAAACACGCCAACCGTATCAAACTTAATGCGATCATACACGCTTCCACTCACTCTCTCATAAATAAAAAATACATTAATGAAAAGTTGGAAGATAGTTTTATTCAACAAATTATTTCACAAGCATGATAAATACGGAACATAACACAGCACTTGTGACAAAATGGTAAATTTTTTGGAATTTAGTAGTTATCGGCTATCGTCATATAGAGGCTGGTTCTACCTACATATTATCTCCCCTTAATAAGCAAAAGATAAGTTGTCTGCAATGCTAAACACATTTTAAAATTTTACATTGTAAAGAGTTAATGTTTTAAGAAATCCATTTGTATTAGATTTATATATCATTGTTTTAAATTTGTGTATTTTTCCTTCATCTCTTGTTGCATTCCAATAAAATATATGCTTCTTCTTATAGGGTATTGCTGGAGAGGTTAATTGTGAATCGGCCACATCCCTGGGGTCTGCTGATCACTTTTATTGAGCTCATCAAGAATCCTTCTTTCAAATTTTGGAATCATGACTTTGTTCATTGTGCACCTGAGATTGAAAAGTAAGCAGAAATGTTGGATTTGGTGGGGTTTATTTTACTTAATGTTTTTATTATTATTGGTCTCATCCACAAGTCGGTAAAACCATATTCTGGCAAAATGTCAGTAGTCCTTCCCTTTGTCTGCTTTCATCATTCGCTAATCCTTGATAAATGGTCACTTAGCACTAATTCTTAATATTTCCAATCATGCACAATAATGCCTGCTTTCTGATAATCAGTATTACACACTATCATACTTCAGTGTACTTAAGCTTCTTACACTAACAAACTTCTGGATTTTCAGAAATAAAATATAAACAAGACTAATTAAATAGCAAGATTAATATCTACATGCTAATAAATCATAAAATATAAATATAAGTATATACATGCATGGGTAAATTTGTTCCACCTCAGAATTGTTTAAAATTAATAAAGTGGTTGCTGCATTCATGAAACTATAAATTGAATCTATACTTTCAATTTATGGTAATGCATTTAAAATGTACAACTGATTTTAATTTATCATGTTGAGTGATTTGTTTCATTTATTGATAAATTTTAACAAATATTTCTCATGCAGAATGTTTGCCATCTGGTAGTTGTTCGAATACAAAAAGAATAACTTGAAATCAGCCATTCTCACTATTTGAATTTATTTTAACTATCTCTGGATTGTTTTATTGTTTTAGGTTGTTTGAATCTGTGGCCCGGTCGTGCACCCAGCCCAAACAGACAAGTAATGTGAGGGATGGTGAAAACAGTACAGATGTTCATTGACAGCTTTCACAGAAATGTTTCACTTATGAAATGTGCACTTCAGTCATCTAGCCATCTTACATTGCCATGGCAACCATTAAACACTGACAAGTGTGTGCATTTACAAATACACTGCCAAATAAGGAGGGATAACCCTCTTTGTTTTAATTTGTATTTTTGTTTTGAATTTGCATCTGTTGAAACATGTGGCAGCAATCTCGACTTCTGTCGACCCTTGACATGTTTCTCATCATTGATGCTGCTGTGATGGCCATGGGGTGTAGGTGATTGGAAGTGAAGAACTAAACCTTGTTGTTGAACTTCAGTTCTGGTGGTAGCTTTTGTTATCGAGAATAGTGTAAATTAAATAATTTCAGTAGATTATGCAGTGTGAAGTTCAATATTTCATTCAAGTAATACAAAATACTTCCCACATTGATGTATTTTTCTTTTCATTCACCTCTCAGATATCAAAACTTATCATCTTGTTGATCATGTCCATCATATATGATGCGTTGTTTTGTTTTAAATGGTAATTTTCAAAAAGTTAAAGATATGGATATCAGACCTTTTGTCTTTTGTGTTACTTAAGAAATTTGAACCAATGAACAAAAACAGAATTATCCTTCAGCATTTGATCACCTGTTTTGTCACAAAGCTTTAGTTAAAAGGTTTTTTCATTCATCTGAAATGATTTTACTTTCATATTCTAAGGTATCTTTGACTATAGCATTTCTTTCTCGTGCCTTAGTTTTGAACTTCAACAAAAAAAGTAATGTTTGTTCCTTTATTTTTAAATGTAAAGAAAAATTGATTTTATTTAAAGAAATAATAAATTGTTTTTGTGCATGTATAATGGCTCACGACTGTGAATGACAACTTCGATGGCCTAAGAGTCTGTTACCTGCCTAAGTGCCAAGACAAACTTTTGCTTTGTATTTATTACAATTAGACATGTTTTTCTTGAACATTTTCTGATAGTTTTCTTTCAGTTTCAAAAAAATGAAGCTTTATTGCTTGCAATTTTATGTACAAGTTTTTTTCTAGTTATTCTTCACCAGGACAGGTAACTATTTGAAAATCTTTAAAACAGGTTAAGATCACAGGGTACACATACATAAAGTCATGCTATACAGTTTATGTGTGCTTTATTTCATCACTTTGCTTATAGGAAAATTTTTGTATAGAGCCAGGTAAGTACCATTATTAAGACTTAGAAAAAATATCTACCCAAGCTTGTTTGTATCATTATATATGTCATCCTGTTTTCTTTGCATGTTTTATTTTTTTAAATAAATCCATTTATGTGTGTGTTAGTTGCTTGAAGAACATTTGTAGATAAATTTATTATGCTTTAGTACAGTGAAGTATAATAGTACATGTATTGAAGAATTTCTGTAGATTGAGTATATGTGCTTAAGTGCATTAAAGTATAATAGTATCAAAGAACATTTGTGGATTGAGTATCTATGCTTTAATATACTAAAGTATATAGTAATAGCAGAGACCCATCACTTAACACCTGTGCCTGATTTTGTGATGTCCATGTATTAGAGTTCCCAGTCCAAAGTGTGGAACCGATTATGAGTTTACACCAGCTTATCATTTTATTATGCAATTATATTTTGTTTCAGATTTCTTTCAGTCTTTGAACCAGATGAAAAAGAAATTGGAAAATTAAAATATCACTTTTTATTTCTTTTAGAGTGATCAGCTGTTGTGTTCAACTAGTGTTCAACTAGTGTTCAGTGGTCATAAGATAATCAGAAAGTGTTGTGTTTTATTTAATAATAAATGAATAATTTAAATTATAATCCTTGTGTGGTTAAAAATGTATTGCTCTAGACTTAAAGTTGTGTTAAATCTATCACAAAGACAATGGCATTAATACCTTCAGAGTTATATATTAAAATATAGTATATGTATATATTTACAAGGTAAATGCTTTCATCTAGTTTATCATTGTATCTAGATTTCTGTACGTAAAGTAATTTTTGTGAGTTTCCATAAATGACGGAGATTATATTGCATCCAAAATCTCACTTGTGACATTCTGTGGGGGGCAGTTTGTTGCTTGTGCTTGAATGGCTGTCCTATATAATCTCATAATGATGGATGTGTTTGATAATGTGGGAAAAGTTTTTTCATGTATTTTACTATCAGTGTGATTGTGTGTAAATAAAGATACTTTTTTCTGGTTTGTGAATTCATACTATTAGTTGTTGAATTTTTTATTTGTGTGTTTATATATGTGAATGGAAAAGCAAATTCAGGTGATTTGTAATTTGTGCTTTTAAAATTCTGATGCCCAAACAAAATATACCGTTTTTCTTAGATATTTCAGCACTTTGCAGTCAAGTTTATGAAAAAAATAGCTTTATTTTAATTTGTTTGTTCATTGATGAAAGTTTTAATCCTTAAAGTTTAAATACTGTTACATACCAGTGTTTATTTAGAGACCCTGTCTCAGCAAGAGGATTTAAAGACCATTAATTTCTAACTTTACACTGATGCTGACTACAGACTGATTGCCAGACTCACCCTTGAGTCTCCTTAATTCTCTTAATTTAGATATTAATTACAGTGACAGATGAATCTGTGTAATATTGCATGAACTAGGCATGTTAACCAATAACGACTAATTAAACATCCACAGCCCAGTTCTCATTCGGTCTTCCTTAGTAATAATTATAATAATAATTAGTCAAATTCTGTTATTTGGATAACAAAAAATAAAAATGTAATATTTTTAACAATTTAAAATGGTAATCCTCACATCAATACATTCAATATGAAGGTCATTAGAACTACCTATTCTATCTTTAAAAAGTTTGTACGGATCATAACAAATTTCCGATCTCAGAGATTATTAGATGCCCACTATTCTTTCATCATCATCAGTTATGGCAGCTCGTATCCCAACAGTTCATCATTGGTTGTTCGCCGACTGTCCACACAACTTGTCACACTTGAATAGTGTATCTCAGCATTGGTCCTCAGCTCAGTAGCCATACGTTTTCAGTGTTAACTGAATGCCAACTTTGTCTTTCACCAAAAAATGTCAAAACCCAAAACCAGAAAACCTGCTCTGAAACAGTAGCAATCATTTCTATGAGCGATAGTCCTATAATTCGCTGGCCCGTATGTAGTGGCAACAGACAATAAGGTGTCCTAGTACAATTGACTTCTATTCGTATTTTTATAATGGAAGATAAAAAAAATATGGTTTAAACCACACACATGTATGTTACAATTAAAATAGAAATATGTTACACACAAGTGAATTAAAATTATTATCATATAGGCGAAAATGTTTCAAACGTGCACAGCATTTTACAATTGTCAATTTAGTAACTCTTTAGTGGAGATAAAATAACGTTCCACAATATCATTACACATTTCAACAATCGTTAGGATTACGGGATACATATTACTTGGTCACTCTATTCTCTGGCCACACGTCAGGAAAAACAGCAACAATTCAATGAAATAAATATGCAAAATCACGCTACAACATTCTTAATAAAGTACAATTAACAAATATTAAGAAATTGATGCGTTACCTTGTATGAATATTTAGCGGGCTTATCTAGCGCAACGCGTGGGAGTTACATCACCGTTCGCAATCGCCCGTGCAAAAATGTATATTACCAAAAGGAACAAAGACATCAAAGAGCTTAATATGACAATAAGAAATAATTTTCAGATAGGGGGTCAAATTTAATTTGTCCTTGACCCACAACAAATACTAAAAATGTTATGACCAAATTACACTGTAAATAGATATCTACACATTTTATATGAGCGTTAATAACAAAATTGCACAGCTAAGTAAATTCTATACGATTTAAGAGCGGTAATGTCATCACTTACTTGCCTCAGAATTGCACATATATGTAAATTCTACAAGGTTAAATGGCACTACGTGAAAGCGGCGGAAGCCGGAAGCGCCCCCTACACTCCATCCATTAAATGGCATTAATAACTTCACTGGAGCAACATATCACCAATGCAAAACAAGCAGTACAAGAGTCGGATGCAACATATTCACCAATTAAAATAAAATTGCATGTTGCACACAAGACGGGCACCATGTGCCTTTGAATACACTAGTAATGTAAATGGATGTGTCCATTCCTCGCCATTAATAACATTTAAAACTGTGTTTGACCACATTAAAAAGAGAATTTATAAAGGATCATTTTTTGCATTTCTATATTTTACACTACTTCATGATTGAAGTGAGTGTGACATTGCATGAAGGAATTATAAAATGTGTTCGTAGGCAAGAACAATATTAGGAAACTACCCCCTCATGCAACACCACCAGGAAGACGCCTTTTCTTGTTTTAACCGAATCTCCTGATTTATAAATTGCTACCACCCTGGTAGCTGTGAGTAAGGAATACACTGCACTCTGTTGATGTATGGTAGCAAAGTATGCTGACTACATTGTGGATTACTGGTACAAGGAAGTTACTGGAAATTGCTACTATTGTTGTTCTGCTTGAGGAAAAGGTAATACTGCAGAGTGCCAGATTAGCCTCAAGAGAATAGCAGCTCATCAGTTTTCTACAATGTTCAAGAGAAACATGTGAAACTGAGAGTAATAACATAAACAATAAACTTGTGACTTTGATACGGAAAGCACACGAAAGACTATTGCAGCTTTGTCTAGACAAGGTTTCGTACAAATATCATCGCTTATCTCTAATAACTCCATTTCTTTCCTGTGATTGACACTAAGCTATTGACTTGTGTGTTAGGATATAAGACTGTATAGGTATTAAAATTATTCTAACGTGGTTTCATGGAAATATTGATGTCAAATAATCTTTTCATTGTATTTGCTGTATGTAAATTTGATTGTTGATTTAATAAATTTATTGACCTTACACATTGATAACCATACAGGGTGGCCCTAAAGTAGGTTTACAGTTATCACATAGACTATTTATTTGAAAATTTGTGAATGCGAGATGAATGTAATCTTTTAAATCATTTATTGTTTTGGGTTTCTTCTCATAAACCTTCTTCTTAACAACACCCCAAAAAAAATAAATCCATAGGTGTCAGGTCAGGTGAACGTGGTGGCCATTCGATGCTGCCCCTTCTTCCGAACTGTAAACCTACTTTTGGGCCACCCTCTATGTTGGAGAGATAGTGGGTGGGTGGGGGCTCACTAAATATAGATTAAAGACGGATTTAATTCTCCTTTGGTAAGAGGTTTTCCACCTACGGAAATATTGTGTGGCAGTAAATGTTTATCTTTTAAATTTGTGGAAGAGAGAAAACGTTTACAACGCCTGCGTACTCGGCAATTGAGAGAGAGACGATTGGTGTCTTCTGAAGAATTATTAATAATATAAATTAAGATTCTCATCACTTTTAATTAGTTATGGGTGATTAATTAATTAATAATAATAACACTTAACAAGTGGCATTAGCATCACACATATTTTCTAACTTTCATGCTCGGATAATAAAGATCATGATGTAATGACTTTTTAAAAAAAATAGTGTTATATGCAAATTATATTCATTTTAAGAAAAAGAAATAGTATAGTTTTAATCATGTCCATGTTTGAGAAGGAAACAGCATCCTCTCACCAAATAAATTAATGAAAAGGCCACTGCTGAATTGAACAAATGTTTTTTTTAAAAATCTTTCGATTTTGCTCGCAACCAAACATCAGCTGGATGCTGGGCAAATTATTTCAGATGACTCTTGCCACCAAAATTCCCTATGCTGCAAATTAAAAACAATTGCACATACAATATATGTAGCAGAGCCATCACAAAATTGCACTGGTCACTATCTCATCCTCCACAGTGCCTGGATCTCGTTTTGCAGATTTCAGGGTTCCTCCAAAGAAATTTCTTATTTCTTTACCACCACAAAACTGTACAAATGAAGACGGGCGACTGCAGACATTAGTTTTTGACTGATCCTAAGGAATTACTCTCAAGGAACACCTCCTTTTTCAAGTGGAATAAAACAGTTTTTAAAAATAAAAGATTATAAATTAAATCCCTTAGATTTTTTTCCTATTATGTTCAGCTAGTTCTTGAAAAATACAGTTTATTAAAGTGCAATATCCATTCCTTTTTAAGACTTGTTTAAATGTACATATTTTATATTAAAATTAATGATATAGTGAAAAAATATTTTATGTATAAACATGCTGTATATAAATTAATACATAACTGACTAATTAGCACATTAGAAGTATATTCAAATAAAAGTTTACATTGTAATAATTGTATTGTTTAGAAAGGGGGGTGTCTTACATTTTTTGTGTGGGTGGGGCATCCATTTAGTATGTTTGGAGAGAGTATTGACATAAATATTAGTGGGGCATCCATTTATTCTTACACAGGACACTGTTGTTAGAATCCAGCCAGAATTCTTACACAGGACACTGTTTTTAGAGTACAGCCAGAATTCTCACACAGGACATTGTTGTTAGAGCCAGAATTCTTTTACACAGGACACTGTTTTTAGAGTACAGCCAGAATTCTTTTACACAGGACACTGTTTTTAGAGTACAGCCAGAATTCTTTTACATGGGACACTGTTTTTAGAGTACAGCCAGGATTCTTTTACACAGGACACTGTTTTTAGAGTACAGCCAGAATTCTTTTACACAGGACACTGTTTTTAGAGTACAGCCAGAATTCTTACACAGGACACTGTTTTTAGAGTACAGCCAGAATTCTTACACAGGACACTGTTTTTAGAGTACAGCCAGAATTCTTACACAGGACACTGTTTTTAGAGTCCAGCCAGAATTCTTACACAGGACACTAGGTTTAGAGTCCAGCCAGAATTCTTACACAGGACACTATTTTTAGAATCCAGCCAGAATTCTTACACAGGACACTATTTTTAGAGTCCAGCTAGCATTACTTCCTTGTGTCTTTGGTTCCACTTCTCTCTCTATGTGTGTGTGTGTTGTATACATCCTTCAATTTCATTAAATGCAAAATTGTGTTGTGTAGCTTTTAGATGAATTTTCAGTTAATAAATTGTATTTCTTTTGTTAGCATCCACGATTTCCGAGTGACATACTTGGGAAGGAAGGTACCAGTAGTAGTGGGGGAGGGATGAATATAATTAATAAATCGGAGGTAAGGGCTTGAACATGGGTGCCCACCACTAGTTTGGATGTATACCAGGTCAATACCAAACCATGGTATTTGCCTATAATACTAAGGTTGACTCTGGGAGGTATTTACCTCTAATACTAAGGTTGACTCTGGGAGGTATTTACCTCTAATACTAAGGTTGACTTTGGGAGGTATTTACCTCTAATACTAAGGTTGACTCTGGGAGGAGTGTAGATATGGGGAGGCTACTCCTTTTACTATGTCCACACTTGAGAGGTGCAGTAGATTATAGCTTAAAGATATATAACTCTCATAATTAAAGAAGCATCTCTCACCGTTAAAAAAAAAAAAAAAAAAAACTGTCGCACACATGTTGACCCATTAATACAGGTTGATATGGATTTTAATTATTTTCCTATTGTAGGTGTTTATGCTAAAGTAGTTTCCAGTACCTGCATATGTCTTCTAGCGTGATGAGACATATATAGTCTGTCTGCTTTTTCCTTTCCTGAAATATTAATATGTGCTGATTACCATATAATTTTTAATTCACTGTCTGCATTTATGAATTTTTAAAAATTTGGCTTAAGATGATTTCTATCTGATCTTTTACCGTTATGCTGACAGACAGCCAGTGTCCATGAGCAGTTTCTTTCTTCCATGTTATTTCTATGACTTGTGTTTATTTTTATGATCTTGTGTCAAATTGTTTGACCTTGTGTTTATTTCTATGACCTTGTGTTCAAATTGTTCAATCTGCTAAGAATATGGTGAAGCCACCCTACGCTTTTCAGATTGAGCGGGGATCGAACTGGAGCAAGAGGACAGATTTCTATCGTCTGAAAGGTCACATTTCCCTACCCAGTACATTCAAACAGAATACAAATAAACCACATTTACCTAGTTTAATTCTTTTTAAAACCCCACGTTGATAACAGTACAATCAAACCCACTCTAAGAGGGTGCAATCATACAACACTGATTGGACAATCAAATCCACACTAACAACAGTACACTCAGACTCTCTGCTTCAGTAAAATTAAGCCTCGCTGACTCAGAACAGTCAAACTTCTCTGACTCAAAACAATCAAACTTCTCTGACCCAAAACAATCAAACTTCTCTGACCCAAAACAATCAAACCTAGATGATCCAGTACAATCAATCCTCGTTGGCAAAGTACAATTAGCTACAATTCTACCCTCACTGATGACAATTGACAATGTACAATTAGCTACATTTATAAACTCAGTGATGACAATTGACAATGTACAATTAGCTACATTTATAAACTCAGTGATGACAATTGACAATGTACAATTAGCTACATTTATAAACTCAGTGATGACAATTGACAATGTACAATTAACTACATTTATAAACTCAGTGATGACAATTGACAATGTACAATTAACTACATTTATAAACTCAGTGATGACAATTGACAATGTACAATTAGCTACATGTATACACTCACGTCTCTACTCAGCCATTGATCACCGTATCAAGCCTGGTTAATGACGTCATTCAGACAATTGTTGAAGTACCCAAAACAGTAAAACAACCAAGTTGTAACTTTCGTTTGTTTAATTTATTTTTCCCAAATGCAAAGTTGGACCTCAGAAATGTTTGCACTAATATATACTTTGAAGAAAAAGTTTAAATTATATTTCGTATGGCTTAAATAATTCTTTAGATCATAGTTAAAGAATGTTCAATACAATGCAGCACCCTTGCTTTGGGATTAACCGTGCTCTGACCGCTGGACTACATTTAACTGCTTCACTGTTGGCTAGGCGACCTTGCAATAACAAAAGCTTGGGCTCATGATGAAGCCCTGGCCTGCTTTTGCTGGACAGCACACCGTCACTCGATTAATTCTTCCTGTATATGTCCACCCCAGCTCCGTGCACCTTGTACCTCTTTCACAGTTCATTGCTCCAGTTGGAACTGGACAAAAACAAAAAGAAAAATATCTTAATAAAATTATATATTTGCTGAACAAATGTGACTCTATTACAGCACTTCTATAATAACAGCAAAAAAATTAGTTCAACAATCGGGCTGAATACAATCCTGTTACCTTGAGAGTGGGCTGTACACAATCCTGTAATGTGTTGACTAGAGTCCTACCTGCATAAAGAGTTAAATACAAATCTTCCTATCTCAAAATAGTTTGAATACGATTTTTCTACGTTAGATAATGAATTGAATACAATCCGTCCACATGGTAAATTGGGCTGAATGGAGTCCTACATTATATAATGGGTTAAATAAAATACTGCTACATATTTAAAGGAACCTTATGCAACGAAACTCACTGTCTATCAAAAAGGGATTTATTTAGCCATCGAGAAACATGTCATTCCTCCTGATACTTTCAAAAAGGCTACTCAAAGACTAAATCTATTTTCTTTATTAAACTGATCTTTCAAAGCCTGCATGGGTATAGTTTTCATTAGTACTGAGGGAGCGTCACCAGAAGAGGATGACTCGCACGGAAGAGATAGTTCCACAGATCTTGTGTGCGACCGTATACACACACACACACACACACACACACACACACACACACACACACATACACACACACACACATACACACACACACACACACTATATATGGACCCCAGACATCACATCAGGGAACCAAAGTGAAGTGACTATAAAGCCAATAAGCTGAACTGCTTCAGTCAAGTTGTAGACAAACTTTACCAAAGTGCTTTAGAGTTCACTCAGTTCATTCAGTGTTCTCTTATAAACTCTTTTATAGTTTGCTCATACGAATGAACCAAATAACTATCACAGTGTCATAGAACTCAAAATGGACATTCTCTTATGACACCACATGGTCATGATTATGAACTTAAACAATATATATAAAATCACTAATTGTAATTGTTGAACTGTTCGCTATATGTAACCATGCCGTCTTATGTTATTTCTTGTTGAATACATTTATTCTTGATATTTAGACCACTCATATTACCATGACTCACTTACATAACATATGTTGTAGTCTGTATTTACTTACTATACTGGCTCTATGTATCAGGGGGCTCGAATTATCTTCTAGAACTATCACTCTTCTATCCTACATTATCTATCATTCATCTTTCTAACATGTGTGGCCAGCCAGAAGGTATGTTTGGGGATTAATCTAAGGTTTCAGTTGGCCCAATTAACATCTTGCCCATCTTCCAGCAAAACGCCACCATACAGTTTGCTGTGATTCATATTCGCCAGACTTTTACACTTAGATCGTGCGATCGAATCAATGTCCACATATCTTACAGCACTCTTTAGATAGGTAACTGATCACATTCTATTTCTTGACGTCACTGTTAAGGTAGGTAACTGATCTCATTTTATTTATTGATGTCATTGCCTAGATAGGTAACAGATCGCATGTTATTTATTGACGTCACTCTTTAGAGAGGTAACTGATCCCATTTTATTTATTGACGTCACTGTTAAGGTGGGTAACTGATCCCATTTTATTCGTTGACGTCATTGTTAAGGTAGGTAACTGATCCAATTTTATTTATTGACGTCACTGTTAAGGTAGGTAACTGATCCCTTTATTTATTGACGTCACGTGCCTGGCATAAAAGAGTGTCATAGAGACACAAACGAAGCTTGGGTGTTGAGTGAAGACTTTGAATATTTTTTATATATATATCAAATAAAAATATAAAGTTTGTGCAAAATTAAGTCGTTAAGAAAATAAAAGTTGATGAAGCAAAAGAAAATATAAAGTTGTTACAGCAAAAAGAAAAATATAATGTTAAAACTACATCCAGATATAAAATTATAACAAAATAAACATGTGATGTTCAGTCCAAGAGGAAAAAACAACGGCAAACAATTATGTTTATAAACAGATATTGATGACGTATTCAAACTTAGGTTTTGACTTTTCTTTCATTCGAACGACTTTTGTAAATTAGATTTTGACTTATCTTTAACTCGGATGACGTATTTAAAATTAGATTTTGACTTATCCTTGTCTCGGATGACGTATTTCACTATGAGAAAAAATACAACTTACTTTCATAGCTTAGAGCTGTGCAGGCGAACGTTGCCACGAGCAAAAGCACCAGGCGCGTGGACATTGTCATATTGTATCTGTCACCAAATGGAAAGACAACTCGGGGGCCAAAGGGGAAGAATGTTCTACACATCAGGGACGTCTTTATATATAGTTTGGTCTTGCAAATATTCTGTCATGCGCAGAAAATGTGTAAATACTGCATTTCCTCATTTGTGTTTAATAACGACATAGAATGATTTATGACTGTATTAAGATGGGTGATTGAGTTAATAGGAAAATGACAATTGGCACGAGTCTCGTCACACCCACGACCATTCTTCTCTAAAGCCTGTATATGTAAATAAAAGATATCTGCATACACCTATACAAACCCCTATGTAATGCATAACAGATGTTTACTAAATAAATATCCCAGTATTCGGACAAATGATATGTAAACACACATTAGTTGCCTCGTATATATTCCATTTCACAACACCTTGATGTGTTGATCGGTACGAGATCCTTTTGACTTCTCTGTTTTATAGTTCAGATTAAATCTGATCCTAATCATCCATTCTTTCAAATATGTTCACTAAAATAACAAGATTCATATTATTTCAAAATATGTTTTGCTATGCTTACTTCAATTTATGCCCAGTTTATTACACACATTCGTTATTTACTTAAGCTTGGGAATATATTTGGAATATCTCTTGGATCTCTTGTATGTGTTGATCTGCGTTTTTCGTAACTTGAACTACGTAACATCTAGAAAACAAGTGTCGGGAGGCCTCTCATCCCTCCCCCCCCCCCCACACACACACCTCATGTGGGGAGTTACCGCACGAGGCGAACGTCTTGAAGTCAGTAATCCCGCTATAATCCATCGGTACTTCTTTGAAAATTCTGACAACACATGTATGTGGTCAACACGATAATCTAATCGTTTATTTGAATAGGTCAACAGATGCGCACTACTTTTCTTCCTACATCCATTTGACAGTCATCACACCACAGTAAGTCAAAGAAGTGCTGGTAACATTGGAAGTTTCCATACATCAGCATTTGCCATTTAAGAGGACGTATGAAAGATGCAGTGCTTACACAACTAGAGACATTTTCAAAAGCATATTCAAACACAAATTGTCATTTTCCTTTGGCCAGCATGAACAATTGATTGTTTTAGTCATATTCTCCAATAACTTTATCTTTTCGAGTGGTTAAGGTGACTTAGAGCTAACTGCCTTTAGCAAGTTTCTGTTTGACTAAATTGTGGTATCTAGAGTTGAGTGCGTGTCGAGAGCTAAAGTCAAAGACACACTCAAACAACTCATTATGCAAAAATGTTTGTTATAACTTTTAATATGGAACATAAATGTTAAATGTTAAGGACCGTTGGAAATAATATCATTTTTAAAAACACTTTGTTTTCTACATCCACTAATTTCAATCCTTTGACAATTAATGACAATTTTGGACAAATATGAGTTCATCCCAGGACAGAGCCTACCCACTTTATGTGACAATGCACCCCTTTGTTACTGGTTATGATTATTAGTAGAGGTAATCATCCATAACTAAGTACAAATGATGAAGAAATCTTAATTTATGTTTATTAATAATTCTCCCAGGAGACACCACTGGCCCCTCAATTGGTGGATTATAGGGTTTTAGTAAAAGTTTTCTCTCTTCCACAAAGACAGACGTTTTACTGTTACACAATATTTTTGCAGGTGGAAACTTCTTATGAAAGGATTAACAAATCCATCTTCAATTATATTTAATGAGCCCCCCCCACTCCACCCACTGTCACTCCAATATATGTTTTATTAATATATGTAAGAAGGTTAATAAATTTAACAATATATTTATTAAATCAAAAATCAAATATACCTATATACAAATACAATGAGACGGTTATTTGACATCAATATTCCATGAAACACATTCAAGTAATTCCAATACTTATTCATTCTTATATCCTAACACATAATTCAGCAGTCAAACTAGTATCAACGTAAATCACAGGGCTATTCTTACCATAGAAGAAATGGAGTTATAGAGTGATATGATAATATATTGTACATAACCTGTTCAATGATGTAAGCCACAACAATCTTTCACACTTTTGTAAAAATGTCACAAGTTTATTGTTCACAATAGAATAGTCAATCTTCCATGTGCTTCTGCTAAGCACATTGTAGAATGTTCCAACACTGTAGGTCCCTCGAGTAGGCAATCACAGTAACTAATTTCTGGCACTCCATGGCTAGAAAGTTCCACAGTTGAGTCAGACACACTTGCCAATGCACACAAACAGGGTGCAGTGAATCATCACAACTGCTGTGCTCTAGGATGGAAACTTCTTGAATCCACCACAAGCATACAAGAAGAAAGGGAAACAAAACAAAGGATTGCTCCTTTCTGAAACATCATATCAGAGAACAATTCTAGGTTCCAATAGCAAAGTGTATGAAATATTTCTAAATCCATTCTCTCTCAAACAATCAGTTAACTCACTATTGTGCTACCAATCACCTCTACATGACCAGACTTGAGTTACATCAAAATCAAAGTGATTACAATATAGAACTTTCTTCAACAGGTAAGGTTTGGTTCCTACCCATTGACTAGTTCATTATTTGTAAACCTTAAAATACTGGAGGGCAAAAATTACTCATGCACTCATGACTGGTTTGGATTACATCAGCAAGTTCTAGCATATTCTTTACATGAGTTGTTATTTTAAATCTGGTATTACAAAAATTTCATCATGCACAGTATCGGAAGGTAATGTCATATTGACATTTAACAAACTATATAATAATTATGTTTTAAAATGGGGACAAGCAAATTTACTCTACCACAAATATAAGTCAATCAGATTAGAAAAATAAACCAAAAAAAGCTGGCAAATAATAGAGAGAAATGAAAAAACCCTGTGCATAGAGAAGAATAAGCTTGAAAAACAGATTGATTTTTTAGAGAAAATAGCTGAACTAAATCAGAGATAATTAGAACAAACCAAAATGGAGAAATAGTACAGGTTAGTTGAAAGTCAGAAAGAAAGAACATTAGATGAAGAAAGTTTAGTGGAGATCAGAAAATGAAGTTAGATAGTTTAACCACATTACCAAAAGGTCAAGCTCTTGTTTACCCTAGCACTCCTATCTACAATTGATTGTTCTTCGTGGAACCAGGCAATAAGATGCAACTGGAAATTGATGGCTATTTGTCAGTGTGTGGCTAAAGAATACAACTAAGGACAACTGATGGCTATTTGTCAGTGTGTGGCTAAAGAATACAACTAAAGACAACTGATGGCTATTTGTCAGTGTGTGGCTAAAGAATACAATTAAGGACAACAAGTGGCTATTTGTTAGTGTTTGGCTAAAGAATACAATTAAGGACAACTGATGGCTATTTGTTAGTGTGTGGCTAAAGAATACAATTAAGGACAACAAGTGGCTATTTATTAGTGTGTGGCTAAAGAATACAATTAAGGACAACTGATGGCTATTTGTTAGTGTGTGGCTAAAGAATACAACTGTCTAAGGACAGCTAAACAATGCGGTCAATTTTTCTCTCTTAGGTTAAATAACATATTTTTACAGCACTCTACCAAAAGACAAACTGTATGACTCTTCGACCTTCTAAATAGAGTTCTTGGATTTTGTCCAGGTACACCTTGTGGAGTCTTGTCTTTCACAAATCCATATTTACTTCCAGAACATGTTCCAGTTGTTCAGTGAGTTAGTTACAAATCACAGACTGGTTCATCTGCTCTTATGAAGAAAAGGAATGGTGAGCCATCCTTTCAGCAGAGCGAAAACAGACAAATATCCAAAGAATACATCCAAGCCTGCCTCAAAGCCACATCAAGCAAATAGGTCAAAGATAGGGCACCACAATCGTGGTTTAGCAAATGCCATGTGACCTTAATCTTAGGCCACGTTTTTCAACAGAGACACAAACTTTTGTACTGCAGTCGGAGGTCAGTAGCATTCTCTCTCTCTCTCTCTCTCTCTCTCTCTCTCTCTCTCTCTCTCTCTCTCTCTCATACACACACACACACACACACACACACACACACACACATACACATACACAAAACTCTGCGTACCATAGTAAGGAAATCACTTCCCCTTTACATCAATTATATATACATATATATCAATTTCATTTATCTAGATTATCAACACCTCTCAATGAAGCCCTATTACACTTATCAAGTGAATTTTCAAAATATACAATGGATCAATGAAGCCAATTAATGGATCTGCCATTTTAAGCTTAATTACAGTATCACCACTAAGCCTCATTGTACTCTCCGCGATGGCATCATTACTCTACCCCATTATAAATTCCATCCTTATATACTTCAATATGCATGACTACAGTACCTCATTATACACTTTATTATAACATGACTACTGTACCTCATTATACACTTTATTATAACATGACTACTGTACGTCATTATACATTTCATTACACTATTTTAGCAGCATACTATGAAACATTGCTCGTTATATAATAGCACGTTACTGCGTCCCAATATGCACTCCTCTGTAGCATCACTACTACACTACACCTTACTGCATACACCAGAATAGCATTAGTACTGTATCTCATGATGGACTTACCTATAGCAATCACTTTTATACCACATTATCATTCGCTCCTAGTGACAATACCGCATAGCTCAATGCATTAATAACATCACTCACTCTGACTGTAGCATAAGGATAAATGACATTAGTGATATTAATCTATCTGATAATAGCACAAGACTTAATGACATTAGTAACATCACTCACTCTGACAATGATATATGACTGTGGAAGATGTGAATATCTTATGTCTTCATAACATCTGCTGTTCACTGAGTACTAGAGTAAGAAAATCACTGGTGAACAGGATAATTTTACAGGTAGGTCTATCAACTTCATTTATCTAGATTCTCCTCTCAATGACGGCCCTATCAGACTTATCAAGTGTGATCAGTGATTAGTGACGTTTGTCAATTACTCACTCTAACAGTAATTCGAGGTTTAATGGTGTAACTAATTAAAATAACTGCAAATATAAACACAACTATAATGGCGTTTGTGACAGTAACACAGCTATAATGGCGTTTGTGACAGTAAACAACTATAATGGCGTTTGTGACAGTAAACACAGCTATAATGGCGTTTTTGACAGTAAACACAGCTATAATGGCGTTTGTGACAATAAACAGCTATAATGACGTTATATGACAGTAAACAGCTATAATGGCGTTTGTGACAGTAAACAGCTAATGTTGTGACAGTAAACACAGTTATAATGACGTTTGTGACAGTAAACACAGCTATAATAGCGCTTGTGATAGTAAACAGCTATAATGGCATTTGTGACAGTAAACACAGCTATAATGGCGTTTGTTCACACAAATAGGACTGCAAATATTTGTTCTTCCTACACGATGTATGCGCAAGGGGGGTGGGGGCGTTTTATTTCTTCAAACAGAAACGCACAGGTATGTAAATTCTACTCGTTTTTAAAGGCATTAATGACATCACTTACCTAGCAGAATTGCATGTAAATTGTACACGACTTAAGATTGTTAATGACTTCACTGTAGGGCATATCGCCAATACAAACCAACATTACATGCGTCGTCTGCAACATATTAACCAATACAAACCAACATTACATAAGTTGTCTGCAACATATTAACCAAAACAAAAAATGCATGCTTGCGCCTCTGTATACACTAGTAATGTAAATGGGCGTGTCCGCTCCCTCTCCCCATTAATAACTATCAAACTGTATTCGATCGCATAAAGAAGAGACATTTTGTTGAAGGATTAATTTTTGTATATTTATATTTTACACTATATGACGATTGAAATGAGTGTGGCATTGTATGAATGAAGTATACAATGTGTTCAGTAGTCGCTGTAGTCGACAACAATCGTAGGAAATTTGCATGTAAGACCACCAGGATGGCAGACACATGTTACATTTCCCTTTAAACAGTAAAATCGTGACTGACTGAGCAACAAAAATCATTTAGGGAATAGTTTAGAACGACATTCTATATGCTGGGGGGGGGGAGACCTACATTGCTTTCTTCATGTATGATTTCAAAAGACGCGGATGATAATTTCTACAAACAGGATAACAGGACCAGATGGCTGTTTCCGTAAACAGGATGACCAAGACTAGGTGGTTGTTACAGTATCAACATAATCAAGCCAGATGGTCGTATCCACGAACAGACTTTACCGAAATTTCACACCTTTGGTATTTCCACCTACCCACTCCTTTAATATTCGTGAGGCTCTAATGAGTCTAATCGCAAGCTACATCTCTCCAGGACGTACTTAGCTGTGTTACATTACAAGTTGGAATAATTAGACATATTTAGCTGTGTTACATTACAAGTTGGAATAATTAGACAGACTTAATGTTACATTGCAAGTTGGAATAATAAGACACACTTAATGTTACATTGCAAGTTGGAATAATTAGACATACTTAATGTTCGTATTTTGATGCAGCACATTCATTATAGTGAATTTCACCTCTCCTTTTATTTTTTACTTAGATGTTAAATTACTAAATATTGAACATATTGTTTAGAAACACTTTTACCAGGCTTAACAGCAGTTATGTTTTCCATTTCTACCGTAACCAAATTTCTGATCTCGTTATGTTTTCTATTTATACCGTAACCAAATTTCTGATCTCGTTATGTTTTCCATTTCTACCGTAACCAAATTTCTGATCTCGTTATGTTTTTCATTTCTACCGTAACCAAATTTATGATATCGTTATGTTTTCCATTTCTACCGTAACCAAATTTCTGATCTCGCTGTCTAAGTCTTAAGACCTTGACTGCAGTTATGTTTTCCATTTATACCGAAACCAAATTTCTGATCTCGCTAAGTCATAAGACCTAGACTTTTTATAATACCTAGACTGTAATGCCATGTGTCAAGTGGCCTGATACGAACATATTGCTTCAAAAAAATATACTACTGATTAAATGCAACTTTGGGATATAACAGTCAGAGAGTAATATTTGTGACGTTTTGCTGGGAGATGGGCAAGATTTTAATTCTTCACCAACCTGAGCTGCCCGTAACCTTAGGGTGATCTCCAAAACACACCTTCTGGCTGGCCACACGTGTTAGAAAGATGAATAAAGTAGAAGAGTGGTAGTTTGTTCTAGACCAGGGGTAGTCAAACCTTTCGGACTACTAGGCCATTTTAGGAGGTCAAGAAAGCACACCACGCCAGAAGAAAGAAGATGTCCAAGGAAAGGTTGTTTTATTCAAAAAATACAGTACAATCAATGGGAAACACGATGCTGCATGTTCTTAGAAACAGATACAATAATAATTCAATATCAGGTTCTAATGATGAGGAGTTTAGCAACAGAATGTCATTAAGGTGAACGTCAGTGAGCTGAGAGCGCAGTTTTATTTTGGAGAACAGCTGCTTGCACCAATAAGTGCTACCAAACATTGCGATCACACGCTTGGCACGGCTAACAACATTGGAAACTGAGCACGTGGCAGCTGGCGGTACTAGTCAATGAGAGTAATGTAAGAAGTAAACTTGGACAAGAGAACGTCCGAAGCCTGCTGCTCAATCAACTCCAATTGCACATCAGATATTTGCTAGAAACGAAATACAGCTGTGTCTACTGTACTTTTCTGTCAGCTTTGGCAGTAACATTGACTGGACTGTCCATTGTTGTCAACAGTGATATTTGCTAAAAACGAAATACATCTGTGTCTACTGTACTTTTCTGTCAGCTTTGGCAGTAACATTGACTGGACTGTCCATTGTTGTCAACAGTGATATTTGCTAAAAACGAAATACAGCAGTTCTTTGCTGTCAGCTTTGGCAGTAACACTGACTGGACTGTCTATTGTCAACAGTGATATTTGCTAGAAACGAAATACAGCTGTGTGTCTACTGTACTTTGCTGTCAGCTTTGGCAGCAAAAGATTTAGTTCACATGCACATTTAGTGGGACTACATCTGCAGAAAAATAAATCTCTGCTCTGTTCCAATCTTACGGGTTTCCTCTCTTATCCTCCGTGGTTTTAAGTCTTGACACGACATTAAAGAGATGTATTCCAAGTAAATCTGTTTAGAAGTAAATAACACCGAACATATTTACCCTGAGCAAAATATACTTTGAAGATTATAGAATGATCCATGCAGTAAAGTTTACATTTTACACAGTGAAACCTAGGTAGAGTAAGATTTGTACGTCAGAACATATTTTGTCAGCAAACCGTTATTTCAGTTTCATTCGAATATTATGTTATTCAGCTTCAAAACATCGTTTCACATGACAAACTATCTAAATCTAGATTTTAAATCGCACTTGATTGTTTGTGATTATTATTTGTCAAAATGTGAAGTTGCTTTAAGTTTGTTTCATTCAAATGAATCAGAAAACAAACAAAAGAGCACTTTACTATTCCCAAGGAATTTATAAAGATGATCAAAGAATTTATAACTTTATAGTTGTTGACGATGATTAAGTATGGAAACATTTATCACCGTTTCAGACAAAACAAAGCATACCAAGTCACTTAAGCAAGGATATCTTTATTGTTGTTATCACCGTATCAGACAAAACAAAGCATACCAAGTCACTTAAGCAGGGATATTTTTATTGTTGCTTCACTATATGAAATACATTTGTTGTAATTTTTACCAAGCATGAGTCAGTAAAGCTTCTTTCATCGAAAATTAAACTTGAATAAATGTTTCGAAAAATATCTAAATTTTTATAAGTAGTAACACACCAAGTCGCTGTAAACATTTAGAGGCTTCCTTAACATTAGCAAATCTTTCTCTCCAAGTGGTCTATAGCTGTTGCTTAATCCAGGTGTAGTAAGAATTGACGCTAGTGTACACACCAGGAGACGAGGCACTGGCACATCCCACTCCATAGGAAACAATTCCGGTCTGAACAAAGGCACCGCTGGCCGACTGGCACACCAAAGGACCGCCAGAGTCACCCTGAAACATACACGGAGACAGAGTGTTTATTTTTGTCATGTTGGTATATGGTTTCGCTTTCAGCTGTCATTAATTTTACGGAGTGCGTCAAGAAATGCCACAGATCGACATGCGTATGTTTTGGAAGGGAGATATGCAGTGACCAGGGTCTGGAAAATAAAAGGTTTGATCGGGTATTGGGTGGATTTTGAAGGGTAGTTTTACTCAGACAGCTGTAATGATCTACTCTTTTTTATTTTGAACTGCCAAAATGTGCGCGGCCTCTAAGCACGCGGTACATTGTAATGACCCGTCATCCGACATTATCAGCCCTACCTACCCGTCATCCGACATTATCAGCCCTACCTACCCGTCATCCGACATTATCAGCCCTACCTACCCATCATCCGACATTATCAGCCCTACCTACCCGTCATCCGACATTATCAGCCCTACCTACCCGTCATCCGACATTATCAGCCCTACCTACCCGTCATCCGACATTATCAGCCCTACCTACCCGTCATCCGACATTATCAGCCCTACCTACCCATCATCCGACATTATCAGCCCTACCTACCCATCATCCGACATTATCAGCCCTACCTACCCATCATCCGACATTATCAGCCCTACCTACCCGTCATCCGACATTATCAGCCCTACCTACCCGTCATCCGACATTCTTAGCCCTACCTACCCATCATCCGACATTCTTAGCCCTACCTACTTCCAAAAACGGTTATAGATCATTAACGTTTCTCACTCGAGCGGGCATTAAACTCTGATCATCGAGAGAGGTTCAACACTGCTGGTTCCATCCAGAACAGAAAACTAGACAAAACAGCTAAGGAGACAGATAATATATAACTAATATATGTGTATATTAAAACATAATGAAATGGAAAATATATTTACATTTGCAATGAGGAATGTATAAAAGAAAATTATCTCAAATTTGATGCTCAAAATTAATTAATTTATTCGTAGTGACAGAACACAAAGGTGTTTTCTTTTTTAAACTTGGAGTGCTAATTATGACGTATATACTAGATTTCACGAAACCGATACAAAGATAAAATTAACTGCCGTCATCTCTTTTATTTCAGTTTCTCTTTCTTCTTTCATTCTATTTTATTACGATATATATCTCACTTCCTCCTGTGTCTACGAGTTTTGGGAGCCACGTTTCGTAATAAACGCTGTTTTTACCTCCCACTCGGAGATGGCCGATAGTGAACGGTTTTCGGGTGGAAAACACGTTGGGGCGCTGGTGCTCCTCACTCTACTCGGATTTGCCCACCAAGAAAGTCCTTAACTGTTTCATCTAAGTCATTTATTATCACTGATAAGATTTGCCCACCAAGAAAGTCCTTAACTGTTTCGTCTAAGTCATTTATCATCACTGATAAGATTTGCCCACCAAGGAAGTCCTTAACTGTTTCATCTAAGTCATTTATCATCACTGATCGGTTAAACGTTGTACAAATTCTTAGCGAGTTGTATGAATTGAAATCAGTTTATTTTTATTTAGTATAGTTTTGTAAAGCTTGCCCTCATGTTTTCACCCCATATCGTAATTATGTGTTGTGCAAACAAAGTCATTTCATAATAACTGTAATTTAGATATACTATGCTTATTCAAGATCCCTTTCATAAAATACATACATTTGTCATGTAGCCAGTTAAATTACAAATAAATACATGTACATTTGTCTGAGGTATTGTTTGACTAAAAAAAATAGACTAAAGTTAGTTTCCTCATTTGTATCAATTTAAGTGCAAATCGTACACACTCGGCATTCCCCGTCAGTCACGATAAGTTCCCGCTCACCTCGAGAAGCACAGCGCCAACCAATCAGCAAGAGTTTTACACTTCTTACGAGTAGAGGATCATGCGCCATGTTTCTCATCATAAAATACGTGTTCTTACAAACCAGGTTTTGATGAAAAGAGACAGTAGTGACATCTAAGACGAAATCAATATTTGTTAACTTTTTTCTCAACTGCAAAATTCTTCGTCGTTGTATCAAGCTTATCTTTTTCTGAATTCCACCAGTTCCAATCTAGAGCAATCAACAGATTTACATCTTTAAAAAATGTAAGCGAGAAAGAGGGCGGGTGGAGAAAATAAGATTATTCGAACATACACGACAGGGGTTAATACTAGAGATTCGCTTTAATACAATATGCGCGCCACATAAGAATAAAAGATGACGTCATACCTGGCAGGAATCTACACCTCCAGTCGTAGGATTTCCGGCACATAATTGTGTGCTCGGTGACGACATATAGGAAACACTGACGCCGTAGGTGCTCTGACATTCTGTGCCTACGTGGGTTTCCAGGCTCACAGATTGAAGAACGCTGGATGTGCTGCCTTGGTCTAAAGAAATAGGAAAGAAGAAAGAATTTCAGATTTCTGGCTGAAATATGGTGACAGTAATACGGACCGTAGTCTAAGGAACATTCAACGACAAAAGACTTCCAGAATTATAGGAAGAAGAGTGCCAAGAGTGATGCCTTGATCTCAAGACATATTCAAGTCAAGATTAAAGAAATAAATGGTAGACAGAGTACCGAGAAATTATACAAAAAGAAGAGCTTCCAGGATTATTGGCAGAAAAATGGTAACAGTGCTACTGTGGTCTAAAGTAACATTCATAAGACTTTCAGGATTATTGGCAGAAAAATGGTAACGATGTTATCTAATGGAAATTTCAAGAGAGGATTACAGACAGAAGAATGGTAGATGATGTACTAAGCTATAAAGAAACATGCAAATCCAGGATTGCTGCAAAAAGATGTTAGACAAAGCAGTGAGCTATGCCGAAAAACTCAAAGACTAAAGACCTCCAAAATCAATGAAAAAAAGAATGCTGGACAAGGAAAAGTTAAATTTAAAAATTCTTAAAACAATATTTATCATTATATTTATTGATATGCTAATATTTATTTTCAGACTAACACGCTGACACCCGTTAACACACAAACCCAAGCACATTTAACAAAGAACGCAAGAATACATGTGATCCATCCGAACAGTCTGTATTCTTCAACATTAGTTCCAGGTTATTCAGAATAACAGTCTTACATGAAGTGGTGCCCCAGCCAGACACAGTACACTTCTGACCACCGGCTGGTACTGTGTAGGTGGGGTCGAGGCAGATGGGCGTAATACACGGGTTGCTGAAGTTCAGAGGTTGTGGCAAAGTGATCACTGCAAGGTCATTCACTTCAGCACCTTACAAAAGACAAAATTTCTTCAGCTTACAAGATGGTTCACTTTACACCTTACAAAAGACACACAGAATTTCTTCAGCTTACAAGGTCATTCACTTCAGCACCTTACAAAAGACACACAGAATTTCTTCAGCTTACAAGGTCATTCACTTCAGTACCTTACAAAAGACACACAGAATTTCTTCAGCTTACAAGGTCATTCACTTCAGCACCTTACAAAAGACACACAGAATTTCTTCAGCTTACAAGGTCATTCACTTCAGCACCTTACAAAAGACACACAAGAATTTCTTCAGCTTACAAGATGGTTCACTGTACGCCTTAACAAAAGATACGCATAATTTTTTTCAACTTAATTTCGTCTCACTGTATCACGAGAAAAAAGTAGGTGTGTATTTGTGTGTATGTGTTTGGGTGCGTGTCTTAGTAGTGGAATTATGACTGAGGGAAAACAATAAAATTAAAAGTGAAAGAAATATTTCCATGAATCACTGATATCTCTTGAATCTCGATGTGGATATCTGAGACCTCAAGATCAGTTTCATTGAGATTTGACAAACGTATAAGGACAAAACAAAAAAATATTTTTTTATTAAACTGTTTCATGTAGTCTTAAATTAAAGCTAGTACTGTCGGTCCAATCTTCGATACAATTAGATAGAAGATAGATGCCGTTAGATTCGCAAAATGTTACAATTTTTTTTTACTATTTAAACAAAATTTTGAAGATTCTTATATCAAAATTTTCTTTTTAGCTCACCTGTGCTATCAGTGTAATAGCCTGGGTTAACTTTCGCACCAGCAGGCAACTGAACTCGTATCGTCTGCTCTGACGTTTCTTTGATCAGCGAGTTGTAGTCCCCGGCAATCACGTCAATATAGCCAGACGATCTTTAAAAAGAAATGTTTTCAAAACATAATGATCTTTAAATTTAAATGTCCTCCAAGTTTGAACAAATAACGAAGTACTACCTTAATCCCAACCTAACCAACTACAGATACACATGCATGTGTAAGAAACAGTTTGGCTCTCTCGTAAATTGAATTTTTGAAAAAAACAACAACAATGAATAACAAATACTAAAATATTAAAATGGTTTATTATTTTAGATTTGGTTTTGAACTTCAGTTTGTTTCAGTGACAGCTTGTCTGTGTAAATAGTGAAACTACGTGCAAACAAGCAGCACACCCAGTGCCGGATTACCAAATAGGCAGAGTAGACACCGGCCTGTGAGCCCCAGTGCCGGATTACTGAGATTGAGGATAGGGTTCAGTTGCAGCTGAAACTGAGCCAGATGACGTTCAGTTTATTTAATCAAAATAGAGATATTCTGGGTCCAGAATATCAAAATGACTTTGGGTTATGGCGAAACATTACCAATGAAGTGCAGGATTTTTGGTGTAATAGAGGCCCTGTGGAATGTCAACACTTTATGGTGATTTTTCGGCTTCAAGCAGGCAGTATAATGATCGTAAAAGACATTTTTCCCATTCCATGATCTTTCAGAAACCTGTAAGTGGTGTACAAATCAAAAGAGAATGGTTCATGTTCTCCGTCCACATGATACTGTTTCCCATACATCTAATTTGGTGAAACGCATAAAGGCCGAACTCAATTTTCAGATGGATTTTCTGATTGGAAGAATACTTTGCAGCGAATGAAAATGCACGAGGACACAGTTGAATTCAGTTCAGTTCTAAAAAGAAAATGAATACTGGATCAAAGTTCTACAAAGTAGTGCCAGTAAACAAATTCTTCTCGTCACGTGGAATAGCTTTTCGCGTGATACAGAACTTTTTGGTTCTCAACATAATGGCAACTACTTGGTAATTTTAGAGTTAATCATGGAGTACAAACCTTTTCTTATTTCTCGTTTAGCCAAATATGGTAATCGAGGTCGAGGAAAACCCTCCTATTTTTCTTCCACAATTTGCGAAGAAGTAATTGAAATAATGAGAAATAAGGTTCTGAAAGTTATTGTAAAGGAAATCCAGGAAGCCAAGTACTTTTCTCTCTGAGCGTTGATTCGATACCAGACATATCTCACATTGACCAATTGACTGTAGTGCTTAGATATGTTGGAGTGTCAGATGGTGAAGTGGTAGAACGTTGTCTCACATTCATCCCCTTAGCAAGCCTCACTGGAGAAGCGCTGCCACCACTGTTTTGGCCTTTCTAAACAAATGCGGCACTGACATCAAAATCAAAAGAGGACAGTCTTATGACAACGAAGCAAACATGTCAGGGTGCTACAATGGTCTTCAAGTGCATATTGCCAAGATAAATCAGCTTGCACACTACATTCCGTGCACAGCACACTCTCTCAGTTTGGTTGGAGTATGTGCTGTAAAAAGCTGAGTTTGGTTGGAGTATGTGCTGAGAGAGCTGCGTTGGAACAATCTCATTCTTCGGATTTGTGCAAGCAATGTACAACTTTTTCTCGGCAATGGGCGGTTATACTCGAATATTTTGAGGACAAAGATGGCGAACGTAAGCAAGGATCTGCACTACTTTAGAAAGAGTGATTGATACAAGGCAAGGCGTTATCCCACAGACACAGAAGACTTTGCAGATCATTGCTGAAGATGTAAATTAGAAGCCAGAAACAATTCACGAGACCAATTTTCTGCTAAATGACCTCTCAAAGAATAAAAATTGTCATCATGACAGGCTGTAAACCCAGACCGGATCAACGGAGTCAGCAAATCTCTACAAAATGAAACAATAGAGCTTCAAACCCCCCCGTCGGATCTTCTAAAGTCACTGCTCGAATTTTAACATCACAAAGAGAAATGTTTGATGACTACGAGAAGAAGGCAAATGAGAAAATCGATGCGCAATACACTGATGAAACAGGCGTGTGGGCGTAAGAAAAAGACGTCACAACGATGGTCACGCGCCAGAGGTTGTGATTCGAGAAAGAGAAAAGTTCAAGGTTGAAACTTACATACAAATATTGGATATTTCCCGTCGTATGGAAGTATATAACAAAGTTCATTCTCTATTTAGGTTCCTCGTTGAGTTCCCATCAAAGACAGACGCCGAAATTAAAGAAGCTGCCCAAAGATTTAAAGAGACTTATCCTGAGAATATCGAGTTGGAGTTTGCAGATGAAATGGTTCATTTCAAGTATTTCGTATCACAGTTAGAAGATTCTGATGAAACAGTGCCAGCATCGCAATCGTACAACTCTATTTCGTAAAACGTTCCCAAATGTTACAACAGCGTTAAGAATTCATGTCATCGATCTTCAATGACACAAGAACGACTGAACTCACTTGTCATTATGACCACTGAATACGACGTCATCAGTGACACAAGAACGACTGAACTCACTTGTCATTATGACCACTGAATACGACGTCATCAGTGACATAAGAACGACTGAACTCACTTGCCATTATGACCACTGAATACGTCATCAATGACACAAGAACGACTGAACTCACTTGTCATTATGGCCACTGAATACAACGTCATCAATGACACAAGAACGACTGAACTCACTTGCCATTATGACCACTGAATACGTCATCAATGACACAAGAACGACTGAACTCACTTGTCATTATGGCCACTGAATACAACGTCATCAATGACACAAGAACGACTGAACTCACTTGTCATTAAGACCACTGAATACAACGTCTTGCAAAAGGCAGACTTCCAAAATATCTTGAAAGATTTCACCACAAACAAATTGAGGAAAGTGAATGTTTAAAGTTTTGTTGGTTTATTAAAATTAAATTTTAAAAATGTTTAATACTATTGTTTAATATTGCTGAATAATATTTAATAATTTTTGTTTAATAACATATGTTAAATTGTTGAATAACATTAAAAATTGTTAATGTTTGTTTTGTGTAATATAATTGGCTTATTAAAATTGTTCGTTAGTAAAATTAACAACATATTAGGAAATAATTTGCGAGGGGGCCCCGAGATTTCGACTACCTAGGGGCCTTCACAGGGTTTAATCCGTCACTGAGTGCGTCTAATTTTGGTTAAGTGTGCATTTGTTGTTGCTTGAATAATATTCTCATGCCTGTAGCATGGTGTTTAAGATTTGCGTCCCATCCTGTAAATCCAATATGCACTTGGCCGCACAACAGAAATGTTTCAAATAAATCATCAGAGGCCATCAGGTCAATACGTACACTATGCAGTGAGCAGCCGTTAAAATGTGCGTCTGGTCAATTATGCTGCCTCCACATAGGAACTGTCCGTTGATGTCCAGACGCACCTGCCATGGAATTGTCTGGCATGATCCAGTTGGAGCGCCCCCTACAATACGGGATTGGGTGAAGAAAGTGGTGTTGGCCACAGAAGCCAAGCGACTTGCAGTTGAACTGATTCCGCACTCTAAAAATAAATAAAACAATAATTATTGTGAGCGCTTCATATCTCACTCGACGAAGAGTGCAATAGCTTGATTTGTTAGACAACTCTTACTCGAGAAGCAAAGTGAGATTTACATGCTCGTTCTTGGCAACCATGCCAGTGGTTACGTATGAGGTTGTAAAGCCCACACATATGTTACAGTTATTGTCTGTAGTAAACAGTGGAGAGAAAACTTAGCTTCTAAAATAATGCAAAAGATTGTTTTATAATGAATAATGGATTCTCCGAGGCTCTTCCTGTAATTGTGTCTCAGCGAAAGCATTCATTGCTTCTGGATGTAATACGAGTTAAAATGCTTGTGGAGATTTGGAATACCTATCGTCTATTGAGGATATGTATATTTCAGATCTTCTATAATAAATTACACTTATCATGAATACACTAAAACTATAATTAAACAAAGGTTAGCTGGTGTCAGACTTGTTTCTATGAAAGCATTTATGTTTCTCTCTTACGAGCATGTAGAGGTTTTAACTATCATTGAATTTAGTTAATGGCGACAGGTCATATCCTTTGAATAAAGAATATACGTGATAAATGTTTGTTTTATTTTAATTCGATTGTCTAGCGTATGCTTTCGCTTTTATTTTACTTAATGTTATTGCTTTATTAGTTCTAATCCCTCCTCCCTTCAGTTATGTTATTGCTTTATTAGTTCTAATCCTTCCTCCCTTCAGTTATGTTATTGCTTTATTAGTTCTAATCCTTCCTCCCTTCAGTTATGTTATTGCTTTATTAGTTCTAATCCTTCCTCCCGTAAGTTATATTATTGCTTTATTAGTTCTAATGCTTCCTCCTGTAAGTTATGTTATTGCTTTATTAGGTCTAATCCTTCCTCCCTTCAGTTATGTTATTGCTTTATTAGGTCTAATCCTTCCTCCCTATGCCGTTCTACTTTTAAGTCCACCGATTACAACCAAACGTGCGTAGTTGAATTTCTGTGTAGGTTAATTAATATGACATCATTTATATTTCATTATGTCAATTGCATTGTGTAACACCATGTGCTGAGTTGACATTATAGGAGTGGTCACTTTCAGCGTCCATCTATTTCATTTTATTGCATACCCGTTCAGTACTGATGCATCCCCGTTCAGTGCTGATGCATACCCGTTCAGTGCTGATGCATACCCGTTCAGTACTGATGCACACTCCTGATCTCTATTTAGTGTTGATGCACACTCATTCAATATCTAAGCACACCTTTTCAGTGTCGATTCACACCCATTCATGTACACCAATTCACTCTCGATTCACACCCATTCACTCTCGATTAACACCCAATCACTTTCGATTAACACCCAATCACTCTCGATTCACACCCATTCAGTGTCGATGCACACCATTCCTGTTCATTACTTAATTATAAGAGAAAGTAAACTAAATTTAACATGTTGCTTCATTACTTAATTATAAGAGAAAGTAAACTAAATTTAACATGTTGCTTCATTACTTAATTATAAGAGAAAGTAAACTAAATTTAACATGTTGCTTCATTACTTAATTATAAGAGAAAGTAAACTAAATTTAACATGTTGCTTCATTACTTAATTATAAGAGAAAGTAAACTAAATTTAACATGTTGCTTCATTACTTAATTATAAGAGAAAGTAAACTAAATTTAACATGTTGCTTCATTACTTAATTATAAGAGAAAGTAAACTAAATTTAACATGTTACTTCATTACTTTAATTATAAGAGAAAGTAAACTAAATTTTGCTTGGGATTCTAGAATGATGACAAGAATAACAACACAACAACTCAACGCCATAAGGAATATAAGTGGCACTTCAAAATATAAGTGGCACTTCAAAATATAAGTGGCACTTCAAATACACACCAGCCCCTTGTATTACCCATCACTCTCTCCGCATTCACTGATTCTAACTGCATTGAGCAGCCAAGAATCCTGCACAAAGGCTACATACGTTTGACTGATGGTGCTGGTGTGGTGGAGGTAGTAACTGATTTCGTCGTTGACAAGGTCGAAGAAGGTTTCGTTGTTGTTGTGGATGTTGGCTTGGTTGTAGACACAAGAGGCGAAGAGGTGCTGGGTGGTAGAACATTTATGGGAAGAACACCGGAAGGTGCATTGAGAGTGCAGCCCAGAGTAGTGTATGCGAAGGCAGCTTCCTTACGGGTACCTAGGTAGGCTGTGGAGGAGATGCTGTACAGGTAAAGAAGATAGCACGCTGCGTCACGATCCGCAAACTTGCAGCCTGTGGGAAAGAAATTTTGTCACGAAAGTTTTGGAGTACTAAGCCCATGACATACTAAATACTTTAGTTTCAGTCATTCAAAGTAGAGCATAACATCCCCATTACTAAATCTGTTTTTAAATTTTGTAAAATTCTAATTTATTGTATTTTTCTTTTATTGCGTGAAATGTTTAGGACTCTTTCCACATACTCAGTCAGGAAAATGTAAATTATTTAGTGGGTTATTTTTGGAGAGTTTTGTTTTTATGTCAGTCAATTGTTTGACATTTTTGTTTTCCCTGAAATTCATCAAAGATGTGCCGTCCAAAGACAATTGCAGCATTAAGGGAGTTAACTTAGACAAGTCATACTCAAGTTAAAGATGTTCTTGACTGCTCAATAATTGCAAAAACAATTAATTGTACTGAAGTGTTTCCGTTATTCTGTTCTCTCAGAGAGACGAAGAGAGAAAAACGAGAAATCATGAATATGACTGCTCTTGAATCTGTCTATCTATCTGTGTATTATCTATTTATAATAATCTATAAATACTCAGACAGATGGACAGACGAACAAACGGAAAGATAAACAGAGAGATGGGTAGTTTCTTTTAAATCATTTCTAAATGTTTCAAACCTATAAATATTCTCCGACCTGTAAATGAATTAGTTTTTGATGACGTCAAATTCATGAAAATATGTTGTACGCTTTTCAGCAGAATGTCCTTGACACAATCCAAGCGTCATCTTATATTTTATAGTCAGTGTAACAGTTTAATTTCTTAAGCCTTATGAAGCAAAATTACCCTCCAAAATTCTTTTTCAATTATCCCATTACATTATTTCTTCTTCAAATTAATATAAGATATATATTACTCTGAATAAATCTTGTGAAATAGCGTGTAACATTGCTTCTCTGTGGGTAGACAACCCGGATTGCATTTAATGCCGCCGTCTGCTGCTGTGCCGTCATCCCATATGAAATCATTCTGCTCAACAAAACCTTTTGGGCAAGGTCATCTGATGTGAATGATGAAGACACAGTAACTGTCGGAATACCCGTCAGAATGGACACCCTGCGAAAACACAGTAAGCTACTGTCACAAATCTGTTTCGAAGCCAAATGTTGAGATATAAGAAATATCTACTCTTAATGTAAAAGTTTTTATTTACATAACTTAATTTAAAACAAAACAGTAATCAATAGCAAAGTTATAGATGTTATGATAAATGCATGAACTTGTAATCGGTCTTAACCATTCAACTTAAAATAAATAATATCAGACCCAGTTGTTTTGCACGTCGATTAAGAGAACTTGTATATTATTTTTGAAATATTTCGTGTTAAGAGCATTTAAGATGCGTTGATTTTCACCACCACCACCTTCCTTTCTGCCTTTTGTAAATCCGAGTCTATGTATAAAATACTAAAATGAACATGTATTCCCTTGCCTTTTGTAAACCCGAGTCTATGTATAAAATACTAAAATGAACATGTATTCCCTTGCCTTTTGTAAACCCGAGTCTATGTATAAAATATTAAAATGAACATGTATTCCCTTGCCTTTTGTAAACCCGAGTCTATGTATAAAATATAAAATGAACATGTATTCCCTTGCCTTTTGTAAATCCGAATCTATGTATAAAATATTAAAATGAACATGTATTTACCTTTAGTAAACCCGAGTCTATGTATTAAAATACTAAAATGAACATTTATTCCCTTGCCTTTTGTGTCATTACACGAAGAACTTCAAAGCATAATTCTCATTTAGATGTCCATGAACATGTGAGAATAAGGGTGCTTAATGTTTTCAGTGTACATGTAACAAATGCTTCTGTAAGTGAGACAATATAGTGCCCATTTGTGAAGAGCTTTTAATTTAAAAAAAATATCTGTATCACAACAACAGAATAACAAAACTAATTAAAAATGAATAAGCTTTATTTCCTCAAGACAAATATATGACGATTTTCATGATCTCTGAAAATTAGTTTCCAGAAACCAAATGCATATCTTTTAGTGGGCTCTATAAATATAATGGAGTTTATAATTTCTTTTTAAAAAAAAGATAAATAACGAGTTTATGGCTTATAATTTCAAGAGATAATGTTTTTATAAAACTATTAAAGTTAATGTTTTTAAGAAAAAAAAAGAAAAGCAAAATATAAATCTCAAATAGTTAATAATATTTCAATACACTGGAGAATGGTTATAGTATATGTAAACTCGAGTTGGTGATTTCGAAAAAAATAGATTTAATAATTATAAAACTATTAAAGTCAATATTTTTAACTCGAGAGTAAAACAGTTTCTATGCAGAATAGACAAAAATTTATTTAATTAAAACTGTTTCTTAAGAGGTAAACGAATTTAGCTACCAATGGCCTACTGCAGAATTAACAAATGCTCATTTTACAATGCCTAATCAACGGCGTGAAAGAGTACCATTCCTAAGGATTGCACAACGGGAGAGCACTATAAAGGCAATTCCAATGGTCTTACCTAACCTATGGTGTAATAAAAATCTTACCAAGTCCATGCTGTTGTAATATTCTTCTCTAGCGCCATAAATATATCAGCTAACATTTCCTGCTTCGTCCGGTTGTTTGAGTTTTCGTTGATGTAGAAGGTTTGAATCTGGTTGAGTGCTGGCTGGAAAAGGGTCGGTTTTGAGATGTTGACCCAACTGTACATCAGCTGCAGATTGGGCAATGGAGTGCTGACAAGTTTTGACCTGCGTCATTGAGCATGAAACATCAGTTCTGACATTACACATTTCAAAATAACAAAAACTATAGTATTGAGAATTGTGATTGGCACTCTACTAATTACGACATGGAGACGTTTGGAAAGTGCTGATAATATCGAACTGATAATAATATAGAACTATAATGGCTTGCCAATATTTGTATTTACCCAACTGTAACAGATGAAAGATTTTCTGACTCGAATCACAAATGAACTCTATAATACTTAAATGTGTAACAAAATAACGACTATAATATTTGATTATGTTAGAAAAATGAAGACTCCTAAACTTGATTATGTACTTTAACTTGAAGGCTTTAATACTTGATTATGTACTTTAACATGAAGGCTTTAATACTTTATTAAGTACTTTAACTTGACGGCTTTAATACTTGATTAGGTACTTCAACTTGAAGGCTTTAATACTTGATTAAGTACTTTATTTCTCCCCCAAAACAAAAATTTAATTAATATAAATAAAAATGTGCAGAATTTAGTAAATATAGATTAGACCCATAAGTTACGTAACTATTTGTTATGCCCTCTTTGTCTTCTAAATATATATATTCAAAATCACCTTATTCCTATACCAACTGCGCCTTTGTCGCAAATGAGCTTGTAATTATAGAGGTAGGACATACTAAAGAATAATGCATATATCTAACTTTGCTATCGTTTTATTTAATCATCAAATGAGCTTGTAATTATAGAGGTAGGACATATTAAAGAATAATGCATATATCAAACTTTACTATAATTTTCTTATTTAATCATCCAATGCGGTTGCTCACATTTCTTACTTTCGAGATATTAACTGTCAAAAAACGCCAGATTGCACGGTCCAGTGCAGACTGTATTAGAATAGTGAAATTTAAAAATAAAAAACGTTTAGTCATCTAGATTATGGCTGACGTATGCTGGCATTAGAATTTCTTAGCAACAATAGTAACAATTTGAAACTAAAGCCAGTTTTCTCTCTGTTTTGTTTTTCTTTATAATCGATTTTTTTCTGACAAATACTGCAAAGTATCATTGCAAGCAATGTTTACTATGAGGAGTTTAGTACTGTCAGGAATCTTATACTACGAACAATTTATTATGCTATGAATCTTTGACTTCAAGGAATTTATCACTGCAAGCAATGTTTACTATGAGGAGTTTAGTACTGACTGTTAGGAATCTTATACTACGAACAATTTATTTATTATGCTATGAATCTTTGACTTCAAGGAATTTATTAGTGCGAAGATGTGCTATCATTACAGTATCCCGCCTTTTGTGTTACTGTGTTGGACTTAAGGCATTGTGACTCACTCAGTAAAACTTAAATTATTACTTTTTTCTTATTAATATGACTTAATACGACCTGTAAGTAGTTCTCTCAGTCACACTGAAAAAAGTTATGTTCTTTGTTTTATTAATATGATGTCACACCAACCTCAATGTAGCTCTCTCAGTAGCAATGCTAAAACCACTCGCTAACTTTGTAACGGTGCTGTTGTAGAGTTTCATGGTATCCGCTATATTTAGCGGCGTTTGCTGACGTCGAACTCGAACAGGTGGAGGGGTCTGAAAAATAAGCATCACACACACACACACACACACACACACACACACACACACACACACACACACACACACACACACACACACACACACACACACACACGCATCTGTATTAGTAATGCTGTATCTTTACCTGTCAATTAGGTGGAGATCTAAATTGTACGCACTACATAAAAGTGCGCGCACCCACACATAAATCTCTAGCAATGTATTTAATGTATCTGTCGATCAGGAGAAAAGAATTGTATTAGTTTTATCTTTACCCAATCAGTTCTTTACATAATGGATTGTGATGGTTTTCAGTTCTTTTAATAACGGATTGTGATGACTAAAGAGTCAGTGCGACTATAGATGTAGATAACAAACAGTTGTGATGTTACGAACCCCATTCACACCCCTCAGCTTAGGCACGGACATATTTATAATTAATCAGAGCGGCGTGACTGGTTGTGATGTTACGAACCCCATTCACACCCCTCAGCTTAGGCACGGACATATTTATAATTAATCAGAACGGCGTGACTGGTTTGCACACCAAACAGATTGATACAGGGCTCGCCCCCAATCACACTGCCATGCCAGGACAGGTGTAGACATTTAATAGAATGACCTGAAAGTATGTGACGGAGTAAATTTGCCTATCCCTATTTCTAAACTTAATTGTTATATAAATTATTAACTTGTCGAAGTGGCCCGACCTTGGGCACTCCTTATATTGGTATTTTGGGAAGTGTCAGAGTTGGAAGTAAACAACTCGAGTTGAGAATATGCTAGAAATTGCTGATGTAATGAAAACCAGTTCCAACTAGATGAGTAGTTTTTATTATCCAATGCTAAGATTTACGAGAACGAAAATCCAGCCAAAGGGCTGAGATCAAAAGTTTGCCTGTTGTAGAAAATTCTATTGTCTAATCACTTGAATTTGAGCCTTGTTAACTTTACACACGACTTCTATATTTTTTCAACAATAGAGAAATTGGGGGTGGGGGGTGAGAGAGAGAATGGGGTAAAACTTGAATATCAAAGGTCACTAATAAGGTCTATTTTTTGGTGACCCGTCAAAACCGCGAACGACAAATGCGCGCCGACAAAACTGCGATGGACAAAAGCGCGCCGACAAAATCGCGCTCTTTGAAATCGACAAAATCGCGCCGACAAATGCGCGCCGACAAAATCGCGATAAACATCACCAAGTAAAGAATGGCAGGAAGTGTTATGTATGTTCGCTCTATTACGTAACTTCTTTTCATTCTTTTCATTATCTTTGTGTAAGGATTATTTGCACTCAGTGTCTCTTATTATTGCTCTTTAAACAAAATTATTAAGATTTGATGTATGCTTCATTCTTTTCATTGCATTTGTGTAAGGATTATTTACACGTAGTATCTCTTAATATTGATCTTTATGGTAAAATTATTAAGATTTGATGTATGCTTCATTCTTTTCATTGCATTTGTGTAAGGATTATTTGCACGCAGTATCTATTAATATTGATCTTTAAATAAAATTATTAAGATTTGATGTATGCTTCATTCTTTTCATTGCCTTATTTTGAGGATTATTTGCACTCAGTATCTCTTAACATTGCTTTGTGTATCGTAATATTGATATCTACGTATGTTATTATTACATTCTTGTACGATTTAACATGTATCATCGCGATTTTGTCGATCGCGATTTTGTCGGCGCGATTTTGTCGGCGCGATTTTGTCGTCGCGATTTTGTCCATCGCGGTTTTGTCGGCGCGCATTTGTCGTTCGCGGTTTTGTCGGTGAACCCTATTTTTTCCCCTAAGTGCTCAGAAATGTAAGAACACAAAGGGTCTGTATAGGTACCTTACTCTCGGTTATCAAGGAAAACTACAATTATTTTTCTCTCATGGTGGGTGCTTAACAGTAATGTATATTTTGTAACTGTCCATTGTTTTAGTAAATTATAATAGTTATTTGTCAATTGTATTAATAATGTATAGTTTTGTATACCATTGTATTAGTATTACAATCTGTATATTGTTTAGTCTATCTAACAGTTTATTGCTATTTTCCCCTTGACTTATAGTGAAAGTGAAGGCGAATCTTTCCTTTGTCCAAAAAACCATGCAAGTTGTCTGGAAATAAACTTATGACAATAGAGTGACAAAGGTCCTTTTGTAAAACAAATAATTTGAGATGTAGTTTGACTTTCAAAATCTCCAGACGTACGGATTTGGTCGTAGATCTAAAACGGTATCAGTGAGACACCCGTAATATATTCTGATTGCACATACAAGCCATGAGGTGCTCAACCACCCGTAATATATTCTGATCGCCACATACAAGCCATGAGGTACCCAACCACCCATAAAATATTTTGATTGCCCACATATAAGCCAAACTCACTCAGCGTGTCTTTAGCAAAGTTACAATTGTTTTAGATAACAAAAATATTCCAGCCTTATCTCGCCTGGCCTGAAATGAATAGTTTCTCTTGGTGGTTTCTTCATGTTTTTAGTTGTTGTTTTATGTGTGTAGAGATGGGGTGGGGGCAGGAGTGAGGAAACGCACTATTGTTATACAAAATATAGTTGAATGTAATCAGACACTTCATTAATAGTATAAATAATTATTATTGATGGAATGTTCCCCTTTATTAATTTACGCATTAATATAAATTAAGATTAAAATTTAATAATGTTTAATGAATTTTGGAAACATAAATTGTAGTAAATCCAAACTACAATAGCATAAAATACATTGCAAAACTCATGGCACAACCGTTCAATTGCTATTTGCGAAATACAGGAATAAATAAATTTACAGCATATACTGTGACCTTAATGAACATATCATTGAAAGAAATCTATAACAGATGTGCTGATTGAATCATAGATTCTTTATAATTCATGGATCCAATAAAGTTCCGAAGACAAATTAGACTAATAAATAGGGTCGAAATTACAAATAATAAACCATTCAGACAAAATGATTAAACTTGAGTTATTACTAATACTATGGAAAAAGTTGTGCACAGAGTGAGAAGATAAAAGTTAACATTCTTTATTTGAAAAGTTATGTTCGGGGACTGAGAATTATTGGGGGTAAGAAGTGCACAAGACTTCAGTTAATCAACTACTAAATATAGTAACGTTTTTCTTTATAATATATCAACTACTAAATATAGTAACGTATTTTCTTTATAATATATCAACTACTAAATATAGTAACGTTTTTTCTTTATAATATATCAACTACTAAATATAGTAACGTTTTTCTTTATAATATATCAACTACTAAATATAGTAACGTTTTTTCTTTATATTATATCAACTACTAAATACAGTAAAGGTTTTTTTCTTTATAATATATCAACTACTAAATATTGTAAAGTTTTTCTTTACAATATGTCAACTACTAAATATAGTAAAGATTTTTTCTTTATAATATATCAACTACTAAACTACTAAATATAGGATTTAGTAACGTTTTTTCCTTTATAATATACCAATAATATATATACACGTTGCGATTGGACACTTTACCAAACAGTCATAATTATATGTAAGTAGTACTTATACTGATGTATAAGAAACACTTTACCAAACAGTCATAAGTATATGTAAGTAGTACTTATACTGATGTATAAGAAACACTTTACCAAACAGTCATAAGTATATATAAGTAGTACTTATACTGATGTATAAGAAACACTTTACCAAACAGTCATAAGTATATGTAAGTAGTACTTATACTGATGTATAAGAAACACTTTACCAAACAGTCATAAGTATATGTAAGTAGTACTTATACTGATGTATAAGAAACACTTTACCAAACAGTCATAATTATATGTAAGTAGTACTTATACTGATGTATAAGAAACACTTTACCAAACAGTCATAATTATATGTAAGTAGTACTTATACTGATGTATAAGAAACACTTTACCAAACAGTCATAATTATATATAAGTAGTACTTATACTGATGTATAAGAAACACTTTACCAAACAGTCATATATATATATTATATAAAAGTAGTACTTAGATAATGGAAATTTTATCAAAAGGTAATAGTATACTCTTTACTAAATAGTCGTATATCCGTAGTAACTGCACTTATATAATGTACACTTTACCAAACAGTCGCATACAAATAGTACTTACGCTGATGTAATGTACACTTTACCAAACAGTCGCATATACATAGTACTTACACTGATGTAATGTACACTTTACCAAACAGTCGCATACAAATAGTACTTACACTGATGTAATGTACACTTTACCAAACAGTCGTATACAAATAGTACTTACACTGATGTAATGTACACTTTACCAAACGGTCGTATACAAATAGTACTTACACTGATGTAATGTACACTTTACCAAACAGTCGCATATACATAGTACTTACACTGATGTAATGTACACTTTACCAAACAGTCGTATACAAATAGTACTTACACTGATATATAAGAAACACTTTACCAAATAGTCATATTATATTTTAGTAGTACTTATACTGATGCATATCTCTTTCTATGACTTTATCTACTGTACTGTAAATGGCAAGAATTTTAATACATCTAAAACATTTTAATCTTTCTCTACTGAACATTAATTTGACTATTGAAAGATAGCCTAACTAACAACTAACTTTATATCACTAATGTGACTAGTAAAAGATTATTTCATCTAATAACTTACTCTATATCACTAATGTAACTAAATGAGAGAGAGAGAGAGAGAGAGAGAGAGAGAGAGAGAGAGAGAGAGAGATTATTTCAACTAACAACTTATTCTGTATCCACTGAACATTAATGTGCCACTTGTGAAGTACATTATTAAAATAACTCTTTATTCACTGAACGTTAATATGTCTGTAATGAAAATGAACCTATTACATCTAGGACAACTTACAGATCATTCATACAATTATTAAAATAACTCTTTATTCACTGAACGTTAATATGTCTGTAATGAAAATGAACCTATTACATCTAGGACAACTTACAGATCATTCATACAATTATTAAAATAACTCTTTATTCACTGAACGTTAATATGTCTGTAATGAAAATGAACCTATTACATCTAGGACAACTTACAGATCATTCATACAATTATTAAAATAACTCTTTATTCACTGAACGTTAATATGTCTGTAATGAAAATGAACCTATTACATCTAGGACAACTTACAGATCATTCATACAATTATTAAAATAACTCTTTATTCACTGAACGTTAATATGTCTGTAATGAAAATGAACCTATTACATCTAGGACAACTTACAGATCATTCATACAATTGAAAAATGCCTTGTTACAATTAGAACAACTTAAGATATTGCCACTAGTAGTTGCCGATTGTTAATTATGACTTTTTAATCCTTTTTGAAATGCACCGCCATAGGATTCCTTGTTAAATGAAAACAAAAACTAAGCACCTCTTTATTTTTCTAATGTGGTCTTTAAAATTTCTTCTGTTGTGAAAATTTAGTTTTCATTATAAGCTAATGATACATGTTGAATGAATAGCATACTTTTCTGATGATAGGCCAAATCGACGATAGGTAAGCTACAATCATCAATATGTGATCACTTTGCTGCTGGAATTGACATTAATCAAAAGTTTAATTTTAAAATTATTCATTATTTCCAGTAGCGTTTGATTTGTTACACAAAAACTTAACTCATTGGGGGAAAAAACCAGCTATCAGATCCTGTGACTTAACGATTGGCAGTAAAAGAATTTACTTACTACTGGCAATGTGATTGTATTGCTGAACAAATTTGCGAAGAAGTCTAAAGGCAGAGTCTGGAGAATACTAAAGAACTGCTGGACTAGAGTCAGCATAGGGTCAACCGTTGTGGTAGTTACTGTTGTAGTTGTTGTAGTAGGGGTAGTTGTTGGAGCTTGAGTCGAAGGCGGCGGTGGAGGGGGTGCTGGTGCAGGAGCAGGAGCAGGATACGGGTAAGGATATGGATAATATGGTAGATAGTACTGTGGCTGTTTATATGCTTCATTTATGTATTCTCCGCTTGTCTCTTCTCCATAGTAATTTGAGTAGTGACGACGACGTAAACGACGACCTTCTGAGACTGCGACGAAGAGCACAACAAGTGCCGCAATGACTGCCCCCTTCATGTTCTGATGTTCTACCTGATGACAGTGAAATGTCCTGTGTCCACCAAAATAAGTGGATAATGGAAACACTGACAAGCTGGATGACTTACTGCGAGTAAAATATCTAAATAGCATTCAATATATATATACACTTGTGGGTGTGTACTTAAGGAATGAACATATGGAAGTTAGAGGTGTAAAAAAATATCCAGTAGAGAGAAAGGGAGTAAAGAAGAGGGCCAAGTTAAACTATGGCGAGTTCAATTATACAACTATCTTCTTAAGTTTGCAAACAAAATATTTCTATACTGAAATGTTATTTACCCACTTACTATATTTATCTCTCACACTATCCCTTTACTATATTTATCTCTCACACTATCCCCTCGTCGTCTTCCACTGTTGCCTCTCACTATCACACAATCCATTCATCTGCTAATATTTATAGAGGCGCGTTTTATAATATTATGACCACAATTTTGTTTTAGACCAGATTAGTATGACCAGACTTTTGTTTTAGACCAGATTAGTATGACCAGACTTTTGTTTTAGACCATATTAGTATGACCAGACTTTTGTTTTAGACCAGATTAGTATGACCAGACTTTTTGTTTTAGACCAGATTAGTATGACCAGACTTTTGTTTTAGACCAGATTAGTATGACCAGACTTTTTTTTTTTTTTTTAGACCAGATTAGTATGATAATTAGTATCACTTACAATAGGACTTGTTTAATTACTGAATTGTATAGTCAATTAAATATATACCCACACTTCTAAATAAGATTTAAAATATATATACATGTGGTTGTGTACATGGTATGAACATATGGAGGCTAGAGATGTAAATTGTAGCAAGTAGCCGCCAATTTGTCAGTTTCCATTGACCACTCATTTCAGTGGATATAAGACCTTTTAGTGTTGTAGACCATCAGAACATGAAGGGAGAAGTCATTGCCCACTCATTTCAGTGGATATAAGACTGTTGTAGAACATCAGAACATGAAGGGAGAAGTCATTGCGGCACTTCTGTGCTCCTCGTCTCTGTCTCTGGAGGTCGTCGTTTTTCTTTTAAATTTCTATTCGTGGTTACTTTAAAACAAGTGATTATCTTTCGTGAAAGTTTGTTTGTAACAATGCTTATTGTACAAATAGGATATTTTCAACATAAATAGTCATTTGAAAGTTTGTTTGTAACAATGCTTATTGTACAAATAGGATATTTTCAACATAAATAGTCATTTGAAGCATTCAATAAAAACCGAATGGCGCAACAATGACATAAATAGAAATCTAGAGTTTGCAGATACGTCATTAACATTTTAAACTGCACTCCAGAAAGAAAAAGAAGAATGTTTTAGTACAGTTTACATCAGTCTTTCCTGTTTGTAATTCTCCGTAGCTTACTCTTCTGTAGTCCAGAACATTTCCGCAGACAGTGGACTGCAGAACTGTCGCATTTCATTAGATATCAGCCAACTTTAGATAGCACTCATAAGCTGGTGCATTTCCACCGAGGACCCTCTAATCAATCTCACACATTCCAGTCAATCTTAACAACATCTAATCAATTTCACACCTAGTCAATCTCAACACCATTAAATCTTTCTTTTATTTGCTACTCAATCTCTAATCAATTTAACGCATTTTAGTCAATCTCACACCATCGAGTGAATTATCCACAACTTGTAGTATGTGTATTCAGTGACAACGCGTGCCTATTTTCTCGTGTTGTATATGTATGTTTGTGTATATGTTGTGTTAAGTTGCCTAGTTTTGAAGAAATTTTCTTTCTTGAACAACGCTCTTAATAAAACATAATAGACATATCCTTTGAATATATTGCTTCACTTCTATACTTAGAAACATGAGCTTAAAAGTTCCTGCGTGCGTGTACGTGTTGTGGGTGTATGTTACCATATCTTCTGTGACAAAATAAAAAATAAAATAAACAGAAATGTGTTCGTGTCAACACAATGCGCTAAAACACCTGTATGCATTCGTGAGAAAGACAATGTGCCATGTTAGTTAAGTTTTGAGACTTGTCAAATAAGCCAATAATAACTGATGTTAGTGAAAAACTTTTGCTAATATGTTGGATTGACGCAATACACTTTATTTAATATTCCAACAAATTTCGACTTCTTTTCTTTTTAAAATTCTTACTGTTATATCTGAGAATATGAAAGCGGTAGTTATTCATTTTTTATCATGCGTGAGCGAATACACCTCTCTCTCTCTTAAATTGTTTGCTCACGTCTTTCCTATACCATATTCAAAAGCCCTATTTTGAATATGGATACACGCACACATTAAATAAGGGAGGTTACAGAATAAATTTTATTCTGTAACCTCCCTTATAACAACGGTCGTCTATACAATTACGAATGTCAGTTTACTTTAATCTAGCAGTCCTTAACCTTCCATATAACAACAGTTGTCTATATAATTACGAATGTCAGTTTACTTTAATCTAGCGGTCCTTAACCTTCTGATGGCCATGAGTACATTCAAAATTTCAGAGGGGCGTGACAAGTTTCCGTAGCTTATTTTGTACTGGACATTAGATAATAATCAAAACATCATTTACTTATTCATAATATATTAATCTATAGCTTAAAAAAGTAATTTTACAGGTTAAAATGTCATTAAATTATTTGGCAATTACTATTTCACTATTACTATATAAATTTGTTCTGTTTTAATCTGCCTGGAAGATAAAGTGTATTTACAAAACAAATATCGTAAATATTTTCATCTGATTTTAACTAGTGATGGTAATGTATTTATTATTGTTACTTTAACATAGATAGCAAGTTATGGCTAATTAAAAATACTCTTTCATATTGCTGAGTCCGGATTCAAACAAACAAAACAAACAAACAAATATGAAAAAAAGTTAAGTACAAGTTTTGATCATAAGCGTTCATTAGCTCTGAATGGAGAAAAGACAGTGGTGTAAAAGCTGCCCCTGCAGCCCAGTGCTTTCGGGGGCTTGTACGTTAAATTTTTTTAAAATAGAAAACCGTTTTTATTAACAGATTTGAAAAAATATATAATTTTTTGATAAAAATGATAATTATCATTGATGCACACGAATTCAGAGAAGGCCCAAATTTTTAGTTCTGCTTCTCTGACTTAAATGAGGCTTGCAATCGAGGTTGCCATTTTGTTACCTCTAGTTAGCAAGTAAAAGGATTCATTAAGTAAGAAAACCTCAGGCTCCATGATGATGAACCGTTGAAATCTCTTTTCATATTGCTCCAAAATTTTAATGTTAAAATTAAGGGTTAAAATCGCTTTCATATACGATTTAATTCATAGTAGAGAAATGTACAAAAAATGTCTTGATTTGTGACATTCATAAGATCAGTTTTACTTTGAATGATTTTACAAGACTAAAATGAATGACCAGAGGTTGGATGGAACAATCTATATTCTATAATGTTTTGACAGAACGAGAAAAAGCTGGTGTAAATGAAACTGGTTTATTTTGAACTTGGATGAATTTTGGCAACATTAATAGAGTTAGCTCTCGACTGTTTCATAAATAATAATTATTAATTAAAACCTCTTCGCTAGAGCTAACTCTATAGCCTTCAATGCACAGTTTAACAATAACTACAATGTAAAAAAAAAAAATGACTAGATCGATTCGGATTTTCAAATTCAGACAAGCATTACAATTACAATGTACACATAATGTAAACAATTTTCCCAAATCTTTCATATATATAGGGGCCTACATTTCTTAATAGACCGAGTAAAATTTTCTAGGGCTGTCGCTTTAGGCTTACATGTTTACATTTCACTGACAATTATTATATGAAGTGATACTGATAGACTTGATCTTTTCCCTTCTTGTTTGTTTGTATTGTAAATTTAAATTCTATTTATTGAATTATAGATTCATAAAACTGGGTATAAATATATAGAAAACTGTCGATGCCAAGCGCTCAGTTACCATAGTCGCTACATTGCTTCGACTATTCAATATGGCGGACGTTTGGCGACAGCGAATTTGCCCTTGTCATCTCCATATTTAGAGCTCAGTGATTTATATCCGTAATATGGGAATCTCGATGCACAAAGATAACATCTTTAGAAAGATTGATTAGACAAAAAAAGAAAAAATGTTACTTTCAGTAAGCAAATTTCAATATTTCATATGACTGCAAATTGTGCCTCTCCTACCACATATTACGCATTTCCAGTAGGGCCTATTTTCCCCATCTGTGAAACGAGAGGCAGAAGAATTTTTTTTTTTTCCTAGCAGGGGAAATTACTATAGACATTTTTACAGGTAACTCTTGGAGGGTAAATTCAGGAACGCGCAGTGTTTTCGTCCGCGGTGTGGTGATCTCGACCCTTGCAACATATTTCGTAATTTGATTCACTCGTTTAGAAGAGAGATTTTCCCCCTCACTACCATCACTAGAAGGAGCTTCTACTCATATTCGTCATAATTTAAATTTCAGAAAGAATGAGCGTCCTTATCGGTAAATTATGGAAATAAATAATTTTATACCTGCATCTATATGTAGGCCTATACAAAATATTTGTTGTACTTGTTCAATTTTTTTAAATCGTTTCTTTAATCGATTTTTATTATTCTCTCCACGTTCCAAGTAATTTTTTCAAAAATTATTACATGCATTTTAAAGAAAGTGAAATCATTATTTTTGTTTTAAACGTTATTTATTAAGTCAAACTCAACATTTGTTTAGTATTTTTCCTGAAGTTTATAAAACATGTATTTGCTTTTAAATCTAATTCTGAGTAATTCGTTATTCAACTTGCCCTAACACTGCAACAGATGTGAACTTAAAAGCTAATTTCTCTTGTAATCTGCAACACTCTTCCCATTTTAGAACACAACAGTTCCTCTCACGAAATAAGACAACTTAGGCCTATCTTTCACTAATATTTTAATTCCAGTCAACAGTAAATTGGCAATGATATTTTAATACAAATTCTTCCATTTTCTAATTTTGAAAAAAATACCTTTTAAGTTTTATGATAGTTCATAAATATACTTTAGTTTATCCCACTTTCTAATTTAATTGTTAGAAATAACACAATAACTTATTCAGTTATTGAGTTAACTTAATATATAACAATTTGTTTCAAACGGAATCTAGTGGTTTAAAATATAAGATTAGCAACATTAAATTCAGTGTCTTGTGAATTATTATGATTAAGGGTGTCTATAATATTGACTTTGTTTGCTATAGAATTCTGTCCTCTATTATCTATAATTGCTTTTATAAGCACAGGTGGTGGTTCTGGTTTTATTGGACGACATTTAACAAAACTTCTAGGAGAAAATGGCTTGACAGCTAAATGGGTTTCACGAGAACCTGGACCATCTAGAATCACTTGGGTTGGTAAATATTGCTAATATATTAGTTTAGTCAATTATAAGCCTCTGTAATCTGTATATAAAATTTTGTCATTAATGTGTGCACATGATCTTTTTTTTTTAAAATGTCAAATAGCATTTTTATTGAATCAAGACATTCTGCATGAAATGCATAAACGTTATTTTGGGTTGTCTATTAAAAGATATTATTTAACTATTTGTTCACTTTATTCTTTACTGATATCTGAATAGTTATTGGCTTGTACTTGTAGCCTTATTTACATACTATTAAATTAAGACTAATTTGCTTACACTCCTGTGACTGTGAGATAGATACATATACATGATTAAATAAGTAAAGTAGTTTTGCTTATACTTATTATAGTCAAAAAATTATATCTGACTTAACCAAAATGACATGTTTTGGCAAATAAATAAAATTAAGAAGAAAACAATCAAAATATATGATATAAAATCTTGTTATTGTCCATTCAACCTGGATACTTTATTTTAAATTGAAATATTTCTACATTTGCAGATATATTGTTAGTAATAGTTTTTCTTAATAGAGTTTTCTTATATTATTTGGTAATTAAATATTTGTATTTTACTTAGAATATTTTTAATTCAAAACAACTTTTTCCTTAGAATTTAAAAAAAAAATTCAGTAAAATTCAAAACAACTTTCTCATCAGCAAGAATTACACTATCCCTTGTATGCATTGTTTGTCATTTGTAAGTCCATTTCATGCTGCATCTCTTTGTAAAATACATTTATTTATGGTGTATTGTCATATTTCCTGTGGATTGATCATTTTAGGTCTTTAAGTTTAGTTTTCTCTTTAAGCATGAAGCACTTTGAGTAAAGACTTTTGTGTGTAAATACTTTAGAGCACTTAGCTTTTATAAAAGGGAAAAAAAGAAGAAGTGCTGTATTAAATCATTGTCATTATTATTACTAATTGTTTTTTCTTAACATATACTTTCTACAATTGTAATAAATATCACTGCCAGAATTAAAGTTTTATGGATTACTTGGATAAATTTCTATTATAGTTTTGTCACAAAATGTTTTCACAAGCAGTTACCCCATCTTTATTAAAAATTGTTCTGTGAACTGTTACTAATATTTAATCCATGGTATTCAAATTGTAAAAAGAAACCAAGTCTACTTGCTATTATGGTTGAGACTCATGTTAGTGTGCATATATAGTAACTGAAAATTTCAATAACCATTCTTTGACTGGTGCTCTAACATGGCAAATTCCAAGTCCTTTTGGAATTGTGTTGGGGAAAGCATCAGATGACTCAGCACATTTCTCTGCTTGGTTCTCTGTAACTATATTACTGGACATCTTTATTTAAGTCTGTGACCTTAGCAGCAAATCTTTCACTTGCATTCCATGAGCTGTGATCCTTTGATTTTTGAAGTACAGGAGGTCCAAACTATATTACTGGACATCTTTATTGGAGTCTAAGTCTATGACCTTAGCAGCAAATCTTTCACTTGCATTCCGTGAGCTGTGATCCTTTGAAGTACAGGTCCAAACTATATTACTGGACATCTTTATTGAAGTCTAAGTCTATGACCTTAGCAGCAAATCTTTCACTTGCATTCCATGAGCTGTGATCCTTTGAAGTACAGGAGGTCCATGATTTCTGAACTTGGCTGTACTTTAACTATGTTTGTATTTGTAAGTATCTAGTGCCTACTTTTCATCCAGTCTTGCACTGCTACATAAATAATTTTTTAGAGCTTTATATTATTTAACATTTTTATTTTATATCTGTTAGTGTTACATGTGTGAATTTATATTTTATGCATTTATGTCTGTTAATAAATGTAAGTAGATTGTGTGTAAACTGTAATTCATGTTTTGCTTGATTCTTTATGTGGATCATTTATAAGACATGAAGGACAGATCTACAAATGAGTACAAAACCAGATTGAAAAGGGCATCATTTGTTTTCTGACATTGGGTTGGTAATGCTGGATTACCTCTCTGCAACATTAGTTTGACACTTGCACACCCTTTAACTATACCAGTTAGATGAAAAGTATATATTTATTAAAGCTCTCTGGTTTCCAGAGTTCACTTGCTAAAACTGAAGACTGCTTTCAGATTGATATAATTTAAATAAATTTTGAATATGTTTTTCTTTAGCTTTTGCTCCTGTGAAAAGAAGTCATTCTTAATAACAAAATCCATCTCAAAACTATTACCTGTCATTAAATACTACATGTATAACTTATATAAGCATTAAGAATCATTTCTATTCCCCTACAAATTTCTCCTAATTTTCTCTGCTCATCTGCTATGAAGTATATTTTTATTTCTAAATGTTTAAAGAAAAGACATACATGTATATATATAAAATAAACTGATGAAAGTTTTCTCCTTATTTTGATGGAATTTAATTTCAACTTAGTTTCTTTGTCTCCATGATTGTAAAGTACATGAACTCTGTATGTAACTGTTGATATGTAATTTTAATTTTGTTTTTTTAATGTATCATTGTATGACTAGTGTAGCATACACACTTTGTCTTCAATATTCTCCCTATCTTAAAAAATTGTCTTAATATAACCTTGTACTTGTTTAAAACATTAGAAATATACTTTCGCTTTTATTTTTAGAAAGACCTGCAACGGACAGGGCTTCCTGATGGATGCTCTGCAGTAGTTAGCATGTCTGGGGAGAACATTCTCAATCCTATCAAAAGGTGAGATGGTTAATTATATCATGGTTGTTGTTTTTAGTATTTAATTTTTCAATTGCTTTATTTATTTATTTTATAAAAATAATAATTATGCTCAAACCTGCATAAATGCAGAAGATAAAGTGGAAATCAATACTGCTTTGTTTGACCCATTTAATTTTTTTTTAAAAATAATTTTATCCACCAATCAAGTTATAATGTAAGGAGAATCCACAATCTGGGTTGAGGAGTGGGGAGAGAGTGCCAAAACTGGCAGTCCTATTTTAAAATAGCTTTAACTTCAGACAGGTTACTTGGGTCACCATGATCTGTTGACACATTTTCAAGCCGGGAAAATACAGATTCATTTTTTTGGGGGAAAAGCAACATTTTCCCAAGAGAAAGAAAATATAAATCTCTGACTTTTGAATAAAAGTGCATACAGCAACTTTATGCTTCTAAATCCACTGCTTCTGTAGGCATTGTTATATGGCCTTGCTACATCATTATCATGGCTAAATGTCTGCTATGTATTTGCTACATTTTGTTACATGCCTCTGTAATATTGACATTTTTCCTCTACTGCATTTTGGAAGTGTTGTGACTTTACCACACTGTGCATTGACCCATACAAGAAGACTATACTTTTTTGTTATACATTAGCGGCTGTTTTTGACCCTTGCCAGTGACAACATTGTTACATAACTCATACATTTTACTATAAGAGCACTGAGTCTCTGTTACCTTGGCAGTCCTAGAACTCTTGCTACAATGACAGTTACATTTTACTGTATATCAGCACTGTGAATTTGTTACCTTGAAGTGTTTCACTTTCTTCATGAGTACTATATGACATGATAGAGGGATGAAATACATTTATCTAGTTAAACATCACTCTTAGGTAGATTAAAGTTATTATGATTTAAAGAAATGACATTCATTTTTAAGACATCTTTTAGTTTTATGTATTAAAATGTACATTGGTTTATTTATATTTTGGTACCTAGATTGTTAGAGTTATATTAGTGCTTGTTTCTTTTTTAGAGTTACTGGTGCTTGTTTCTTTTTCCTATCTTCTGATTGGTTATATATCTTTAGGGCATAGTTTAAGTGCTATGTGTTCATTCTACAACTTACATTGATTAATGCCATCAAACTTCTCTCCATCTTCTGATTTTCTCCATCCAATCATTAAAATTTATTTTAATCACTTAAAAACAATCTACCCTGTTCATAATATTTTAAGGTAAATATGTTTGTGAAAGTTCAGTCACAAATGTATTTTATTTACAGCTTTTAAGTAAGTTTCAATCAGTTATTTGGATTTTGCCAGTGCATAGAATGATTGCTTATGAAAGTCATGTTTTCTCTGTGCATTGATGGTAGTATAATTTCAAATCTTTACTATACCTCTTTGCAGTTGATGATGCAATTGATATTGAATATTGATACATTGTCTCCAGCTTTTGTTTATCTATTGTACACCACATCTTTGTTCACATCATGTCTGCCTGAGAGAATACAAATTACCTCTGTAAATGGCAAAAACTCCAATCCAGCTATCTTTAGTGTTCTTCAAGATTTGAGTTTTGGCCCATTCTCTTTAGCCTTAACACAGCCTCTCTCTAGTGTCAAATTGTAAATCCAGTACAAGTTGCATGCAAAAGATATGCACATCTAACTGTTAGGAGCAAATTTTTGCTTTCATGCTTTCATTATGATCTTTTCTGAAGTTAAGACTGGGATGAAGCATAACAAGCTCCAGATGAATGAAGATAAAATCAGTTATGCTGATTACTTAAAAATTAATGCAAACTTACTATTCACTTTTACAATCATTTAACAAATTTATATTTTGCCAGTCTTTAAGAAACCTGGATGTCATATTTAACAGTACTTTCTCATTATAACAGTATATCATGAATACTAAAAAAAAAAAAACAACATTGTGAAGTTGAAGCCAAGAAGTTTTGTTAACAAATTTAACTCAGTCAAAGCCACACAAACTTATGTGATTGTTGTTAGGACCATAGACTGCACGAGTCAGTAGGAGGGGGGAAAAGAATGATCAATTTTGTTTCATTTTTGAGATTATATGTTTGCATTGTTCAGTGTTTTCTCTTTCATGATTTTATATTTTCTGAATATATTCTGACAGGTACATTAAAAAATAAAATTCTAACTTCTTTTCTTAAAATTTGTTAACGGCATACATAACTATGGGTGGGTGGGGCTTGTCCAGTAGATAATTAAAAAAAAACTACATTAATATTTTCAAAATTATGTAGTAAACATTTATATTTTCATATATTAAAAAATTAATAAAATAAAATAACCAGGATATTCTAAATCTAACAAATGTTATTGCTTTCTTATAAAAGGGACACCTTATATTACAAATTTGAAATCTGTAGGCTGATAAATAATTTTTTTTCTTCTCTGTTTGTATTAGTGTGTTGACTTGACACTGTATCTCTGTTCTGCAGTATTTGAATTGGCACATTGCTAGTTCATAACAGTTTTAAATTAAAAATAAAATGCTGCTTGGATCAATCTTATTAACCCAAGAATTGAACACTTCACCCATATTAGCTGCCTACTTTTCTATACAGAATCTTGTATAAAGTCTCATCACTCTAAATGTGTTTAACTGATCTAAAATATCTGTTTACCTTGCCTTTATAATTATATTCATTCAATTTCAGCATGTGTCTTCTTCTGATGTGCACCCATCCTGAAAAACCAGGATCTAAGAACAGTTTCTTTTTTCATACAAGGGTCCTTTCACCTGTGATGAACTTGTCTGTTCATAAATATTGTTTTAGATTGAAGTTTTGTTTTGCCAGTTTCTGTTTCATTTCATTGCTGGTTACAGGTGGAATGACAGTTTTAAGAATGATGTATGGTCAAGCAGAGTGGATTGCACTAAATGGCTGGCAAATGCCATTTGCCAAGCTCAGAAACCACCAAAGGTGTTCATATCATTTTCTGGTGTAGGTGAGTTTTATATTTTATTCACTCTTATCTGTTTAGCACGCTAACAGCAAAGCTTACATGAATGCTTGTCATAAGGAAGTAACAAGCATGTAGTAGTTGCCTCCCTTGATTTTGAACATGTTTGATTAACCTTTCAACATTTTAAATAAAAATATGGCACCTTTTGCTGGAGAATTTTTTTGTTATTAATATAATTCAATTGCCATTTCATTTACAAATTGAAGATCTATAAAATAAAGATATCAATATGCTTTATGTTTGTTTTTCTCTCAATTGTTTGCCTTAAATAAAATAACTTCAGTTTTGTGTTTTAATATGTTTATAATTAATTTAATTTAATTTTTTTTTTTTAGAGAGAATTTTTGCTACTTTCTAATCTTTTGGTGCTTATTGCAATATTATAGAGCAAATTGTAAAGAGAGTATAAAATTATATTTTTGTATGAGAAAAGCAGTTTTAGAGATGCATCATGTAAATTATTTAAAAGTAGATCAGATTAATTTCAGTCACATAAATACTGTTTACAACAATTGCCAATTTCATGTCAGTGTTTTTAGTCATTGTTTTTAAACACCTGTGCATAAAACATGCCAGGTGTTTTTAAATACCTATATATAAAACATGCCACATTATTTACTTGTTATTTTTAAATATCACTGCATAAAGTTTAATACCTCATACACATATCAGGGTAGTATATGCTGAATTATTTGTCTTAATTAATTATTTCTGTTTTAAATTTTATTAAATACTTGTGTTTTAACTAATTCATTTAATATAATAATTTTTGTAGGTGATTTTGAATGTCTGATTCTTGGGAATTCATTTCTGCTAAAAACCCAATTGTAAATAATGAGAGATATATAAAATTATATTTTTACATGAGAAAAACAGTATTAGAGATATATCACATAATCATTACATAAAATCAAATAAGGTTTGTTTCACAAGCACAAAAGCAGTTTACACCTAGAAATGTAATTATAATATAAACTCTTACACATTCTCTGAGCTTCCACCATCTAAACTCCCAAACTTTTCACATCTACCTTTTATAATGCCTTTTCACACATTTTGAATGCCTTTTACACCCACCTTTTATATGCCTTTTCACACTTTAAATGCCTTTTACACCCACCTTTTATATGCCTTTACACACATTTTAGATGCCTTTACACACACTTTAAATGCCTTTTACACCCACCTTTATATGCCTTTTACACCCACCTTTTATATGCCTTTACACACACTTTATATGCCTTTTACACCCACCTTTTATATGCCTTTTACACCCACCTACACCTACCTCTAATATGTCTTTTTACATTTACCTTTTGAGTGTTTGTCACTTCATGAATGTGTAGGGCAGTCCTCATTGGAATGAATAACTTTTACAAATTTACTATGAAGTGCTTAAACCATACATTAGATTAAGATTGGAATCTTGAGGTGGATGATGAGTCATTTTGCTGCAATGAAGAAAAATCTGTGTAATTTGAGTACATAAGACCATCACCTAAAAAACTGGTACATGTCTCTGTATTTAGAGACACCAGGAGATAAACATCATGATGCAGCTTTTAATATCAAAAGCAGTTTTTCACAGAATGCTCAGACCTGCAAATCAAATCCCTAGTACAAGCCTTGATTCAGCCTAGGAATGAGTGGCTTAATCTGTTTGCTATTGAGACAAACCAGTTACTCTTTTTAAATAGAAGTTAATCTGGCACAACTCTGGTGTACAGTCCTGTCTTTTACATCTATTAAGACCTACATTTATTTGTTTTCTTACAATTGACGCTTTAAAATAATATCCATGTACAGTATAAGTAGAGTGAAATTTACATTAGTGAATTCACTAATAGCTTATACATTATTGCTATGGACAGCTCCAGGCACAAATAGAATGATAATAAAAATAATGATGATGATGATGATGGCTTTACAAGTTTATTCTTTTACATTCTCCAAGCGCTTTAAAGTATTTATTTAAAAATATAATTATAAAAAAACACAACAGTCTTCATACAAATTGCTTAAGAATTAAAAAAACCAAATATAGCATAACAAAGCAAAATGATGAATCACATTGAAAAGTGAAAGTATATAATGAAAAATGTGTTTACAAAAACAACCACATAAACAAAATAGATTTACATATGTAAAGTTTGAATAAACAATGAAAAAAAGAAAATGGCTACTCTTGATGATGAAACAGATGTGTCTTGAGAGCTCTCATACAAATGACCTTGATCTCTTTGTGCCAGCAAATTCCAGGTAAACGGACCCTGATAAGCAAATGAACATTGACCAACTACTTGTAGAATGTTGAAACTATTCATGTCTGATAATGGCTGCAAGCTTCTATCTGGAGTGTATGCATATGAGATCAGACAGGTACTTAGGGCTGAAACCAGGCAGTGAAGCATACCAAACAGATCTTTTTTTGTGTTCTGTGAACAGGTAGCCAGTGGAGACAGGAAAAGTGGAATGACAGCTGGTTCTTGGAATTTTAAGAAAAAATTTAGCTGCATTGTTTTGAATCTTGAAGTTTCTTTTAAGATATATTACTAGACCAGAGAGAGTATTCATATAAAAAAAATTTTATGAAGAAAAATTCCTGTTTGCTATGCTTGCCCATGCCATTCCTAAATATTTATTCCTTTATACAGTTAAAAAAAACTGGACATTTTGTCTAACAGCCTTTTCAATTTCCAAGACATATTTAGACACCAACCTTTGGCAGGAAAAGTTTGGTTAACAAAGACTGTGTGCATGAAAACACATGTGCATTTGAAGTTTTGTTGTGATTTATGTTGTACACAGGGAATAACACCACTGTTTAAACAGTAAGTATATATTGTAATATCATGCTTTTCTTTTCTGGACAGGTTATTACAAACCAGATCCAGTGAAAGAATATGATGAAGATAGTCCAGGGGGTGACTTTGACTTTCTCTCTCGCCTTTGCAAAGAATGGGAGGCTGCTGCCAAACTTCCATCTTCTCTGCCAGTTCGGCAAGTCATACTCCGATGTGGTCAGTTTTTTTGTTTTTTTGTTATCTTAAACCAGACCCTTATTTACTCTCTGATCTTTCATTATGTTTATTTTTCACTGGTTATTACTGTCACTGTTACAGATATGCTTGTGCAATCATGCTTGCATGCATAGGCAAATATTTTATTAATATTAACTAAAATTAATATTTTACTACTATGATTTTGTCTAATGTAGTAATGTAGTTTTATTGCTAGATACAGTTTACGAATTTATATTCTTATATTATTGTCAATATACCTGATATTAATGAATATATAAATGGATATTGCTCAAAATTACTTTATTATTATTTCTTTAGTTGTACGAATACCTGCTTTTTTTTTTTATGGGATATATTATTGCTAATCCAAGAGAAATCCTTCATGTCCTATTTTCGATTTCTTACATTTTTCTCTGATGCTTTTATTATCATAGAATATGTAATTAAAATCATAAAAATAAATATTAAAATCTTGAAACAAGAAACAAACTGAGAATGCAAAAATAAAATAAAATAACAAATGAAAATTTTTAAAAAGACTATAAATTGACCTGGTAAAGATCACTATATCATTTTTCCTACCAGTACTTTAATTTCACTTTATTTCATTGTGTACCATTTATTTTTTTCATAAAAATTGACTAATAAATAAAATAGTTTAATAGAGGGGAAAATTATAATGAAAACTTAGTACACTTTGCATGGCAGCTTTTATTCTTATGAGCTTTTTACACGTTTTGTGCATTTTTTACAGGTGTTGTACTGGGGAGAGATGGAGGAATGATTCAACAAATATTCTGGCCATTTTTCCTTGGGGCTGGGGGTCGTATTGGCTCTGGTCAGCAGTGGTTTCCTTGGATACATGTAGCTGATGTTGCAGGAATTGTTACTCATGCTATTTTAAATGACAATGTATCTGGTGTGTTAAACGCAGTGGCTCCACAGACAACTACGAATGCAGAATTTACTCAAGCATTTGCTTCAGCAATGTGGAGGCTTGCAATAATTCCAGTGCCAAGCTTTGTCATGAACAAAGTTTATGGTCCAGAAAGGGGCAAGGTGATTCTGGAAGGTCAAAAAGTGGTTCCAAAAAGGACTTTAAAATCTGGCTACACATATGCTTTTCCTGACCTTGTCTCTGCTTGCAAGGATTGTTCTAATTTGTTTATGATAAACAGTGTAAATAGCAGATAGAAAATAATGCTCACAAAGCTTTTTTAAAATATATTTTTATTGTTAATGTGCATATAGTTATATGAACAAATTATAACAACAAAAATTATTAAGAATTTTGACTATTCTTAAAAAGCAGATACATGTACAGTTTCTTTTTTCCATTATGTTAGGTGCTTTTTTTTTTTAATAAAGAGAGCATAGCACATATGATTATGTGGATCTGTTTCAAATCTGATTAAATATCTTATGGATGAATGCTGAAATATTTGAGTCATTCCTTAACCTCTTGCCTGTCAGGTTGCATAGTTATATTAACTATAGCTCAGCGGAATTGAATGAGCTTACTAAAAAATTAAAAGTGGCTGTAATTATAAATGGATTTTTAAAAATTTAAACTGCTCTTATGCTAAACACACTAAAGAATTTTAAAAGTATTATTTTAAAATTATTTAAATTTCAAAAATAAATATATACTAAAATGTTCCATTAATTTGTTTTGGATCATGAATGATGATTCTTACAAAGTTTGCTCACAGAGTTCAATTTTCGATAGTAAATAAAACCTTACACTCCCAAATAATAAATTTAATAAAGTCTAAGGGATGTGGGGTGTTTCCACAGTATTTTGGATAAATATCCAGGGTGCCACCTCATCGGAGGTCTCACCCAAAGTTTTAGTCACAGAGCATAAGCGAGCAACCACCAAGTACTGTTATTAAATTACTACAGTGCCCAAGATGTGTCTAATGAAAGCTTCAAGGTGCACCAAAACATATCTCAAAATTGGTATCTATGCTAAACATACTCAAGAATTTTTAAAGTATTCTTTTAAAATTATTTAAAATTAAAAATAAATATAATACAGTATTATAATAAAAAGTTTCCTTACCTGTCGATGAAAATGAAGAATTTTTTCCCCAGAAATGAAAGGTGAAAAGATCATTACGCTATCATAAAACAATGTTCGCATTAATTCTTTTTAGAAAAGCAAATTCAAGTCCTTGTTGATTATTAGACATTTTTGTCTTCAGAAACTCCATGTGAAGAAATTACCATACTGCACAGCATGCTGTACAAAAGAAATTTTTGAATAAACAAATACAAGTCCAGTTGCTGATTAGATGCAAAAGTACTATTTATTCTGCATAATTTTCCCCTAAGATATTTTCAAAATGAAAATGATTTCCTCCAGTTGAATATAGTCCACATGTCTATTTTTTTACAATTCAAGTGAAAGTACTTGTTGAGTATACATGACAAAAAAAAGAATGATGAAGTAAAATCACTGAAATTTATTTGTTAGAAAATTTTTTTGTTTGAATTATATACATATATAATTTTGAAATATATAAATTTTACTTATAGCACTTGTTGTAAGTTAAGGTACATAAAGAGCCAGCCCATAGCAAATGGAAATGCGATTTGAAGATTTATAATTGTTTACAACAAATTAGAATTAGCACAGGAGTCCAATGCACATCTTTTTTAACAATTCCACTGAAAATTCCAAAAAGGTACTCATCCAAATGAGGTAAAGAAACATCAGAATTTTTTCAATATGAGCTGACACATCGAATGCTGAATGCCACGTCAAACCATTTTGGCCGACCAGCTTGACACCGTCACACCATTTTCTATGAAATCACTAGGGTCTGGCAAAAATTCCTCCTCAAAAGAAACAGAACATGAATCATCAGCTAAATTGTAATCTGATTCAGCTGTGGGTTGGCAGTCTGTCGATAAAAGCAAAATATTACAACTTAAAGCCTGATTTGCAAAATTCCTTTTCAGCACAATTTGATGGAATGACTGCTGGAAGAAAGACAAAGCAGTGGGTGTACAAAATAAGGTCTTTCTATCTCATGAGCAATCTAATTACAGCTATCCAATGGTAAAATTGATATAAATCATCTGCTAAGGGGTAAAACATATTTGCTTCATACCGATTGGTTCATTTTCAATGACTAACATTAGTAACAATAAGCATGTTTATGGCCATATGACTGCAAACGGGTCAAAGTTAACTTTAAAATTGTTTTGAAAAAAAATTATCAATAAATTATATTATGTTAGCCACAACACAAGAGATGCTGTATGTAAACTTTGTAGGAGAAAACTTACATGGGATGGTATTATAAGTTTTCTGAAAAAGTTTTGGTCAAAGATCTATGATGAAGAGTGAAAAAATCAATAAAGTGCCTAAAAGGAGTTGTTATTGATCTCTGACCTTTCCTCCCTTGAATTTGCTGCTGAATTTTGCAAGAGTATGGCTTTTTCCTTCTTAGCATTTGATTAATACATATGTATGTAAGAGAATAGTATATTTCTCGGCACTGTGTTCAACTGCAAACTGTAAAATTTGTTTAGTAAGCAGCAAACTTTCAAGGATTCCTTTGCCTAGTGTTGGAAAATATTTAACTGTTAATGCCCATTCTGGAAGAATTGTAAATGTGTGTTTATTGAATAGATAAAAGAGACAACTTCAAACCAATGATTATAAGGTTGGATTATTTTGAAATGCTACATCTAGAATTAAAAGAAGAGGAGATCACAAGTTTCTTTCATTTCTAATTTAGAATGTTACTTATAGGCATGGGTGGTAGAAAACTTTTAAAATTTCACTTTTACTGGAATCAAGTTGTCAGAATTTACTTGTCCCTATAAATTTGCCCTTGCCCATTCAGAAATCATATAGATTAAGAAAACTTGTAATTTGTCCTTGCCCATTCAGAAATCAGACAGATTTAGAAAACTTTTAATGTTTTTCAACACATTCTTTAAGAAATCAAAATAGATTTTAAATCTTAGAGGATTGTTTATATGTATTGAAAACTTATTTATTTCTAATGAAAATTAATGAAAGAAAACTGAATCAACAAATTTAAATTGCCGTATCACTATTACCAACAGACATTAACATATAGTATAACTATTAGAAATATTTGTTGAAATGAAGCATTTAACAATAGAAGTTAAAATGAAGACGTATTACTGTTAAGTTAAAATAAGTATTACTATTAGCATAGCAGTTAAAACAAAGCATTACTATTAGAAACAAAAGTTAAAATGAAACATTATTATTAGAAACAGATTTCAAAGTGAAGTATTACTATAACAACATAGTCATTTTTCATTTCATCTGTTTAATGAAGCCAGTAGTTTCAAACCACTCTTGTACTACATATTTAAGTCATCAGTTCACCACATTCTATTCATTACATCAGTCTATACCTGTCATGATTGAGAGACATGACTGAGTGAGAATATGCATGTCTATTGAACTGCCTAGTATGAGACCAGTTGTGTTCATTTCTGACTTAATTCATATCCAGGATGAAGGCTGCAAGAAAAGTATTTGGCATACAAAGCCAACATCTAAGCTGCATTACACATCCATATATCACATGACTGGAGCCTATATTTGGGATCTTACATTTTAAAACTCTCTCAAGTTAAAAACTTCAATTCTCAGATCCTAAGCTTACTTCTTTCAACTGAATTCTTAACCCTAGTTAGGATTTTGTTTGAAATTCAATCTCTATAATCTCTAGTCTTTACTAAATTTTTTACAATAGCACAGGGTTTAGACAACAAATCTAATTTATTATAGTCAACTGTATTCTCTTGTGGTCATTTCTTGTGAACTCACTAAATAAAATGTAATTTACAAAATATTATTAATATTTATTTTGTGATTTATTAGAAGCAAGTTTATTTTGATGTATGCATAAGTATTTATTTCATCTGTACCATTGGGACCAGTATTTCCTTTTACTTCAGTTTGTGTTTAAAGAGAAGATTTAAATGTTATGGCAGATAAACCTTGCAGAACTCAGAGAGGAGGCAAAACATTGTATTCACTGTGAATATCAGAGAATGCAGATAAACAGACTGACAGAACAGAAACTCCAGAGAGCAAAAGAATAAACATGGAAAAAGAAAAGAAAATGATAGAGTAGATTAGGCCAGTTGATTAAGTCAAAGAATTAGTGACCAAGAAAAAAGAGAGGAGAATCAGAGAAGAATAGGCTTGTGAAACAAACAGAATTGAAATAGCAGAGATTAGTAGCTGAAGAACAGAAGTTAGTTGCTGAAGAGAAAGAGAGAGAATTAAAATGAACTGAAAGTCAGCAAGAAGGAGCATTAGATGATAGAAGATCAGAAAACAAAGAAAGAATTTAAAAAGCTAGCTCTAGAAACAGAAGATGAAGACAGAATCAAAATGCTATCTGTAAAAAACAGAATATGAAGACAAAAAGGCTAACTGTAAAAAACAGAATATGAAGACAGGAAGGCTAGCTAAATTACTTAAGATCTTGTCCAGCCTAACACTCATGTCTATCACTGGACTCTCACAATGGAGTTATACTATGATCAGGATTGCACATTGATTTCAATTCGATCAGACTTGAGTGAACTTATACCTGTCTATTGATAGATCTGATGTCCGATCAGTTATATCAATTTATGTCTGTGTTGTAATGAAGTTGTATTACTGAAACTGCAAGTGCATAGCTGACTTGTGTATATATAAACTAATAATATTGATTTAACAGTTAATAAACAAATAAGTACTGTTTCTTGGAAACACTTACAAGAAAATACAAGATATAGCAATGATAATTATCAAATGTACCGAAATCACTGAAATTTGAGTTATTTGATTGTATTCTATAATCAAAAGGGTGAAAAAGTTGTCTGTACTTAATTTAAGAAAGGGCTCTAGATATCAATTATGATAAGACACCTGGGACTAGACTTCATTCTGGTGCAGTGTGCACATGTGTGTGTGTGTGTGTGTGTGTGTGTGAGAGAGAGAGAGAGTATCCTAAAAAATATGATTACCCAAATAATGGGGTGTTACATATAACAACAAATACAAAGTGAAATTCTACCTGAAAGTCTGAGTTACAACTTACAGATGAAATTGAGTATATTTGTAACAAAAAGAGTAACTAATGTGTGGAAACAAGCCTGCCAAACATATTTCCAGGAACAAAACAGATTTAATGTTATAAATGAGCTAATCAAAGAAATAAAATATTATTAAAGTTAGCATATGAATACTAAGAATTAATTACTGTACAGAAAGTTTTAGATTTGGAAAAGAAGATAATTCTTTTTAACTGTATTTAATTTAATGTGTAAATGATTTTATTACTTTTAATATATCTGTTTGGATTACTATACTCGATTTTAAATGTATGATTTGAAGGGGAGATGAACAGATTTGAACTGTCAAAAAAGTGAGAAATGATTGTATATAATGATATGTTTCATTAATTTACATACTGTTGTATTATCCAGTGCATTATGGTCATTATTACTATTCCAATTGAAAACAATGTTGATTTTGCAAAGATGTAAGAAGTTAGTGGTAGTGGCTAAAATATTACTGAGAATTACTACATTTGCTCAATAACAGTTAAAAAGTATTTTGAGATAAGTAATATAAGCACAAAATAATAAAACAAAGAATAGGGGCATATCTATCTATCTATATATGCACTCATATACGAGAATAAGGTATCCAGATGAATTGTCTTTCAAGGATTATTTCTTTAATATCCACTTTAATGCTTTTTATTTCATCAGCAGATAGGTCCATTAATGATATACTGTCATACAAAGGATGAACCAGTTTTTTGTAAAGTAATCTAACAGATAAACCTTAAATTTTCAAAATGCTACAGACCTCAACTCTAATTGCACAGTATATGATCCCAAACTGTTGAAAAATATCTAATATTGGCATAAGAGATTTTACTTACATTAATAATCCTTCTGAATCAAAATGTGTGAAGCTGTGTTTTGAGCAGACCATAGTTCCCAAAATAAAAAAGTAAATTAAACAAAAATGTTTGCGGTTATTTTGCGTACAAAAGTTTTATTCTTACAGACCATCAGCAAATAAGGGTGAAAAAAAGAAAGACAAACGAATGATAATTGAATTATATAATAGAACACACTTGATCTTAAAGCATCAATATTTGAAAAAAAATAATAAGAGTGTTTTGGGGGAGGGGTTGTATGTGTTTGAGAGAGAATTGTTTTTTGCTTTTCTTGTAATATAAATACAATAGTCACTCATCTAATGGGACAGTAAGTTCTACCAAAAATAATAGTAAAAACATAAAAGTGAAATAAGCAATAATAGCAACACTGCATTTGAAGAACTACTGTGTGAAAAAACTTATTTTTATTTTGCGCTTGCTAAAATATGTAAGCCTATATGTCAGGTGGTATCAAGGTCCCATATTGTGACTTTGTGTGATAATAATAAACCTGTTCGATAGTTTGTGAATGGTTTTATTGACAATTAATGAAAGCTTTATGATATAATAATGTATGTCCCAGGTAAAAATGATATGCGTTTTTATTGCCAACTCTGAGTCTGGTTATTATATTTAAAGTGAATTCATTTGTCGGACCGATCCTGGTCATAGTGGGCGTGGTAATTGTTTAGTACTTGTACATTAATAAATAGGCGCAAGTAATTATATCTTTCCAAATTACAAATAAATACATAAAAATGTGTGCCCTTTTCCATATTCTATACTTTTAATGCATGTTTTTATTCTTAAATAAAATACTCTAATTTGATTTAACTTGCATAAACGCATATTGAAAAATACGTCGTCTGCAATTTTTTATCCCCCTTTTCTAAGGAAATGACATCACACTCGCTTGCCACGGCTCTAAGCACTACTTTTTCTTGATATATTGCATCGCAACAAGGGATTTCAAAAGATTATACATTTATATTTAGGAAACATTTTATAAAATTAAAGCTAAAATTATATACGGGGTATCTTGTATTTTCTTTTAAAATTGTCATTATTTCAGAATTTAAAAATAATTAAACAATAAATAAAGAACTATTTTTCTGTCGCGTGAGCTGACCACAACGGGACTCAGAAGCCATCTTGGCGAGAAGTGATGTGATAGACATTGATAATTTAATATAAAATATTAATCTGCAAAAACTAATATATTAAGGTAAGTTAAAATCACTATAGATACATTAAAAATTATATCATATCTCACTGTTAAACAGATGCACACAATTAGCCAGCCAACACGCATCAATGACGACTCACCTACCTTGCCATTTATTTACTGCATATGCTAAGCAGTAAATTAAAGGAAATCCACAGGTAGATACATAAGAATTTCATCAACTTTTGTATATTATTTTAATTAGCATTTCAGATAGGGCATGTTACTATCAGACTAATAGTAACTGGCTTTTAGAACTGTTCTTTTAAAGCATCTTGAGTTATTACATTATTATTAAATGGTTTGAACATTCTAACTATCAATTGTTACAATGTTAGTGTTTGTTGATGTAGTGTACTTGCTGCTACTGGTAGTGCTATGTACATATTGTTATGGAGTTACTAATGTAATAATAAATACTGCTGCATATGATTACTACTTAGTACTTTCAACGGATTGCTGTTGACTAGTAATTAATAGGTTTATGTTTTACTATTATATCATTATGATTATTAAAAGTAATTTGCATTATAGCCTGTAAAAGTGTAATACTAATAGTACAGATATGCTTCACGACAGTTGTATTAATTTTTAAAAAAAGATTATTATATTAGTATGTAGGGTACTGAATCGCCACCTATGTATAGTAATTTATAAATTTTACTCAGAAACCTTCTCTTTTTAGTTAATGCACTAAAATCTGCTGGGAATGGGATGCACATAAGATAAATGACATATTTTCAAAATTTGCCAATTAGTAGAATTACTGAATTAGTATTACTACATGCAGTTTAGCTACATTGAATGCTTTTTAATAAATGTCAGATAAATAAATCAGAAGTATATCTTTAAGAAATAATTACATTTACATACAATGTTGTACAAATCATGTGTAAGAATTGTTTGTTATTGTTATTTATACTTTGTTATGTGCAATGGTAACTTACAAATGATTAATTATAGATCCAGGCTGTAAATGTAAACAAGTTTTTTTGCACAATAAAAAATATAAATGAGCTTAGTCTTAAATTTTACAAAAAATAAAGAGTATTTATTGTAGTTATAAATATAACTAAGAAAATTACGATGGGTAATTATTATTATTTTTAGACAACTCCTGGAACAAATGCTTGGAAATGACTGTACATGTAGTTACTTAGTCAGCAATGTTGATTATGATCATATACCTATGAAATGAATATGGATTTTGTTTTAAAGATTGAAATGACATAATTATATAGGTGTCAACAAAATACTGAATGTGAAACTACTGCTTTTTAATTAAAAATACATTGTATGGGCAGTAAAAATTATAATTTGAATAATTTAATGTTTATTATTCCCCCATGATATTTAGATCTCATTTGGGATCTTGTACATGAAACATAAATGCAAAATTAAATGGAAATTGTACACAACACACATAGCATATTTTATTTCACTAATACTGTTATTGTATTATTTATTAATATTATTAATATCTTCAATTTGAATACAAGATGTTCTGTGTTTGGCACTTTGCTGATTTGTCTCAAGGCAAGATGCTGTAACTGTATCAGACAGTTCAGCACTCAGAAAAGTTGCCATCAAAGAGTTGAGCAATATGTTAAATTGTCCAAGAATCGATTGCCAATCTGTCTTAGTTATCAATGGTACACATATTATTGCTAATTATTATTTATATAGCTTTCAAAATGTTCACATAATTGGGTTAAATCTACTTATCTAATAAGTAATATTGTAAGTGTAATAGAATGCAGTTTTTCTGTAAAGTGTAATGATGACCATTCATTGGGACATGATATAAGTTACATTATTTTAATTGAATAATAAAAAAAAATTGTTAAATTTTATAATAAGACTAAGAGTGATTCATTTTATCATTTTGTTATACATAAAAAAAGCATAAGCACTAATATGTTTACTGATACTATAGTAATATAGTTATAACTAGATTTTAATATAAGCACTTGCCATTTTTAGGCCATAACTAAGCATTATCTCTAAAGATATTTAGAAAGTAGCAACAGGAATGTGCATCATGATTATTTATGATTTTGTACTTCAGTTAGTGGGTGGGAGTGGAACTAAAACTAGTAAAAGAAACTTTTGAAGGAATTTTTTTAGAAATGCCCAACAAAATCAGAGATTTATAGTTTCACATGCAAAGTATATGTAGCTTAATAACATCTGCATCAGAAATTTAAGTGTAATGATTTTCAAGCAAGCCTGATAAAAGTGATATTGTTTATTCCTTCTGTTATTATGAATTTAGAATCTGTTTTTTCCCCAAAAATAATTTCATATAGTACTATTGATTTGCTTTACATTTATAATAGAAATACTGAAACAGTGAAAGACTATTTCTTGTCATAAGGTTCTGCCAAAGGATTGTCTGCTTACTTCATCTGTTCAAGCACATATTACTTGTTTAACATTAATACTCAATTTTCATTTTTTGTTTTCACAGATATTTCAAGCTCTTGCACACTTGTAATGAATTTCGGTGTAAGTTTGGAATTCACCTCTGCTTTTGTATATTATAATATTAATGTTTTGGTTTATGGTTTGTAAACAAATATCAACTCAACTCATTTTTTCTTTTATTCTTTTGTTATTGTTAATGCTTAATTTAATCAAATTAATGTAATCTTTAATTCACTGTACACCTTTAATTGTTATTGTATCATTTCAAAGTAACTGAAATTTTCATTTGTAAATCTGTCAGGAAAAAGTACCCAGTAAAATACAAAAGATTTGTCTTAATAGTTTTTAACAAAAAGTAATATTTTGAATATTTCATTGTTATCATATCCAGTATAATTTTTTGCATGTTTTACATATGAAAATTATTTTGTCTAACAGTAAGTGTAGTATTGCTTGTTTAGCTATAAGTTAATAAGACAAGACTTTCAAATGCATTTGAATGTTTTATAAGAATTTCTAGTTTAGAAAGCAATAAAAGTATATATTAAAAGATAAAATAACCTTTCAACATGAAAAATAATTTTTAGAGAAAAGATATGCGTACTAAAAACATTAATTTGATGGTAAAGTCATTGATTGACTTGTACAAACAGTACTGTAGCCAATGTTGTATCACTAACACTAGTACAGGCAACACTAACATGCATGTTTCACTTTCAATGATTTTTGTTAATCATTCCTATTTGATGAAAACTTGGCTATTTCAACTTTTTAAGAGCTTAATATCTGCATTTTTTGATTGGTTACATGGCATGATCATACTCGATAAAATTTTTATTATTATTAATATTACATTTATTTAATCTAGATTATTATTTAGTAACGTAAATGTGACTGTAATAATAAATAAAATACTAATAACAAAATTTGTAATAAAAGTGTTTTTCATTTGGTTTCTTAGAGTTAGACATTTATAGAATTTTACGAAATATAATCACCTATTAGTATTAAAATGAATGTATTGTATATGATTTCCCCAAATTTAATTTTATTCTTTAGGATAATTTTCATTTAAAAATGTTTTACAATATTACTAATACTGTATTGAAAAATTTTGAAAGAACAATTTGTTAGTAATACATAACCCAAGAAAAACTCGTTTTATTTTGTCATTAGTATAATTTGTCAAAGGGCATAAACATAAACAAAATTATATAAATATACTGTGCTACACTTATATGCCTATCAGCATATTGATTAAGTGCATAATTCGCTTATCATTTCACTGCCTAGATGATCCCATTCAAAACCTTATATAATTACATATAGATATAGTCTTAAAACTGTATAAGTGCATATCATGTAATTGTATTAGAATTTAGATATGTCTTATTCAGTATGAGTTAATGTTAAATCGAGTGAAAAATTCAAGCTTTGGTTGGATTGATGCAAATAGGAAAGTAACTTTTATTAAGTTTATTATAAAGGGTTGTCAACTTACCTGAGGATGAAATATTTGCTTTTGAAGAATGTGACAATTTAGAGTAATTTAATTATTTTGCAAATATAAAGATGAAGCTTTGGAAATTATCTGCATAGATGGAGGCCATTTATACTATATAGATGCTGTTCATTCATAAATTTTCTGAGGCTAATGGAGCTATGGATGCAATTACAGAATCAGTGCAAGATCACCGTAAAAAAAACAACTTGATACCCAGTAATTTCTTCTCTGTACAATGTGTGCAGTAAGAATAGTTAATAACAAAACAAAACAATATGGTACTGTTATACAGTTTTGAATATAGACATTTTGTGTTTGCTGTTTTTAGCTTTTTCATTAAAATCATTACATTTATCTTTATCTATCTGTCTATCTATCTATCTATCCCTTAGTCTTGCTGACCATTGGGGCACCAGCTTCCTCCATTCCATTCTTGTATAACTTTAGCTTATTGTATAACTTTTGCTACTTAAAGGCCTTGTATTAAAGTTATTTTATTAAGCTTGACACTTTAAAATAATGTTCATGTTCAATATATCTGTAAAGTGTAAGAGGTATTTACATAATAATTCAATTAACAACACACTGATTCACTGTTGACATTGGTTGACTCTCTGTTTATATAAGTATATAGAGGAAAATCAATCTGAATTCTATGTAGCAAATCATCACATTTGTATAAATTAAAATAGAATGTCATTTGATTTATGTGCTCAGTGAACATTTTAAAGATTTAAGGTATTTCTAGGGTGAATTTTGATCAGATTGTGAAACTTGCATTTTTGCTTAATCAGATCTATGATTTTAACTGGAAATCCTGTTGTTTTTGGTTGGTGACTATAATTTTCTAGTTTTTAAAAAAAAAAATTAAAAACTGAGGGAAGAGGAATTAAGGTCTGTGGTAGACATAAGCAAAATTAATAGTGTTCCATTTTATGTATACATGTAAATGTATAAAGCTTTTATAAGAATGTTTCAATTAAGTTTGAGATTTTACAAGTTTCCACATATAAATATTCACTTTCTGGGTTGATGACATGAGTGGGGAAAATGGATACTTTATATTGAAAGTTTGGTATATGATTAAGCAAAACATCATTGTGTTATTCTTTATTAAGTGTGTGATATTGTGGTATTTGAATTTAGACCACTGTTAATATATATTTACTATTATATCTTAATTATTTCTCTTGTATAAAATGATACAAATAGAAGTGCTTTTAAATCAGTCACTTTTCACTGTCTATTTGCTTGTGTTATTTTTCATTTTAAAAATAAGTTATGGTATTGATTGTTTTTGCATGAAATGATGAATATATATACAATAAGTCCTTGTATAATGATGATTTCATGGTTTCATTAATGAATTTTTCACTGTCATTTATTATAAATTTAATCCATATGCTGATACTGTTTCTTCACAATATTGACTTTTTTGTTGTTGTTTGCTTTGGATACCATACTCTGTTACAGTAATATTAACATGTTTATGAATTTCAACCTCCATTCATTTTACTGTTGCTAGTTCATCCCACCCCCACCCATATAATTTTTCTGGGGTGACTTTTGATGAACAAACTAGTATATTTTGGCAACTGTAATTCAGTTCTCTCCATACATAAAAAATATACGGATAAAAAATTATTGACAATGTACACACTACAACTGCTGAACAATAAAAGTGCAACCTGACAATTCAGAATGCTTTTTTTTTTTTTTAGACAGTATTAGAAGAACAAGAGTCAGCACATAGTCTAAATAGCTCTCACGGAGTTGATTTAGTTATTAATAAAAATAATAGATGAACAATATAAGTAAAATATAAAAAATTCATCAGAATGAGGGCTATAAAAAAAAGAGGGAAAAAAATTTTCTTCTATTTTTTCAAATTAAAATGGATTTGTTTGAATTTTAAAATTGATTATATATGTGTGGTAACTCATCAGATGTTAATCTTGAGTTATTTGCAAGGTAGCTAATTTAAATTATTTGACAAACTGTAATTTATAATGGGATTTAAACAAATTTTAGACATTTAAAAGCATAAGTGTTCTTTTAGAAAAAGAATACTATGATATGGAATAGGATTTATTTTATTCTTTTAATATGAGCTTATAGTGTGAATAACTTGAAATTAAATGGAAGTACATTTTTGAAATAAAATTGAGTACTACTAGTAATGCTGTTGTTACCTATTTGAGCCACACTAACATCACTGAGTGGTTACATAACTATTTTCTTGATGCATTAATAGTTGAAGTAAATTGAAATTAGATATATTAATTCTTACTATTAATATTCTCAAAAGAATAAAATATTTCTTTTACTTTATAGATGTGTGATTGAGGGTATTAAGTCCATTTCTCATTCTAATCATGTATACAAGGGTATTATTATTATTACCATTAAATTAGTATGTAGTACTATATGATGAGTATTTCTACACCTAACTATGCAGGCCAGATGAAATAGCTCTAAGTGCAAAATTACACTTGTGCATCAGTGACTTTGCTGTTATTAATTCTGGGAGTTGTGTTTCTACCATTGCCTTTCAGTCATTTAAAATGCCTGAACTTCAGTTGTCATACACAGCTGTTGCCTTTGTCATATTGTACTTTTTGTGGTTGCTGAAAATTGATACATGCATTGGTTGTTGATTTAGATGGATTGGATCTGCAGTGGCTAATGTGTTTTAGTAATTACTACTTGGTACATGCTCAGATTCACTTCCCAGTTTTTCCTTTCATTTTTAGTGAGCATATTGTATATGTTTACCCATACTTAGTCATGATATTATAAATGGTTATTCTCTTTTATCAGACTTATTATATATGGTTATTTATCATTGTAGTAGAGTTTGCAAAATTTTGTTAATTTGATTTATGAGCATAAGTAGTAATATTCTTTGGTTAGCCACTGAATCCAGCAATGATTAATATTTGGAAATCTATTTAAATTATGTAATCAGTACTTTCTAATAAAACTATCTACATATATTAGAAATATACCTGATGTGCATAAGTGTTTTTGGTTGCTTTTTTTTTTTTGCCAGAAAGAAATTGAAGTTACAATTACTTTTATTGTGTTTACTTTTGAGTACAAAAAACATTTTTTTGATCCACTGACTAATAATGTATGACATTACTTAATTTAATAATATATGATATTATTTCGTCATTCATTTCTGTATCTTTAGTGATTAATATGAATGAATATTGGGTTGTATTGGTGCTTTTATATATATATATATTTATATATCTATATCTGAAGTAGCTTGTAGCATAGTATACTTATCATTTATGCCTGTGTTAATTATTCTTATTCCATCTTTGGGATTATTATTATTGGTGGTAATAGTTTTGCATGTTCTTAACCCTTTATTCATAATAGGAAATGAGGAATATCTTTGAAATTACAATTCCATTTGTCATGTTTTTCTTTTTAAACTTTTTTTGTAACAACACTTTCATTAGTGTCAGTTCTTAGTCAGTATGTCATTCACAGAAATATTATGATGGGATTTAGTAATACTACTGCTAAATACTATCTGTATGTTTCTAAAATTTACCTTCTTGTCAAACATGAAATATATTTTAAAAATACTTAATCCTGTAAAACATAAAATCACTCTAGTATTAGTGGAAAGATATAATGAGTGTAATGCTGGATCTGTGAATTATTCAATTTATTCAAATTATTGATTTGTACACCATGCTTAATGATGGTCGAGAACATTTTAAGTGGGGGTTTATAGGATGTTTATTGTGAAACAAATATATATATATATACTGAATAGGAATAATGGGAATTTTTATATTTATATTACTTTTATTAGTACTCAAATTTAAAAATAAATTAAGTTTAATTGTAATATTAATGGATCACTTAAAAAGATATGTAAATAAGGTGTGATAGTTTAATGTATATATACAAACAACATATGTTGCAAAATAATATATAGCAGGCTGTTTTATTATGAAATTGCAAACAAACAAAAATAACTGAAATCCCATTGTTACCTGACCAGTTTCATTCTGAAATAATACTTTGGATTCTCTCTGCTTTTAAACCTTATCATCTTACAGTTACATTGAGCACATAAATAGAAAAATGTTGATAAAATGTTCCAGTCTAATTTTAATATGACTACAAATGGTGGTGTAGCATTTACAATAAATTTTAAAGCACCAAGCAAAAAATATCTTTAGATCTGTGTGTATATACATTACTTTAATGTATATTTGTACAGAAATTACATTAAATGCTTCACATTCTCATAAACAATTGACTCTTATTTTTCTTTTCTATGTCAGTAATATATTATTAAAAAATATTGGAATGAAGCTCTTACATAAGCAATTAAAAAAATCTTGTTCTTGAGAGCACAAATAGTTCTTTGATAAGTCAGCCAGTGGTAAATTACACTAGTTTGCTAACAAGAAGAGGAGATAATTTGCTATTCAGCTTCTTCTTGTATGGGTTGTTTGAAAAGGAAACAATTTCTTTATCAGATACTTATTGTGGCATCTTTTCTAAAAATTATAATTCTTAGATATATTATACAATCATAACTTTAAACCTAAATATTCTTGTCATGCTGTTCAAATGTGCTGGATCTTTATTTTTTGTTATTTTGATGCAACCATCTTCAGAATTAATTTCAAATCCATAAATTGTTTTAGGTGTTAGTAAATATGGTTGTAAATAATACATGAAAAAGTTAGGAAAAAGGATTGCTTTGTGCATTGTCAGAAATTGAGGAAAAGGAAAGAATGGCAAGAAATAATAATGTTTCTTATAAATGTATAATTGGAAAGCAGTAATACTACTGTAATTAGAGTGGTTTTGAAAGTTGATTGATTTGCATTGAGAGGACATCCTTGTCATTCAAGAAAATCAAGCTTTGTTAAAAATGTTATATAATTGTAAGTTTCATAATAAGCATTTAATTTTTATAAAAAAAACAAACAGTGTCTTACTTAGTTACAGTTAAAACAATTTATTAATCTTGTATTTTTATTGTTAACTCCTTGTATACATTTGCGACCTACATCATAACTATCAGCAACATTCACTTGGCATAATGTATTTTTATGAATAAAACCACTTATACATAAGCATTGCTCACTTTTGAGGATTACCATTGATTCAGTGACTTGCATGTACACATAGAATCAACACACATTGTTTACATATTTTTGTATACTAGTGAAAGAGGTATGTATTTCCAACTATATTTTTCAGCATGAATCTCAACTGTAAATTATAAGTGATTAATTTAAAAAAGTGCTTGTAGCTATTGATTAAAAAAATAATATTGTAAATTCATGTGAAGGTATTCCTTTTTCTCTTAGATTAATTTAATTTTATTTTGTAATATAAAACTTTTAATTTTTATTCTCTCTTACACACACACACACACACACACACATCATATTCATTATCAAAGGATATACATGCAGAAAAATATCCATCTTTGTAATTATACTGCATCTTATAAAAATATCTTAGAGTAACACAGTAACAACTTTTAACCTTATGAAAAGTTCATGGGTTATTTATGATGAGTTTATCTCATATTTTTTTCTCTGCTGCAGCTGCCCTCAAATTGTTGTTGGAGACCAGGATTTGTTTGTTAAAGTCTGCTAATCTTATATTAAACTCAAAAGATATAGTTTCATATTTCCGAAAAGTTTCACAGCATATGATAACTGTCTCTGCTGTAGCTGCCATCTAATTAATAGCTGGAGACTGACTTCACTTTGTGTGAATAATCTGTAAATTTCTTATTAAACTCAGATGAAAAGTTTCAAAAGTCTACCTTGATATTAGGCAGTAAAAGGAATGCTTTTCACCAGGTGCTTTTAGAAAACACAAAATAATTTTACTATAATTATTGATTTAATTTTCAAGTGTGGTTCACATTTTGACCTTTGGGTAGTATTTAGACTACATTGTAGTAACATTTAATAAATCTGATTAACATTTGCTGACTTACAGTTTAGAAAATTCTTTCCGACATAGCTTATAATGACATGTTTGAACACTTTTACATATATCACATTTTGTTTATTATTCATTTCCTTTTTTTTTCAAAGGTATCTGTCATGCCAACTCCCAAGCGGCTTCGCGATTTGATTCGCGAAATCCGTTCTGCACGCACTGCTGCAGATGAGCGCAGTGTGGTCAACAAAGAATGTGCATCCATACGTGACTCATTTCGTGAGCAAGACAACACATATCGTTGTCGCAATGTAGCAAAACTTCTCTACATACATATGCTAGGCTATCCTGCACATTTTGGACAGGTATACTTTTATATATTTTATCATGGATAAGCCACTACCATTTTTTTTCCTTTTAAATTACAAAGCAAATGTGGCTTACAGTTTCTTTGAAAGTTTTCTCAAGTATCTAAATTTATTAGAATGAATTCAGAGCACTATCTAGATTTCATCATTTAAAGCCTTAAGTAATGTCAAATTTTTAAATTTTGGGTACACAGATAGCATTGATGGAAGAATTTATGTATTTTTGTTACAATAAAAAAGAAGAATTTTATGACAAGTCTGTTAGGAAGAATATTTAGATATAATGAAGCAAATGGCATTAAGTAGGTACTTTAAAGATGTGCTGATTGGCTGATTGTGAGGTTGTTTAGTCAATTTTTCTACATTTTCAACACTCATGTTCCCTATGTATATTGAAGCTTTGTATACCAAAAGCACATGAAACAAAAATTTTGTTTTCTGTTCAGTCTTTGTGTTTTTAAATAAATAATTGTGAAAAAGTAATAAGAAGTTATTCAGAAGTTACAAACCCAGTGATTTTTGACCAAGCCACCAACTTTTGCCAGTGGTAATGCATAACACATGCACTCTTTCTCAGTTCGTCATTATGCATGTGATATATTAATCTAAAAAATAACTCTTTTCATGAAGGGGGGAGAACAAGGTTTTTCCTTACTAAATTAATGTATGGGAATTTCAAGATAAAGTGCGATAAAGTTAAACTTAAATTTTCTTAATTTAGGTTCAGGTGATTTAGATAACATCGTAGCCTTAAAAGCTACCAGAAAATAGGAAAATTCTTCATCTATAGGTCTACATTTTGTTTGAAATAAAAATCCTGCACTCGTAGAGAATTGTGTTGAAAGAACTGTGGTCAGTGACCGAAATCGCCGATGACTGCCAACAACATTTGCGGATTATATTGAGCATCTTAGCTTTCCACACAGTGAAATTGAACCAGTTTCTACTTTGCAATCTCGTGCATCATTCCATTTGAAGACATTAGTTGGTAAGTTAAATAAATTATTTTCAGTGTTTGGTGTGTATTTTTTCATTTAAAGGACTATATTAACCGATAAAATAAGAACTTTCAGGGTCTGTAGGCCTACAATAGTATTTATCTTTGAAGGTGTTGATGGGTGAACATGGAAAATGACTTTATGAATTTATGTTTGCCATATCTATAGCTTAAGTGTTGATCATTTAATAGGGGAAAGATTTATTTTCAGTATAATGCATAACAATGAGTAGATCACTAAATGGGTGCATAATGGTTTTCTTATTTTTTACCTGATTTTATTTTCTTTTCTTTTAAATTCTGATAGACACAAGTGTGTTATATATTTATTAGCTGTATTTTGCAAGCTTATTCTTCCACACTAAATATAAGAGTGAGTTGATGATGCACATACTAGACTAGGCGTACACTATAGAATTTAACTTTGATGGTGGTGGTGGGTGAACTCTGAAAATGACTTTATGAATTTAAATTCCTTATCCAAAACTTAAGTGTTGTACCATTTAATAGGGGTAAAGATTTATTAGCAATATAATGTATTTGGTTTATTTAGATAATTTTTAAAAATCTTTTTATTTTGTGGACACGCGCCCACCATTTTTTTTCCTTCTATAGCCCTATATAGAATTTTTTAATTATAATTTTTAACTGATTTTCTTTTTTATTCTGATAGACACATTTGAGTTATAATTTAATTAGCTGTATGATTATTTTTTTAAAAGCTTATTTCTCTGTAATGAATTTAAGAATAAGTTGATTATGCACATAGTAATTTTAAAAGTGTAAATTTTATTTTAAATTTTTGTAATCTAGTTACTTCAGTTAGCAAATAACTGACCAATATTGTAGATGTGTGTAGTAAGATATTGTGGTGGGTTCCCCCCCCCCCCCCCCCTTACTTCAGCTGATGAAGATTTTTGCCAGCTTGAAAAATTGTTCTTGCCTAGCAAAGGGCAAGGCAGGCGAACCTCTGCTCCACCTGTCAGGCTTAACAATCAACTACTGTTACAGTTATGTGTGCTACAGCAGGACAATGGCATAACCAAAAATGATGTATATAGCTTTTTGAAAACATTTGCCATGCAATATAGGTATACTATAAAGTAAAATAGGATAAGCTTGAACTTTTGAAGGGGTAGGAGGGTGTTTGGTCTAACCAATAAAGTGTTATATTTACAAATTAAGAGTGTTAATTTGACTACGTATATAGCAGCTTAGCTTATTTTATACAATCAAAATGCTCTTTCACACAACATGTATATGAAAAAATCATACATCCATGCATCCATGGATACCTACATATATATATATTATATGCAAGGGTGGGGTGGGGGTACAATTGTATGTAAAAAGTAAAAACAACAGAAATATTAATATAACATGGAAATATAATTTAAAGGTAAATTTTTGGTTTCTGAAATTAATTAAAAGGACCTGTTTTACAAGCATAAGTATTACATAATCAGTAAAGAGGTAGAGGTAGGGAATTTCAAATCTTATGGCGTTGAAAACAGCAAAAGTAACTAACAGTAGCATGGTGCTCACATGCTCAATTATAATTTTTTCTTTGAATTTTGATAGATTTATTACTTTGTATTTTCAGGTGGCAATCTGGTTTTCAAAGTTATTTCCGGAGTCACACTTTCGTACAAATTGTCTCAGTCATGTGTTGTCCAGAGCAGAGATGAAATTCAAGTCTGTCTTCAGTGCTGGTGGAGATCTTGCTTTGTCTTTGAGTATCCCTCTTGACCTAGATTTTATTTTTGCTTCACTTGAACTAAGAGGACTTAAACTTGGGCACCTCTTGGACAAGATACCCCTACCACCAGACACGCTGCAAGTCTGATAACACATGAGCTTGTGCTTGATTTGGAGTCCTTCTGCAAGAAAGAAAAATTGCCCAAGAATTTGACATTGAAATGGATCAGGAAACTATCAGTTTGTGCTGAAGATGATAAGACTTTAATGAAGAGTGTGGAATAATTAAAGACTCATCATGATGAGCTCATTGTAAAGAAAAAGCAGGATATTAAATCAGCATTTCTTGCCACAGTGTTCCAGTCTACTACAGTTCTGAAGTGTGCTATTCAACCACTTGTGCAGTCTGCATTAGCACACAAAACTGAAGCTTCAACTTTATCCTGCACTGCCTGTTCAAATCATAAGAAGGAAGTACAACTGATTGAAATAAAAATCAAACAGGAAGCTGAAGTGTCTGTTTTGAAAGAAACAATTCTTGATCTTAGCAAGGATAAGGTTGAGCTTGTTCAGAAAGTCACTGTTATGGAAAAACTGCTAAACAAAATCAAACGGCAGAAAAAAGATCAAGATCCACACAAGATAACCCATCTCAAGAATATTGTGAAAATATGGAAAGGTGTAGCACGCTCAAAGAACCCTAATTATAAGACTGTTGGAGATGAAGACAGAAAATACTACTACTATGATTGAGAAGTCAAATTATCAATGAGCATTGCAAAATGAACAGAGGAGAACTGAACACCTGAAAGAAGAAAATTAACAACTAAAACATCAAATTGAAGAACTGAATGTTGACCTGCATAGAGATTTGCCAAGAGAAATCCACACAAAGACTGGAAAGAATCGATTTACAAACAAAATTAGGCAAGCATTGTTGCAGCTACAAGTCTGAAGCAAATGTACCAGCATCAAGGTGCAACACTTTGATCCAAGTAGTCTCTAAGCATTTCTTTGACACAGATATTCCAGCCAAAGATCTCCCCTGTACACAGACAGCAATCAATGTTGCTGACAAAAGGCATGTACTGTCAAAATATGAAGCTGGAGAGAAAATGCTACAAGCTGACAACTACACAATCCATTTTAATGGCACAACATATGATGGTAAGCAAATTGTTGGTCTTCAGGTTACGTTGGACTACACTCAGTCTTGTTTTTCCACTGTAGCAACAAGATGCACAATCACTGGTGGACACCACAGTGTTGTTGCTGCAAGAGATCTGCGACATTTACTATGATGACGATGGAGAAAATATAAAAAATGAAGTCTCCAGACAGCTGCTTTCTAAATTGTCAAGCACAATGACAGATGTATGGCACGCAAAAGAAGAGCCCTGAAACAACATCAGAGGCAGCAGCAGCTTGTAAAGCTTAAGATTAGGGAGAAATTGCTCAAGAACCAGCGTCAGCAAAGACTGAAAGAGGCAAGAGCAGCTACAAAGCAAACGACCATCATTCGCTCAACTGTGTGTATTGGTGGACCTTGTACACATAAGGCTGATGTTCCAAAACTTGTGAAGAGAGTTAGGAAAGGGGGCTATGAAGTTCTGTCAGTGTCCAGTGAAGGCAGATTGTGAAAGTTCACAACTTGCTATTGTGAAAAGCATGTAATCGTGTGCATACAGCATATAAGAACATTCCTTGTGGTACCAAGCTAGGTTGGACTAGAATCATTGAACTGAAAAGCATTACATTAGACGAATGATTGGGCAAATGTCTGAGTGTGTGTATACAAAATATGAAGATTTCTTTATAGTGATGAGTGCATTCTTAATATAGATCTTTTAAAAGTGAATCCAATGATACCAATACCATATCTGTAACTCAATTATGAGCAGAGTTATTACAGTTTTAACATTTATAGCAGTTTCATCCATTTTGTGTTAAGTATATTAACTGTGTTAGAACTGTTTCCAACCTGAAAATGAATAAATTGCTAATTTTGACTGACAGTATATTATATTGGAAAATAACATTGCAAAGCCTCTTTAAAAAATTCAGCCATATTTGTATGTTGGATACTACTTATGTGAAAAGCCTGAACTATATTGTTTATCATTTCTTAATTTTGTGGATCTTCAAAGTGAGCTAGCTATTTGGACAAATTCATTTTTGAGTGTAAAATTTTTTTGAAAAATTAAATATTGAAAAAAATGTAACTTTGGTTTTAATTGAGTTACAAAATTGATTTTAGTATCATTGAAATCAGCAGAAAATTCTATCTTTCTATATACTTTTAAATTATTAGTAATGATTTTGGAAAATATGTTTGGAGTACCTACATTAAGCGACAGATGAAAAGTCTATTGAGTTTTCATGTCTTGAGGAGTGACTGCCTTTAAGTTGTTCCTCTATTAAAGAATGTTGTGGTCACATGGGTTTATCAGTACAGGGTTGTTGGTGTTTCTCTATGCATCTATCGAGACCATTACTTTAAGGCAAGGCAGGCAGCAAATTAGGACACAACCATTGCTAATTAGTCTGCCATTATGCATTGTTAAATGTTAAGTGTCAAGGAATTTTTCAATATACCTAGTTTTTAGAATTACTCTCTAATAAGTAATATAACACCATAAAAGCTGTTGATTTTATCTTTTGAGATATTTCTGAATTTGTATGTACAGCTATTTAATTTAGTTTTGTGTGTGCATATGTGTTGTCAACCTGCACAATATATTCCATCACTTGGAAAGGGATTAAATAAGGAATTACTTTAATCAGCCTCTCTCTCTTGTAAGAAACAAGGAATACACATATAGATGCTTAGATACTTCAGTAGTCATTCAGTTATGCTCACTTCCCAATTGTCCATTCACTTTAGGGTGACCCAGTCTTTCCCAGTATAAGCAATCACTGTTTTGTTTTTTGAATATCCTGATGAATGATTGATTTGAAGCAGTCTAACTTTCTGTAGTGTTAGTGAATGAATGGTGTGAAACAATCTAACTTTCTCTGTTTTTCAAGTGAATTGATGATGTGCAGTTTCCATTGCATGAAGCAGTTTCCATTATGTTAGTAAATGATTTGTGAAGTATATTATCTCCATTAAATTAGTGAAAGGTGTGAAACCAGACTTTCTCTATCAATAAATTTTTCTTCAGAAGTAAGATTGTCACTCAAACTACCTATTGTACTGCATGCATAGCTACTTCAATCTCATAACTTCAGTAAATCACTTATGTTAGATACAGTTGTGTTGCTGTCCAAAGTATTAAGTAAATAAATTAATACTAAATACTGTCTAGGTAATTTACAGTGTCTAAAGCCTTTCAAAGCAGAGTTCATATGTGAATATAGACTGATTGTTTTGTATGCAATTAGTAAACTACTGCCTGCCATTTTTCTTTGAGAGAAACAAAGGCCCATGATTGAGTCATGAACTCTGCACTAATAGAAAAATTCTATAGATTGTACAGTTTTGTGCTTGGTTTCTATATATAGTAGGGAAAATCCTTATATTTAATTTTGTTGCTTACATTACTAGAGTGCAGATACTAAGAAAATGACAGTTGTAGATTGGAATGTGATCTAATATTTCATTTTATACATAATGCATTAATTTTATACATGTATAAAATTAATATTATAGATCGAAGTTCCAAATTTATAAATGTTACCTATGATCAGATATTCATTTTTAATCTTTTTTCTGTAATTTTAAACTCTATTAAAAATTTTTCTAAAATGTAAGAGTTTTCTTTTAATAATTATAAAATAAAAATAAGTAAGGATGTCGAAAAATTGTTTGATGACTGTGGTAATTATATCACAGATGTAAAATTAACATCAAATTAGTTTTACACACATTCACAGAATATATTCAGCTTTCTTTTTTTCCTTGCCATTTTTTCTTTACCATTTAAAACAACTTTATTAAATACTTTTTAAATTTAAAATATCTCCTTCCCATTTTATCTTTACCATTTAGAATAAGTTTATTAATGATTCTGAAAATTTAAAATATCAAATTATTTTATTTATTTGCAGCTTGAGTGCTTGAAGTTGATTGCATCTCCAAGATTTACAGACAAGCGGATTGGTTACTTAGGTGCCATGTTGCTTCTAGATGAACGACAAGATGTTCACTTACTCATCACTAATTCTTTAAAAAAGTAAGATCAGACATTTGAAAAATCATACTTTTGGATTTGTCTTTCAGATATAAAAATCCTTTATGAAATTGTTCTTATAAAATCACTATTTCTTAAATTGATAATGTAATTTGATTTGAATTGGAAAAAATATCATTGGTAATTTCTTGTAATATCTAGATAATTTGTCTTTTTGCTGATGCAGAGGTAATTGTGCTTGCTTTAACTCTTTGTCTCATTATTTTTAAGGTTATATATTATGTTTTATTTTTTGTTTGTTGCATCTTCATGCATGATATATTTTTTTAAAAACATTTTGGCATACTACTTTTATTCTTTCTCAAAAAAGTCACAAATTAATTTTTATGACAAATTTTATTTAGTGAAATCTAATAATAATTGAATAGTTTGCTAACCTTTAGCATACAGAGGGTGACCCCATCCCAATGCTCTGGTATTGGTACTGGGAATTCCCACTAGACATACATGAACCATTGTATACTACTTTTTATGTGATACTTCCTCATGTAGATCATAGCCATTTTGAATTATGTTGTGTAGGATTAAAAAGAATTTTGGTGTGAAATCAGTTATTTTTGTTGGCGTTATATTAGGTAAGCCCACTCGCTATATGGTGACTGGAGACAACATCACATTGTGTCTGATTTCACTCTTTTTCAAAACTGTCTATCTTAGTAATTAGAAGAAAGAAATGGGTGAAAATTAAAGGAATAAATAAAGGAATCTTCCATCGTTAAATATAAGTTTTGTTTGTACATTTGAATGACGTATTTATTACGTTTTGATCGATAAATTCAGTCAGTAAAGCATATTGAAGTGCCCAAGACGAAATTTGAAAATGGCTGATCTCCGACATCGTTTTCAGGTATGCTCACATAACGCGCTATCGACTTTCTGGGATTCAACCAATAAAAATAAAGCTAAGATAATGACCTTTAACATAAGCATCAGTTCTTTTACAATTTTTACTGTAGAAAATGATAGTCCAAATTATGTGTTATGTTTGATGCACTATAACTTTGGAACCCATTATTATCTATCAGCCTCCTTTATATTGTTGAAAAGGTCATTTTATGCCCTTTAAAATGGTATATAACATAAACTGGAAGTCTCTATCCCAGAAGAGTGATTGGCAATGAACGCGGGAAACCCTAATATTAGGTATAACCAGCCATTTTTTCAAAGTCTTTGGAAATGAATGAAATTTACACCATATACCTATCATGGTGAAAGAAGTCAATTTACAAAAAAATGGTTGCTTAATCTTTCATACTTTTTTTTTTAACGCAATTTTGAAAAATGGGGAAAAAATGCTTTTTTTTTAACGTTTTTTACATTTTGCCATTTTGCATGCACCCTAAAGTAAAAACTATCTATCCGACAGGGCTAAAATTTTGTATTCCTCAAGTATCCAATGCTGACATGAAGCCTGATTTTTTTCTGAGGCAGTAGCTTTTTTAATTTTTGAGTTATTGATTCTCAGAAATGAGAAAAAACACAAATTGAGCAATGGCACTTTGTCATGCTATATATCATTTTAAAGAAGAGATTCTATACTTTCTAATGATATTTGAAAAAAACTTATATTTTCAAAAATAACTGTAAAAAAATAAAAACCCAAAATAGGCTTTTTTAAATCGACTTTTAAGCACAATAAAAATACAGATTCGAAAATAACATGGTTGCATTCTTCATTCATTTTTCTTTAGTTTGATATAAGATACATTCTGATAGGACAATTGTAGCAGAACCCATTTTAGTGTTTGCAAGGTATATCAAAACACGATGGTAAAATCGGAGATTGAGATTTTTGCCACAGCTATCGAAACATGCCAACCGTGTCAAATTTAATGCAATCATACATGCTTCTACTCACTCTCTCACAAATAAAAAAATACATTAATGAAAAGTTGGAAGATAGTTTTAGTCAACAAATTATTTCACAAGCATGATAAATACGGAACATAAACACAGCACTTCTGGCAAAATGGTAAATTTTTCAGAATTTAGTAGTCAGCTATCGTCATATAGAGGCTGGTTATACCAACTAATTGTTTATTCGCGCCCAGTCAAAGGTGATGAGAGATTGCCATCTTGGACCAGTCGTGTATTAAAATGGATCAACTAAACAACATTTTGCGTTAAGTTTTAACAAAACTATTAAATTTCATTGAAATATTGCTACAGTAAACGATCATTCATTATTTTTAGGTTACGATTTGTTCGAAAGTTTTATTTTGATCACTAACGAGGTTAGCTAAGTATCGGCCATTTAAAATGGTTGCAAGAGGGTGATGATTTGTTATGACAAACTGCTTATATTAAAAACAATCTTAAAAAAAAAATACAGACTGGAAATGATTAAACGATGATTCATGATGAGATTAATTTTTTAAAAAAATATATAAAGTAATTGGCAGTATTTTAAATTAATTTTATAAAGCACCAATCCAAAATAAAGAACGGCAACTCTTAATACTGAAGGATTTTTGTCTGTGTTTGATATAGCTGACCAGTACTTTTCATTATTTTATTATAACTCGGACCTTGAGAAACAATCTAGTAAATGATGATTAGAATTTGTCATTGAATGACTGATCAGGGTAAAGATATATATATAATAATAAGTGTATGAGTCAGTCAGTGAGTGAATCGATGTATGGTAAAAATTGAGATCAGGACAACAACGATGAAGAGTAACATGCTACTCACACTACAGACATGCACTGATACAGTAGGCATATAAGTAAAACTATGAAGACTTTAGCTTTCAATTTTCAAGATATTTTTAGAATGTTAATGTCTTATATTATGAAACAAATAGACACCTATTAAAAATAAAGATACTAATAATTACAATTGCTGTTGAACTACAAAAAAGTAAACTGTAAATAGTAACAACTAACACTAATAGTATTTTATTAAATTAAAGAGCATCGGTTTTGCTAGTTTTGAACTGTTTTTTTAAAATTGTTAAAGTACATGCATATATTGTGCAAAATATAATTTATTACTTTATTTAGTTAGAATGATCATGCTGTCAGCTACAGAAATTAGAAACACTGCATTATAATAAATGTTTCATTTTACCTTTTTCCTCTTCAACAAGTGTGCAGATGTAACGCATGAAACTACATTTTTGAGATGTTGTATTTCTAAATCTGTACAAAAAGATTGTCTAAAACTTCAACCTCCATACTCCATAGAGCAAGTATACCAAATTTGGATGGTGTACATGAAGTAGTTTTTATTTTACAAGATTCCCAAAGAGACGTTTTATTCGGTTTTTGACCACTTGCCGTTTTAAAAATTTAAACAAAATGCTATTTTGAGAGGATTGTATTTCATTTTCTATGCATCTGTGATCCTTAAAAAAAAAAATCAAAAAAATTTGTGTTACAGAGAGTTGAAATAGCAAAGATGAACTGTGTATGTTTCATAGTTGTGTGGTCATTTCAGAAGGGGGTTCGTGAAATCTGTGTTTTTCTGCAATTTACAGCAAACTTTGAACTGTCATAACTTTTTTTCTATTAAAGCTAGAGCTCCAAAATTTTGTATGCAAACTTACTTACTTTGAGGTAGATAACATAACCTGCAAATATCAGCTTATTTGGCCAGACTTCAAAATTTGAGTGGTCTTACTTAATTCTATACATGTTTTCATGTAAACTTTGATTAGTGATTTGTCATACCAATGCATTACATATAAAGCTTTATAGTGAACATTTATATTAAAATTGAGTTAGTGATTTGACTCCCCAAATACATTTCATATAAAGCTTTTGGTGTATATTTTTTCATTTAAAATTTGTTTAGCGATTATTCACACCAAATGCATTTCATATACTTGGCATTGTGTACATATTTTTATGTATTTGTTTAGTGATTTGTCACACCAAACACAGTACATCCAGAGCCTGGCACTCTGTACCATGGGATCAATATGTTCCACAGAAATGAGTCGAGATTTGGCAGGAGAGATAGAGAAAATGATCAAATCTTCTAATGCTTATATTAAAAAGAAGGTTGGTAATTTTTACTTTTCTAACAAATAATAATAATATATATATATATATATATATATATATATATATATATATATCTTAGAAATATTGATACACCTTATATATATAAATGCAGTCAGGGGTGTTTGTGAGGTGTCAGTTTCTTCCACATTTTTCTATTATTGCTGTTGGTTGAGTTAATTTTTCTTTTCCTTTTGTCTGTTTTGAAATTGTTGCTGATGCCTTGAACTATTTCTTTACGTTTGTTTGCCTTTGATAGCATCTTGGTTGATTATGTATGCTTTAAGTTTGATCATCAGAAAGTATGTAAACTCAACCCTCTTGTAGTATGCATTAACTGCAAGAGTGAAAGGACAGTTATTTTTATGAATATGTTGAATGTTTGTTAGCTACTCTAGAGTCTAGTGCCATGGAGAACAGCTTATCTGCATAGTCAGGCTTTTTTATTTACATTTGTAATCCTCTCTGACAGAGGATTCAATGCTCTTTAGATATCATCAGATCAGAAAAGGCTGGTATCTCCTACAGTCATCTCTCTGTAGAGACAAACATCATAAAGAACAGTTTTTCCAGTTTGTATTCCATACTTTCACTCTCATCCCTTCATTTCAAGATGATGTCCAATGTTAACATATGCAATGCTTCTTACCTTTAGATTACCATAAGCTGTGCTCTTAAAGATGCATACTTTTGCACACTTATAGACTAAAGATGACAATTTTTTTTTTCACTTTGTATTCTGAGAAAGACTTTATCTCTTCTGGGTTGTACTGTTCAACCTATCTTTCAGTACACGGGTATTCATTCATAATGGACACATGGTAATGGAGCTTACAGATGTTTCAAGAGCAGCAGTTTTCAGTTATTAAGATAAGTGCTTCACAAACTTTGTAATATAATACACTGGCCTTTTTTTACAGTGTGCTAGGGACAGAAAGTATGGTTGCCAATTTGGTGAATCACAAAAATGTGAATTAAAAGACATGTTATTTATTGAAAATATAAATATCACTTGTGTTGCTGTCATCTGGTTCTTCACTGCTTTAATGTTTAGCATGACTCTTCTTCATAATCTTCTCCAATTGGCATTGCTTCTTGTGATATTAGACATATTTTAATAATAATGAATATAACTTCTATTACTTGGGATATACACATTAACAAATTTTGAAAAAAATCTTAATTATTGTTTCCTATCTATTAAGTTTCTTTCATGTGTCAAGTCAAAACATTACTGTCTTTTAGTAGTTGGGTAAATTTTAACACAAATTTGTCTAAATTATTGAATTAATACTAACATAGGTAGTCTCACTCTTTTTTTCTACTTGATACTGTACAAATCTTTTATACTCAAAATATATGTTCTGATAAAATAAGAGTGTATAGAAAAATTTTGATGATAGCTCATTAGCTATAATACTTTTTGAATATTGTCAATTTAGTGCTCTTTGTTATCTTTTTTTAGACATAATGAATGTGCAGTTTGTCAAGTTTGGTACTATTCCTGATTCATGTCAGACTCCAAAACAAACACAAAATTCACATAAAACTGATTTGGTATAATAAGCAAAATAAGAAAATTAAATGTTTATATGGTCTTTTTAACTCAAACTTGTTACTCTAGATGCCAAGACCTCCAGTAATAAATTTGCAATGCATGATAGCCAGTCTCATTCACCACCTAAACCTGATACCTCCATTCAAGGTTTGGTTAGTGTTAAAGAATATTTATTGCAAATTCTGAAGAAACTGCCAGTTAACTGGTCTATTGAGTCCACCTTGTGCTCCAACTTCCTTCTGAATCTGGAATTGCTGGCTGGCTTTGTGTGTGTGGATATTATTAACTCTAGAATTGCTTCATGTGGATGTTATCAAGTCTAGAATTGTGAGTGATTTTTTTTTTTTAGTGATTCAGGAGTGGCAGACTTTGCAGCTGGTCAAAGTCCTTTGTGTATCAGGCAAAATGGAACATACTTTTCTGTGTTCATGTGACATAAAAAGTATGATGTAGTATGTTACTTGTAGTATGTACTATGTCAGCTTTACTTGAGTTTTATATTCTGGCTTTTTGAAGTGAAAAGACTGAGAGTTCCCAGTTACAGATCTTTGCTTACTGATAATTCAGGTTTCAATAGACTAGGTATATCCCCAGAAAAAGATGTATCATATTTGTTGGCTAGTATAGAAAGATTCCAGGTCACTTTAGTTTTCCCTTTCTGGGTCTTGGGGATAGTATTGAATGATCTAAATTCTAGTTACTTTGGATCTCTGGAAATGAAGGAGTTTAAGATTCTGTCTTTTATAACCTTTTCCTTGCTGCTTTAGCTTGATGCGGGATCAATAAAATATATTGCTTAGTCTCTCAATTCTTCCAGTATTTCTTTGGCAGTGGTTCCATTTAGTACTGGACCATTCTTCTTGGTAAACAATATACATCCTAATCAGTCAATAGTTCTCTCTTTTCTATTTATGGACAATGACTATTATGCAAGATCCAGTTAGGACTCCTAAAAATTTATCTACTTAAATCTAAATTACTTTGGACAGAGGAGTTTTGACATTTTCTGTCCATCTCCCTGCATAGGTCAACCAAACTATCAGAGATGCATGTAAACATATCATTCTTGCCCAGATTCTGTTGAGGTAACAGATATATATATATATATATAATCCAGTTTGATCTTCTGTCAGTACATGGACCTTAAAAATATATTGGCAGCAGTGGGTTGGAAATCACCTACTATTGTCTCTAAATGTTATTTGAGAGATATATCAATATTAGCTTCTGACCCTGCTTTATCAGGTATTTTATTATAGTTTTTATGCTAAGTTTTAAGACTTAAGAATTTTTTGACTTAACTACTTTTTGTTACTTGAACATTATCTTGTAAAACTTATACTGTCTCTCAAAATCATGCATTTTTATGATTCATAAAAAATAATTTGAAGGAGTTAACATTATTTTTTGGTATTCTTCCCAGGCAATACTATGTGCATTTCGAATCATTCGCAAGGTGCCTGACCTGATGGAGATGTTCATACCTGCCACTCGATCGTTGCTCAATGAAAAAAATCATGGTGAATCTTTCTTTTAAAAAAATAATTACTCATAATTAGATATATTCATGCTGTTAATTACAAACATTAAATCTAAAATACATATTTTTTCTGAAAGAAATATAGATTATCATTATCATCTGATGTTATTATGTAATTTTATATTGAGTTTAATTCAGATAAAAGATTGAAATTTAATAAGCATGAAATTTTAGAGTTAAAGAGAGCAAAATGAAATTAAGGCCATGAACTGCAAAGGCGTGTATGGGGAAAAGTTGAAAAAGCAAAAAAAAAAAAATTAATTTTGAGATTATTTCATATTTGCATTCTTAAATAAGTTCTCTTACAGAATTTTATATTTTAGAAGTGAAAAAATGTTGAAATTTGCATTAATAAAGCAGTTTTTCTAACCTACCTGTGTTCCAAAAAGTATTTCCAAAGTCTAAACTTTGCTGAACTTGCATGTTTCCACACTGATTGGTGCCTCACTGTCACTAAAATAGTACACATGGCATATGTATATATAGAAAGAATCATCTCCCCATCTTAATTAATACCTATTATTAACTGTTATTTTGAAACATGTTACTAATTATAGAATTTTGCTCATTGTATGAATTGGACTTGCTTAGTAATGAGTTTTGACATAATTTGTATTCTGTTTACCTTATAAACCAATTTGCAATTATATTCTTAAGAAAAATTGTTTTAAATACATTTTAAATAATTTTTTATATCGGGCTAATGCACACCACAAGTGAGTTAATCTGCCCATTAGTGTGAGAAAATTTAAATGATATAAGATTGCGATTGAATATGTTTTCTTTCATAAATATAATGAAATGGATGCTTGTAGTACTCCTTCAGCAAATGAATATAAACTTGATAGTCCTACAGCAAGAAAACAATGTTTTATTCATTTATTAAAAGAAAAATTTCCATTGGAAACAATAAAGTCAGTGAGTTTCTTTCCATTTACTTATCTTGAAGATGTTTCTATAACACACTCAGGAAAACCTGTAAGAACTCGCTGAACACCAGTAGGAGTGCAAAGCACAAGTGGAAATATGCCAGCAAACATCCACTGAATAGACCTGTGGATAGTTTCTTTGCAAAATATTTCATCTGGAAATTTTGATGATAATTGTCAAATTCATCCTTTATTTACTGGTGCTGATACTTTTAAATGCAGTAAAAGGGAGTTTTTCTATATCTAACATGTTAGTTGATCAAAAAAGTCTGGAAAATATATCTTCACTCAAGTTAAATATATACATCATAAATCTATGCAGATATATAAACAAGTACATTCTGAATAATTGAATCTGTTCATTGGAGTGGATTTTTGCTACTGGTTAATAGTTTGATTTTTTGTTGTATTTTTTAACACTAAATTTGCATTCTTTTAAAATGTTTCAGGTGTGCTGCTAACAGCTGTGTGTTTGATCACAGAGATGTGTGAGAAGAGTCCTGACACACTCCACCATTTTAGAAAGGTAAGCACCTTAAGTTTCTGCATGTTGTTCATGATGTCTGACATAATGTAGAATTGAAGTTGTTGGGGTCTGAAGAGCACCATTCTATTAGGTTTTGTTCATTGCTAAGAGTTGTAGTGTTTACAGAATTGTTCAGGAGACATTCTCCTGACAGATTGTTCATTGCAAATGTTTCTTAGGACTTTGGGAAACTAAAGTGGCTTAAATTGCAATAACCATCTTGTGTGTGTTCACGGAGACTATTTGCACATTTCCTTTGATCCAGATTTGTAGTCCTAGTTTTTATGTTATGAGCAAAATTGTAATTTTCTTTGTCTAGTTATTTAGACGTAGTAAAGAAGCCTTGCAATAAGTAGTTGTAAAAGAGCTTGTCACTAAAAATTATTGGATCCAGTCAGTGAATTGGGATATGTGACAGTAATTATAAGGTATGCACTGCCACATTGTGTCCCCTTACTTGCCTTATGTTTTGTTACAGTAATAAAAGATTATTTTAATCTGAAGTTGTATTCATTAACAATGTAAAATTTTATTGATAGTTGAACATTTACATTCTTATAACAGGTATTTGCTTTAGTTATAATAAAATCTTATTATTTAATTAATTATCATTTAAAATAAATTCATTTTAATTATAATGTGAATAAAGTTTTTCAGTTTAATTAGTTACATTTTTCATTTTTATTTATTCTTAGTTAAATAATATTAAAATTCCAATCTTATATATATATATAAATATTTTTTAGATATAAATTCCTGATTTTTCAGGCTGAATATATATTTGTAGTAACTTGATTTAGCAATATTCAGTAAAAATAATTTACAGCACTTTTTGTTTCTTATCTGTGTTGAATTCTGTGAATTAATTTCTAATGAAAAATAATTAATGAGTATTTTGTAATATTTATTTAAATTATATCAGTATATTCTTTAGCATAGAATTGTAATGTGCTGCAAGTTTAAACTCGCTTGCATTCATGGAAACTATTGTTATTTGTAAACTTTAACACAGTTTATCAATATATCATTAGTATAAATGTTAGCATGCCTCAAGCTTAAATTAAAAGAAAAAAATGTGTGTACATATAACCAGTTGAGCTCAAAATTTCCTAACTTGATTCAGCAGTAAGCACAAATCTACCATTTAAAATCATCCACTTAATTAAATTAATACGTTTTCATGCCTGGGGAAGAGTTTGATTAAGTATCCAACATGCTTCACATTGAGTTGTGTATCATTAAAAAATGTACTGACTAAACTTGCCACTAGATCTCCCATCCAAATATATAGTAGTGACACAACCTCCACCTCCACATGATTTAACCTTTAGTGGACTCCAGGCATATCCATTCACCTTTGATGGGAACTTGAAATTCTCATTTAAAGCCATACAAATTTTTGGATATAACTTACTTAAATCCATCATATTATATCCTATTTTGAAATGGAACTTTTTTCATTGGTCATGAAGGCCTCTATACACAGTAAGACAGATGTCCAGGAAAACATATCATATAATACTTTTTTCTGCCTGGTAAAACAAGGTCTTATAATATTTCTAAGTCACATATTCTTAGCCCTCTCTTCATACCATTTACAGCAAAATACTTGATACTAAAATGCAAAATGGCTGCTTCCATGGACATGGTAGTGAAAGTGATAGTGAAATAGAAGATACTGTTGTTTTAGATGCATTAGGTGAAACTGTAGACAAATAGAAAAAGATTTTATTGTGACTGAGGATGGATCGCAATTAGGGATCAGTATGGTGCATATGTACAACTTCTTTTTCTCATTCTGTATCACTGCTAAGTCCAGATCGGCTTTTGCATATTGCCATCTTCTTTTCTTGTCTTCACACTGGCTTCCGTTTCATTTGTTTATCACGGCGAATGCTCACATGCAAGGTGGTCAACCCTATTTTTATTTCTGTACTGTCATCACATGATTTGACAGGATTACTATTGGCTCTGATATTTTGACATTATTATGACTGCCTTAGGAAAATTGAACATTTTCTAAACTATAAGACAGTAACATAAAATGTTTCATAGGGATGTTTTTCTAAGATATTTGTCTACTTATGGTAAGAGATGCCTTACGAGATAACTGTCTTACTGTATGGGAGGTCTTTGCTATTTTGAATTTTGTTATTCATTTTTTTTTCACTTATGGATAATGTATAAACCTCAATGGCTTGTCTTTCAACTGAAACAAACATTAACAGCAGATTCTATCTCCAAAGATGGCTTAGGAGAATTTATAAAAGTTAAAAGTTACAAAAATCAATATGTTTAGAATCACTTATGTGTTTATGTAACAAAGATGATGGTTTGGATTTCTTGTTGAATTTATCAGAAAAAATAGAGTAGTTTACCACCTTTGAAGATCATGCGCAGTCATGAATTTAGAACTTTGATCCATCAGGACCTTCAGAGTTGGTTGATTTCATCATAAAGGAGGATAATATTTTATTGTTATTTCCAATCAAGGTGACTTATTAGTTTGTAGCACTTTGTGAACCCTAACATTGATAAATAAATTTGTAAATAGTAATCCTGCATTCATTGCATTAGTATTTTTAGATTTTAAAATGTAAGTATCTTGCAAGATAAAATAATTTTATCTGATTGTTTGATTGAATAATTGAATTTTGAATATTAAAGTTAGTTAATCGAATATTGAATAAAAATAGTGAAAATTCTAAACTAAAAATTATGTTTATCATTATTCTCATTCAGCAATTGTCCAACTCCCATCATGTAAAACAACATTTGTCATTAAAAAAATTATAAATTTTCATCACTTTATGATAAGAGCATTTTTTATTGATGGTAATCATCTAATTATCTATGTATTATATTTCAGAAAAATTATTCTTTATTCAAGTTTGCATAATTTTGACTTTATTAAAGACTGGCATTGAAAATTGCAATCTCTTGACAGTATCAGCAATATATTACATTACAGGATTCAAGCTCATTGTGAAAGCAATTAGTAAATCAGTGAAAAATCATCAACAGTCTGCAACATTATAAGTATTTACTTATAAAATACAAAACTATATGCATCTATTAAATGTACATGAACAAGTTATAGACATACAGAATTCACAAAAGTTATATTTTGCATTTCAACATTTGATATTTTATTTATAACCTTTAAAAGTTATTTTCACAAAGTAAAAATATTTATTTTTATTTATCATCCACAAATCTAAAATTTATTTGAATAATTTTAAAAGTTATATATCATTTATAAAGATAACAATTGCTCATTCCAGCACTACAACAAAAAAAGTCAAGTGGCTAAATGTTACAGTTTAAAGATAGGTTTTAAGGATTCATATGAGTAACTTTCTTAAAATGCAATAGGATTTGAACAGGACTAAATCTTTTCTGCTGCAGTTTTTATTGAGAGTAGATTTGTGCTTTTAATTGTAATAAAAAAAGATAAATGTAAAAAGTCATTTAATATATTGAAGTCCACAAGATAAATATTTTTTGCTATCCCCAGTGTTCTATAATTTTCCCAAAATAGTACATGATATACATACATTACAAAATACTTTAATAACATGATCAAAAGAGAAAAAGATAATGTTTATTTAAAATTTAAATAACAACATATTAAATATGTTAACATACTGAACAGTACTCCTGCAAATAGATGTTTAGTTGATACATTTTGGTATAGAATACTTTGGGCTACATTGTGAAGCCACACAAGTGCAAATGGTCTTTTACCAGATTTGCCTGAAATGGAACACTTCTGTTTTATTTAATAAATATGAAAATTAGCAGTAATTTTTAATTTGATTAAAACTTTCAGTTGCCTGAAATGGAGCACTTATTTAGGTAACCACGTGTTTTTTTTCTTATAAAATATTTATTATTAGAGAATGTTGTATTAATGAGGTTATCCAGAGAGAGAGTGTGTGTGTGTTACATTAAAATACATTTATTTTGTTTTTGCTTACAATTTATTTTTGCTCCATCATCCAAAATCCAGTTTACAGTGCAACATTTAACTGCTATTTATTTATTTATGAATATATATACCAGGCAAAGCAAATATGTAGCTGTATATTTATGTTCTCTCTCTCTCTCTCTCACACACACACACACACACACACACATTTAGACATTAGGTACATCATATGCTACCGTTGAACATGATAATAACACTAACAGTTATAACAATAAAAGTTTTAAATTTCTAACTGCTTAAGTTGGAAATAAATTGTGTACACATGGGAAGTTAGTGGAACTCTCATAATTGTTATATTTCAGACATAAATCATGTTTCATTAATTTAAATTTATTTTGTATCAGCACAGTTAAATAAATATATTACATTTTATAGTTTGAGAATTTCTTTAAAAAATTTAACAGAACCACCTCACTTTAACCTAAAAAGTAATCAATTTATACTTGTTGATAGTAATTATAATATAGCAAAAGTTTTAATTTACATATTTGGGGGGATATAAGATTTTAAGTTTGGCTGTTGTTGGTTTTACATTTTAATAAATGTACTCTCAGGAATGTGTGCACAAGTGACAACCAAGGTATATATTAATCTTCATTTTAAAAAAATACTTAGGATAAGGTGTAAATTATGCTAGGATTTTGTGATAATAAAGTAAGTATTTTTATAGAATCAAAATTCAGCACATATTACTTTTTTGAAACTGATTTATTTAATGAAGTTAATGCTAAGGCTAAAAATGAGAAATTTATGTTAGATAATTTATACTCTCCTATATGCACAATCTGTAGACAGTATGCTTCTGTCAGTACCAACAACTGTTAATGTTAGCTAAGTGCTGTGTTACTGACATTGTTCTTTAATAGTTCTGCCCAGTTTCCACACAGGTGGCAGGAAAGAAATATTAAATGATCCTGTTACAATTACAGGATTAAGTAAATAAAATTATTAAAATCTCTAATGACTCGGTACCAATTTCTTTGGCTAGAATGCTGACACCGATCAAATATGTCTGAGTCTTTGCTAAGAAGCCCTTGTATATGTAAGAATAACTGCAACTCATAGATGGAGTTATAGTGGACAAATATATTTTTTCCCATTACTGTAACATACAAGTACTGAATTTTAGCTTTGACACTTTCCTTAGTGGCTGTAACTGATATTTATAGGGAGTAGGCAAGATTTATTTTAAATTCCAGTTTAATACAGGCTGCCATTTCCCCATCAGGGCTCTATGTAGACCTTTAGAAAACTACCTTGTTGCCATATGAGGTGGTTTCATTGTTAGCAGCAGCTCTGTAGTTTTGCAGAAATTTTGAAAGACATCCAATGTTTGTGCATTGCTATTGGCTCCTGTTCCATTTATTCCTGATTTACAGTAAGGCACAGTTTTATTTGGCTGATGTCCTGCTGCCTTTCTCATATTGTTGTGACTGCTTTTGTAATATTGCTGACAATCTATTCTGTGTAAGTGTGTGTTATAAGGAAAAATGAATGTTTGACTTTCATCTCGGGTGTTATGGTTGGGCTGTCAAGCAAGAGACTATATTCTTTTGTGAATGCAGTAGCCTCATTTTGAAAGATTTCAGGATGGACTAAATGGACTAATTTTATATTCATGGTATATATAGATGATTTTTCCATCAGGCTTTGAAACTGGGAGAGAAAGTTTTTATAATTTAGGATTATATTGCAGTCAAATCATATCAGCATGGATTAAACAAACAATTATGAATGCTTCTAAATATGCTCATAATCCCTGTCCAGCCTCTCTGAGTCCATGAAATCAGCTGTTTTCTCAGCCTAGTCTTCATAGAAATTTTCTCCTTGAAGACATGAAATATACACTTAGTTGAAAACCATTAAAAAAAAAAAAAAAAAAAAAAACTTTTTTGGTTGTGTCTAAGAGATTCTTCTTTGAATCCATTAGTAGTAAGTAGCTCAGTCCACTGCTGAGAATTTAGAATGACTAAGGGTTTCTTTTCTTATTGTCATTTTGCTTTTATATACTTCATATACAAAACGTTACTCCATCCTATTCATTATTCTCCATTAGTATTCTTCACCCCCTCCACCCCCATCTGCATTTTTTAGACTTTACCTCTAAAGTTGATAGTAAAAAAAAGGCAAGGAGATGGCAACTTGATCTATGATATATATGTACATCATTTTATTCTATTGTGTCCTCTCAAGGGCACTGGCAGCTTGTATGTATCACTGTCCAGTAGTGGGCACGTGATAAATTTTCAAGAATACTTCATTTACTTGATATATAAATTAAATACATCTTCAAACTTTACCAGAATCAAGAAAAACATTTATAGAAATTAACATCATAATATTCAGCATGAAAGTTTACATATTCTTTAGAAATGTTTACACATTTCTTACGTGATAAAAATATTTCATCTAATGTTTAAAGATTTTATGTTTGCTATTTTATTATTACAATATACAAATATCACATTGCTGTGTTCAGTACTAAGAGGCATCATTGTACACAGTGAACTTTTGTTGAACATTTGGCATTTTAACATGTTTATTTACCCTTTCACCACCTGCTGCCATTGTGAATGGTTTCATGGGAATGTGTATGTTTGACCAAAACTTTATGTTTTACACAAATTTAAACATGAAGTCTGTTGTTACTGAATCTTGGTATGTCAACAGAAGATCTGAATAATAGGAAGAGTAATTTAGGATGTCATTTATTGTTTGTGCCAAATTAACATTTAATGAGCTAATCCTTCACATTGGCAGTAAATATCACAGAGCATATTTGTTTAGTTTGTAATATTTTGAGCTTACTTTATTGTTTACTGAGTGAACTTAATTTAAACATATCAAGAGCTGATTTCACTGTCACGGTGTTTTGCAAGTTTGCATGCTCATTTCCTCATTGTTAATTATATAATTCTTTTGTTAAATAGTGAGTATACAATCAAGATTTGATGTTAATTATATTTTCTTGTGGAAATAATTCATATGGAAGAATATTTAAAACTTTTATATAGGATAATAGTGAAATTTAAAAGATTGTTTCTCTTAGATGCCTGATAGTCTTTGAAAAGTTACTTTAAGTTAACATTATGATCTCTTTCTATTGCATTTTTTCCTCATGTTTTTTAAAACCATCAAAACAACTGTCTGACTTCATTTTTTATTACAGAATTAGCATGAAGCCTTAATTACAAAAACAGCAAGCTTAAAGCAGCATTACTAAAAATGTTATAAAAAGAACAACTGAAACTTTTATTATGGATGAAGACTTTTTTTAATTTGTGTATAGGTAATGTAAAAAAAAAAAATCATAAATATTATTAATAAGAAATTATTAAAAGAAAATAAATTGTTCATTGACACAACATATACCATATTGATATTGATGAATCAGTGGTACTCATAGAAGTATTGATGGCATGGTATTTATAATAGTAATAATATAACTTTTCACCTCATACAAAATATAAATAAATAAAATTCGTAAATACAAATCCCCAAAACCCATTATCAGGTGTAATATACTGTTAGCCCCTATTTCTGCTCCTATCTAACCCACATCACTCTATCTGAACTGTTCCTAGCATAAGCTGGAAGTGTCCCCTATGTAAATTGAATGGCTGACTAGCAGTATTAGAATTTTGTTTTTCTTCTCCATAACCCTAACTAACAGCACAAAGGCGATGTGCAAGAAGCAATACTTAAACTTTTCTTTTTCCTTCAGTCATAATTCACTATGACTTCAGAACAAAAGTGACATATTAGGAACAACTCTTGGTGGTTATCTTTTCCTTCAAAACCAGACTTTGACTTCTGAACAAAGTCATGATGTGACCTTGAAATATACCTAATAGTGACATTAAATCAGGCATTTAGAGAAAACAAAATGTCTAACCAACTTTAAATTATGTAGTTGCTGCCAAAGAGATAATGGCTATTGTTAAGCTAATGAATTGATAAAAGCCATAATTTAATTATATTGTGTTTAAAGTGACTAGTTATTTATTTTTAAAAATACTAGTTATTTATTTTTAAAAATTATTTATGACATTTTCTTGTTAAAATTATCAATAGTCTGTTTTCTGTTAAAATGGTATTGTAGCATGTATGTTCTTACTATTTCTTGGTGTCAAGGGACTATTTATTATTGAGGTAGGCTTTTTAACCTCATCATGCATGTGTCGAAGTTGCCATTTAAGAATGCTTTTTGTGTGTGATTAATTGCTATTCTTGATGTTATTTTATTTGTCATTATTTTATGAGAAATTATTTCAAGAAATTACTTTATTAAAGATGTATAGTATTATGAAAATATTCTGATATTTTTTGTTTCTTTGTTTCTATTTATTTTGTTTTGTAGGAAAAAGAGGTAGGACACGTGTAAACTTTTAAAAATATTTATTCTTTTGCTGCAAGAATTTTACTCTCCAACAGGGGATGGTTGTACTTGTAGAGTAGTCCCATCTTTATTGCTTTCAGTTTTATAAATTTTGAGCATACAGACTTGAGCTATGTGTTGGTGTATTTGCCCACATTTGGTTCTAAAGTCTGTTTTTATGTGCATGATTGATTCGTCCCTGGATGACAAACCATGATTGGAAATTTGTAGCAGGTAAGATGGATCATTAGTGATTTATTTTCCTATTTCTGCAACCCAAATCACTTTTTGTCATATACTTCTTTTTACAAATTTTCACAAACTGCTTGGCTGCCATACTTAGATGCTTCATGTTTTCACAAATAGATCCCCACCCCACCCTCTTTTGAGAAAAACAATGATGCAGACCTTTTCTTTTAAATATAGAATCATAGTAATTTTGTTAGTGGATTTATGAATTTTAAGTAATTATAAATTAATTTTAAAAGGATAAAGCAGATTTTTGAAATAGGTTTTAGGCATCAGATTTATTTTATTGCTCACATAATATGTAATAGAAATAAATAAAAGTCTGTATATCTTGCTTTCAGAATGAAACACAAGTAAAGTTTTAGTTTTATATAATTCATTCACTTATATAAGATAAATTTTATGTTTTGCTAAATATTAATAAAAGCTGGAAATAGTTTTCAAACAAATTTCTTGTAGCTTTATAAAATTCTCGGTGCACTTTTAAGTGTGTAATTCATGTCAAATGTAGAATTACATCTCACATTTTGGCAGCCAAGTTGTTAAATTTTACTGGCATGAATGGCTACCTCACTTTATTACATCTTTCTTGTGCTCACTTCAGAAGAATAAAGATAAATATAATTTATTTTTGTTGTTATTAAACTTTGGTTTTGTACATTTAATTTTATAATGATTTATTAAAACAATTTTGTTTGCTAGAGTTTTCTTTTTTCCTAATCTTATTTATCCCACAATTTTTCATTCTGATTCAGGAGTTCAAAATTCTTATTATGTAAAAAAAAAAAAATAATAATGTAGATGTGTGAATTAAATTGGAATTTTTTTTTTTACATTTTAATCGTGCCTTTTATGAATTTTAATTATAATTAAGAAGAGAGAATTTTTGCAACAAATTTTAAGTACCTTTAAATATAATAGTATTTGAAAGTCTCAGAATTGTGAGAGATCTTGTACTGGTAATGAACTGTAATAGCACATATGGTCCCTGGATTACATAATGTCTTGTTATTGTGGTATTCCACAGATTTCAACCAAATAATGAAATCCAGGTTACCCAAGATAATTTTTTTGTATCGAAAAGGAGCACTAATGTATTTACTAAGGCAGAAAAAATTACAGTGGAGCCCTGCTATAACACATCCCGCAATAATGCAAATTCGGAAATAATGCGGTCATGGCATGGCTCCCCAAATTTTGTATATTCATTTATACATATTGCAAAAGCCCACATTAACGCTAATCCCTAATAATGTGATCCGATTTTATGAACCCCATTATCGTGTTTTAGTGAGGTTTCACTGTATTACTGTATAATATTATTATTATACTGCTGATATAATAATGAATTAAAAATATAATTTTATAAATTCAACTCTATATTTAATTTTATGAAAATGTAAATTGTGACAATTTAATTTTTATCTTATTTGGCGACACTGGCCAGGAACTATGGTACTGCCATTTTAAGTTGATTTTGTAATCTTGTAAACTTTCATGTGTATTGTGTGCATTCTTATTCATTTTCAAAAATATGCAAATCCACTATCATGGTGTCAAGACTAAAGTAAAATCTGATGTAAGTGCCCATGATGAATCACAAAAGAGAGAAAACACTAACAGTGAAACAAATTCTTCTGAAAGAGATGAAATGCCGACAAACATTGGCATGGCATTGTGCTATATTCAGTAATCAGTCAGTAACATTTTGAAAGACAGTGTGCATAAATCATTAATGGATTTTTAAAAAATCTATTCAGAGTTGCAAAAAGATTAGGACAATTTTGAGAATGGGACTTGTTTGCAACCCAAGGACACTTTATAAGCTTCAGAAGTGTAAGAGTTCTTATACTGGATAATAATATTAAGTACAGTACAATCCACTTATCACCATAGGCTGCAGATAACATTTTTGCTATGCATATAATGAACTGTTCGAGTTCAACCAAAATGCATGCATGTACATGTTCATATAATCGCAAAACCAGGCATTAAGTCTAAATGTGTTCTTTTAATCAGTTTTCTTTTGTCAGTATTCCACCTACATTTATGATGCATGCTTATATTAGGTGCCAAGCTGGAGATTAATAAGAAAGCAAACTTCATACATTTTGCTCTCTATTAGAAAAAAAGTTATATTATTTTACAGCAAAATAACACTATATTCACTGGTAATAGTAGTATATTGTTTTGTTTTCAACATGTTTACTCTTATAAATTTTGCTTTACTAACCTGAAATGATAATAAGACAGTTGAACAAGTCATAAATAGCTAACTACAAAATAACACTAGATTCACATTTAAAAAAATAATGTTTTCAACACTCTTACTAATTTTTATTTTTTTATTTAACAGAGGTATTTTAGAGAGTTGAGAATTTTCATTGGAGGGTTAAGCAATGATTCTGGTTCTGAGACTGTTGGAGAGCATCATGATGCTAAGCTTTGTTTGTTTTCAGATATTTTCACACATATTTTACAAAATTTATGGCAATCCTAAATATACCAATTGTTAAGGTTGTGTACTTAACATAGAGTTTATTGAACATTTGTAATGAACTAAAGCTGGGAAGAGATACATTGTTTGTGCAGCAAACTTGCATAAGAAAAGGTACAGCCTTATTGTATACTCTGTCACATAAGGTGCTTAGTAAGATGTCTTTTATAATGTTTGCAAATAGCCAATTTCTGCAGTTTGTAGCACACTTATTCAGTTAAACCTGAAAAGTATATAGGTCTTTGGAATTATTTATATAGGTCCATCAGAATGCACATAAGCAAATTTTGCTGTTTAGTGATATGCAGATAAGTGAAGAGCTGTATTTTAAAACAATAAAATGAGTATTAGTCTATGGTGACATGGTCAGTAATTTTGTTGTGCATATATATTGATATATTGCAATGCTGATCAATTCAAGGCTGATCATGTACAGGAAACCTACTCATTTTAACTTCTAGCACACAATTTGCTCTTCATGGCTACAACATTTTATAAATAAGAACACTCCACACATTGCATATCAAACTTTTGGCATCAACATTACTACTGTATTAAATTGCAACCAGTGATATTCAATGGTTAAAATAATTACTATATACATGTACTGTAGAAAACTTTACCTCTTTTTTTTCTTGCTCTTGACAGATTGGATAATAGATTATTGACAGTACAAAGCAAATATATAAACACCTTATCTTCTTCTCCCCTCCCCTCTCCTCCCCACCCCCCCCAACCGAGAGAAAAGTACAGTGCTAGTCACCATTAGCAAATTTTTATACAAGATTTTTTTCTAGATTCAGGATTTAAAAATTCATAAGGTAATATATAACCTGAAAACTTCTTTGCTAGCACTGTAGCAGTGGTACAATAATAATTGAACCATGCATAAATTAGCTCTCAAATGCGATAATTAATAATTGTATATCTTATAGTTTTTGTCACTTCCAAGGAATGTTTCTTTAAATTTGTGCAAAACCTGTTCATCCCAAAACTTTTAGGATTGATGTTATTAAAACCCCTTTTACAAATATATTGATCCTCTAACTTTTGGGACATATTGTGTACAAATAAAAAGTAACATTCTTTTGAAAGTGAGAAAAACTGTCATACATATTGTGATTATTTATCAAAGAAATTATTTTAGTTTCTTGTTTTCTATTCATATTAATCCATTTTACCATTTGTCTATTGGTTGTGAGCATTGTTAAAAGTTGAGAGTATTTTGAAATTAATTTTTAGATAGATGTTCATGAACTCTGTCATGAGTGAGGAACATATTCATAAGTAACAAATCAGGTGAATACATTCTTTTCTTCAGTCAAACAATGTCTGTTTTACAGAATAAATAGTAGGAGGGATAATGTTTGTTTAAGCACACTTTTGCATTTTGGGAGAAACTAATTTCTAGCTGCTCTTATTTGCCATTTGCCATGTCATACTGATAAGATTGTCAATATATTGGTCCATGGTTTTCATACTGTGATAAGATTGCCAATTTATTGCTCCATGGCGTTCATACTGTGATAAGATTGCCAATTTATTGCTCCATGACTTTCAAACTATAGGATTGCCAGTATATTGCTCTATGGCTTTCATACTGTGATAAGATTGCCAGTACATTGCTCTATGATACTGTGATAAGATTGCCAAAACTTTGCTCCAGGGTTTTCATACTTTGAGAAGATTGCCAGTACTGTGCTTCATGGGTTTCATACTTTGACAAGATTGCCAATACATTGCTACATGAATTTCATACTGTGATAAGATTGTCAATTCATTGCCCCATGGCTTTCATACTGTGACAAGATTGTCACTACATTGTTCCATGGCTTTCACAATGTGATAAGATTGTCAATATATTGCTCAATGGCTTTCATACTGTGATAAGATTGCCAGTACATTGCTCCAAGATTGTCACATGTTCCATGGCTTTCACACTGTGATAAGATTGCCAAAACTTTGCTCAATGGCTTTCATACTTTGATAAGATTGCCAGTACTGTGCTCCATGGCTTTCATACTTTGATAAGATTGCCAAAACTTTGCTCAATGGCTTTCATACTGTGATAAGATTGCCAAAACTTTGCCCCATGGCTTTCAGACTGTGATAAGATTGCCAAAACTTTGCTCCATGGCTTTCATAAAGTGATAAGATTGCCAGTACTGTGCTCCATGGCTTTCATACAGTGATAAGATCACCAAAACTTTGCTCTATGTTTCAAATTGAATGTATTAACATGAAGCTTCTATTCTTTCTTTTAAATCAGTTTTGGAATTTTTTCATGACTCAATAAATACTAAGCAAGTAGTGCAAATGGAATGAGTGGTGGAAATTTGAGGGTTACATTTATGGTACAGTGAAAACTCACACTTATCATTAACACTGATCACCTTTCTGATCGTTTATTTTTGTTGTTGATTGAATTGTTCTTTATAAAACTCAGCACAAAGTTTGTTTTTCTTTTTGCATAGAACATGGCTTGTAGATAATTATAAAAAGTTGAAGATTTTTAAAATTAAAAATAAAATTTGCATTTACTTTTGTTTTTAATAGGCTATATTAGAATTAATTTGAAATAATCCACATTAGTATTTTTTTCCTGATTTTTACAAATATTTAAAAATAATTAATTTCTTCAAATCAAGATATTTTGAAGCATTTTTATGCTGTTTCTTTATTATTGACATTTTTAGTCATTGAAGTATTGTCTTACTAGGACCTAGATCTGCTAAATCATGCACCCCAATATTAAGCCACTTTAAATTTTTTTTCATTTATATTTTTATGATTTACATTTGTTATATTGTTAGTTAATAAATGAAACTTTAGATTGGTATTATTCTTATCTAATGAAACCCAATATAAACATTTTAACATATGTTTCACTGTTTTCTGACAAACATGTTCTTATGTTCCCAATAAATTTGTTGTTTTCAAATGGAAGCTTCAGGCCTTCTGATTTGTTATTTCTTATTTTAAGGTAGACAATCAACCCCTGTTGAAGAGAGCAAGCTTTTAGACCTTTAGTGTAATCCTAAGCTTTTTATATATATTTGTTTATTTGGGCTTGTTTGTTTATTTTTGCTTTTTAAAAAAAAATGCCATTTATACCTACATTATTATTACATATGAATTCATTGGACCAATAGAAATATCTTATAACTCTTAGTATTTAAGTATAACCCTTAGTAATTAAGTACATTATCCCCATAACTAGTTAACTCATTTTATCATTAATTATATATTTAGGAATCATTATTTTAAAAGTAATTTAATTATTACAATTTTTTAAAAATGATTTAATCGAAATAAATTATTTCTTTATTCAGTAATAAAAATGCAATGATGTATTTATTTAATTGTACAAATATCTGTCAACTTTCAGCAAGAACCTTAAAAATTATGCACAACATATAGTTAATACTTGCCTGCATTTCTATGCTTCTTCCTTATCTTAATCAGTACAGCAACACAGTGCATATTTCATTGTACATATATGTATTAAGTTTTAACTTCTTAGTACTTGAAAACTAAGAATGAAACATAAGCACAGTCATTTTATGTAACAGATATTTAGCACTAGCATACAATTTCTTCCTGCTTATTCCCTCATCCTAATCAGTAAAAATGCAGTGGTGTATAATTTAATTAACATATACGAGCCTTGTTGTCATCATTAATATTTTAAAATTAAGAAAGAAACAAATAACAAATATGTGACATTTATATTTAACACTTGGCTGAATTGTAGTCATACTTATTCACTCATCTTAACTAGTGTTACTGTAAGGTTGTTTTGTTATGTGACATTTATATTTAGCACTTGGCTAAATTGTAGTCATGCTTATTCACTCATCTTAACTAGTGTTACTGTAAGACTTTTTTGTTATGTGACAAGTGCACACAGTTGCACCAATATTTCCAGTTTTTAGTTCTGTTGATCAAATGATGCTGGAAATATTCTTTAATGACATTTATACATGACATTTTTACCACATATTTGTTGTCGCAGAAGCATTTGGCCAACTTTTTGCTGTGATTATTGTGAGTTAGCTGCATTAATTTTATTGCCTGCAGTCATTATCTGCAGATGGTTAAGACTATCAGGCTATTTTCAGCATTGTTTTATCATTACTAACACAAACACATATTACAGACTGTTTTATCATTACTAACACAAACACATATTACAGACACTCTTTGGAACATTTCTCTTAAATACGTATTTCAAACACTTAAGTTTCATACAAGTGAATTATGCAACTTTGTCATTTCTCACAAACATGCACTGTAAACACTTGTTTCATAAAAGTGAATAATGTAACTTGTTCATTTCTCATAAGCATGTACTCTATATATTTAAGTTTCACACCATTGATGATTCAACTTTCTCATTTCTCATAAACATGTGGTACAAACCTAAGTTACATACCAGTGGATAATGCAACTTTCGTCATTTGGCATAAGAACTTTCACAAGAACTGCAAATTAGTAAGGTGTATAAATTTTAAGCTTGTCACCATTTAATTATATAGTCATGTTGTATTTTGTGGTGATTGTTGACTGTTTCAACTTAAAACAACCTCATTCACTTATGAAGAATAATGATTGGAACTATTCCAGAGTTGTATTTTGGTATAGTTTATTACTTTTGAATGTGAAAGTTCTGAAATATATATATATATGGTTTGCTAGACTTAATGAATTTATCAAGCTCTTGCTTTGTAAAAGTTAATTTATTTATTTGGAAAAAAAATTAAATAAAACAATTAAAAGCTATTATGGATGAATGCTTTAGGGTGCATGAATAATACTTGTACAAATTTGCAATAGATGATTTTAAAGTAGCCACACCCAGATAAAGACATATGTCTCAGGCTACACTTGGGGGAACATATAGCTATATAACTTGGTTCATCCATATTATAGAAGTACAGTCAGTGACAGATGGCATCACATTTCATGCAAATGAAGTCAGCCAAGGCTTTTAGAAGTAAAAATACATTATTTTGGACAAAAGTTTCTATTCAAGAAAAAATAAATGTTACTTTTTTTTAAAGTGTAACTGGAGATTTGTGCTGTATGGATTCATCATTTTTAAAAATTACTATATTTTATGAGTGCTTTGATAACAGTTAGACAGACATTAGCAAGTGTAGACGATAGAATAACAGTTATAATTCACTCTTGATTATCTGAACAGTGGAAGGGAAGGGTGATGAGTTTTTTTTTTTTTAAAATAGAAATTTACAGAAATGTTTCTGAATTTATATGAAGACTAATCAAAAAAATCTTTTCAAAATACTCTGTGATATAAATTTTTGAGTCTGCAGAAATAATTTTCAGTCTGATTTTTAAGGAAAAGTGCTTATTAACCGCATTTCTTTTTAAGTATATGAATCAAAACACATTACCAATGTGATAGCATTTGCCATTGTTGAAAGACAGAAATTTGCTAAGTTGTATGCTAGTTTTAGGTTAATTTTTCTTTTCTGAATAACATTATTTCATAAACAAGGATTATAAACAGAAGTTAAAAGCCATTGTTGTTAGTGTACACATGTTGAACAGACCTTAAAGTTAATTTGAAATCCCATGAGTGGTAATTGGGAAATAAATTTAATATTTTGACATTTGGTATGGTTGTTTAAGATTTTATAGATTTCGTTATTGTGTTGAAAAAATAAATTCGTCCTTTAAAAAAAATTTTTTTTAGAGAGAGACAGAAAGAGAATTGCTTGAATTAAGTTATACAGTAGAGTTTTTTAATATTTGATATCTTAAGAATATGTCATTTACTGAATAATTTGGTAAACATGAATCAAACTTAACATCAAGCAGGGTTCCAGGTACCTTTAAAACTGTAAATTTGTTTCAGATTAATTTTCAAATTGCATGCCATGAGTCTTTTTTTCCTTCTGCCATTGTGGAATTTATGTCCAGAAAATCAATTGTAATTATACTAAATCCATATACATTTCTAAAAAACAACAAAATATACATCTATAATCCACTAAAGAATATTGTGCAGTTACATACAAATTTATACTTAGTTAGAGTTTGTTATTGTTAGGGTTATCAACAACTGAATAATGTACCTATAGATACATGTAATGTAAAATAAACTGCCTTTTAAATGAGAGTGAAAAAAAGATGTGTTTTGTGAATTTAGATGATAGATTACATGAATTCTTAAAATGAGTAAACAGATTTTGATAAGCGATCCATAATTGCTCAGGCTTAATTATAAAGGGTTTTGGGGCTTTGTGCTTTTTCACTAGGTTTTGTTATGATGTTTGTAATTATTTGGAGTTTGTCTAAGTAACTTTACTGGTGGTCTGAGGGTTAAGCAAAAAATGTAAAGTCTCTCATTTTTTAAAACTGCATATGCCATTTTAAAACTTTACAGATGTGCATACATATACACAGAAAACATAAGTAAGTAGTTTTTAGTTTTAAAGAAAGTAAATTAAAGAAAGAAATAAGCACCTGATCATGTCAAATATACTGTTCAAAAGAAGTAATGTTCATAATTTGTCAGTCATCTTTTATTTTTCAGTAGTTGCATTTAAGCACTTAATCTTATCAAATTATACTGTTCAGAATAAGTAATACTATTTTCATAATTTGACGTCATCTTTTACTTTTCAATAGTTGTCTTTTTTATGGCTTTCTAAGGTCATTTGTTTGCATGCTTCATTTTCTGCTTAATTTGGATGGCTTATTAAATTAGTCATTAACAGTTCATAATATTTCACAAATGAATTATATGTTGTATATATTTCAGAAGTGAATTATATGTGCCTTGCTATTGTCCTTGCTAAATATGTATGAGGGATTTTTTTTGTTTAAAAAATTTTTAAAATATTAAAAAATAAATTCTGTTATAGAGACATATGCATTAACTCAACAAAATTTTCATTGTTTTCATTGTCAGTTTTTCATACTAATCATAGTTTAGTAGCAGTAACAATTGCACCAATTCTTTGTTATCCAGAAAAATTATTCACAAGATGCTCTGAATAGCAGTTTTGGGAAATAATTAGTTTGGTCTGTATAAAATTGAAATTTATGACTAGACAGAAAAATGCACTCATGTACATTATGCACTAGTTTAGATGCATTCTTGAGTAATTCACCTTTTTCCTTTAAACCATTTTGGCTATAGATACTGGTGATATTCAGAGAATCAAAAACTGGATGAATTTAATTTTCTTGTTCTGTTTACTGTACCTTTTTAGTTTGAAGCAGATAGTAACAATAGTATGCGCATGATGAAAATTTTCTCTTACAACTGTAAAGTTAGAACTTAAGCTTTTATTGCAAAATTAGGGTAGAATTATTAGTCCCAAAAGTGAAGAAAAAAATTTGAGAAAATTATAGTAGTAGAAGGCAACAAGCAATAACTACATGTATTCAAGTATACAAAGCTAGAGTACCAAGTAATTGTTGCAGTACTATAAACAGTAGTGTTATATTTTATAGTGTCTCATCCCTTTCATGATAAAAGTTACAATTCAGCTCATTCTTAAACTAATTTAGACTGTTAATTGTAATGTTGCCACTGCATGTAGATTATTAGGTGTGATAAAGTTTTAGCATACTTCACAAAATAATGTTTAATAAGATTTATTTTACATGCCAAAGATCATAAGTGCTTGTGCCCTGTTAGCTTAATTGTGCAGCAACATCTGCACCTTTATTATTGCAAGCAAAAGAGTAGACATAAGTGCTTGTGCCCTGTTTACTTTGCAACTGATACTGTGATAGCTTTATTTATTATTATTGTGCATCAAAGTAAGATGATTATGTTTGAGAAAGTGGAGATAATTCAGCATTTTGAGAATGGGTAAAGTCTCACTACAATTGAGCATACATAAATATACTAGGCTATAGACACTATAAGCACTCATATTTTGAAATTAGACTTCTAAAATTAAGTTTAATGTAAAATCTCCAGAAATCTGACCCTTATGGGAGTCAAAGGAAGTCTATATATCAAATTTTTGAATTGCAAGGAATTGGTGTATTAGCATTTTCATACATTTATTTTAAAAGCATAATTTATTTTACCTTTTTCACCCCTGTTTATGTGTAAAAAATGAAATATTGAGATTCTATTGAATTGGTTCTTGAAATACATGCAGGATTTTAGTAATCTTTTTCTTATTTTATTGACCATGCCAATAATTACTTTGTAGGATAGTTTTGTTTCATTGTTATGATCTTTTTTACTCCACTATAAATGGTATGATTGAGTGAAATAAATAAAGATGAATGGGGAAAACCATACTATGCTAAGTTAGATATTTAAAATACAACAAAAATAAAAATGAATGTGTTCATCAGAATTAGAATGGCTTAAGAGATTGAGATATATATATATATATATATATATAGTTTTTGTTGTTTAATGTTTATTTTTTTTAATGCACACTTTTACTTATTCAATTTCAACTCTTTCTTGTATATTTGTATATATGAAAAATTTTAGAGCTCTACATTAATGATGTGCAGAATATTTTGTGGGGAGAGAAAGTGCTGTTTATGTGTGTTCATTACTTTTGGCAAATTGTTTAATTAATAATAATTTTGGTTTCCATAAGATGAATATATTCTAATAAACCTCAGAAAGTATACATTTTGCTTCTTCTGGACTTTGTAGTTGGTGCCACAATTGGTTCGGATTCTAAAAAATTTGATTATGGCTGGCTACTCACCTGAGCATGATGTTTCTGGTGTCAGTGACCCTTTTCTGCAGGTATGATAAAAATATGTATTAACATTTATTTCTTTGCATGGTTATTATTTATTGTTTACCTTTTTGGCTGATTTTACTTCACAAAGAGACAAATTTATAATACTACTGTGTGTCTGCATGTGTTCATGCTTTGAGTAGTATGCTGTACTTCTATACCTTAATGTGCCATCTAAGTATTCACTTATTTGCTGCTTTTTTTCCTCAGGTTAAAATTCTGCGACTTTTACGCATTCTTGGAAAAAATGACAATGAAGCTAGTGAAACAATGAACGATATTCTAGCTCAGGTAATTATTTATTGGCATATAGTATAGTTGATTGATTGTTACTTTTGCTCATTAATCATGCATGTTAAATTAGAAGTTGATTTTTTTAAAACTTAAATTTATTCAGACCTGAAAATTTAAACAGCTAACTTTTATTTTAATGTCACTTATCATTTAAGTCTTAACCTATGATTTTTATTTTATTTTATTTTAATTGCTCAACAGAAAAATACAAATTTATTTGTTTTCATTGTGGCTTGAAGAAATAAAAATTAAAACTGTCAAAGCAAGTATTGAATCTCCTCAAAATAATAAGCTTTAGTTTGTGGTTCAGGGGGGAAAGATACCAACCTACAAAGCAAGTATTATATCTACCATGAATGACCTACATTAATTAGTTAAATAATTTCTCTTTCATCACAGACATTTACTCTAGATAATACCTAGTTTGTATAAAATCACTAAAACAATTTCACAGAGTCCTTTAGAATAGAATGATAGCTTGAAGATCGCACAGTTCTGATATGTAAATCCTCTTATTCCGCTGAGACTTGCACACCTCCTGCCTTAACCTCTTGTCTGCCAGGTTGCATAGTTGCACTAAATATCATCCTGGCAAGTTGTTTTGCTGCTCAGTGATGATTGGGTGAGCTTACTAAAAAATGAAAAGCATCTATAATTATAAATGGATTTTAAAAATTTAAATTGCAACTTATGCTAAACATACTTAAGAATTTTATTTTATTTTATTTTATTTTAAAATCATTTAAAATTCAAAAATAAATATATAATAAAAAGTTTCCTTACCTTGTCTTGATCTTGAATGCTGATTCTCACAAAGTTGGCTCACAGTGTTGAATTTTAATTAAGAGATCTGAACTGACATCCCCAAATAATATTTTTAATAAATATCAGGTTTCACCCATAAAATTTGAGATTTCATATGATTTGATACCAAATCATGCACATTTAGATTTTATGTACTGCCTGAAATCTAAACAACCTTTCTAAAACATCAAAGACTCATCCACACAAATATTTTCACCAGGCACATAAACTCATGAGAACACTTGTTTGAAATGATCAATAATCAGTCTGATTTTCTGGATACATTCACCAGCTGTAGGCATGCATTTGTCTGAAAAATGTAAACAGCTTAGCAAGAAACGAAATCTGCAGCCTGACATGACTTTACAAAATAAATGATGAGCATAAATTTCATCTTTTGAAAAATAATGATCAACACAAGGTTTACTAACTATTCCCATCAAAAGAATAAGCTCTAAAATTTGAAAATTTTCACATAACTCTGTATTACGCCATTGTCTGATACATGAATACTCTTCATGAATGTCTCATTGCTCTAGCAGCATGGCCATATATTCATGTACTTGACAATTTCTTACATGAAATTTTCAGGTAAAAATGCTTGAAAAACATAAAGTATTGTAGTATTTTCTGCAAATGTGATTTATAATCCGCTACTTCCAACAAAAGGATTGAGTGTTCCTTGTGGAATATTGAAGAATGAACGCCACATTGGCGACTTGTCTCCTTGTCACCAGTTTTCCTTGAAATCACTAGGAATTGGCAAATATTCCTCTTCAGAAGAAAGTCTGGATGAATGATCAGCTGGGTGATACTCTGATCCAGCTATGGAGTCACAAATAGTCCACCAAATCAATAACATTATGACTTGAAGCCATGACTTTCAAAAATTTTTCTCTGCACAAGATGTAATGGCTGCTAGATCAAAGCTGTGTGTGTATCAGAAAACATGCTCTTTCTATCAGATTAGTAATCTAAATACAGTTATCCAATGGTAGAATTGATACAGATTGTTTGCTAAGGGAAACTCCTATTTGCTTCATTGGCTTATTTTGCATGGATAACATTAGTAACAATAAGCTTGTGCATTAGCCATATATATGCCTCTGACTTTCTAAGCTATTTTTAGATATTGTCACATATACAGCCCTCCACCATTGAATGGGTTGAAGGGGATCAACATTTTTTCCTTGCAACGAGATCTTTAGATCCCAGCATAAAGAATTGTATTTAGGGATTGATTTGCAATGCAGTTTGGAAGGGGAGAAGACAAGGATTCTGAAAGGGATAAGGCACAGCTCTGTCTCAAACTTATTTTAAATGTTGGGGTTGAGGGTCCTTTTTGGGGGTTTGGAAGTTTGTTACACTATGAAGGCAGATATGTTTTTAGATAATTTGCTACTTTTTAATTTGTTATTTTTTTACACACCCTCTTCTAGCCCTTGGATTGGTACCTACCAAAGAGAGGTCATTTACAGGCTCAAGCATATGACCTGCTACCAAAGTCTTGAGGTTTGGGAGCCTGTCATAGACTTAACTTCTCTTAACAGGTTTATTTCATCTCCTCATTTCAAGATGCTACCCATCAGGGTTATAGAAGTACTATTTGCCAAGAGACTTTGCTGTGAGCTTAGATTTCAAAGGCACACTCTCATGTTCTGACAAACAAAATATTTGGACACACCTCTGATTTATATTTCAGAAAAGTGTGTTTTTATTTTACCATTTATCTCTTTCTCTTAGTATTCACACATATCATGGACACTACATTGAAAGCATTCTGACCTTTAACCTCTATGGTTGTTTACATGTATCTGGTTTACATACTTAGGAATTTGCTGTATCAATCTATCCAGATATCTAGTCTTCATGACAAAGTTTCTGCAAAACTTGTTACAGGGTTGGAGGGACCCATAATCAATATTTTATTTCACTTAAATCGTGTACGTACTGCAAACGCAAGACACGAACTAAGGGAGATAATTTGCAGTCAAGACCAAGTTTTGATAAAGCATAGATAACTTTTTCTAAACACAAGTTCATTCACTAATTTCATCTAGAGAAGACAGACTGTATGAAGACATAGTATGTGCATATTATTTTACGCATATATATATATATATATATATATATTTAAGAAAGGTTTTTATATGTATATATTAAATGAATTAGCTGTATTCATAGATGCATGTGTGCATGCATACTTGTTTACGAGCAAAATCGAAAAATAACTAAATGCGCATTAGATTTTGCCTAGCTAGTCATGATGCACTCTTTTTAAAAAGCGTGCAATTTGTGAAAAATCAGTCACAAGACTAAAACCTTCTAGAGGGTTCGACAGTTCTCAAAATACTATAAATATGGAGGACTGAGGGCTAAATCTGAGAGGGAAAAATATCACAGATAGCAAACAACATCAGAGAGAATTATTTTAACAACTATGGGAACACTTTGAGACGCGTGCCTGCTGTTATGACCTCATGCAGTGCGGCCATTGAATTGACGACAAAGAAGCATTTCTCTCCATGTAACACCAAGCTTTTGTAACAGCAACTTTGTCCAAGAATGCAGCCTTTTTTGCTAGAAGGATGAAGATTTTCTATTTGTTTGATGAACATGGGAAACATATATTCGAAGCTATTATCTTCAATTATAATTATGTAGTAAATTCTTGTTTACAGAGATTTACAGGGAGAGTTGAAAATATCTCTCTCCACCTGTCTTTTATCTCGTCAACCGCCTTGTATTAAGCATCAAGGTAACTTGTTTAAGTACTACCTGGCGGAGAGAACAGTTTGGTCTTCTAGACAGCCTATGTATGCAACAGGGTTGCATGCAGTAAATGATAGGAGAGCCATTTTTGTCTCCGACTCGGCTTTGTCTGAATTCCCTATGCAGCAGTTGAAGGGTCAGTGCCTATGTGCTCAACAGACACGGGGATTTCTGCATTCGATAGGATGCGATGACACACTTCACTAGATGAATCATCTGGTAAAACGTTGTTGGGTTTTCCGTCGTCACGGCAACCAAGCAGAAATGGCAATTACCAAGTTGGTACCAGCCAAAGCACAGATCTACTGACATATGGAGATCTAAGACAGTGCCTTGATCTGCAGTCATCGCTGTACGGACGCAGCCATTGCATCATGTCTTCTCGACAAAGCATCCATCAGGCAATGCGTCATCTTCTCTTGGGAGCACCTCTATGATTGACACAACAGATAACTCACCTCTCTACAGAGCATTCTTATGAACGACGCTATGAGGCACCATCTTTCATCTCTTCTCAAGCAACCCTTGTGAGTGACAAGACAGATTACGTCACCTCTCTTCGAAGCATCTTGTGAGTCATGCTATGACGCATCATCTCCTCTTCAAAACATCCCTTGTGAGCCACGCTATGATGCTCCATCATCTCTCAAGCATCCCTTATATGTGACACTTGAGTTTACGTCACTGACCTTCAAACTTTGACAGTACTCTGAGTGAGTAGTATAAAATTAGAAGGCAAAAGCGCACCTAGAACTGTTAGGAATAAGAACATTTAAATCGCAATTTTATGATCAATCAGGAATTTATTATTGTTGTTATTGTTATCATTTTTGTGAATAGATTTTTGGATATTTGTATACAATATGAATTTAATGTGATGGTTAATGTAGGCCTACTTTTGTATATGAATTATCGTTGATGATAACGGTGGCATTTACCACAGAATAATTGTGTGTCTATTTTTGTTTTAATTTATTTTGGAATATCATCATTTTCATCTACCCTTATTTCCCACAGAGTGTATGACATTGGAAAAGTTGAATGTATGACTAATCACTGTGTGAAAGAGTAGTGCCCCTTTAAATCAGGAAATAAACAACCTGATTTAATCATCCTCAACAACCTTGTTATTCTTAGTTGGGAGGGATGAAAGAATTTGTATTTGTATAGTTTTGACCGTTCGTCTGTTCATCCATTTATTCACTTTCATGATACTTGCTCATCCGCATACACAGCCAATAAAATGTTCCTTTGCATGACATAATAAAACTGGGCTCCACCCAATCATCAATGGTGTATGTCCTGTGTCTATGTAATATCTTGACAACATATTACTGGCACGTCACAATGAGCTTTTCTTGGAGATACATTGGAACAAGCCAAACCCGACTTCACTCGTTCCTGTGTGTCTCTACGCATTAGCTCATTCACGACGTCTACTACACTACCACAGCCCGTGTTTGTGACACTTGTAGTTCCATATTAGCATGGCACAGTCAGATTTAACAACTCGAGTCTTGCTCATCTATATGTTCTTTTCGACATGAATATAAAAAAGTTTTTGTTGATGAACATTGTCATTGGAATTATACAGGCAATGTCAGACATGTCAGTCAGGACTGTCTTGGATTTGTCGACTGTTATTGGCCTACTTCTGTGTAGATTTGACATTTCAAAGGCAGATTACACATGGGACTGATGTACCACTACAGAGACCTATGCTCTTGGATGTGGATGGATAATTTGCTGTCTTTTTTCTCCTGTGAAAAGCTCTTCTAATAAAATAACATTCCTTAAATATTATCTGTTAGATATGAGAGTTCTCCACTTTTATCCTATCCCATTCCAACACAAAAATCTGTCTTGATAGGGGTTGGAGCAGTGTTGTTTCTCAATTTTATATGTTGCTATAATGTCCAGGATTTTAACTGGGAAGCAGTCAGTTACAAAACAAGAGACTGCTTCTATCAGATACTGTACAGTAGTAACTTATATTGAACAGTGAGAGAGTAATGCTCTCCAGAGTGCTGTTCACTATGTAGTCTATGTAGTGATATAGTCATGTGCATGTGTATGTGTGTGTGCACATAGTGTCTCTTCATTGGTAGCTTACATTCAGCTCCAAGAGAGGAACAGCTCTCCAGAACTCTATATGTTTGATACCATGGTTATATGTTTGATACCATGGTTTTGTATATATATATATATGTGTGTGTGTGTGTGTGTGTGTGTATGCATCTTATACAACAAGTGAGTGCACATATAAATATTGTATTAATGGGGTAAAATGGCTAAATTGCAGTTTGAAATTCTGGCGTAAATTCAGTTTAATTTAAGTGTCTTAAATTTACCATTTGTTAGTTATGTCGCTTTATCAGTTTATTTAACTTATATGTTTAATGTTACTGTTCACAAAAATGTGTGTATTAATTATTTTTTATTTTGTTTTGCATCTTTAAAATCACTCAAAATACCTAATTACACTAAAATTATTAATCTATAGTAGTATTTTTAAAAAAATTCTTTAGTCGTGAGGTTTTTAATCATACACATTATGTCCGCAAATATTTTAATCATATGCATTATGTCATCAATTATAAGTATTTTAAAGTTACTTAAATTAGAATATTTTATATAAATATTTAGTAGTCATTTCTAAAGATTAAAAATCAAGCATCTTTTAATTACACTAAAGCTAAAATAATTAATTTTGATTTTAGCATTCTAATCATAAAGCTTTTGATTAAATAATTAAATAACATTCACTCAGTTTTAATTTTTTAGACTTGGCATCCTCTACTTTTGCACCTTTAATTTTGTGTGTCTGTGTGTGTGTGCTTGTGTGTCCATGCAGTTTTATCAAGAATTAAAGTATGTTTGCTAATTTTTAAGGTTGCTACAAACACAGACACAAGCAAAAATGTTGGCCATGCTATTTTATACGAGATTGTGTTAACCATCATGGGCATTCAGTCAGAAGCTGGTCTTCGGGTTTGTATATTTCCATATTATACATCCTTTCTCAGTGTGACTGGTTCTGTATTCCTTTAGCAGCAAAGATACATTGCTATCATCTTTCAAATAAGTGTCAAGTTCCATAAGCAATGGATTTCATTGAAAATGTTCAAAAGATTGATTGAAAACTTGATATAACTTTTCCAGTCATGTTTGGTAATTTTGCTTTCATATTTATTCCTTGAAATATTTCTTAGGACTATTTCAGTGGCATTTCACTGTTAAAACATTTTTTAATGTGCATTATGCATAAATGCCTTAGGCATTAATTGGGTTAAGAAAAGTTCTGTAACATGTTATTTATTTTAATACCTAGAATTTTTAATGTTTGATTTGTTTGTTGTATTTTAATTTGTTAGTTTACATAATGAGTAATTTTTAGATGTAAATTTTGAAATATACAGGTTGGAAATATTGTTATAATTGCCACAGTTCATTTGTTCATATTTGTGATATACACAAATTATAATTTTTTATATGTAATTGGAATGTCAACTTAAAGAAATTTTGCAGAGAATATAGTATATTTTCTGTCCAATAATACTAATTCTTATCAATAATACCCTCTGTTAAATATAAATTTATGGCTCGCACATATTGTCTATGGAATTTAAATGATGGGCCATGGTTATCATGGTAATAAATTTTTGGATCTTTTATTTTTCTGTTGGATTGATGCTTGTTTGCAAACAGTAAGATAAAATAATATATTTTCTTCTTCTCCCAGGTCTTAGCTGTAAATATTTTAGGAAGATTTCTCTTGAACAATGACAAAAACATAAGGTTGGTAGCTACTTTTATTTGTATTCAAACAAGTTCCCTTTTCATTATTATGTTTGTAATATAATCTTTTTTCATCAGACATTTTGCCGGAGATACCCACACTTTCTGACATATAAAGTCAGAGTTAAGCTGTAAAATGTCCCCCATCCCCACATACTAGTATTAAAAAACTTATCCAGGAGAATGCTGTTGTCTGTTCACTAGATGTCAGTATTACTTTTGCCTGACACTACAAAATACTCCTTTTCTAACTCAAATTGATAACAGATGTTATTAGCCATGTAATAAAGATTGGAACGAGAATTAACAGCACATGGCCCAGCTAACCTAAGAGTAATGACAAAAATTTACCGTACTTTTAATACTGGAGATAAGCAGATAGTATGAGAGGACATCAGAAAACTAAACTTGAACAGATTTTGTGTGTGTGTGTGTGTGTGTGTGTGTGCGTGCGCACGCGCACACGGAAGATAGTTTGCAGAATGTTACTCTTATCAAGGAGAAATTTGTTTCTGTGCTTAAGACAAGTACAGACCATTGCTTTACCTTGTAAAATGAAGGGAAATAATTGATCTTTATATATATGCACTCACAAACTTATTCCAGAAAAATGCTCATATTTGATATTCAGTATTCACGTGATTCATTTAATTGGTCACTTCCATATGATTTATTTGTTTAATTCCATTATTACAATTAATTCATAATTCTGATTCTCTGAAACTTGAATGGCTGAAATTTGCCTTGCAGATACAAAGATGTTCCATTGCCAAGAATAAAGTAAAAAATTAAAATAAAAAATTATAAGTTTATCAGTTCAGGACTCAATTAGCACAGTACGTAAAAGTAAGAATTATTTTTTAACAATATTAGATTGGATGAAATAAAAGGGAGTAGCTCCATTTTGTTACATAACATATAATTAAACTTAATGAACTTTGTTTACCAAGTGGATCCAATCTGGATAACTATATATATAATGAGAAAGAGAGAGGAAGAGAGTCAGGTTTATATGTTAAGACGGTAATGACTTATGGCAAGTCTATGCAGTTCTTAAAGTACAAATTACATGTACAATTTTAAAAATACATTATAGTATTGTTATTACTTACGAACAAAGTGAACTAGTTCAGACACAGATGAATAGCAGACATACATCGTTCGTCACTTTCACAGAGATAGGAATATGTTATTTTTGCTGTTTCCTTAATGGGCAAGAACATTTATTTGCAAATTGCTATTTATATACCAATTTGGGTTATAAATGTCCTAAAGAGTAAAACTCATTCGTAGCTTGAGACCACCTTTATATATTTATATATATTGGTTTGTTTCACCATAACACACAAATGTGAATTTGAAAGGATCAGTAATATACTTTTTGCATACTTACATTTAAAAATATTAAGGTATTACAAGTGTTTTTCTTCTTTTCCTTTTTTCCACAGGTATGTTGCGCTGAACACACTTCTTCATGTTGTACACGCTGACTACAATGCAGTGCAGCGACATCGCACCACAATTGTTGACTGTTTGAAGGACCCAGATGTATCCATAAGAAGGTTAGACACTTAAGACAATTTTAAAATGTAGAAGCTTTGTTGATGTTAACAATAAATCGTAAACATGTCTTTTGACACCCCCCCACCCCCTATTCATTCCAACTGCAACCACAAAACTTTAAAGTTTTATTTATCTCCTTAATTTTATTTACCTCCATTCATGTTCCCAGTCTACTTTTATTGAATATTTGTGACTTGCTCTGGTAAAATTAGTTCTTAGGTAGATCTTTAACATTCTGAGTTAGTGAAATGCTTTTGAAAGTTTTGAACATATTTTTTTACCTTTAATTTGATAATAGGTTTAGAGTTCTAACTTGAAAACTTATGAAGTTACAGTTGAAGTCTACCAGAAGTCTTGGAGAAAATTGGATTCAGAGTTTAGTCAAAGGTTTTATTTATGGTCAGAACCAACCCTCAAATAATTGTTGGTGGTTTTGTCTGGTTAAAATACACCACTTAAGTGTTTAAAATAATGTGATATACAGCAGGCTTTCTTCTCACAAAAATTATAAATGTTTTTACCAGGGCTTCCCATTTTAACGATTAATCAGAAGAAATTTTATCGATTAATAAAAGATAATTCAATTTCAGCTAATTTTCTTGCTTACTTACTGAAGAAATGCTGATATTTAGTTGCATGGGAAGTTTTTATTTGATATTATTATTTACTGCCAAAATGTCAAATCTAAGTTGAAGGATTATAAACTGGTTAAAGGTAAATTGTGTGACCATTTTGGTTTTAAAATAGATGATAACAACAAAGTTATTAATGGTGAGATGGTATACTGTTTTCACTGTGATAAAGTCTTCGCCTTTTGTGGCTCAAATACTTTGATGACATACTATTTACAGCATACACATCTGGCAAAATGTAACACATTGTCGAAGTCTGTTGGTGGACAAACAGAAAACTCAAAGCAAACATCATTAAGTCAATTTGTATTGAGGCATGACAAGACAGTTAGTGCCATGCCAAGCTCCGAACTGATATTATAAATAGTATTGCCCATTGGATTGTCAGTAATGGTCAACCACTATCCGTAGTTAATGATTCTGGTCTTTAACAGGTGTTATGCATCGCACTTCAGAATTATGAATACAAGTTGCCCACCAGACAAAATATAAACAGCATTATTGATAGAATGTTTCAAGAGAAAAGCCTTGGACTGAAAGCGAAGGTCAGCAGAGCCAGTGCAATTGCAATTACAGTCCAATTGAATTTTGGACCTCTCTCAGAAATTAGTCTTATTGCACATAACATCACATTGGATTGACAGCATTTGGTCACTACAGTTACATTGGACTGTAATGGAGTAATGGAATGGCGTTTAGCAGAAAAACTTTGCTGAAATTTACATAAACCTGGTGGTAGAATGGCAGTTTACTGACAAGTTGCAAGCCATTGTTACTGATAGTGCTCGTAATATGGTTGCTGTGGTAGCGAAGACACCATTTATATATCATATATCATATTTATTTATACATCACATACCATGTATTGCACACTGTTTGCAACTGTGTTACATGGACTTAAGGTTGCAGACACTGAAATTCTGTTCTCAAAATGCAGAAAACTAGTAGGCCACTTCAAACACAGTGCTGCAAACACACACATGAACTTCAAGTGTGCCATGATTAAGCTGGGAACCAAGAACCTCTTAAAAGTTGCAGCAGGATATTCCTACTCATTGGATCAGTACTTAATGCTAGAAACTAAGAATGACATTATTACCTCAAATATCATTCTCATAATTATTCTGGACCCGAGTTGACCAAAAATATTTGGAGATGGAGAAATATGTTTCAGTTTTGGAGATATTTGCTCAAGCAACAGAGTTCCTTGATGTAGAAAAACATGTCACCTGCAGCTGTGTGCCACCACTGTTGACGATCATAGCAAAGAGTTTGAATGTTAATGACGATGATGCTGATTACATAGCAAGCTTCAAAGTGGCAGCACTTAATGACTGTCAAAGCAGAGTTGAGAATATGAAATCACTCAACTTCAGTGGCACTCGATCCTCGGTTTAAAAGTCTGAAGAGCATAAGTAAAGAGTTAAGAGAGGATGTGTGGAAGTTTATTCATTGTGCAGTTGAACAGTATTGTAATAAGCAAACTGATACAGGCGAGCAAAATGATGAAGAAAACAGTCAAAGTGCAGAGCTGGAGCCACCACAAAAGAAACCACGAATGATGCTGACTTGTAATGATTCAGAATCTGAGTCTAGAGACGATATGACTGTGGATTCCATTATTGACAGTGAATTAAGATCCTCTGCTCTGGTAGAAAGTTAATGCCTGTCATTTTCTGAAATTGGCATAATTTTTTCCAACAGTATTATGCATACAACCACATCTGTTCCATGAGAGAGACTGTTCAGCATTTCCTGTTATATTGTGAATAAACTGCACGTATCTTTAACTCCTGACAGTGTGTAGAAGTTAATGCTAAAAAGACCGATCAAAATCTATGGAGTGACTGAGAGAACTGAACAATAACACTAACAGTAGGATTAAATTTGAGTGTCATTTTGTTATCAATTTAGTTTTTTAATGATTAAAATCGTTAATTATTGTAAAATTAATCAGCAAAGTAACCATTAATTGTTAACAGCCCTAGTTTTTACTAAGTGATGTGTAAATAAAGTTATGTTGAGGCAATTTAAGTACTTTTTTCTCATTAAAGCACCATTAGAAATAATCTGTTTGCAGGGAAATAATTCTGAAAATGAATCTGGTGTCTAAAGTTTTAAGTGATTTTATTTTCAGGCGTGCTATGGAGTTGTCCTTTGCATTGATAAATACAAACAACATACGTGGCATGATGAAAGAGCTCTTGCACTTTTTGGAGACCTGTGATCCAGAGTTCAAAGCTGATTGTTGTTCTAATATTGTCATAGCTGCAGCAAAGTAAGCCAAAATATTTTTATTTCTTTAACAGGGATTTAATAAAATATTAATGCATATACTTTTCTGCAGAAATCTTTACAAAAATTATAGAGTAATAAGGAATTGGTAATATGTAGCTTCCATTTTGTCAGGTTGGTTTTATGACAGATGATAATTTAGAAGTAGATAAGTATCTTTCTGATAACTCATTTGATTGGTACTGTCAGAAATAATAATTTATTCGCATGAATACAGCCATGCACATATTTTTGTACAGTACTCCTGTCAGTTTTATCTTTTAAAGTTTTTTCTTTCTTGTTTTAAATGGAAAAAGAAGATTTACAGAATTAATAGGATTTGGTGGAATGTTAAAGGCATTTTTACATGAATTTGGAAAGTTTGATTTTGAGTTTTGTTAAAAACAGAATTAAAGATGAAAATCTTTTGTGTGCAAATGTCGTAATTTTACCTATGTTTTAAAAAAAAAAGAAAACATTATGTTTTATTACTCTTTTTAAAAAGCAACACCACCACCAACTTGCATCCATGCAAACAGTTTTTGTTTCAGCATATTCTGACAAATTTTAATGTCTGTTCTTTAGATATTCACCCAACAAGAGATGGCACATAGATACTGTTTTAAAAGTGCTTACAACAGTGAGTATTATTAAAAAACTTTTAATTTTACATTTTAACATAACTTTTTTTTGCACCAACCATGATTTTCAGACACATGACCAGTTTTCATTATTTATATGCTTTATATTTTTTTGTGCTGTCTTTTTCAAAAGAATGTAATTTTTATTTTTTAATAATAGAGAAAATCTGAACTAATGTCACAAATGCTTTCTAATTATTAATCAGTACAATAGCTTAAATAGCTTAAATGATGCTTTACTGAGTGCTGAATATACAAATGATGATTTTACAGTATTATTGTAAACTAACACCATTATTTTCTTGTCCAGTCTCCAGTACTGCATTACTCTCCAGTTTCCAATGTCATTATGACTTTTTCATTTTTCTAGCCTTTTTCCTTTGAAAAAAGTTTAATTCACATCATCCGTCATTTTCAATTTTGCATATGACTGATATAATATACATCTTGGTAAATATCTGTATGGTCAACTTGGCATTAATTGCATCGATCATTAATGCAATGAATTTTGTCTTAATTTTGTTTTTTCACCTTGTGTTGTCATAAAATAAGATGTAAGTTGATTGATATTTTCTTTCAATAATTTCAGGCAGGCAACTACATTCGCAGTGATGTGGTGACTGTGACAATTCAATTGATTGCTCAAACAGCAACCCTGCATGGGTATTCAGTCCAGCAGCTATTTCGATTTATGACCACAGAATACTCTCAACAGCCATTGGCTCAAGTGGCCTGTTGGTGTTTAGGCGAGTATGGAGACCAGTTATTCTCACCAAGCGTGGAAGATGAAGAACCAATACAGGTACTTAATGCTTGAAACCATTGTAATACCATTTTTTCCTTGATATTTCATTGTTTTAGGAATTTTTAATATTTTATTCTTAGAAAAGAATATTTAACAAGTGCTTAAGACATTGAAAATTGTGTGACTTGGGGTTGATGGGGTAAATACTCTAAAAATTAATTGGTATAGTTGTACTTAATAATAGTTATATGTTTTTACAGAGTGTATTATTTTATTGAATAGCACTAAATCTTTTTCTAGCATTATGTGTATGGGTATATGAAATAGAATAAGATTTTGTTAGAAAATTTATCCATTGAGCAATTTTTTTCAATCCATTGTTTTATTATATTATTCACTTGATATTTATAATCCATTTTTTAACTAAATAATCAGACAGGTGATAGATGACTTTATTTTTTTAGTCCTGTCTTTGTAGGTAATTATCCAATTAGTTTATTTTTTTAGTCCTGTCTTTGTAGGTAATTATCCAATTAGTTTATTTTTTTAGTCCTGTCTTTGTAGGTAATTATCCAATTAGTTTAATTTTTTAGTCCTGTCTTTGTAGGTAATTATCCAATTAGTTTATTTTTTTAGTCCTGTCTTTGTAGGTAATTATCCAATTAGTTGCTTTACTTTTTCCATCAGACAGACACAAGTGCTCCCATCACCTTCATTTTTGTCCTTCATTATTTTTGTTGGCATTTCTTTCAAATGCAATTGGAAGTTAAGAGAAGTTGAAACATTTTAAGAGAAGATAGAGATATAAAAAGAGAAAAAAGCATGTAGATTGTCAGCCAGCAATGGCAAGGGGAAATACTTCTTTTTTAATTATTTAAAAGATGGAATACAGTTTGGCTGCAGATCAGAATTGAACTTTGTAGTAAAGGTGACCTTTATAATTAAAAGAACCAAAATTGAACTATATAGTAAAAGCAGACTGTCTAGTTTTTTAAAAGTTGAATTAGACCCTTACTGAACTATGTAGTAAAATTAGACTTTCTAGTAGACCCAAACTGAACTGTGTAGTAAAATCAGACATTCTAGTAGACCCAGACTGAACTGTGTAGTAAAAGCAGACTTTCACAAGCACACTTGGGACTACAGCATTGGATATATATGACTCAAGAAGGAAGGAAAAAAACTCCGGCAGGTTGAATGGAAGTAAATCATTAAATAACTTCCTAAAAGCAGGGCCTTTCCAATTGCTGTCTCTTATCTTTTGACTAGGCTAGACTGGCTTGGACATGACCCTTAGGTAAGATAATTTGTTACTTGGTTGTATGATGGAAGAAATTTATGCATTTTATTTTGTCATTGCCATTTTGTATATTGTGAATTTTTTTTACAGCTGTTTAAAGTTTACTTTCTGTGATCTCTTTAGCTATTCTTTTATTAATGTTTATAAATGTTATTGGCTGGGATTTTTAGGTGTCAGAAGATGAGGTTGTAGATTTACTGGAGCGAGTAGTAGGTGGTGCCAATTCATCTGTAGTCACCAAGGAGTATGCAATCACTGCGCTCATGAAACTGTCATCCAGATTCACTGTCACTGTGCCGTAAGAAATAGATTAATCTTATAAGTTTATTTTTTACTCATCTAATTGAGATAGTTTACAGAATAATTTCTATTGAGTTTTTTCTTTCATGCAATTGATTCTCCTTATTCTAGAAGTGATTATCTACCTTCTTTTAAAATGAATTAGTCAGTTATGGCCAATAAGTTGAAGCAAACAGGTATGGTGTTCTACCTAGTAACAGTAAATTGAAATAGTCATATATATTATCATACCCAGTGCCAGTAAATTGAAGCAATCAGGTATGGTGTCCTACCCATAGCCAGTAAATTGAAGCAATCAGGTATGGTGTCCTACCCATAGCCAGTAAATTGAAGCAATCAGGTGTGGTGTCCTACCCATAGCCAGTAAATTGAAACAATCAGGTATGGTGTCCCACCCAGCCAGAAAGTTGAAGCAATCAGGCATGGCGTCCCACCCAATGCAAGTAAGCAAAATCATAATGATTACTCATTGTAACATTGCTAATGAAAATGTTAGCATGACTTCAAGTTATAATATTTCTTATGTAAGTTTAACCTTTCTGCTGGAGTCAGACATGGTAATTTTCCAGTTGATAAATTTCCAGTTGTATGAAAGATACCAGGATCATCTTTTAAAATTAATGTACTACAAGAAAAAAAAATTAAATGTGTTTACTGTAATTCAATAAATAACTTTTTTGATTAAAAAGGATTCATTTTTTTTTGTGGTGTCATTTAGATATAACAATTGAATTTGATAAAAAATAACAGTTAAAAATTGTCATTTAAAAGATGTTTGAGAAATCAAGATAAATTATTTAATAACAATATATTTACAATTATTTGTGGAATCACAACTTGCTTAACCCAAAGGTTGTTTAGGGCATGTATAGCCTGGTTCACCCTGATTTGGCTCACTCACTGGCCTATGCCACAAGAATTTAACTAAAACTTGTATTTGAATGAAATAACTGTCACATACAAAATTACATTCAGCACATTAATGTACTACACATGCTGTATTCATACATTCACGAAATATAGAATTATATTAATATACTAAGGCAAGACATGGCCATCATATTCAACAAAAATATTTCTTATATACATTTTTCAATCAAGTTATTATTAAAGCACTTAAAATGTATCTAATAAAATCTAAACAACCTAACTAAAAAATCTAGCCCTTAACTCTTTAAACCCAGGCCACCCAGCCCTTAAAACCCCATTCCCGTGGACTCCTGAGCAAAAAATGACTCAGAAAATGGACACATAAACAAAACTGCCATTTCCTGAATTTTCAGCATGTCTTTTCATCAGGACAGTGATTTAAAAATTGCAAATGAATTAAATTAATTGATTGCATCATTAAATAACTTACCACAATATGTACGTCATGACGTCAGTAACATTTTCATATACAGACTGCTGATCAAAGATAAGGTGTGTGAGACCTAAATATTGGTCATTTGGGGGAATGGATTATTTACACTGACTGAAAAAGCAGGATTTTGGGTTCAAAGGGCTAACACAGCACTTTCTGCCACAAGTTGTTACTGGAAATTGCTGCACAATTTAGTTTGAACTTAACTTACAGTACAGGATAGTTTTATGTAACCTTTAAAAGTAATTTATAATCTTACAGTTTTATCAAAATATATATTATCTTTTTACCTAAAAGTTGAAAAAATGAATTGAATATTTAGAATTTATTTCATGTTCAAAGTTCTATACTGCCACCCAAACCCCCCCAAAAAAAGGAAATGACCAAACAAACCAACACACAAAAAATAATCTTTTTGCCAAAGGTTAATGATGTTTGTGCACACTTAAAAGTAATGTTTTGTATAACTGTTTAATACTATTTGTTATTTAATTTATGCAATTTTAACTTCTTTTTTTTAATCTCAGTATATATATATATATATATATATATTGTATATTTTAAAGACGCATCAAAAAAGTAGTTGAGATTTATGGCACAAGTACAAATATGGAGCTTCAGCAGCGTTCAGTAGAATACACCAGTCTTTTTAACAACTATGATCACTTAAGGTGAGTTCAGTATTTTTTAAAACTGATCTTCATTTTTGTTTCATATTTCTGTGACCTTATTGAATGATAACAATCAGTATGCAGTTAAATTCCTTTGCTCTTGTGTAATAGAAAATTGTTTATTTTTTAATAATCGTTAAATCTCACTGTTTTAAATATTATGCATAGTTTGCATATCATACAATATTTTTCAGACTCTTTGATTATAATGTATGGAGAATTTTAAAATGGTTAAAGGAAAGTAGTTAACTGTTATTGTTCCGCTTTTCAACTGTATATGCTTAATATCAATTTCATTTTCTTGATTTATTAGTCAAGTTAGAAAAGTTTCTAATTTGTGTGATAGATTTAAATCTTTTTGTTTTGCTATGGAACATCCAGACATGCACATTTAAGTCTTGCTGTCTACCTGGTTTGTTGAGGACTAATAGAATTAAATCTTTATGTTTTGCTATGGAGCATCCGTATGTACATTTAAGTCTTAAAACCTGTTAACATGGTTTGTCAAGGCCTGCATTGTTGGAACACATGCCATTAATTGAGACACACCACCATACCCTGGAAAATGGCTTGGAAGGAGTGGATGAAGATGACCTCCTTAATAGTGATTCTGTCATTAGAACCAACCTGCATAATTCACAGTCTTTACCAGCACAGGTCAGTTTGGTGCCAGAAATAGTTTTCTGATGTGGAAATTTGTTGTTTTGTTTTAAAACAGGACATCTGTAGAGTTTTTATTTAAGAAGTTTAAATAGCTAAGTCATTAGCAATGAAATATTGAAAATAAATGGTGTATGTTTTTATGAATTAACAATGAAATTTGAAATATCCCATGTAGAATGTGTAAACATTTCGTGAGTTAATGAGACATTGCATGCAGCCATAGAGTCGTTATGCCAAATAGTATGGAATGAAATGCATTAATTTAGATGGAATTTTTTAAACAGTCATTGTAATACAGATTAAATCAGATTGGTTTGCTCTGTTAAATATCTTATACCCACTTACAAGCACTAAACCAGAGCCAGCAGGGCTCTGCATAACACTTAGAATGTTAAGCAGTGTAAATGGTCTTCTCTTGATTTTGGGTGAGCAGGTTTATCTAGTATCAATTCTTGCTTGGTTCATTTGCCATGTCTGGCTCGACATACAGAGTTTTAAGTCTGGGAAAAATGTGAAAAGGCAGATGCCTTTGGCACACCTAGAAATCATTATGGCAAATAAGATTTTACTCTAGCATTTACAGATATGGATGTCCTAAAGTTTAGTCTTTTCTAGTGCTTCGTATGAATCTATCTTTTATACCAGATTTGCCATTGCCATAAGACATTAATAATTTAATTCACTTAATAAATCTATACCACTCTCAGTACTGTTCTGTTTAGGAATGCTGTAATTAGATACTCCCAACATTGCTGTTTGCAGGAATAAGTAGTGTTTAGTGCACAGAATTGGTATTTTCAGTAGCGAAGTTTGATACTTTAATACAATTACTTGATGCAACTTGGCTAAATTTAAAGATCATTTATATATGTAATATGATGTTGTATTTTATTTAATGCGACTTAAACCTTATTTAAAAGGAAAATAATTACACTTTGTGGGATGTATTTTTGCTAAAATGACTCCTCGCAACTATATGTTGATATGATTGAAAAATTTGCCCTTTTCCATATTTCTTTTTGCACATTACTGAACTTGACTATTTTTGTATATCAGTAATAAGAAATATAAAGGTGTAACCATGTTTTCTCCTGATAACACTTTTATTATAAGAACTTTAAAACTTTGAAAATTGATTAAAAACTTTGCTTAATTTGAAATTCTTGCTGTGACTGCATTTGATTGAATATTTTCTCACTGAAAGTTGCAGTCAAGAACATTTATCCTCTAAGAAACTGTTATTTAAATATATAGCTTCAGCTGTGCCTTTATGCATAAAGTCAAACTGTTTCCATTGGTTAACCCCAAAAACATCTGCTTCAAATACTAGCAATGCTTGTGATGCATGTATTAGAAAGTTTAGAACTGCAACAAACTTTGAAACCAATTAATCTTGACATTTGTTATGTTTATATCAGTTAGTATTCCAATAAATATAGCTCTTTATTTGTGCTTGTATTTATTTAGTAATTGCAAGTTAATTTCAGCAGCTATGAAATCAGTTGTCTTCTGTTCATCAGTTCTGTAGTTTTTTTATTATTTCTTTGCAACAAACTTACTCTGCTTCAAACCAGTTTAAAACTATATATGAAGCACACTTTGGGAAAAATAATATTTTAGCTTATTATAATAGTAAAATATATTTATATTTAAGTTTTTTTTAGACTGTTATTATTTGATTAGCAATGTATTTTACTCTGAAGTTAAACTTTACTGAGATAGTGACTATTTTTTAAAATTTTATTTTCTGTTGTCTTTTTTGGTGAAAGAATAGTGCTGTGCTTTCAACAAACTGTGACAATCGAGTTGATTTCCTTCAGCTTACTTTCAGTAACAAATGTACTTTGTACACATATTTCATTTAGTGATAAAAACTGATTCAAGCATTTATACTTTCAGGATCTTGGCTTTACAAATATTATACTTGATATACATTATAAATAAAATATTAATTAGTATCTGTTCAATAATTTACTTGTACATGTATTTAATTAGTCTAGGTGTACAGAATTTACAACTGTTCTCTTAAAACAATAAAATAATTACTAATAATAAATTAATATCTAAATACATAATAGTACTATCATCTAAAAGTGTTTTTTTAGATTTATATTTTGTTTTTTAGATGACTTTTACTTTTTAATTATTATACTTTTTTCTTTTTTTTTGCAGTTCTTAAGAAGTTACATTCCCAACCTCCCTCAAAATTATTTTTGTTAAACACTATGCAACTAAAATAAAAATAATTTTTAGTGAAATAATATTATTTTCTTTAAAATGCTGCTTACAATTTTTAGCACTAAAAGTGTTCTATCCAAAATTATAATTTACAGTGAGTTTAATAAAGTGAATGAATGATTGATTAACAAATTGAAATTACCCTCCAACCATTCTCTTTCTATTTTTTCTTAGTACTTAGAAAACCTGTCACCAAAGTTGTATTTGAAGTTTTTTCGCAATAAGAGCAAAATGTTGCAGTGTATTGCAACAAGTTCTTTTGTATTTTTTTGGTGGGGAGAAGGTATTAGGGTTTGTTGTACTAACATGGCTAACACTATTATCTTAATAAATAATTTGATCGCTAAAACATTTAAAGAGGGGAGGAGAGTATTGATTATGATGATACTGACTCTTAAAGTTTATTTTGTGGGGAAATTGAGTTGCTTACTGTCAATGGCTGACTGTGGACTATATCTGGATTTGATAAATAGCAATCATATATACAGTTAAAATCTTGTAAATCTTTTGTTAATGGAAGTACAGTTCTGAATGATGATGTAATTTGTTGTACAAAACTTTCATTACTTTCCACACATATATATGTTCATTTTCTTTAGTATATCAACTTACTTAAAATAATATATGTGTATCATGAAAACATGATACAGCTTAATGTTATATGCATTGAGTTAAAAATTAAGTATTTTATTCACAGCAAACTATAAAAATAACTTTAAGCAAATTGTGGTGCTACAAGTTTTACCACTTTCAAAATATTAAAAGAAATTGTAAAAATTGTTATATAATAATATGCAAAAATTGAAACAGATTGCAAAAAATAATTGTTAAATTGTACAAATTTCTCTTTTAATATTTAAACCCATTCTGTAAGATATAATTTCAGAAATATGACATTTTACAATTTGTATCTGTATGTTTTTCATCTTTAGTCCAAATGTATTAAATTTGCCTGTTTGATGATGTTTGAGACCTAATATATCATTGGCTTTTAGATCATTGTATCTTGAAAAAATTGGGCTAAAACATCTTGCTACTTTTTTGTTTTAAATACAGAGAGAATACATTTTAAGCCATTTCTTTGAATAGTATATTGTCTTCAGTATGTACTTTATAATAGACTATGAGCACGTTTACTTAATGAAGAGCTATGTTTGTACACAGTTTGTAAAATATAATACATTCTCAGAAAAGAACTTGCACAATTTTATTGCATTTATACACTTCTGTTATAATTTTAACTTTTTGGTAATTTCATAACTGAAGATTTTTAAATTTTACATTGTATCATAAATGAGCATTTATTCATCTTGTAAAGTGATGACAACTAATTTGTATATTCAAATGACAATATTTCATAAATTATTGGAGGTTTACTCTTAGAATTTTATAAGCAACTTTATATCATCTAATACTAATATGTAAACACAGTTGTTTTCACTTTGAATCAAATCTGAAAAATTGGTTGGGACTACCTTACCTATTGTAATTGCCCACAACTAACTATACTCTTATGGACCAAGTAATTGGAGTAAGACATTTCAGCAATTTACTAAATAAATCTATACCATTCTCAGTACTGCACTGTTTAGAAATGTTGTAATAGTGCATGCTACTAACTACATTGCTATAGTCCCATAATTGGAGTAAGTCATTTCAATAGGTAGTCCCACTCGTTTTTTTCTATTTTTCTAATCTTTTATGCTCAAAATTGTGTGTTCTGATGATATAAGTTTGCATACAAACAACTAGTCGTAGTCTATGAGATTTTTCTCATTTGATTTTCATCCACTCCCTAGCTCATGACTTTTGATGAACTTAGCAGTTTTGATCACAAGCATTGAGAGCTCTTAAGAAAATAAAACATATGAACATAACATATGTACACAACTTAAAAGTAGTATGTATAATTTTAGGCATACATATTAGTGACTTATATACTATTTGTCCACAGCCTGCAAACATCTTGGACATTCTAGAAAATGGGCAGTCAGTGGTACCAAGTGATCTAAGTAAAGTGGGCGGAGCAGCAGACTTGCTAGACTTGCTGGGTGACCTAGGACCCCCACAGCCATCCCACAATAATGTGTTACCAAGCATACCTATAACAAACAACTTTGATGGCCTTCTATCGCCAAATTTACAACTCAGCAAACAGATCAATGGTACAGCAGGTACTTCCACTTCACATATTTTTTCTCATTATTAATTGCCATTGGGATTAGAAATATACATTGCTTGTGTTATCTGTATGTTACATATATATATCTTGATGTAATATTTTATAATTAGTGTAAAAGAAAAGCATCATTACATGGAACAGAGATGCAGTGGTTTATTGTTTATAGGGAAGTCATTACTATGGGGATTTTATTTAATACAGGGATTGCTGAATTGATAGACAGGGAATGCCGAATCAATACTAATATTTAAACCATGTTTTCATTCATTAAAAGGAATTTTGAAACAGTATAATTTTTTTTTATATAAGACTTTGACATGATATTATCTATCATTCACAGTAGCATTAACCAAACTATTTCCTTAAGGTAAAATACATCTGGCATGGAAATCCTGACCTATGTGTCTTTATGAAGTAATAGCCCTTGCAGTCTGTTACCTGTATTTTTTCCCTACTATTCCAGGATTTCCTGTGGTAGCATTTGAAAAGAATGGACTCTGTGTAAAATTCTTGTGTGAGCGTGAAGGGAACTTACCCACTGCTACCCTTATCAACATGGCAGCCAGCAATTCTACACCTTTCCCCATGGTGGATTTTGTTTTTCAGGCTGCCGTACCAAAGGTTTGATTACAGCTGTTAATATTAACCTTCATAATTCATAATATATTATGTTTTGTATTGTCTGATTATTTCTCATTTCATTTTAACAATTAAGAAAATGAGAGAAGACAGTGTTTTTCAAGATTAGTCATTTACCAGTAGAAAAGTTATTTTGGAAATCAAACCTTAGAAAATAATTATTTTAGTATTCTTAATAAAATCTGAAATTAATAAATATATTTATTTGTTAAAGTTGACAAATTACAGTGTACTCATGCACATACAATGCAGATCTTATATAATGCAGATTCACTTATAAATATACAATGGTTAGACCTAATTTATTTGATTGCTATTATGCAAGATTGCTTAAACCTGAAGAATTGGACTCTGTTTTGTGGGAGTCAACAAATTTTCGGTTTTCATACATGTTTAGCAATTGCTTCTGACCAATTTCAAATTAGTCTTCATGTTTTTAGTTTTCACATATACATAGCGTTTATGTGTGATTAATTTAAAATGATGGTCAAATAAAAGTACCTAATAGAGTCCTGAAAGATCTTCATCTGTGTTATCTGACACAACTATACAATCTATTTATGATGCTGTGCTGTATGCACAGGAAAACTGGTGCATCCTACTCCCACTGTTGTTTTCTTCATGAGTGTGTCATAAGCTGAGGGCGTAGCTTGCATTTTATCATACTGTATAGTAAACGTTGCATTTAATCAATTTAAAATCCATTGTTTTCTTGAGTGAAATTTATTTCTTCATGTCTGCTTTATGTCATTTGCAATGTAGAATAATCATTAATAAAATTGATTTCATGCTTATACTGCACTTCTTTTTAATTTGCAATTTATTTGTTCTTACCTCCATACCTGTTTTTGCATTATTAAACATTTTTGGTGCTAGGTCACATTTAATTCAGATAATTAGGTTCTTCTGTACAGTGTGTATGCCACTAGGGTGGTATTATCAGCTGTAGGTACTGTTTATGTTTTTACTGAGTAAATCTGATTTGTAAATTTGATACATTGCAGGTATTGTTTATATATTTACAAACACTGTGTAAATTTGATATGTATTTACTAACTGAATTAATTGGGTAATGTTTATGTATTTATCAACATTGTGTAAATTTGATTTGTATTTATAACACTGCATAAATTTGATTCAGTGTGGACTCACAATGCAGTCATATATCTTGCACACACAAAATACACTTGTTTGATTATTTACAGTAAAAGTGTATGTGTGTGTGGGAGGGGTAGTGTTGTATGTTTAATTAATTTTTATATTTGAATTATTGTTCTTCTGGCATTCTTTGTTCAGCTCGTGCTATAAACATCTACTTAACTCTTAACGTCTCATAAGATATTTAGGTCAAACTCGCTGTCATGGAAGGTTTGTGACAAAGTGGTCTAAAGTCATGCTATAATGGTGCTTACATTAAAACTTTTGTTTGAAGGGAGATAAATTTCTAATTTGTTCTAATTTGTCAAAATATGGATGCCCTTTATGAAATAATTTTTTTGGGATAAATCTGTTTGGTAATTAAAAATATTTTAATTAGTACTTAATAATAATTTATTTAAAATACAAATATTGTTTGAAAAATAATTGTGGAAAAAGAAAATATTATTAAATTTTGTGGAAATCATTGCAAAGCAGACTACAAACGCAAAAAAACAAGGTATTAAGAAATAAATATATTTAGAAGTCATTTGAAGCATATATAAACTCAGGTATGTCGTTACTATAATCAATATCAAATGTCAAAAATGCAGCATAAATGTCAGCAATCGAATATATAAAATAACTTATTTGAATGATGATGGATTTTTTTCCAAATTTTCCACACAAGTCATTGCTTTGGTTGCCCTTTATGAAAAATTTATTTTTTATTTGTACATATTGCCGAATAAAATAAATGCTAATTAAGAGAGAATGCCTTTTGTCACTCACTTGGAACTCCAAGGTGCGACTTGGTTGACAACAATTTTTGGCTTAGTTTCAGTCATTTTCCAAAGAAGATGATGTAGAAAAATGGTCTTAGCTAGAAAATGAAATGTCACTTTGGTTGTCTTCACAAAAAGTAGCTTCACAATCAAATAAATGATACTCATACATTTGTGTCATCTTAGTATTAAAATCCATCACAAACAGAAATGCCAATGCCATTTGAAAATGTTGAAAAAATTTTGAAGCAAGAAAATATTTGGAAAAAATATACAGAGCAAAAATACACTTGGGGAAAAATAGAAAGCCAGCCAGCCAGGAAGTAACTTAACTAATTGCAAAGCATTGTGGGAGCTTGGTTCAAATAGGGAAAGCCAAAACAAGTTTCTCCCATAGCAACTTATGGTGCATTCAGTAAGTGATGCTAAGGGACAATCATGACTGAAACAGAGCTGATGCAGGGGCTGCTATGGGACAATAGAGACGTTAAGAGTTAAATTGGAACAGGTTTTGTTTGAGAATTTATGGAGTAGGAATTAAAATTGTTTGGAGGCATCATTCTTTGTGCAGCTATTTAAATTGGAATATGTTTTTTTTTCTTTTTTTTGAGAATTTAAGGAGGAGGAATTAGAATTGTTTGGATGCATCATTCTTTGTAAAAATAGTTTTATTTTAAGTTTTGAACTTTGCTCATATTGTTTTGACAGTAAAAATCTGCACATTTGAAATTGTTGCACAAAAAAAAATGGTGTGAATTGCAACAAAATTAATTATTGATAATAAGCTATTATAAAATAATATTCACACAATTTTTTATTATAAAAATATTAAAACTGAAATTTATTTCATACTGTACTGTATCAAATTTCTTTCAGCTATACACATATTTATTATATCCTTGATGCACCTGTGGATCTGTAAATGTTTTAGCTTTTCATTCTATATTTGCAGTCATTCCAGCTTACCTTACAGTCTCCTTCTGGCACTATCATTCCCCCTCAGAACACAGGAGTGTTGACCCAGGTTATACGTGTCAGCAACCCGCAAAAGGTTTGATTTAATTTCTCTCTCTTTCATTTCTTTTATTTACTTCAAGTATTTATAATTTCATATAATTTTTTAAACTAATAAATTGTTTTTTGTTTTTGTGGTAGTATTTGTTATAGTTTACCAGTACTTACATCAAATTGATTAAATCTGTTACATTTCTGTGTATTTGATGACCCGTGTGTTGCATTGTTTATTATGTTTTATAATTTTTATTTTTATGCGAGAGTAGTAGTGGTTAGAAACATTTGGTACCAGTTCTGTCATTATTTCACATGTAAACAGAGCATTTCATCATTCACCCTAAATATTAGTAGTATTGGTAATTCTTTTACTTAACAAGCATCAATTTAGTGCTCACTAGCTCTAGCAGAATACAGCATTAGACCAAATATTGTTCCACAGGGATCACTTTTCATATTTCTTGACTTTAGTAGTGCATACTGGCTCTGGCAGGATATTGGACCAAATAGTGTTAAGCAGAGATAATTTTCCTATTATGTTTATTACTTGAGTGCTTACTGGCTCAAGCAGAATAGAATATTGGACCAAATAGTGTTAAGAAGAGATAATTTTCCTATTATGTTTATTACTTGAGTGTTCACAGGCTCTAGCAGGATACAACAATATACATTTACTTAACTTCACTATTCCAAAGGAGATTATTTGTAAAGAGTTGACTTCTGTTTCATGGATGAGTATTCTTAGTGTAGGTAGATAGTTAAAGTACACTGCTGAGCAGCTTACCATGTTACTTAAACAGCTTTCAGTTGAAAAAATGTGGTAAGTGGAATGACATAACTGATTATGTAAAAATCCCTATCTCTTTTTGTAATAATATTTGATTAATTCATTTTTTTTTCATACATTTTAAATGTTTCTTCTCCCCTATAGCAAGCCATCCGAATGCGTCTGAAAATCACCTACAATCATAATGGAAAAATTATTAATGAGATGGGTGAGGTCAACTCCTTCCCAGCAGTGTTGTGGGAATAGGACTACGCCTGACTACTTTCTTGACTTCGAGATAGACATTAGCAGTGTGTGATATAATGGGGTAGTTGTGTGATGCAAAATGTGTACTGGGTGTTAAAATTTAAGCAAATTCTACTGTTTGCACATCTTCAGTTTGAAGTTTGAATTCCTACAGTCTGAGGAAAAAGAAAGAGCCACCCCACAATCTGCGTATGGATAGGTCCAGTCTTCTACTACATAACCTCATTTTTTTCTTGCTGCAGTGTTGGAATGATTGTATTCGAACAAATGAATGCATGATGTTATAGGCTAAAGCACTGTGTGCACATGTTAATTTCATGGACTGGCTGTGCAAATTACTCAAAATTGGCTTAGAAAGGAATAGTATAATAAAGTTTAATACCAAAGCACTGGGTATAATAATAAGTAAGCCTTACTGTTTGATGGATTGTAAATTATGTTTTTATTTTTTAAAGTACAGCATGCCTGATATATTTTAACATCCAGTCAGTACAAATTACTAATGAAGGTTCACTGGAAGCTTATGAGCCTCATTGATTGACATAATTTAACAAAATAGAGACAGGAATTATCATGAAATGGATTATTTTATTCTGCTTGTTTCTTTCGTTTTTGTTGCAGAAGCTCACAGTAACTTTAATCCATGATCTTTACAAAGAAAACCAATGTTGACTTCTTTGTAGAAAATTTCTCACTATGATTAGCATGATTAAGAATTACAAAATGAAGCTAGAGGATGACTTTGCACCTGAGTAGGGGTTGTGATATATATGGTATATATATTTATCATTGCATTTATGGCATGCTGATTTTATGTACAGTTGAATGTTTCTGTTACACAAACAGATGCATGGCTGGAGAGAATATATATTTTCATGGAGTAATGTCTTAGTATTATTATAACTTATTATTACACTAGCAGGGCAAGGTATAGTCATGTATTTTTTCTTTTTTTATACTAACAGAGCAGATTTACATGAATAATGTATTATTTTTTTATTACGCTAGCAGGGAAAGGTATATAAATTATTTAATTGACTAGTGTTATTGTGATTCTGCATAAAAAGTGTGTATGTGTTAGAATTTTTAATTCAGAATAGTTTTTAAATTATTAATACCTAAATGAATATTTTGGTTTAATTTTAGGGAAAGAAAAGTAAAGAAAAAGTCTAGTGATTCTATTTAGATTTGAATTTGTTGAAAATGAAATGTGGAACATTTTTCATGCTTTACTTATTTCATCTTCTAATATGCACAGAGCCCTCAGATAATGATCCTTCACATAACAAAATTGCTGCAACAATATTATGAACTATAACCTACAACCCAGCTACAAATGCCTCTTCCTCACAGTATTGACATTTTTTATGCATATTTTTTATTTACTGAACATTTTTTTTACAGTAACACTATTTAGTGTTACTGTAAAGCTCCTGTTTACCATAACATTTATTTCATGTCCATTTCTTGCAATGCAGAAATGCAACTTTTTGTTCAGATAACAATGTACAGTCCTAGAATGCATGGGAAGAAAGATTAAAAAGATACAGTTGAATTACAAGAACATATGAAAAAAGATAAAAAATATACAGTTAAATTACAAAAACACATGGGGGGGGGGGGGCGGAGATTAAAAATGTACAGTTGAAGTGCTAGAATACTTGAGAAAAGATTAAAAATGTATCGCTGAAGTACTAGAATGCACGGAAAAGATAAAAAAATGTACAGAGCAAAATTATGGAGTTGTTTTTAGAAAGGTGCGCTTATATATTTAGTTGAGAAAATATGAATTTTTCCTGTAAAATTATAAACTTTATGCCACTAACACTTGTTATAATTTTGCATTTATGGTATTGAATTATTTCAGCGTTAACAAATTTGCCTTTTTACTAAAAATGCAAGATATAAAGGGGGAAACCGCAATTAGAAGGCTCTTTAGAATTGATTACAAGCTTTGCTAGGATTTTATCAAGATTAGTTTATTTTTTCTTAAGATTTGAATATAAACAATTTTTATTGCAAAAATGGCATAGCTATCATTAAAGTATATTTTTTATTAATTAGAAATATAGATATTAATTAGAAAATTATTACGTTATTCCCGCATTGTAATGTCTTGGTTAGGATGGATGTGAGACAGGAATATTGAACTAACCTGCTCACTAAAGCTGCCACATGAATTATCATGTATGCTGGTGTCATGATAGTATTGATGATGTTATTGTTGATGTCTTATAAATTCAGTTTTAGTAATTTTCATTCATGGTTAATAACCAGATTTCATTGTCTTCTTTAATAAATAGATTTTATTGTACATTATTGGCACATAATTCTATGTAAAACCCTGTTCACACAATAAACATCTTTTGTTTATTGAAAAGTGGCGTTTCATATACTCGTATTAACAACTTAAAATTATGTTATTTGTACAGGTAATTTCAGCTTAGAGCAGTTGTAGAGATTTGGTCATAAATTTAGGTCACAAGGAGGGATGTATGTCCTCAGTTCACATTTATGATAGCATTTTGCTTTTGCCTGGATAAATATATATTGTTTTAAATTTTATATTTAATGTTTTCTTTAATTTTCTTCCATTTTGTAATCAGTTTTGATGTTGTTAGGGTTCAAAATTGTTTTTATAGGAAAAGGTTTTGACATACATCAACACTCCAAAAATAAAAAGTAGGTTTTTATTTGTGTGTGGTTGCCTGTTTAACTGTTTTAAATAAAAAAACAAATTAAAGATTTGAATTTGTAGGTGGGTGTCCTGTAGAAGGCTTAATAGTGTGTTATACATAAGGTCTTGGTTATATTGCAGTTAGCTCGATGGAGTGTCATGCATAAGACCTCAGGTATACCATAATAAAACCTTGGTTATACTGCAATAAGCTTAATAGAGTGTCATGCATAAGGCCTCAGTTGTACCATAATTATTTTAATAGGGTGTAATGCGTAAGGCCTTTGTTATACAGCATTGTACCATGATAAGCTCGATAGAATGTCACACATAAGGCCTTGTTGGTAATGCAGCATTCATCTTGATAGTGTTCATGCATAAGATCTCATTTATACAGCAATCGTCTTGATAATGTGTCATGCACAAGACCTCGTTTATACAACAGTCATCTTCATAGTATGTCATGTAAGACCTTGGTTATACAGTAATCATCTTGATAGTGTGTCATGCATAAGACCTTGGTAATACTGCAACAAGCTTGGTAGTATCATTCATATGGCCTCGATTATTCCACATTAAGTTAAATGGAGTCATGCATAAAGCTTCACTAATGCTGCACTATTAATTGTGCCATTCTTGAATGTGTGCTAGTTGAACGGCAACAAAAACTGCTAGTTAACGTTTTCATTTCATTGTAATTATTTATTTGGATATTTATAATATATTTTTTAAATTCAATTCAGTTTGTTCATACAATTGCTCTAGGTCTTGTAAAAGTTTAAATTGAATTCTTTGCTCACTCCTGATATACATTCAATGTATTACATATGTAAATACCCCTTACAACATTCAGAATTATTTTTATTCATGAACAGAATGAAATCTGCAGTAAAATATACTTTTTTTTTCTTTTTTGAAGATTATTTATACTTATTCTTATGTTTTACTAATGATATCAGTAACTTATAATAATGTTCTGTACATGACTTTTAAATTAAATTATATTCAAATGTAAAAAAAAAAATAATTGTAAATACAATTTTCCAACACTTAACCTGCCCTTTAAAAATAAAAAATAAAAATTAAGATTTTTCACCAATTATGATTTTGATTTTATAAATTAAGGAGAATATAATTGTTATAAAATAAAGAGAAAATTTAGTGTGTAAAGTTGAGTTAGATTTGGGAAGAATTCTAATTTAAACAACAATGTTAATTCACTGGAAAGCAAGCAGTTAGTATTTATGATATAAGGTTGACAGTAGAAATAGTTTAGTGTACTTTTAAGTCATAACCTAAATGTATCATTTATTTTATTTTTCATCTGGGATTTATGCAAGTGCTTATTTTATCTGCAGGAATTTAATGTCCTGAAACTGTCAGCATATATTTTTCCTTATGCTTTATTAGAATCACAATTTTAAGATAGTTTTGTAGTTTTATATCCATTGTAAATTAAATAGAGTTGGAGAAGTGTTGAGTTTTTCCCCATTATTATAAGCTTTTTAAAGAAACTATGCTGATGATTTTTCTGTTGTTTGGAAATAAAGCGAAGCAAGGCTGTGACCATCTCAGAAAGTTTCAGAAAACTTTCTTCATTCAGAAATAATTACTCTCTTTCATTGTGCCATTAACCAGACTTGTTTCTCTATAATCTTAATTGTTTCTTGCAACTGCATTCCATTAACTTTCTCCAGCCATGTCTTCATTGTGATGGAATTGTTTCAGAATGAATGGCATTTGTCATGTGTGTATGTATTCTGTATAAAACTTTCTATATTTTCATGCATAAAAGAAAATGTTTACTTATATATATATATATAGTGTGAAAGTAAGTGAAAAAATTATCTTTGTGTGTGGGAGTTACATTTCTTTTTGTTTCCTTTGAACTGTATATTAATGTAGTCTTTGGAACAAAGCAACAAAAATTCCCTTATATGTATTAAAAATGAATGTATTTATATTATTTTTTCGGGGCAGTTTCCTTATTTGTTTTTGTGCAACTTATAAATAATGAAATTAATGTATAAACAGCTATATCGCTAATGAATATAATTACTGTATGACTATTTCCTTTTTGGTAAGAATTCATCATTTCTGAGTACAAGTGTAAATTGAAAGCTGCAAGCTTGTAGACAGTCAGGATACAGAAAGCAAATGAGATGTGTCTTCAGAAGCGATTATTTCTTTCACCATTCCTCTTTGACATTGTAAGCTGCATTTATTAATAAGTGTCATTAATATTGACTTTGATGTAATATTTTTTGTTGTTATAATAATGTTCCAAGAATTTTTCCTTCCACTGGTTCCACTGGGGTAATGTAACTCTCTGCATGAGATTGTAATTGTGGATTTGTTCATTTCCTAACCTTTTTTAAAATCTCAGAATCAAATTCTCTTCAGGAGTAGTTTGGAAGATTTTGTACAAATGCAAGAAGTTGATAGTGCACATTGAATATTTTCAGAAATTTTGTTTTCTGTTTAAAAATTATTTGCTATTGAGGAGGATGGGGGAAGACACACACATGCCTACTTTCTAAAAGAAACATTAAATTGTTGATTCACTGACAGTTTTTGTCGGAATCCCAATTTTGCTGTCTTTTAGTTAGAACATTTTATATTAAAATTAATGTTCGATCTCACAGGTTTTTTTTTATGTTTACTTGGAATCACTATTTTTCAAATTTCATTTATCTATCCTTTTTTGGCTTTTTATTATTAACTGCACTTCATTTTGCAAGAGTTGTGTTCATGTTTACACAATATAAATAATTTATCATATAAACTTAATTTCTTGCATTTACCACAAGAAAATTAAAATAAACTAGATTAAATTAAAAAGAATCAAGATTTGAATACCATTTGTATAATGCTTATTAAGTGCACTAATCGTTTATTTGAAGTTTTATGACTTTGTTTCCTAAAATGATGCAGAGGAAGAATGATAAAGATATATAATTTAATTTAATTAGTAGTCTCTTTCATCAATATATTATGAATTATTTTATTATATCACAGTCCAGAGAAAGAGTAAGCAAATTCCACTTCATTGAAAATAGAAAGCATGCTTATTCAGGTTTTTATTTTGTATTTGGGTGTTGCTTGGACAGTTTGAGAAATGAAATATTCTAATGTCAAAAAGCAGTCCTAATATTTGTACATTGAGGATTTGTATATTTTATTAGTGTGAATGTACTTTTGACAAATGTAATAGTACACCACATGTACCATTTTGTTTATTGGAATATTCTATGTAGCCCATTTCTTAACAATGGCTTTTCAAAGATTTCAACAAAACACTAATAAATAGATTCACAATATAATTAAATATTGCTGCATATACAGTCTGTAATCTGATTATTAGGAGAATTTGATTAAGTGCTTCACTAACAAGTTTCCAGTTCTTAATTGAAATAATTTTTATGAAATATTTATCAAAATTGAATTCTGCTATACATCATATATATTTGAATTCTCTGGTCACTGGTTTTCTTTATTGCTGCATGAATGAAGTTTCCATATTGGCAAATCATGATCTGTGTATGGTGAAATAATTACGATGTAAATAATCTTGAATGGACCTATGAGTCATGTTTTTTGGTTGATGTTTATGCCACACTGCAGATCAAATGTGCTTACTGCATGCCTAGGTGTTCTGAACTTGTGGCTGAATGAAGTGAGAGTATATTGAGAGCAAATCCAGAAAAACAATAAAACTATATGGTCACTTTGTTGCTGCTTTATTCTTGTGTGCATGATTTTATTTGTTACTGGTGGGGTCTTTAATAGAATGTGGAAAATGTCTCCAGACAGTATAAATGCAACATTTAAAGCTGAGTTGAGTGGGGAAATTAGATTAGATTTGGTTTTATTCATTTGAAATACATGTAGATATTTTGTTAGTTTAAATTAAATTGTGTGTGACAAGCATTTCTCTGCTAAGAAGTGCCTCTTGTGATTTGAGGATTTATGTTACCCGTAATATACTACACTTCTTTTTGAGGACTGGATCAGTGATAATCATGGTCTTTCTACAGCTCTTCCTATCCAATCATAGCCATCTTAATGTAAGTGTATACTTAACAGCTAACACTGACCCATTAGATCCCAAATACACTAGGAGACATCTACACAAGATTTCCTTCATATGAGACTTCTTATTTCTTCACACTTTCACTTACAGTGTTAGAAATCTCCTTCCAAAGTGTCACGAACTGTGGATGAACAATAAATAAAATTTATTTTAACAATATAACACAAATTTTGTCATACACATACTACACTGTTTGTAACACTGAATCAACAGTGCAAAATTTAGACACGTAGATATAAAATAATTATGAAACTTCAATAATATTCTCATTTCTATCACTGTGTCTATGGATAATGTTCTGTTTGTGGTAGCATAGAAAAATCTACCAAATGCCTTTCTCTGTTCTTGGTTAAAGTCAGTTTGCAATTCAACAGGTAGTATTCCTAAAAATACAAATACAACAGAAAATTACAAACATTTTAATCACAAAGAGATGGGACAGGGCAGGTGTTTAAAGAGTTATGTGACTGGATTTTGGTTTACTGTGTTGGTCTCCCCTATGAGGCAAAACCTCATTGATCTATGCAAGTACATGCAGTTTTCTGAAATGTTGGTTTCCCTGGAGTTCCAAATCACCTGAAAGTGGAAGGTAGGATCTAAAGGTAGAGAGTGCTGCCAGTAGCACTGCAACAACACAGTTCCCATTTATGAAAATCTGACTGTCTCAAATTGTTTTATCTTTCCTTAAAATACTTATTAGACTCGCCCTTTTTGTTAAATACACAATTTTAGCTACATCATTTCTCTCAGCCTCAACTGACTAACATAACATCATTTTATCATCTGTAGTGCACTCTTACTAAATTAAAGCACACTAAAAAATCCTTTTACAAACTGCAAAATACATCACACAAAATAGGTATAATTAAGCTAGTGCTTCTTACAAAATTAAATTACAAAATTCTTTTACAGGGTTGCGAAATACAGCACACATTTAAGCAAGTGTAGTGCCCTTGACAAAATTAAATTTATAAAATCTCTTACTACAAGTAATATCTACAGAATATGTTTCTGCTGAGTTAAATCATACTGTGAAACATCATTTCAGTGTCTACAGATGTGCAAAATATATATTTATGATTAATATAGTGCTCCCTATACAGTACCTTCAATTCCTGAGTGTTTGTATTATACGATCTTTTTTTTGAGTCAGGGGCAAAGTATATTTCTTACACATGTATTTGGTCTCTGATGTGCCTAAAATGCGTCGTATAGTGATGCAATTAACATCTATTGATGTATACGCAAACAACACGTCATGCTTTTGATTGGATGTGTGCATGTTTATTATTATTTTCTGTACATCAGCTCAGCTAGAAATCTAGCTAGTCTCTCTCTGTGAAAAGGGCAATCCATAGCATTTTAGTTTTGTTCATTCATATGGAAAACCTGAAGGTAAATTTTTGGCATAACTGATAATTATTGCAGTATTACCGCTCTGCAGTTGAGTTGTTCTTCAAGGGGAGCTAAATTCATAGAAAGTCCTAAAAACATCTGAAGGTATATTACAGATGTGTAAACTTTGTCCAGATTAGATTTTTAAAACTTATATGTATAATATTTATTTATTTGTGTCAGAGTGGATGTTTTTCTATAGCTTCTAAATTGTATCTTGCTGTTTATATAATATCAGTTTCTCAGAAATTATATTATTTAGTAAATAGAAACGACTTAACTTTCATTATAAGAAACTCAAAAAATATAATGTTTGTTCATATCTTTGTTTAAAACATAAATAACATAGGCAGCACTGCTACAGTCATCACAACTTTCAACACCATCACAACAAATATATAACACCTCTGCCACCATTCAGCTACCACCACAACCGCAAAAATTGCTGATGCAAACTTTATTTTGAAATGCAGCAGGTGTTAAACGACTTTCCTGGTTTTGGGCGTCTAAAATAGAAGCATCATTGAGACTGCTCTCTTCGTTCTCTGAACCTCCGTTGTCACCTTTAGACAAATTGTTTTTTTTATTTTTGTTGGGCAAGAGCATTAATTTCTCGCTACCATATACACACATACTAAAGTATGTTTTTAGGAGTTGTAATAATATACATATTAAGTTAAGCTACCTGAGCTGTGTCGACAAACGTGGATGGGTGACAGCTTCAAATCCCATCTCTGGACTATCGAGGGAGGGGAAAGTAGCTCCCTCCAAACTACACCCAAACCCATCCCATTCATGATAGAGAAAACAAAATTTGATACCATACCGGATCACACTTCACCTGGGTTAACAAGGTCTGCGCTGGACACTGATGTTTCAGGGTGTTCTAGTGAAAAATGGGCTACTGAAATGCAAGTGAAAACTCAAAGGAGATGGAGAGGAAAACATATAAAAGCCAACCAATGCAAGAGGATATAGAAAAAGGATGCATGGCTGGCTCAAACATCATCTAGATGATATTATCAGTAAACAGCAGCTCCGTCAGACAATATTTCCGTAGGTGAAAAATCTTACCAAACGAGAAGATAAATCCGTCTTTTAATCTATATTTAGCGAAACACCATCCACCCACTTTCTTCTCCAACATAAGGTTATCAATATGTGTAAGGTCAATAAATTTATCAAATCAACAATCAAGTATAAATGTTGCAAATACAATGAAAGGATTATTTAACAATATTTCCACAAATCACATTTGAATAATTTCAATACCTATTCAATACCTTAAACCCTATCACATACTTCAACAGATTAGTATCAATATAAATCACAGGATAGTCCTCATCAGAAAACAGAAATGGAGTTATACAGATTATAGCAATATTGTTTGTACATAACCTTGTCTAGGCAAAACCACAATAGTCTTTCACACACTTTCGTAACAAAAACACAAGTTTATCGTCACAAGGGAATTGTAATTTTCTTAGTAGAGAAAGTCTGCTCACAAATGTAGGTTGAAGCAAACAACACAAGTTTATTGTCACAAGGGAATTTACTCCACCACAGATACTTAACAGATACTGAGAGATGAGTGGACACTAAGGAACTATTGTTTTTGATTTCTGGAACTCTGCCAGGTTTGGTAATCTCAGACTGGATGAAAAGGGTTTATTGTGATGTTAATTTAGTTATAGGGCATGAAGACAACACTCCAGGTTTATCAAGGAGTCATTAATCCAATGCCATTTAGGATTCTAATTCTAGCAGAAGGGGACGATAACTTTAGAATCATAATATATTATGCTAACATTACTTCTGCTAAACAAGTAGCATGAGGAAACCTTTAACAGAGCGTGCAGTACAAGAGGAACATCTAAATAAATATGAATACATTAATCGAATTGTCTTGTTAAATCTCTTTCTTTTTGCTGGTTAATATGAACAGAATGTTATGTATACGTTAGTTTGAGGCTCTGCTCATATTCTGTGCGATGATATTCTATCAGCAAAGGGCGATTGAACTTGATGCCCTATTTTAAAAAACATTATTGTTGACATTTTATTTAGTTTTAGTTTACTTTAGTTTATGTAATGATTGATAATATTAAAAATAAAAGTTTGTGTTGTACATATAAAGATGATAACTAATACTAAGTCACTAGATGCATACCTTTGGCTACTGTGTGAAATAGAGCGCATGCTTAATGGTTAAGTGTGTAGAGATCATGAGTTGCAATGGAGATAATGCTAATTTTCGAAAGGGTACCCGGGCACCTGTTCAAATTTTGACGGGTACCCGGGCAGCATTTTAGAAAAAAATGACATCTCTAGTGATGAGTCATGACACTGAGACTGAAGTTGCAGATCATGATAACATCTGTATTTACATAGAAAGGCACACATTAATTTACACTTGAACATCTGTATTTACATAGAAAGGCACACATTAATTTACACTTGAACATCTGTATTTACATAGAAAGGCACACATTAATTTACACTTGAACGTCTGTATTTACATAGAAAGGCACACATTAATTTACACTTGAACGTCTGTATTTACATAGAAAGGCACACATTAATTTACACTTGAACGTCTGTATTTACATAGAAAGGCACACATTAATTTACACTTGAACGTCTGTATTTACACAGAAAGGCACACATTAATTTACACTTGAACATCTGTATATTTTTCATGAAGTTTAAATGCAAAAACTAAGATTTAATGTTAGAAATTATTCTTTCAGCTACCAATATTTTCATGCATAATATGGTGTTTCAGTTTTTTAAATTGTATTTTCTTTTGATGAAAACAACTTTACAGTTATAACCGTGACAGTTTCATAATAATTAAGAAAATGGTATGAGGCTGAAAGTCTGTGATCAAAGATGAAAAAAATGGAAATGATAAATGGTAGTTGGAAAAGCAAAAAAAAAAACAAAATGCATTTCCTGTAGTATTTTTTTAACTGGTTCTATTTTTAACAATTTACTTGAAGCAAGGAAGTAACATTCTGTATTGTAAAAGATATTAATTTTGTCAAAACGAACAGGAAGCCAATTAGTTTTAATGTGCTGATTTATACTTTGGTGTCTGATGTTTTATATATATATATATATATATATATATGTGTGCGTGTGTGTGTTTGTGTATATCTTTGGCACTAAGTACATGTATATTGTGCTTGGAAAAATGAATGGTGATCTATTGGCTGAATGAGTGCTACTATGATGGCATATTTTCAAATTGTACAGCTCGATCACTTGCACTCATAAACATCCACTCATTATTTATTATTCTATTAACTGTAGTCCTAAACTTAAAATAGGCCAAGTGGTTTACATGACTAAATTGCATGATTTTGACTAATTGTAGGAATGTAAAATGATTAAGGGAAGCCATTAGGTAAATGTGATTAAAAGTTTTTTAAACAGATACACTTGTTCGAGTCTGCAATATACAATATACAGTCAGTTTTAAATAATTATATGTGTGCTTTCTCACATTTTCTTTTTTCACAGTAAGAGCTGGATATATTTGCTAGTAAATTTTCCTGAGAGTTTTGGAAACAACTGGTCGATGGCTGACAATTTTTCAGCAAATGGAAACTGATCTGTCTAATTAAAAGAACTTTGTATTTAAAACAAATATACAGAAATTAATGCAGTTTACTCCTTAGTCAATGAAAGAATTTTTCTAAATTTACATTCACTACATTATACTGCTGCCTAAGAAACAAATGTCACATTAGTTTAAGTCCGAAGGGTGAAGCTCTTGGATGTTAATATAATTAAGCATGTATGTTGACTGATGCTGAATGTCCTGCTACTCTTCAACAAACACCATGTTAATCTTCTATACCATTGTGAAATTGTAACATTCTTTCATGTTCATTCACTGCATTGACTGTGTGTGCATGCGCATATGCATGTACACACATCATATATCACTGATTAAAGTTCTGTAGGATTCCTGAAAAGGTCTGGGTATTTGTTATAGAGAGAAAAAAAAAAACTGGAAAGGAAAAATATCAGAAGAAAAACAGTTTATCTACAGTGGTTTTAGACATGAAAATTTGCTTTTATTAAGTATTTATCAGAAATGTTACTTCACTTGGGGGCTTGGATACTTGTATCAATGTACACACAAAAAAAGAGAAAGCAACCATTAAAAATATTTTAAATCTGTTTATTTAAAATAAAAATCTTAAAATAAATGTGCCTGTAATATCACAGTCCACAATTAAATTGATGTATATTTATAACCAAGTGAAAAATCATTTCTACCAATATTTATGACTGCTGCTTTCATTGGAGATAATGTTAAATGTCTCTGCTGGTTCTAGTTTGTAGGTGCAACTAATTGTGAGATAATTTTTAATTGAAAGCACACAGAAATTTCATCATAATGGAAAAGGGTTGACAGTTCATTGCCATCTATTAATGAAGAAAGAACACTGGGCCCAGTTAAAAGCTCAATTGAAAAGAAATTAAATTCTTTTACAGTTTATCAATAACCTCAGTTTGGTAAAATGAAACTAATCATTGGCCCAAATTCACAACTATAAATTGACCATAGGTCAAGTTCACAACAAGTCAGACTGCAGATCACCTAAAGCTTGTGTCATTCGTTTTACTTTTTCCTCCATTGTACGTTTAGACAGTTCAGTTTCTCGCAGGAGTTCCCTCATTTCTTCTTCAACAAGCATCACCTGTTGTCAGCACACAATGGGAAGATCAAATGTAGCAAAATTAATTTATATAAATCTAAGAATAGCATTTTTATATGAAATTTGATGTCAACAGTTTAAGTGAGAGCACAAATTGAATCACCACTTAAACAAGGTACACAATACTGTTTTAATAATGTTATTGATGATGTATAATTAAACTTAAATAATTTTCATTCTAATTTTAATACACTGAGTAAATAACTTCAAAAAGAAATGCGAAAGTTTATCAGAAACTTGCATCCCTCCCCTCCCCACCTCTCTCTCTCTCCATATATATACATATAATATGATACAGGCATATATATATGAATAAATGGCTATTTCCTGAGATTTAATGAAAACTGACATAAATCTGGGTCTTCATGAATTACTTTATAGTAAATTTGCTTAGGAAGCCATTATTTTTATTTATAATAATCACTTGTGTATTTATTTAATATTAATATCTATTAATAAATTTTAAGAGAACTGTAATTTTTATACAAAATTTTAAAAAAGCAAATACTACAGGAAAATCCACTGGCAGGAATACCAGCAATTAAGTTCTTGAAAAACAACTTTGAATATTTATACACTGAAAAATACCTCACATAGTTAACATACACTGCACCGAAACTTGCAAAGTACTGATTTAGGAATGGATTCAGACTGCACTTCAGTCAATAAATAGAGATATAAAAATTGATTCAAATGGTACTTTAGTCAGCAGGTATAAATTTAGAAACTTTCTAAACTTTGGTTCTCAATTAAATTTGTTTTATTGTTTGAAATAATGAATGATGTAAGTACTGTCCGTCTCATTAATTCTCAAGAATACAGTTTAAAATCTAGCCAGTTTTATTGTGTCTGTACAAAAGATTAATTTATACTATTCTCAAATGTCAACAAACTCAATGGATTTATTTGCAAATAAATTTAAAGATGTACATTTAAAGGTGCTACCTTCTCTTCTGCTAGATCAACTTCTCTCTGCTTTTCTTGTGTGATACAAGCAAGCTCTTCTCTGTGTGACTTCTCAGCTGCTTCCAATTGTTTACGAAAACCATCATCCATTTCTCGCATTTTCTCAATTGCAAGCCTGTATAAAGGGTTCACATACATTACATATCTTAAGATGTAAATACCTTTTCTATGATCAAGAGATAAATATTGCAAATAAACAAAATTGTCAAGTAAATAGCCTATAAAGAGGGTTTCTGTCATGATATATAAGGTGTGTGTGTGTGTGTGTGTGAAGTGACCTATACGTAGGTAATTAGCTCAGTTGTACTTTGCCTTAAGACACTAATCTACCTCTAAATACTGATGCCGGTAATTGACTCTGGTTTTTATTATTTTGACAGTGCGGTGGTGGTTGTGTTTATGATTTGATTTGTACTGTGAGACCCTCACTGTCAACGCTATCAAATTCCCTTTAGCAAGTCTTCTTTGTTTTATTATTATAGCACTGGCTGTAAAACAATAATGCAGAGCAAATGATGCAAGCAAGAATTGCAGTTCCATCAGAAATCATAACAATCATTGTGAATTCAAATTAGAAAGAGTTACAAGCTGTCACATAATGGCATATGTAGCCCACACACCCCTCCTATAAAAATAGACTACACGTAAACCTACCTTCTATAAAGGCTGACCCTTATCCTCGGGCTAGAAGTATACCTGAATGTTCCAAACACTCACTCTAAACAAACCAATTAAAGCACAGCTCAACCGCATGAATGAATGTACCAGAAACTCATATATAAATTGTAAAATGAATGCAGCTGACCATTGAAGCAACATGTATTTTGGCTCATGGGCTTAATAACTTAGAATCATATTACTAACTCTTACTACAGGTTATCAACACAGAAGGAAACCATCTGTCTGTCTATATTACTGCTGAAGGTATGTGATTTTGCTAGCAGACTAATATTATATTCATGTTTATCTCTTGACATTAACTATATTTTATACTGCTATATTTCACCTATGATATTTAAATGTATGATGACCATGTAAGCAAGAGTGTTCTGTCAGAGAACACAAGGATGAATTCTTAGCCCATGTGTATTTTACTGGCAGATTGGCACCTTATCTGAGATGTTGATTCAATGAGCAGAGAGCTGCAAACAATGCCAATAATGTAACCACTTTATCTTGGATGTTGACTTTGACAAGTATTGCACCGTGAAGCAACACCAGTGCAGAATAACTTACGCGCCAAAGACCGGTTAAACATACCATGTGCACATCTGCTAATGACATTCATTAGGACCCTAGACAACTGGTCAGGTGATTATAAATTTATGTATTTATAAAGTAACAACCACACAGCTTCAGTCATGATACAATTAAATTCACTGTAACTTTATTCAAAGTACTTTTAGAGTTCACTCAGAAACATTCAGTGTTCTATAACCAAGTGCTATAAGACTCAAAATGAACATTCTCTTACATGGTTGTGATTTGAGTTATAAACATTTACTTAGTGTGGTTAAAAGATGACTGTGCTGGTTGTGGTTACAATATGTTACAAATGGTAACTGTAATACTTCTGTACATAAATATGCTGAACCTAGCAATTAAAATATGACATTGCTGGTTATCTTACTGTTTTTAATAAACTTTAGTGTGGTGTTATTGTTAAAAGTCCAGTGTAGACTGCTAAGTAGAAGACTTTATTAAGTACCTGCCAAGTCCAATCATAGTCTGTTAAGTTGAAGATTATATTAATTACGTCTACCCTTTTATCCCTTGGCAAAATATTTCCTCAAATTTAACTCTTAAAGATACTACCAACTTTTCAAGAATGGATTTGATATACCTTAACTTTTGTCACTAGGATGAAAAGAATAGATTGATATACATGTATTTTGTCATTGGGATGAAAAGAAGAATAGATTGATACAGCTGTATTTTGTCATTATGATGAAAAGAAGAATAGATTGATACAGCTGTATTTTGTCATTATGATGAAAGGAAGAACAGATTGGTACAGCTGTATTTTGTCATTATGATGAAAAGAAGAATAGATTGATACAGCTGTATTTTGTCATTGGGATGAAAAGAACAGATTGATATACCCGTACTTTGTCACTGGAATGAAAAGATGTAGGTTCAATTCCTCTCACCCATTTTTTTCTTTCTCTTTCATTATATTATCAAATTATAAGATGAAGCATTTGATTATTGATAATGAAACTGAGTTGACTCTTAAACAGCCCAAAATAAATTTATTTTATTTCTAATTGCTTATATCTTTAAAATCTAGCTGGACTAAAGATATACCACACTTTTTTTCTTTTAAATTAATGAGTTAATGTTGTCATTTAAAAAATAATTGATAAATTTAATGTATCATGAAATGTAAGGAAATACTGATAAGTTAAATGTGCTATACAAATATGTGTTCCAGGTGTGAAATGAGACTAGAATATATACATTGCTTGTTCGTTCTTCATTTGGCCATTTGTAAAGAATGATATCTATTGATATTCAAGAGTACATTACAATAAATGCCATTATTGTTTGTTACCTGGCTGCTTCCAAAGCTTTGTCTCTCTCTTCCATGAGTTTCTTCTCTTTTTCACTCCAAGAGGTTGTCATATTAGCCACCTGACGTTCTAGTTCACTTATTAACTCTGACTTCTCTCGCCAACGTGAGTTGAGTTGCCTAGATAAATACAGCAAAGCTAATGTATTTAAAACTAAATACCCAACCATGTCAAGTCTACTAAAGCAAGGGACATACTTCATGTCCAACACAGATCAATGGATAGGGTGTGAGAAAAGTGTTATTTTAATAATTTTTCCAATATGGTGGGACATCCAAGTCTGCACTTACCAGGCCAATTCATAAAAATGTAAACATTTCTTGCATTTCTGAGGATCTCACATTGGACTATGAATTTCCAGACAGTAAACGGCTCATTTTTGCACCCACCCATCAATTTCTCCCCTCCCGCTATTCTGCCTGCTCATTATCTCCCACTATACAAACACACTCAGTCCACAGTTTGCAACAGCCAGTGCAGAGTACATTCATGGTTTTCTCTTCTTTTGCTTGGTGATTATTTTACAAATTTATTGCCCTGTATGGCCATGAGTTAAAAGCAAAATTATTGGATACTGTATCTCAAAGGAAACATACAAGTTATAATCTTGATGAAAATATGTGTTATTTTTAAAAGCAAAATGCTGAACATATGATAGACATTGTACATGTTTTTCAGATTCCAAAATTGGCTACTTATAATATTTTAAAAGAAAGCACAGGAAATGGAAAGAAAGGCCCTTGATTCACATAGGAAAAAGTAAGGTAAAAATGATATGCTAAAAGAACAATAGGATACAAATCAGTGATACAGGATAACAGTTTAAGAAAACAACATTGTTCAAACTTCTACTCCATTTTAACCTCTATTTACAGTATTTCCTATGCTTGGGAGATTCCCTAATTAAGGGATTTCACTTTATGAATCCAAATTCCCATCCATCCATCTAATAAAGAAAGAGAATATCTGCTTTTTACTGACCAGTTCAGGTCTGACTGACAAGAGATAGTCAAAACTTATTTTATGTGATGAACTAATCTCTTGAAAACCTAGAAGTAAATGCATTATATGTTCTTTGTTAAATGGTATTTAATACAGAAGAAACCTACTCTGATGTCAAATTGATGTAAATATTTTGGAAATTTATACTTGCTGTCAAATAGATGTAACTATTTAGGAAAGCTATACTGGATGTAAATATTTAAGAAAATCATACTGATATCAAATGGATGTAAATATTTAGGAAAGCCATACTGATATCAAATGGATGTAAATATTTAGGAAAGCCATACTGATATCAAATGGATGTAAATATTTAGGAAAGCCATACTGATATCAAATGGATGTAAATATTTAGGAAAGCCATACTGATATCAAATGGATGTAAATATTTAGGAAAGCCATACTGATATCAAATGGATGTAAATATTTAGGAAAGCCATACTGATATCAAATGGATGTAAATATTTAGGAAAGCCATACTGATATCAAATGGATGTAAATATTTAGGAAAGCCATACTGATATGAATGTTGTGATGAGTCTAGTTCTGACTGAAGTGCTGCAACTTGCTGCTTGAGTTCATTTTTCCTACTGCGCATCCCTTCCAGCATCTCCTGCACATCACATTAAGATATTTACATTCCTATAAAAGTCATCTCTTCCAGCATCTCCTGCACATCACATTAAGATATTTACATTCTTATAAGAATCAACACTTATTCAGATATTTACATTTTTATACAATGATAAGTCAACATTTGCACCACATTCAGATATTCACATCTTTATACAAAATGCTCATGTCACACTCAGATATTTAAACTCTTGTAAAAGACAAGTCAAAACTCATGTCACATTCAGATAGTTACACTTTCACACAAGGCAACTAAACATTTACGTTTGCAATAGAATAATGATTAGGCAACTTTATGTAGGAAACCAAACATTTTGCCATGAATCAAACTGATGATTAGCCAGACAATGCATTAAAATAATAATCATCCAAACAATTTACAAACTAATGAGGTAGCTGAACATTTAAATATGCAGTAGAATAATGCAAGCTTGTACAGGTAGCCAACATTTAGCCAACTGTATCCATACTTACACCCACAAGTTCATTAAGAGGCATTTACCTTCATCAATATTCTTTGAGGTTTGAAAATTTTAATTTTAATTGAACATGAAACACACAAGACTATATGACAAAATCTGAGATTGATAATGAAAGAAAACTAAACTAGTTAACACAAAAATTTGATATTTCTAGTGGATACAGAAAGAAAGATTTACTGATTATAAAGCTGTGATTGATCCTTGCATCATACATAACGTACACTGAAGAAAACTGAAAAACTGATCTTAACACCTTCAGCTTGATCCCTGAATAATTCTGTCCAGCGTGAACCTCATGCTAACTGGTCCTGTGCATTTGGCAGTCAAAGGGAGACTATTTTATTCTCATTAACAAATCTTCACCAAAGGACATTATGTGAAGAATAAGATTATGGCTCTCCAAAGGGTAATATGTTTGTTTGTTTGTTTTTTTAATACCACATAATACAATTATTAGGAATAATAATTTTTTTCACTGTATATTTGTTCCCTTAAAGTTTTATCAATATATATTCAAATTCTCTCTGGCTATATAGTAATATCCTAACGTTAAAAGAGTACAAAAATACAAAGATTTCTATAGTGTTAAAAATATTTTGATGCACAATATCTATAGAATTTTGTATTGTTTGATTATTGTTTTTAATTCAAATAAACTCATCTTTATGTCATCAAGAAAATAATGAATTCTAAACTCACCCAACAACTCTTGGCAGTAAAGACTGCTTAGTTCCGTCTACCAATTATTCACTTCATTATTGGCGTTATTGTAAGAAAAGGGAGTTAGGAAATTATTTAAAGGGATTCCAGATCTACATTTATTACTTAATTCAGCAGAAAGTGATTTTTCCCAGCAACAAGAGAATAAAACTGTCCAAAGACTTGTTTTAGCTCAAGAGTCGAAGAAGGTAAGCTGTGTATAATAATTGCTAAGGGTTTTCTTTACTTTGCCATCAAAATTGCAGTGCAAGATGTCAGTCAATTAATTACAACATTAAGTATTTAAGGAAATTACTTACACTCCATATGATTGGTTCAAAATGTTACAAACAGAATACATAAGATCAACTCAAAATGCTACAAACAGAATATATAAGATCAACTCAAAATGCTACAAACAGAACACATAAGATCAACTCAAAATGCTACAAACAGAACACATAAGATCAACTCAAAATACCACAATCAGCCAAATAAAAAAAAAAACAAAAATGGCAAGATTGATGAAGATTAATGAACATAGAATGATGAATACAGAAGAATACAAGATTTAGGAATAGAGACTGAGGAACAGACACTGATGAGAAAATGTAAACAAAAACTATTAACATTGATAAAAAACTGACCAAGCAGATTTGAACAATTTCAGACAAAATCAAATAAACATCACACAGCCAATGCTGATGACCACCATCACAGATACTCATCACTGCAATAAGTGACACTACAGACAGTGAGTAATGGTTGCATCCACCATACAAAATGTTAAAGCATTTGATCACAGGTATACCAACAGCCAGTTAGTAAACATTGCATCTCTAATACAAGTCCTAATATCCACTAGGAACATAACACCAAACAGCCAATAAGCAATGCATCTTTAATAATATTTTAATGAAACAAGGTCAAGGAGGTTCAAGCAGTCTTGCATCTGATTTCACAGTTCTATATAGCTAACTTTATCTTGCTCCAAATCTTTCTTTTTCTAAAAGCCTGCACAGATGTACTGGCATTTTTTAACAAATACTGGAAGATAAAGATGTACAGGCATTATTAAAAAAAGACTGGAAGATTACTTTGCTAAAGAAATATAAATCAATGAATAAAAACTTTGAACTGAACTCAGTGAAGAGTGACAATTTGAAAAAGAACACAAGACCATTTAAAATTGGCACAGCTTTTTGTATGACTACCTGCAGGTCCTGGTGTGCTGCCTTCTCGTCACTCAGCTGGTCTTCCAGTGAACGCTGTATGCTTAGTGCTTCCTCTCGTGCCTCTTTGATTTTTTCATCTCGCTCCAATACACCCTGAAGGCAGTCAATATTAAAATGAATGTAAATAAATATTGTTTTCATGTTCAGAAGCACTTTTTCTCACAATTCACAATCAATGTCTTGAATGTAAATGTAAGAAATAATCATTTGCTAAATTTTAACTCTGAAAAATTTTATCAGCAAATTTGTAAGTGAATTGGCAAAATGTGAACATTCACCTTATGTTATAAAGTATAAAAATTCTAAATGAGTGGAGAAAAAGTGGAGAATAAAATTATAAGAAATATGTGTTGGGAAATATGTTTAGATCATGACATAATCCATACATACAAATACATAAAATTAACTTAAATAGTATAATTCTGTCTTATTCACTGCAATGAAAAGTATGTGTTCCACAGTATACAAATACATAAAATTAACTTGAATAGTATCATTCTGTCTTATTCACTGCAATGAAAAGTATGATTTCCACAGCATACAAATGAGCTTTCAAACCAAGACAGATCTAGAAGCCTATAAATGTGCTATTTCAGTTTCAGTCTTCATGAGAAGTATACTACAATGTGCTAAACATTGTTTTTACTCTTTTGAAGTATCATACAGCTACTAAATATAACATCTGGCTTAATCAAAAGTAGAGTACATTTGTATTACATATTTTAATATACAACAATACAGTTTCTGTGATTTTTGTATCTTCATCAGAATGTATATAAGTGTACTAAATATAATTAACATCACCAATCAGTATTTGTATTTAGTATATTAAAATCAGTGCAGAATTTGAATACTGTGGACAAAATACAGTGCATGTCACCATCAACATTTATGTACAGTGTAACATAATATTTATGTCACCATCAGAATTTGAATACACTGTATTAAATAGAGTTTATGTCACCCTCATAATCTGTTTACTAAATACAGTTTATGTTACCACCAGGATTGTTAACAGTGTAGTTTATATCACAAATTTCTTTAGTCTACTAAATACACTTTATGTCATCATCATAATTACTAATTAAGTGCACTAAACATAGTTTATGTGTACAATCTAATATATACTTAATGTCACCATGAGAATTTTGCACACTTATCTGACATATCATAATAAAAACAAAAACTTAGAACATTTGGGATCTAACACCCTAAATGTTAAAAGATTTGCTTTTTAAGAATATTTCAAAAAGCAAATTAAAAAAAAAATTAATGGCTCTCAACACACACACAAACACATGTAAAAGCAAACATATATAAAGAAAACAAATTAAAAAATATTTTTGAATTTTTTTTTAATGCAGAATGGCAGTAAGGCTACAAAAATATCATTTACCTCTTTTAGCTTTTTAATAGTTTCTGTTTGATCATCCACCATCTTTGTTTTGATTTTGACCAGATCTGTTTCCTTCTGTAACAAGATTCAAAATTGCAAAATGCAAACTTTTCTGTCAATAATCAATCTCTATTCATCTATTCATCTATGTCCATGCATTCACTTCATGATATCTGTCTCTATATTCACTTCATGATATCTGCCTCTGTATTAACTTCAAGATATATATATATATATGTATTCACTTGCAAGATACCTATGTATTCACTTCAAGATATATGTCTATGCATTCACTTCAAGATATCTATGTATTCACTTCAAGATATCTGTCTATCTATTCACTTCAAGCTATCTGTCTATCTATTCACTTCAAGACATGTGTCTATGTATTCACTTCAAGATATATGTCTATGCATTCACTTCATGATATCTATGTATTCACTTCAAGATATCTATGTATTTACTTCATGATATCTAGGTATGTATTCACTTAATGATATCTGTTTATGTAATCACTTCATATCTATTAACTTTCAGATATCTATGTATTCACAACATATCTGTCTATGTATTCACTATGATATATTTGTCAATGCACTGTCTTAAAGATACCTGTATATGCATTTATATTTTAGAAGAGTTTATATAACTGCACAATAACTGAAATATTGTTGAGACAATTGCAGATGAGAAACACATTTGAGCATAATTAAATTAATCTAACAAATTGTGAAATAGATGATGTTTTATTGTCTGCCATATGCCTAAAATATGTTAACCTTACATCTGTTTGCATTAGATTTTATATGATAGACATTTAGTATTAGGTCAGTTTTGAAATGACAGACATTATTTGTTAGGTCAGGCTTGAAATGACAGACAATATTTGTTAGGTCAGGCTTGAAATGACAGACAATATTTGTTAGGTCAGGCTTGAAATGACAGACATTATTTGTTAAGTCAGGCTTGAAATGACAGACAATATTTGTTAGATCAGGCTTGAAATGACAGACAATATTAGCTGTTAAGACTGACTTTAAATGATAAACATGTTGTTAAGATAGACTTTAAATGATAAACATGTTGTTAAGATAGACTTTAAATGATAAACTACATGTTGTTAAGATAGACTTTAAATGATAAACATGTTGTTAAGATAGACTTTAAATGATAAACAACATGTTGTTAAGATAGACTTTAAATGATACAGAACATTAATTGTTAAGACCAACTTTAAATGATAAACAACAAAATTTTTTTGGACAGTTTTTAAATACTTGATAACAATGAATATTAAGACATTTTCAAAATGACAGACATTATTTGGCAGGACAGGAGCTTAAATGACATACATCAACTGTTAAAAGCAGCTTAACTGATCAACTTAACATTTCTTGCTGGGTCAGGCTTTATAATAGACAGCATTAACTGTTAAGACAGTTTTAAATTGATACACAACAATATTTATGAGGCTAGACATTAATGATATACTATATTTACTGTTAAGACATGCTTTAAATAACAGATAACATTATTTGTTAGAACACTTTAAATTATGGTAGCATTACTATAAAATGATACATATCTACTGAGTACTTTAAAACTATAGTTGATTAATTTATTGTTAAAACTTAATATTTATTAATTTTTTAACACTTTACAATGCTGATCACAAAGCCTGACCAGCTTGGGGGAGGGATGCACGCACACACACACACACACACACACACACACACACACACACACACACACACAAAATTAAGTACTTTAAATATTATTTTTAAAAATGGCAATAAGAGTAGACTAACTGCACTTTAACATCAACAAGAACAGACTGAATAATGTATAACCTGACCTTAGACATCAGCAATAACAGATTGAATGATGTATAACCTGGACTTTGACATCAGCAAGAAAAGACCAAATGACCTTGCCTTTAACATCAGTAACATCAATACTACAAGACTGAATGATGTGTAACACTGCCTTTGACTTCAACAAGAACAGACTAAATGACCTTGCCTTTAACATCATGAAGAACATACTGAATGACCTTGCCTTAACATCAGCAAGAAAATGATGCGAATCATGTATAATCTTGACTTTAACATCATCAAGAGCAGACTGAATGTCCTTGCCTTTAACATCAGTAATACAAGACTGAATGATGTATAATCTTGCCTTTAACATAAGCAATAAGAGACTGGATGTATAACATTGCCTTTTACATTTATCAAACATGCTGTGAGGTTTAATTTTAGATGTTATGTATATGCGATGGTTTGCATGAGTAGTGTTTCATGGAACTTCCTGCAGAAATTACATGAAATGGCCACATATAATTTAATGTTAATTTTGCTCTCACACTGGAAATGGAGACTGAAAAAATAACATTCAGGCAGTCAAACAATAGTTAACTAATAAATTAAATAATAAAATCAAATGACAAAATCTCAATATTACAATCATATGAAAAGCAAATACTACATAATATACTAACAAAATTAGAAAGAAAAACATTTATTTGAAAGTGCTGATGTTATACTATTATAAAAAATAGTGTTACTTGAGGATTAAAAATAGTGGGTCATTACTCTGAACACAAAAATGTGGAATGCAACAACAGTCTAAAAAAGAACTTGGTTGGTCTCCTGGTGGCATCTACAGAAAGCTTTCATGGCACATAGAGTTCACCTAAAAAGGTCAAAAGGAAACTGAGATGCCACCCAGGAAGATGATAAAGATAAAGAAAAATCTGGTCGTTAAAATATCACCTTTTACAGTAATACAGACTGAAGGAATTAAAATTGCACCTTTAACAGCAACAGGAACAGAATGAAGGATTCAAACTCTCTTTACAGCAACAAGAACAAAATGAAGGTTTAAAAGCTCATTGTGTTAATCAACAAGAACAAAATGAAGGTTTAAAAGCTCTTTTTTTTAAAATCAAACCAATGAAGGTTTAAGAGGTCTTTTTGTTAATCAACAAGAACAAAATGAAGGTTTAAGAGGTCTTTTTGTTAATCAACAAGAACAAAATGAAGGTTTAAGAGGTCATTTTGTTAATCAACAAGAACAAAATGAAGGTTTAAGAGGTCATTTTGTTAATCAACAAGAACAAAATGAAGGTTTAAGAGGTCTTTTTGTTAATCAACAAACAGATTAAATCTTTTAAATGCTACACCTTTCTCTAAACAAAAGCATAATGCTCTAACCTCAACAAAAATTGATCAAAATGTTTGAAAACCTCAACATTTTCATCACCATCAACAGTTTCAATGACAAGAAATCGGGTTTGCATTGAATTTGAATTTTATGTATTAGAAATATGACAAATTTTGGAGATATAAAAACAAAAGGGTCAAATCTTTCTTAAAGGCAATCAGAAAGATCTTATTAAAGGAGGGAAAAGTGCTTCAAAATCTTTTATTTCCTGTGCTTCAAGAATACTTCAACAAACCCTAGTTAATATTTTCCTAAAATGTTTTCTTAAAAAGAAAAATCAATAAATCTGGATCCACTGGAACCTAGACTGTTTTATTTCTCTGCCAATGTAGTAATAAGGGCTGAAATTTGCAGCATTTTCCTTTATATACTGTAGAGAGGATACTATGGGTGTTATTTATATATGTAATTTATATTTGGCCAAATGGATTAAAAACATTATACTTAGAAATAAACCTTTCAAAACATAAACATTTTTTCAGTCATTCATTTAAAACATATTTTAATGGATAAATGTACAAACCCACATTAAACATAGAGAAATACAACAGAAACAAGAACATTAAAACAGAGAAATACAACAGAAACAAGAACATTATAGCAAGGACTTAGAGCTAAGGTTAATTTACTGATGAAGAATAATTGAGGTAAGAGGAGAGGTGAAAGATTTACATTAGAGAACAGTTAGGATGTGATTTCAGGATGAGAAATGATAGGATGAGAATAATGATACTGAGCTGGTTGGGATGAGTATTATAATACTGAGATGGTAGGCTGAGTATGACCAAACTGAGTTGATGGGATGAGTATTACAATACTGAGATAGTGGACTGAATATGACAATACTGAGCAGGTGGGCTATTACAATACTGAGTTGGTGGGCTATTACAATACTGAGCTGGTGGGCTACTACAATACTGAGTTGGTGGGCTATTACAATACTGAGCTGGTGGGCTACTACAATACTGAGTTGGTGGGCTATTACAATACTGAGTTGGTGGGCTATTACAATACTGAGTAGGTGGGCTATTACAATATTGAATTGGTGGGCTGTTACAATACTGAGTTGGTGGCTGAGTATGACAATACAGAACTGGTGGGCTGAGTATGACAATATTATGTTGGTGGAATTAGAACACTGATACAGAACTGATGGCCTGGATAAAGAATAGATAATTAGTGAATTAAGGACAAAATCTGATGAACAAAAATGACAGAAAACTGTTGGATTGCAGTTGAAGATAGAGGCAAGACAAAATCTGATGAACAATGATATATGACAGAAAACTGTTGGATTGCAGCTGAAGATAGAGGCAAGACAAAATCTGAAGAACAATGATATATGACAGAAAACTGTTGGATTGCAGTTGAAGATAGAGGCAAGACAAAATCTGAAGAACAATGATATATGACAGAAAACTGTTGGATTGCACTTGAAGATAGAGGCAAGACAAAATCTGAAGAACAATGATATATGACAGAAAACTGTTGGATTGCAGCTGAAGATAGAGGCAAGACAAAATCTGAAGGACAATGATATATGACAGAAAACTGTTGGATTGCGGTTGAAGATAGAGGCAAGCTTTTGATGAAACTTTAGATCTGTTGATTTATCAGTGCAGTAAAATGTGTTTACTAATTTAAGAATAAGGAAGCAATGTAGAGCCCATATATAGTGTTAAAACAAACATTTAACTTTACCTCTAACTGTTTCTTAACAGAAATGACTTCCTGTTCCAATGTGTCAATCTTTATCTCTAGTCGGCCACGATCCTGTGAAAGTGATGCACCTAGTCATATATACATATACACACATACACATTAATTACATGTACAAGTCAGAGAAGTCAGTTGCAGTATGTTATATAACAAAGTGGAATAAATAACAATCTAACATATACAGTTTTATATTAATGCACAATATTTATTTATATCAAGGAAAATCTTTGACATAAATACATTTTAATGATAGAAATGCTGCAATATTAAAAAACAAAAATGTAAAAACTATATTGTGAGTACACATATTAGAATTTATCAAAGCTTTACACCATGAATAGTAATGAAGAGAGAAAATCCTAAAACAACATAAACACCAGTCACATTCATAAAGCACTGAGAATTTCCACTTGTGTTTACAAGGTGTGACACTCATGTTTTTGAGCATGCTAAATTTTAATCTATTTTCATAAATAATTATTTTATGTGTTACTTATTTATTTTTAAAAATTAAAGTTATTATTTGTCTAGCACTTAACTTTTTTGTTGCAAAATTTTATCCTTTTTCACCTAATCCATACTAAAACTCACCGAGAATTATGACAGTTGTATGTCTGACAGTGATCAGACAGTATACCTTGTTTGATACAATCTACAGCGTAGTTAACTTGCAGAAAAAGACCAATTTGAATTTTGACAGTTGTATGTCCTGACAGTGATCAGACAGATTACCTTGTTTGATACAATCTATAGCATAGTTAACTTGCAGAAAAAGACCAATTTGAATTTTACCTTCTTAAACCCAGTGATCCCAAAACTTAAAGCACAACACAGTAGGCTAGGGCATTCTTCCAATCCTTTTGAAAGGTAGAAGTGAAGATATGCTTTTATTGAAGAAGACTGAATGTGCAAGAGCTTGAAGAATGGAAGAATGAGCTAGCATATGAGTGAGTTGCTAGATTCAAAGTAAGCTACTATGTAAATCTGTCGCATCACGGACAAATCAGCTGATCTAAGGGTCAAGTTGACTGCACATTTCTTCACTTTTAGTGCAGGGAAATTGCCGTAAGATCTTTACTTGTGGGGAGCACTTCTGAGAGGGGTCGATTTCATGCTGAAAGGTCTTGAAAAATATAATATATATGCACCTATTCCTGCCATTCATGCACACTTGATTAAGTCCCTTTAGTGCTCCTAGCTGACTTATATTGGCACATTTTTGTACTGTGAAATATTTTGTGAATTTTTCTCTTATACTTAAACATAAATTAATTTTTGTTGAACATAGGTGGTTCAATTTTTTATTTGCAGTTAAAGTGATAGAAATAATATTCTTGTTGACTGGTGTTCTAAATTGCTTTTCTGATCGAATGAAAGGAGTATTTAATGTCAAGTTCTAACACTAGCATCTAGTGTTTAGTTATTTTAATGTAAAACCAAAGGAGCATTTAACATCATGTCTAGTGTTCAGATTTTTTTTAAAGTGGCACCAGAGAACCACCACTTTATTGGGTACGGGCCTAAAGTGTGTGTGTGTGTGTGTGTGTGTGTGCGCGCGCGCGTGCATTTTCTTTTTGTGTGTGTAGAATTATTATTGCTGACTGGCGCGGGTGTGGTCTAAATGCCTCTTTGATTCTGAAACAGCATGTTGATAATGAGGGTCACAAGATTAACTTCAGGGCTCTCTACCTAAAGACAATGGAGTGTCTAGTGTAGAATGCATTGGGCCCTATCACCATCACAAATCTCATTCAAAGCAAAGTAACTCTCATGCAAAATGACAGACAGTGATAGACAGTGATAGGCAGTGATAGGCTAGCCATGCGGACTTTCCCACTATATAAAGGAAGTCAAAAGAAATTAAATCACCATATCTATTACAGGTATAGCCAATTCTCACTACAAAACAAAGACCAAAGAAATTAAAATCCTGCATAGTATTACACAATGATTTCACTAAGTCAGAAATAATCGAGGAACCCAGCTCACTCATAAGACTAGTTACAAAAAAACCTATGCTCACAATGTACAAAATGAGGTAGAGTATTTTTATTCCTTTAAAAACTACAGTCCAATTACCTTACTACAAGATCACATGTATAAAGAGCAGTAAGATTACTTTACTACAGATCACATGTGTAAAGAGCAATAAGATTACTACAGATCACATGTGCAATTAACAGTAGGATTACTTTACTACAGATCACATACATACAGAACAAATTTGCAAAGGGCAGTAGGATTTATGTTAAAATAGTCCACAGGCATAGTCTTAAAGATACATCATACGAATTGCACTTGAATTCTTTCCATTTTCGTCAGCCGAATCAATGAAGCTGGAATGAAAGGTCTAAAATAAAAATTTAAAAACCCTATAATTTAACATGCTAAAAGAAATATGCTACCTCCTACCTCTCAAATTTATGCTTGCATGCACACACTCACACATAAAATTAAAATAAATGAAAGCATAATAAATTCTGGCCAAATTTTTTAAAGATAAAAAAAAGTTTACATCATCAAATAAAAGTATTCTACCGCAAACTTTTAAGACATCTTATCCACCAATTATAAACAGTTTCATCATCACAAGCAATATTTCAGTTCTGCATAGATAGTCGGAAACTCAGCCGGGTACAAAACAAAGCTGTCGTCTGGCCTGTTAAAGTTTTCTCAATATTAAAGGAACCAATCAATACAATTCAAAGGTAATACGTTCGCACTTGCTTAGTCAGTCAAAGAGAAAGACACATTTTCTTCACGAAAGGTCGAACCTTCCCGAACTACATCAAGGATATTTATTTTCCAACCAAGTGACTGACCTTGCTGAGCCAGTTCTTGGCCCCAAAGACGTCTTTCGGCCTTCAGCCCCTGGATGACGGACTCCTGAGCATGGACAGTGGCTTCTAGGCGTGTCTTCTCCTGGAAGAACAAATCTGGGAATTATCTATCTATCTATCTATCTATCTATCTATCTATCTATCTTTTATATTAGATGTATAGGGTTATAATTTTCCCCCTGTTGTTACTATAAATACAATGCTATAATTTGAAATCAGTAAATTAAAGATTTTTACTATAAAAATACATAAAACTAAGAGTAATAAATAAATAAATGGTATGCCTTACATTATTTTGCCTCTCTGATATAATTCTTAGCCATTCTGCTGTTATTTATGTCTGACTACACGTTATCACGATATATTTATCAATAGTGTTCATTGGATATATTGATCAACTGTGTTCCCAGGATATATTATATTAATGTATCACTGGAATACATTTATCAATTGTGTTCACTGGATATATTATTGATAGTGTTCACTGGATACATTTATCAATTTTGTCCACAGGATATATGTATCAACTGTGTTCAGAGGATACATTTATCAATTGTGTTCACAGGATACATTTATCAATTGTGTTAACTGGATATATTTATTGTGTTCACTAGTTTATTTCAATATTATTACATTTCTTCTTAACTTAAAAAAAATATATATCATAAGTAAATTACCCTCTTTATTGCGCTTCTCTGTGACCTGAGTACGTCTGAGTACGTCTGAATGCGATGGATATCAGTATTTAAAGTGTCTAAGTGTTATGTGATCTATATGTGTTTGTCAAAATGAACAGTCAGGATACTTAATAAATATTCAATTAGAATTTTTCTTCATTTGCGCTGTACTCAGTGTCAGTTGTTGGCGTGCTTACCTTTGAGACTGAAATGCACAAGGACATGTCCGTAGCCGGACTGATAGTCTGCACGCATATGATTTGTGCTTCATTTAAAATTATCAACTACGTCACAATGTCTTTTTTCTTGTCAATGGTACATTGCAGAATGTCACTACGTCACAATGTATGTGATTCATTGTAAAATGTCACAATTTTTTCTTTCTTTTCAACTATGAAAAATTGGCTGGTGACAGATGTGGTATTGGGGTTGGGGGTAGCAACAGTAACACTGTCCGAATTTAAAAGACATGCGTCAAATTTGCGCTTGTGAATCGCTACGTAACGCTTTGAAGGCGTGTAAGCCAGTGGGCATCCAGTTTAGATGGAAATTAGATTTATTTCATTTTGTCGTCAACCCGATTCGCACGACTTTAACGGACTGATGTAAGGGGGAACCACTGCGTCCAAAGCAAATCAATGGAGTAACGCCAAATTCCTACCAATGGAGATAATTCAAGAACACAATGTAGTAACGCCAAACTCATACCAATGGAGATAATTCAAGAACACCGAGTCCAAAGTAAATCTATGTAATAATGCCAAATTCATGCCAAAGGAACTAATTCTAGAACACCAAGTCCAAATCAGATCTATAATTTTTGTAGAAACGCCAAATTCATACCAAATGGAGCTAATTCTAAAACCGTTGACTCCAAGTAAATCAAGGCATAACGCCGAATTTATACTAAAGAGCTAATTCTGGAACCAATAACTAAAAAAAAAATCTATGGATTTAAGGGCAAATTTACACAAAAGGAGCTAATTTTGGAACCAATAACTCAGAGAAAATCAATGGAAAAAGGGCAAATTCACACAAAGGGATCTAATTCTGGAACCAATTAACTCAAAGAAAATCATTGGATTAAAGAGCAAATTCACACAAAGGGAGCTAATTCTGGAACCACTCCTTTTGAAAAAAAAGCGTAAGACATCGAATATAATTCTTACGAGACCCAGTTTCCGTTTTTCAAATTGGTCTCTCCTGGTCAACGCTTCAGTCCGAGAAGTTGGTCTTTCCTGGTCAACGCTTCAGTCCGAGAAATTGGTCTCTCCTAGACAATGCTTCATTCCGAGAAATTGTGGGACTATATAAAAGTAGCTGCAAATATCTGTATGCAGAGCAATGCCAACATTGTCATTACACTACTGTGTTTGTGTGTATAAATACCGTTTAGTTTGTTCAAATTTAAGGGTATTTCTCCAGTTATCCACCATGTCCTTTGTAGTAGTCATTACAATATTTCTTCAGAAACCTTCTATCTTTCACTGTCTTTTATCTGTCCATCATGATTTTGTTGAGAGTAGCTCGTCTTGGTCACTAGAAAGTCTCATCTATTAATTATTCATACATTCCTTTTTTACTTTTTCTAGCTAATCACGATCTTGTTCACTGTGTTGCTTCTACTGTTATCCACAACGTCTTTCTTGTTCACTGTAGTGCTTCTTGTTCACTGCATTGTTTCTATAATTATCTACAACGTCTTACTTTAGCTAATCATGTATTTCTTATTCACTGGTTGTGTTTCCCGTTCATTGCAATTCTTCTACAGTTATCCATGACGCCATTTTGTTCACTGCTAATCCATGACGTATTTCTTGTTCTTAGCAGTGTTTAATGACGTCTTTCTTTTAAAGGAGGTTGCTCCCCTATGTCTTTTGTTGTCCACTTCAAGACTTTCCCACCAAGCTATTTCGTCCTTTTGTACAGTTTGAATGTTATCCTGGCTATCTAAATTATCCTTCTTGAACACGGTCAAGTCTTTCTCCCACTTATTCCCGTCTTTATGTTCATCGAAATTCTTAATACAGCTATCAATCAATTTTTATGTCCACAGAAAAGACCTTTTTACAATATCCGCACCTTTTCTGACATTCTCTGCTATAACGGCCTTCACCATTATTTTTTCATTGCTTCCTCAACCCACCGCTTCCTCCAATTCTCGTTGACTGGCCAAGTTCAGCCCAGCCCCACATCAAGTCTTTCGTATACAAAATATATATTTTGTCTTTTCTTTCGGTTTATATGTTTCTTTTCTTTGATTTTCACTGTGTCTTTCCTTTCTGTTTATCTGTTTCATTTGGTTTGAAATTTTCCGTGTCTTTCCTTTTGCTTGATTTTCATTGTGTCTTTCCTTTCTATCTCTTTCATTTGGTTTGATTTTCAGTTTGTCTTTTTGTTTATCTGTTCGCTTTGCTTGATTTCCTTTCTGTTCCCTTTGTTTAATTTTCACTTTGTTTTTCCCTTCTGTTTATCCGTTTCCTTTGTTTAATTTTCAATGTGTCATTCACTTCTGTTCCCTTTGTTTGATTTTCATTTTGTCTTTTCTTTCTGTTTATCTGTTCACTTTGTTTAATTTTCAATCTGTCATTCACTTCTGTTTATTTATCTGTTCCATTGGTTTGAATTTATATTACTGTAACCCGCTTATGTCAAATGTTAACCTTACTCAACTCAGACTGTCACTTACGAACATTATTGAACATAGTAACATTAGTGAACTCAGACTAAGTAATGTATTAACATTACTGAACTATGTCACACATTAACATTAGTGAATTCAGACTAAGTAATGTATTAACATTACTGAACTATGTCACAAATTAACATTAGTGAACTCAGACTAAGTAATGTATTAACATTACTGAACTATGTCACAAATTAACATTAGTGAACTCAGACTAAGTAATGTATTAACATTAGTGAACTCAAACTGATATCACTGAACTCATACTCAGTCACATAAACATTACTAAACTCCGACTAAGACATATTAACATCAATGAACTTGACTAAACCACTTATTAACATCACTGAACTCCAATTAAGTCATATTAACATTAGTAAGCCGTGACTAAGCCATACTGATATAAATGAATTCAGCCTAAATCAATATGAACATTACTGAACTCAAGTCAAATGTTAATCTTACTAAGTCAGACTGTTATATGTTAACAGTGCTGAACTCAGACTAAGTCACACATAAGCATTAGCTATTAAACTCAGACCAAAGCACACACTGAACTCACAGTCACACTATAATATTATTAGAGAGAGCTCTTGAAACAAATCTCAAACTAAAGGAAAACAATACAGCCTTGAGAATTCTCAGTCTTTGGTGATATTTTAAACATGACTCACTTTTTGCTGTAGAGTGCTTTTCCATATCTAGCAAACATTAATGAAAGATTCATGTATTCAGTGTTGTTGGACAGTCTATAGTTAGCAATCTAATATATATATATATATATATATATATATATATATATATATATATATATATATATATATATATATATATATATATATATATATATATCTTTATCTGGAATGAATGATGGAATGAAAAAGGATAGCCAAGCACGTACTTGAAATGTTTTTAAAGATATGGCATTTAAATCTTTAAGTATTTCCAACACCTTACTGATATCTCACATATAAACACGTTACTATGCAGGGTTTTACCTAAACAGGTGTGGATAAGGTATCAGTCGACAAATTTTACTGGACAACTGATTTGAATCAAATCAAAAACACCCCCCCCCCCCTTTCAAAATGAAAAGGTGTGCTGAAGAATGTTGAATGCTAATCTTACTTATTTGGAAAACAAAACCACGTACACAAGTAGATTAGTAATCCTACAAGCTTGGTAAGGAACGATAACTTTGTAAGAATGAAAGAGAAACTGATTATATTATTTGTTTTGAAAGAAAGAGAAATCGATCATTTGTATGTGATGGAAGGAGAAATTAATATATTTATCTGTTGAGAAGGAAGAGAAATTAATATATTTATCTGTTGAGAAGGAAGGAGAAATTAATACATTTATCTGTTTGAGAAGGAAGGAGAAATTAATACATTTATCTGTTTGAGTAGGAAGGAGAAATTAATACATTTATCTGTTTGAGAAGGAAGGAGAAATTAATACATTTATCTGTTTGAGAAGGAAGGAGAAATTAATTAATACATTTATCTGTTAGAGAAGGAAGGAGAAATTAATTAATACATTTATCTGTTTGAGAAGGAAGGAGAAATTAATTAATACATTTATCTGTTTGAGAAGGAAGGAGAAATTAATTAATACATTTATCTGTTTGAGAAGAAACAAGAAAATAACACTTAACTGAGAATGAAGTAAATATGACACAACTGTCTGAGAAGAAAGGAAAAATGACACTTAACTGTTTGAGAAGGAAGGAAAAATGACGCTTATCTGTTTTAGAAGAAAGAAAAAAAGTGACACCTTTTTAAGCAGGAAGTAGAAAATGACACTCACCTGTTTGAGAAGTGACACTCACCTGTTTGAGAAGTGACACTCACCTGTTTGAGAAGTGACACTCACCTGTTTGAGAAGTGACACTCGCCTGTTTGAGAAGTGACACTCACCTGTTTGAGAAGTGACACTCACCTGTTTGAGAAGTGACACTCACCTGTTTGAGAAGTTCAAACTGAATCATCCTTTTGCGCGCTTCCTCATTGCTTGCTTCAAGTGTCTCGATTCGCTCCTGAAATGAAGAATGAGAAATAAGATCTCCCATCTTGTTGTTTTTCTTTGTCGTTTTTCTTTAGCTATTTCCTTCCCCCTTTCAATTTTTATTATTTTAAAATTATCATGCACTTTTTCATTCCATTCATCCTTCAATATTTCATTCCATCTATTCATCTTTCATATACGTTTTTCATTCCATCATAATATCCATCCTTCAACATTCTAGTCACCCTCTACAGTTTTATTCCATCAATCTTGCACCACACCATTCCACCCAATCCTAACTGTTTCACTCGTCATCCTTCACTGTTTTATTCACTCATTTCTTCACTGACTGATTTCCTTCAGTCCAATTTCATTCTACCAGTCTATTGATTAGAATTATGTGACACCAAACGCTAGTAGTATAATGGTTATTATTATTATTATTAATTAAGTAAGTAAGTAATTAATCGTCCATAACTAATTACAAGTGATGAGAATCTTAATTTATGTTATTAATAATTCTCCAGCAGACGTCACTTGTCTCTCTCACTTGGCAGATATGCGAGTGCTGTAGATGTTTTCTCTCTTCCACAACATTAAAGACAAACATTTACCGTCACACAATATTTTTATAGGTGGAAAACTTCGTACTAAAGGAGAAGACAAATCCATCTTTAATCTATATTTAGTGAGCTCCATTCCACCCACTTTCTTCTCCAACATAAGGTTATCAATATGTGTAAGAAGATCAATAAATTTAATAATAAGTTTATTAAATCAACAATCAAATATTCATATAATAAATACAATGAAAAAGATTACTTGACATCAATAGTCCCACGAAACCATATTCGAATAATTTTAATATCTATACAGTGTTATATCCTAAAATACAAATCAACAATTTAGTGTCAATACAAATGCCAGGATATCAGAGAACAGAAATGGAGTTATTAGAGATAAGCAATACTAGTTTGAATATAACCTGATTTAGGCACTGTCTCAATAGTTTTTCATGTGCTTCTTTTGTAACAAAGCCACAAGTTTATTGTTCAGTTCCACATGATTCCCTCCTTACACTGTAGAATACTGATTCTTTTGAGGCTGCCTGGGCACTCCTTCACCCTACCAGCTTCTTCAAGCAGAATAACAATTGTAGCAATTTCCAGTAACTTCCTTTACCAGAAATTGCTCGATGTAGTCATCATACCTTGCCACCATACATCAATGGAGTGTAGTGTCTTCCTTACATTTACACACTGCGGTACATACTTCTCACATCTACCATGGTCATAGCAGTTTATAATCAGTAAACCATGAGATTCAGATAAAACAAGGAAAGGCTGCTTTTTCCTGTAAAATATAATCAGGAATCAAATGCTAAGTTTCCAGTTTATTCCTTTTAAACTCCATTTTTTCTTACAGTCAAGTCTCAACTTACAGTTTCCTGCAACAGTTTTATTAGCCCGATACATGCATATAGCATAATAAATACAGTGTAATAGTTTTAAGAATGGGTTCACTAGGAACAATGTCAAGTGTTTAGCATACTATATACGAGCATCTTAGTTCTTAATTTGTAGAAATAATAGTCTACTCACATAAAGCATCTCTAAGTAAAAATGCAATTATAATATATCAATTACAAAAATGCATAAAACATTTCTAAGTACATTCTCTCTCGATCAGTCAGTTAACTCACCATTAACCTAAACACTGCCTTTCATTGCTGTACTTTTTGCCCCTCCAAATTCAAGTGATTAGACATTAGAATTCTCTACAGCATGTACATTTTTGATCTCAGCCCATTGGCTGGTCTCGTTCTCGTAAATCTTAACCATTGGATAATAAAACTACTCATCCAGTTGGAACTGGTTTGTATTGCATCAGCAATTTCTAGCATATTCTCAACTCGAGTTGTGTACTCCAACTCGAGTTGACACAAAATTACCATCATAAGTAGTGACCAAGGTCAGGTCACTTTGACAATTTAACAATTTATATAACAATTAAGTTTAGAAATAGGGCTCTTTTACTGTTCCAAATTTATTCTACATTTACTATTTCATTCCTTCATTTCATATATCTTCTATCCTATCAGTCCAGTAATCTTTCACAAAATTTTCCATCGTACTTCACTGGATCTTCCCTTTACTTGTTCGTTCGGATGCAGCAATGACTCTTGAAATCATAATATTTAGCAGGCTATTAATATACCAACATTATTATTTATATCGAGATTTCAGACTATTTATATTATATTTAAAGACTGGAATATGTAGATATGCAATTTATATTGATTATGTTATAACGTCAACATTTTAGACATATTTTTCACCTGTAAATTATCAAATCATCAACCACTTTATAAAGAATTATATATACTACTTAAAGGTGTACGAATTTGGATTCAAGCATTTTGTAAAGAACTATTTTTCTTCGTAGCTTAAAGGTGTATCAAGATGGAGTCGGTAAACACTTTCCAAAATACTGTAATGTAACTTAAAACAATGGTTAGCATAGACTTAGTAGGACCAAAGTGATTAATTTAATTTTTTTCGCTCCCCTCACACCTTTTTGAAACCCTTGAATAATCACATTAAATATTCATTAATTAATACAAATGTAATATCCAATATGCGCTGTGAAATTATGCAGCTTAGCCGGAATGAAAGATGTAAAGTGGTTTTTTTCCTATTCAAAGACATTGATACTTCCCTGATCTAAAGAGACATTCAAAATTTCCCGGATCTAAAGAGACATTCAAAATTTCCCGGATCTAAAGTTATTCGAATTTTCCTGATCTAAAGAGACATTTGAATTTCCATGACCTAAAAAGACATTGGAATTATCACGATCTACTGTCGAGACACTCGACTTTTCCTGTTTTAAAGTGACATTCGAGTTTTTCTGACCTGAAAAGACATTGGAATTTCCCTAACATGAAATGATATGCCAATTCTCCTGACCTCTAATGACATTGACATTTCCCTGATCTAAAGAAACATTCACATTTTTTTACCATGAAAAGATATTCATGAGGAATCTAGATCAATCGTGGAAATAAATGAAATGAGTGATATTTGGTTTTTGAATATGCGTAGATAATTTCAAAGTAATAGTCCTAATACGTATTTTAAGGAAGCAATTAAAGGACCGTTTCTATAAAATTGTCGGTTTTGATCGAAGTACACATGAAAGGAAGATGACATATAAATAGGCCATTTGACTTTTCTAGTGAAAGATGACAACATATAAATAGGCCATTTGACTTTTCTAGTGAAAGATGACAACATATAAATAGGCCATTTGACTTTTCTAGTGAAAGATGACAACATATAAATAGGCCATTTGACTTTTCTAGTGAAAGATGATAACATATCAATAGGCCATTTGACTTTTCTAATGAAGGGTGATGACGTATAAATAGGCCATTTGACCATAGTGAAGGTGATGACATTGTAAGTAAGCCAGTTGACTTTGTAAGTAGACCATTTGACTTTTCTAATAAGATATGACAAATGAGGAAGGAAAATGTAAAGGGTTGGAACATCTAGGAATAAACAGATCTTTACAAGCACGAGAAACGTCATACAACGTAACTATGAGTGAGCTCCGTCGTGAAGACGTACTGACCTAAGAGAGAGAGAGAGAGAGTGAGAGAGAGTTCGGAAATCATGACGTTAAAAGGGCAATGATGTGCATCTAGTGTGTTTGTGAATAATCCAACAAATAAATATTTCCACTACTTGATTACTCTGATAATAAGAATAAGGAATAAAGATAAATATAAATTTTGCAGAGTTGTGTATATAACATTACTTATTTATCTTGTTTTTTGTGCTGAATGCATAAATATACTGTGGATACTCTTTCAGAAAAAGTTCCTGCATATGCTTGCATTTCAAATGAAGATAAGAAACACTGACGAAACATTACTCCCCAAGTTCTTGTTGTCGATGCACTGGTTTGTGTTATCTATTGATAAATATATTTAGAGTTGGTGCGGTAACTACATATTTATACACATTACTATTTCACTATGTATTTGTGTTATCTATTGATAAATAGATTTAGAGTTGGTGCGGTTACTACATATTTATACACATTACTATTTCACTATGTATTTGTGTTATCTATTGATAAATAGATTTAGAGTTGGTGCGGTTACTACATATTTATACACATTACTATTTCACTATGTATTTGTGTGTTCTATTGATAAATAGATTTAGAGTTGGTGCGGTTACTACATATTTATACACATCACTATTTCACTATGTATTTGTGTGTCGTTGACATACACGTATAAATAAATATATACACATACGCATACATATATATGCATACTTATATACACATAGAGAAGTACATCCTTTCATCTAACTTCTATTTATAGCTTGAAAATGAATGATAACTCTGAGAAGATTTTCTTTATTTCAATAATTTAACACTATATATAATCTTCAAATCTTTATAATCTATGTCAATTATTTATCCCATTTCTTGAAGGGTTATTTTAAGTCAGTTAAATGCGAATGTAAAATCTTTTGGCAAAACACTCAAGAGGGGAAGCCACTTACTCTGAAATGGATTGCCTGCTCTTGTTTGGCACGTGACAGCTCGGAAAGTCGTCCTTTCTGCTCCTTTACAAGCTGCAAAAAAAACCCCAAATCGTAGTAAAAAGTCGTCAGACAGGATTCACATGCAATCAATGTATATATATATATTATAAATGTATACTACCTGTTGATAATAAATCTTTGGGGCGAACTTTTCCATATAGAACTAATTGAACTGAAACAGACAGTTAAAACGCCATCCTTTAATAAATGAGATAAAAGACGAGAAAAACAACTAAATGAGTAGTAAGTGAAAGTTATTGAAACCATCCCTCCCCCCCCCCATTTTAAAGGGAGAAAAGACGAGGAAAATACTAATTGAGGTGAAAGTGACATTCATTAAAAACATCCTTTATTAAAAGTCGAGAAAAACAATTAATTGAGCTGTTAAGTGACAGTTTTTAAAAGATCACTTTATTAAAGAGATAAAAGACGGAAGGGGGGGGGGGAGTGGTTGGGGAAAGAGCAAGTGTTCCAAACGAATACACTTTAAAGAACAAAGCACTTAAAATTAGAAACATTTTTTATAAAAATCTAGAATGGGTCAGTTTGGTTAAAAAATAAATATGTATAATCTATACATGAAATATAAATTATATAATAAAGAAGCAATCCACGATCGTGTGTAAAACACAGAAAGTGAAGTCTTCTCTATGACTTCAAACACAGAAAGTGAAGTCTTCTCTATGACTTCAAACACAGAAAGTGAAGTCTTCTCTATGACTTAAAACACAGAAAGTGAAGTCTTCTCTATGACTTAAAACACAGAAAGTGAAGTCTTCTCTATGACTTAAAACACAGAAAGTGAAGTCTTCTCTATGACTTCAAACACAGAAAGTGAAGTCTTCTCTATGACTTAAAACACAGAAAGTGAAGTCTTCTCTTTGACTTAAAACACAGAAAGTGAAGTCTTCTCTATGACTTAAAACACAGAAAGTGAAGTCTTCTCTATGACTTAAAACACAGAAAGTAAAGTCTTCTCTGACTTAAAACACAGAAAGTGAAGTTTTGTCAATATTTAAAACACAGAAAATGAAGTTTTGTCAATGATTTAAAACACAGAAAGTGAAGTCTTCTCTATGACTTAAAACATAGAAAGTGAAGTCTTGTCAATGATTTAAAACACAGAAAGTGAAGTCTTTTGAATGGCTTAAACCACAGATGATATAGTCTATCTTCTCAATGTTTTTATTTTTCAAACAAACCTTTTCCTCCTTATCGGAATTGTCATCTTACATCAACACGAATATGTGCTGACACAATAAGTGATTTCCGAGATTAAGTAAATATTTGTTTGACATTTAAAGAACGTGTACTCTTCAGTATCTGTATTGTAGGAAAACGGAGCCAACACTTTATTTTGTATACCAAATCTTAAATAAATAAAACAACTTATAAATTTAAGTGCAGCACTGTTTATGCATTGAAAGTTTTGCTCTATAAAAAACTCGTCTTGGCGTTAGGACATCTCAGTACCTCACCTGGCAAATTTCCGTTGTTTAGTTTCGCATAACAGGAGATACAGGTACTCAGTGAATTATAATGATGTGTATAATCGGAGATACTGGCATTTAGAGAGTTTTCAATGAATTTTAATGATGGGTATAATGCCCACCAACAAATCTTCCTTTAGTTACAAAGCTGGTCACTTAAGCCAACAATACAACATGAAGACTGTTACTACAGCTTGGAACGCAACTACATATGCTCTACCTCCCCTGATTTGAAAGAACCATGCATGTACACACACACACACACACACACACACACACACACACACACACACAATTTACATATGAGATAATAAAATTAACTGAAAAATTGCCGTTCAGATAAGTTATTAAACAAATCTGAGATTAGATTTTTGAATAGTATTGTCGTCAAATATTCTTATAAGAACGGACAGTTAAATGCCACAGATCAACCCAGAAACTGTGTCATCTGGAATGATGCTGAAAGAATATTTTATAGTGGATTTTACTGTACACCAATGAAATGATTAGTTACAGATCTAGACTAAAGAATAAAGTAATATCGCCTCGCCTCAGTACTGATGTATTATAAGTGACGTTGGTACATCAAATTAACTTTATTCTGTTATTGAGTTCACAACACTAAAGTGACAAGTCGGTTGAGGATAATATATTAAGAGTAGTGACACATTTTAACCATGTAGGCTTATTTATCTTTATCACAGAGACTCATTAGAGAAGAAATATTGCACAGTTTCACCTAGGTACATCAGCGAAGAGGGCAACACATTTCCCCAGACTTTCGACTCGACAAAGTGAGACAAATTGAAAAAGTAAGTGGGCATTAATTATCACAAGCAATGACTTTTTTTTTTAGTTCAGCAGCTAATTTAACGAGTTATTTTAAACAGAAATAGTGCATTAGTACCAGTTCCAGTAAGCAGTTTTAATACCACTCCGTTTCCGTTTTCATACATTTTTAATTTTCAATTCACCCCCCCCCCCACACACACACACACACACTCTCCCTCTCTCATATCTAGAGAGGTAATCTCAACTGCTTTCAGTTCAAGGGGGGTTATCGTGTTTATGCACGGTTGCAGGCTGTTTCTGCGCAACCACAAACCACCGCTTTCCTGCTTTCTAACGAAGGGAGGTAGTCTCATTATCTGTTGAAAACCCGTATAATATTTCGTGTTAGCGTTGTATGAAATAGATGTTTTACATGGCTGCAAGTTATCAGTGTCATCATGCAGTTTTTCGTCTTTGCTTTACGTGCATACGGTTGGTTGCTTCAAGCTAATCTGCTTCAGCCTAATAATAAAATAAGTATCGTAATTTTAATGAATAAACTGTTTCAAATGACTGAACACTAAACAGTGAAATATATCTTTTTTTCAATGTCATGAACACTTAACTGTGAAACATATCAAAGAATCAGTTTTTCAATGTATACATTTCAACAGGAGACTTCACTCAAGAGTAGAAAATATATAATCTTTTAAACCTTGCATTTGAAGGCACTTAAAAAAAAAAAGACTCGGTGCACAAACAAACACTAAGTGACTCCATTATATTGCACAATACTTCTTGACTAAACGTTATTGACATATCAAACGATTATTCAGTTCACTGATCAGTGACCATCATCAACCAAGGACACGCCTTACCCGAAGTTACACCACGGACACTATGGTCATCAGGTCCTGTTGGAGTATACGACCACGGACATTCCGGACGTTTTGACTCTCCACTGTCAAACGTTCAACTCTGTTAACGCAAGTGCTCCAAATCCATTTCTCCATGCAACGAGAGGCCGCGAAATCGGCTATCATTCGAAATAAGTCAGGAATGAAGGATTAACTTCGAATCGAAACCAGTGATGCTATAAGCAAGCGTTCCTGCTGACGAATGATTGTATAGCACACATTCCTGTTGATGAATGACTGGATGAATACACATTCCTATTGATGTATGAACATACATTCCTGTTGATGAATGACTGTATGAACACGCATTCATGTTGATGAATGACTGAATGAACACACATTTCCTTTGATGAACGGCTGGATAAAAAAACACATTTCTGTTGAAGAACGGCATATGGGCACACATTCCAGTTGATGAAACGATGACAGGTAGTGTTTTTTGAGAAATAATTGCAGCAATAAGGAAGACTGCGGTTTGGTGCGCCAAAGTGGTGATTTAATTTTTTCACATAACATAATAATGTAGTTACATATAGCGCTATAGTAAATATATATTAGTTTCATACTTTTACTTTTTGACTGTTTTATTATGGTGAACTTTAAACACGAACCATTTGAATACCAGCGCTGAAAAGTGTGGTCCAAATATTAAAGTAAAAAGAAAATTGCGACACTAGGTCTTCTATATATTCCATGCCAACATGATAAAAATACAAGCACTGATTACATGACCATGATAGTTCGAAATATCACCAAACGCCTACAGATCTGAAAGCAGCGAAAATTTGCTACAAGCACATGGGAAACAAGCGATTAACAGTTTTCAACAGCAACACTATATAAATGAAATTCTGAGTAAGATAAATCGTCTATTGTGCAAGTTTATTTCTAAGTAATTAATATCAGGATAACGTTAAAAAAATAGTTCACGACAAAGTACAAGTTAAAATATTTCTGGATAATCAATATTCTCAAAATGAAAAGTGCAGATTTAAAGCATTTTTAAAAAATGCCAATAATTAAAAAAAACAACAAACTGTTTATAAACGGCTTCTCGCAAACAGACGAGTGCCAAAACTAATCACAGACGCACATACTAGTAAAGAAACTAGGGTCAAAGCTAATCACAGACGCACATACTAGTAAAGAAACTAGGGTCAAAGCTAATCACAGACGCACATACTAGTAAAGAAACCTAGTGTCAAAGCTAATCACAGACGCACATACTAGTAAAGAAACTAGTGTCAAAGCTAATCACAGACGCACATACTAGTAAAGAAACCTAGTGTCAAAGCTAATCACAGACGCACATACTAGTAAAGAAACTAGGGTCAAAGCTAATCACAGACGCACATACTAGTAAAGAAACTAGTGTCAAAGCTAATCACAGACGCACATACTAGTAAAGAAGCCGCAGGGAATGTCACGGGATCTGATGTAAATCTCGTTTTTTCTCACAACCACCTTACTTCAGGGAACCCACTGAGAAATGTTTTCTATCGCGCAGTCGACAATGTCCTTACCATAATCTTTATCATATGCTTCTCTTTACTTGCAATGGTCTTAATTACTAGATATTTAATTATTTAATTTGTATACTTGTCTGCCTATTGCTTTTAGTTCTTAGCTTCTGTCTACAGGTGTTTGCCAGTAATTCTTCTCTGTATAGTACATGTTTGTTACTTTTAACGACTTGACACGTGTGCTATCTACACTTTTTAAATATTACTTCTATATTTAATTGTTATGTCCAGAAACGTTTGTCGAATATCTGTTAATGGCAATGTACACACAGACATAAACATACAGATAAACATCGACATAAAATTAATGTAAACACACAGACATAAACATACAGATAAGCATGTACACAAAACATTCAAATAAACAAACTCACATTTAGATAGACTTACACAAAATTAATTTAAATACACAAACATACAGATAGGCACATACAAATTAATATAAACACACACACAATAATATACAGATAGGCACAGACACATTATACTCAGGCGCAAACATACAGACACAGAATTAATATTAACACCCAAAGTGATAGGCAGACACAGAATATAAAAACATGCACAGATAAAAACACATACATAAATGCAAATACACAGCAAGGGATGAACACACAGTGAGACAAAGATGAACGGACAATCAAACACACACACGTCCATTCACTCCAACCCTAGTCTGTTCTCGATAGTTGGACGCGACCGTTTCAATGAAGATGGATGAGATTTTACCCGATTTTCCCTATCTGTTCGTCGATGATGTGAAGCGAGCAGATTAAATCCCAGTCGTCAAACCGCAGCTTGTCTCTTTCCCCACTCTCGTCGATGGATGTGATAGTGATGGGGGTGAGTGTTAGGAAGAAGTGTCCGTAGTTTTCTTCAAATGTCTAATCAATACACACAGTGCCTGCTGCAGTTGGGAGTAAGATATCGTTGTTGCAGATTCTGATGTTTTTCAGACAATGAATGTGCAAAAGTAATGTTGGCATCCTTGTAAAATTCTGAACTGTTTGTGCAAAGTGTTAGTACTCTTTGTATGCAATGATATGTACACTTAGTTTACAATATTAAGTACTCTTTGTATGCAATGATATGTACACTTAGTTTACAATATTAAGTACTCTTTGTATGCAATGATATGTACACTTGGTTTACAATATTAAGTACTCTTTGTGCGCAATGATATGTACACTTAGTTTACAATATTAAGTACTCTTAAGCACAATATTGTACGTTCTCTGTGTGTAATGTGTAGTTTGTGTCCATTGATGTGCATTTTGTGCCAATGCTATGTACCTTTTCATGTGTGACATTGTGGGCTATGCTATATACATATACTGTATGTGCTATATTATATTCTGTGTGTGTGCGATAATATGTACTTTTGTGGACTGCTGTTTTTATGCAATCTTACGCACTTTGTAATGTAAATTATCGTGTAATTGTAACGTGCATTATTGTGAACTATGTAAACTGTTGTGAACTATTTGTGCACAATTATGAAGAGTGTTTATCGTACAATTCTGCTGGAATGTTTGAACGCAGATTAGTGGATTATTAGTGTACACTGTTTTGTAGAAATTGTTTTAAAATGATCAAGTACAATACTGCTGATATATCTGTTGAAATATTGAAATTTAAAGATTAGAGGCAAACCTTCCCTAAATTAAGTAAACTTAATTTGTGGTTAATTAGTGTTGTTACCTGGCAATCAAGTATTTATTCACAGAGGACTTTTTTTCAATGAAATCTTATTTAGTGATAGAATTCTTAATTGACAATCTTAGGTTACAATTATTCAGAGAATCATTTATTTTATATTTAAGTGTAATAGTTATTAATAAAGTCTGTTATTTAATAATAAAAATGTTACAGTTAGTATGATAAAATTTTCAGCTGCTAATTAAATATGAATATATGCAGAAATGGAGGTAGACATAAAATACAATAGTAATTTAATTAGCGCAGACAGTTGACGGTTATTTAATAAGCGCTCGCAGTTAGTGGTTATTCATTTAGCGCTGTTTATTGGTAATCATAAGTTATTTATTCATTTAGCGCTGTTTATTGGTAATCATAAGTTATTTATTAATTTAGCGCTGTTTATTGGTAATCATAAGTTATTTATTAATTTAGCGCTGTTTATTGGTAATCATAAGTTATTTATTAATTTAGCGCTGTTTATTGGTAATCATAAGTTATTTATTAATTTAGCGCTGTTTATTGGTAATCATAAGTTATTTATTCAGATAGCACCAAAACATTTGATGATCAAGTGTTATTCAGATAGCACCAAAACATTTGATGATCAAGTGTTATTCAGATAGTCTCTTAGTTGATCATTAAATGCTATGCTTACTCAGAAAGCAAAGTTGTTTTCATAAAGTATAGGTTTTTTTACTTAATAACAAAGCTAGCTGGCAGTACAATTGTTTGTGAAAAAGCGCTATACTCGATAATCAAATAATAAGAACACACAGCGACACAAATCTATCGCTAAGAGTAAATTTATCATCTGAAAATCACATTTTAATTATTGTTCAGATAATAATGGCCAAAAGTTGTCATTAAAGCACAACGGTTATTCAGGTTTCCTATTATTCCTATTAACTGAAAATTACATTATCAAACTGTTATAGTTATTTCTATAGTAATACTAATTATCAAACTGCTATAGTTATTTCTATAGTAATACTAATTATCAAACTGTTATAGTTATTTCTATAGTAATACTAATTATCAAACTGTTACAGTTATTTCTATAGTAATACTAATTATCAAACTGTTATAGTTATTTCTATAGTAATACTAATTATCAAACTGTTATAGTTATTTCTATAGTAATACTAATTATCAAACTGTTATAGTTATTTCTATAGTGATACTAATTATCAAACTGTTATAGTTATTTCTATAGTGATACTAAGCATCAAACTGTTATAGTTATTTCTATAGTGATACTAATTATCAAACTGTTATAGTTATTTCTATAGTGATACTAATTATCAAACTGTTATAGTTATTTCTATAGTGATACTAATTATCAAACTGTTATAGTTATTTCTATAGTGATACTAATTATCAAACTGTTATAGTTATTTCTATAGTGATACTAATTATCAAACTGTTATAGTTATTTCTATAGTGATACTAATTATCAAACTGTTATAGTTATTTCTATAGTGATACTAATTATCAAACTGTTATAGTTATTTCTATAGTGATACTAATTATCAAACTGCTATAGTTATTTCTATAGTGATACTAATTATCAAACTGTTATAGTTATTTCTATAGTGATACTAAGCATCAAACCAAATGCAGCAGTGATGTAATTTTCCCTATCCAATAGTCCATGAGGAAGGCTAGTCGCTTGCACTTTGGGTTGTATTACATATTTTTGAGAGCTGTGTGCTGGCTAAGTGAGTGCACTTGAGGTTATATTATATATTTTTGTGTGCTGGCTAAGTGAGTACACTTGAGGTCGTATTATATATTTTTGTGTGCTGGTTAAGTGAGTGCACTTGAGGTTATATTATATATTTTTGTGTGCTGGCTAAGTGAGTGCACTTGAGGTTATAATTACCTATGAATGAAACTGTGCAAGCTGGATGAATACATTTATGGTTATAATCATCTTTGAGAGCTATTTTCTGGGTAGGTCACTGCACTTTGGTTGTAATTATCTTCAAGCTGCTTGGAGGTAAGGCGATTCCACCTTGGTTATAATTATCTTTGTGTCAAAGCTGCGTGATACCTATGGTTATAATTATCTTTTAGACCTGTGTACTGACTCGGTAAATTCACTTTAGTTACAATTATCTTTCAGAGGCTTGTGCTGATAGTTCCTATTTATTTTGTATCTTTGGCATGCAGGTACATATTATTTCGTGAATATGCTAATTATGAATATCGTGTATGCGCGCACGCATATGGGTTAAGAAATATTACACTCACTAACACATGATAAAACACATGATAAAACACATGATAAAACACATGAGATCTATTTAAAACGAACTAAGTATTCAAGTGTCGGAAACACAGAGCAATCTATAAATAAATGGCTCTTAATATGTGACAACTCGAACAAAACACTTCTAATTTTAGCTCCGATTTGACTTACCAGACATATTCAAAGATCCGTGAAGTAACCGTATGAAAGAGAAACATTAAATAATTAAAAGATATTCTTAACAGCAAATATATGAAATCTATTCGCTGAATGGTTAAACTGAAGTAGCACAGGGTCTCCATAAATGTCTCACAAAAGAAATCATTATCTATCTCCTTGTAGCATTTGCTGAAAATATCCAACGCGAACAAGATCAAAGTGCTGTGTGGATAATAGGTACATCATGACGTCATTAGGTTTGTTTTACTCGAACACCACTGATCTCTGTTTTAAAAGCATGCCTCCATTAATAATGTATCTCTGTGTTACTACAAATCAGTTGCTGCTCCCACATTATAAAATATATCTGTATTAATAAAAAATACGAGCTAAGTGAAATAACTATGCTAAAAATAAAATGGTAAAAATAAACGAAAACTGTTCAATCGATTCTTGCAATCTGTTAAGTGAAGTTACGAGATATCCCAATAAGCAAATGTATTAAATAAAATTAAAATAAATGATCGTGTTCTCAAGAAATGTTTCGCAGTGGTTGCTGTAGTTTTCGTGCAAAATAGGTGATTAAACATGAAAGGAAAAATTATATTAAAAGAATTCCATCAGCAAATGCTTAGTTACCAATGCTTCAGAACTGCTGTCTGTTTTGGACGTTTATCTGGAACCTAGCATTCCAGACACATCTATACAGCACTGACTTCATTGAAACAAACAGAACTCGAAGCCAAACCACGACTATCTTTTACTTTCGATTTGAGCGACTGAGAGCAATCCATTTGTGTGAGTTTGGCACGGATTACGGGACACGAGTTGGTCTGGCAATATCCGACTACAGATGAAGACGGATGTCGACAAGGAAATGACATGGCAACTGTTCACTAAATGGTCTAGAAAATACCGCTAAAGTCTTTGATCAGAATAACATTTATCTGACCATTCCTGTCTGAATGTCTAAAATAGATCTTGCAATGCATTTGTTGGAGAAATCAGCAACAATGTCCAAAGGTTGATAAGTACTTCTGGCAAAGGAAGAGACGACAGTAAACTAGAATTTTCCTCCATTACTGATCACAACACGAAGAACCTAAAACAAGTGGCTTGTAGTAGAAAGTGAAGCAGATAATAAAAAAACGTACATTGTAGGATGCAATTACCACATTCATAGTGTCACAGTTCAGTTGCGTAATAGTTACTGAGGCAAATGTTTCCATTATCGTCTGTCTGAAACCGCTCAGACCGAAAGGCACGACTCTGGTTCCCTATTCCAAATTTCCTGAAAACCTTATTAAGCGGGAAAACTACAACACTCTTATCCTCCCTCCCTCGCCTCCCACCCCCCACCCCCCAAAAAAAAAAAAATGAAAGAAAACAAAATAAAACCCCTCAACAAATCTTAAATCATACTATGATGGTATTTTTGCAAGTGTCAGATTTGGTAAACAACTCGAGCATATGCTAGGAATTGCTATTGCAGTCCAAACCAGTTCCAACTGAATGAGTAGTTTTTATTATCCATTGGTTAAGATTTATGGGAATGAGACCAGCCAATGGGCAGGAGATCAAAAGTTTACCTGGTGTAGAGAATTCTATTGTCTGATCACTTGAATTTGGAGTGGTAAGAAGTCTAGTCATGAAAGGCAGCCGTTTGCTTAATGGGAAAAGCAGCCCTTCCCTGTTTTATCTGAATCTCATGGTTTACTGATTATAAACTGCTACACCAATTGAGGTAGTTGCAAGAAGTATCTACCACACTGTGTAAATGTAAGGAATACACTACACTCCGTTGATGTATGGTGGCAATTTCTGGTACAAGGACGTTACTGGAAATTGTTACAATTGTTGTTTTGCTTGAGGGAGCTAATACGGTGGAGGAGCGCCCAGGTTAGCCTCGAGAGAATAGCAGCGAATCAGTATTCTACATGTGGAACTGACAGTAGTAAAATGAACAATAAACCTGTGGCACAAAAAATGTGCGAAAGACTATCGAGATAGCGCATAAACCAGGTTATGTACAAACTATTACCGCTTATCTCTAATAACTCAATTTCTGTTCTCCGATAAGAACTATCCTATAATAGAGCCAGATGATTTAATACAATAATACAGCCAGATGGTTTAATACAATAATACAGCCAGATGGTTTAATACAATAATACAGTCAGACGGTTTATCATAATACATCCAGATGGTTTATCATAATACAGCTAGTTTTTTTTATCATATTAAAGCCAGATGGTTTATCATAATATAGCCAGATGATTTAGCACAATGCTCTCAGATGATTGAGCACTGCAACACGGCCAAATGATTGGGGAACAATACAGCATATACGGATTTGTTTGATAAAAACACACTGCAACACGGCCAGATGATTGGGGAACAATACAGCATATACAAATTTGTTTGATAAAAACACACTGCAACACGGCCAGATGATTGGGGAACAATACAGCATATACACATTTGTTTGATAAAAACACACTGCAACACGGCCAGATGATTGGGGAACAATACAGCATATACAAATTTGTTTGATAAAAACACACTGCAACAGAAGCAAATGAAGAGTCTATTTTTCTGCTTCCCAAAATCTAAGGATTATTTCTATATAATCAAAGGTACGACTTGAAAATCCAAGAATTATTTCTATTTATGGTAAAGTGCGACTTCATAAATCCAAAGAAAATATCTATGTAAATCAACCTCTTCTCAACTTTTAATCTTGGAGGAACCCTTGAAATAATTTGCAAGTCTCAGGCCCCCCACCCACCCACCCACCCATGGGAACCCTTGCAAAAAATTGCTATATTTACGATTATTTTTTAAATCACATCTTTCTGGTAACCCTTAACAACCTCTCGCCGAACCCTAGGGTTGAGAAACACTGATATAATAAACTATAGTATAATATTCTGTTGCTTCTATAAATCCAATGAATATTTCTATTTCTTTTAGTATGAAATTATACTGCTCCATAAATTCAAGGATTATTTCTATTTAAGTCATATTAGGAGATTCTATTTCTTTTATAAGATGAATGATTATCTTTAATTAAAAACCAAGAATTATTGAATGTTTAAGTTATAGTACGACATTTTACTGATTTTAAATAAATTATTTATTGTTTAAGTTAAAGTACGACATTCTATTGATTTTATAGAAACAAAGATTATTTATTTTTAAAGCTAAAAGTGACGAGTTTCTGAAAGTTTTTATTTAAAATCCATGCGTAAATAATTAGAGAACACGACAAGACTTCAGAAAGCGTCAACAATAACAAGCTAACCCTCCACACACACACACAGACACACCCACCCCGCCCCTGAATGACGACGTGATTGGTTTTCTCACGTTGCAGTGTCAGTCGTCTTTTTCTAATTACGAGCCTTCCTTTTAAGAACTGGTAAAACTAGTCTGAGACAGTAATGCAGCAGTCTCTTGGTCTCGACTGGTAAAAGTCTAGGATATTTATAGGTGTCAATTTGGACCGGCCATCACTTGGACTAAACCGCTGATAAAAGTATTTACTGATTAATCGGTATGTCAATTGCTCGGGTAGTTTTGTTTATTTATTTAAATTACCAAAAGTCCACATTAATCTAGTCCCCAAAGGACAAAATGAATCGCTTACAATCAGGACACAGTAACAATATGACTAAAAGCGATCTGTGACCATAAGATTTTCTGTCGTTGGTGGTAATAAAAAGCGATCTGTGACCATAAGATTTTCTGTCGTTGGTGGTAATAAAAAGCGATCTGTGACAATAAGATTTTCTGTCGTTGGTGGTAATAAAAAGCGATCTGTGACCATAAGATTTTCTGTCGTTGGTGGTAATAAAAAGCAATCTCTGACCATAAGATTTTCTGTCGTTGGTGGTAATAAAAAGCGATCTGTGACCATAAGATTTTCTGTCGTTGGTGGTAATAAAAAGCGATCTGTGACCATAAGATTTTCTGTCGTTGGTGGTAATAAAAAGCAATCTCTGACCATAAGATTTTCTGTCGTTGGTGGTAATAAAAAGCGATCTGTGACCATAAGATTTTCTGTCGTTGGAGGTAATAAAAAGCGATCTGTGACCATAAGATTTTCTGTCGTTGGTGGTAATAAAAAGCGATCTGTGACCATAAGATTTTCTGTCGTTGGTGATAATAAAAAACAATCTCTGACCACATTTCCTGTCGTGATAATAATTGTTTGCTTCATCACAACAAATTAAAAGATGCTTTGAATTTTTCAATCAAGGATGGTTGATTTTGATCAAGAGTCACAGAGTTGTTCTGTTAATAGAGTTTTTTAATTCAAAGATTTAGCTTCAATATATGAAAAGTTATATTCGTTAGTTAATAGTACCATTAGAACAATGCATTGATTTTAATGAAATGTGTATATACTCACAATGTGTGAACTGTATATACTCACAATGTGTGAACTGTATATACTCACAACGTGTGAACTGTATATACTCACAATGTGTGAACTGTATATACTAACAATGTGTGAACTGTATATACTCACAGTGTGTGAACTGTATATACTCACAGTGTGTGAACTGTATATACTCACAGTGTGTGAACTGTATATACTCACAGTGTGTGAACTGTATATACCGATCACTATACAAACTGAAAACCTCTTTACAAGCAAGCTCACCCGTACACACGCACATTTCTTTGGTAAGTAAAGTTTATACTTGCAATCCTTTTTAGTAAGAAGAATTGCATCCATGAGTTGACATTTTAAAATTTACTTTTAATAGGTCTGGCGTTGTCTACATAAGACATGCGAAATTATCGTTCAGATATGATAATTGATGAATTTTGTGCAATTAGACTGACAACAAATCAATTCGATTTGTATGGAAAGCAAATATATTCATAATCTGAAGAACTTGTAAGCATCTACGCTGTTTGACAAATATTTTCACATCATAAAAATAAGAAAATAAGAGCGTTTTTTTTTTGTTGGTATTATTCAGTTGTTTTTTATATTAAGTTACGCAGCTAAACAAGATAAATTACGCTAATCTAATTTTGTATCTGAAAATATTTTGGTAAAATTCATGCTTTTTCATAAGTATGTTGAACTAAGAATTCATGCTTTTCATAAGTATGTTGAACTAAGAATTCATGCTTTTCATAAGTATGTTGAACTAAGAATTCATGCTTTTCATAAGTATGTTGAACTAAGAATTCATGCTTTTCATAAGTATGTTGAACTAAGAATTCATGCTTTTCATAAGTATGTTGAACTAAGAATTCATGCTTTTCATAAGTATGTTGAACTAAGAATTCATGCTTTTCATAAGTATGTTGAACTAAGAATTCATGCTTTTCATAAGTATGTTGAACTAAATTAAGTAGCTTTTCCACCTTAATTTTCCATCACATGCTAATTTCCCTTTGTCTTGCACAATGAACCCTAGTGACGAGCTTTGTAATGCGATTTAAGCTGAAGACCTCATTGATGAGGCAGTGGGATGATAAGGGCGAGAAAATAACATTAGGAGACTGAAAATTATCATAGCGCGCCAAATGTTGTGCTGGGCATAGAGTACTGTATGGGATACCAGTTTGAAAGTGTGCTATGATGAAAAGAAGAAGCCACTAGCAGAGGATGATTCTGATGATTCCAGATTTCCATAGTCCTCCATTAAAAGAGCGGCATTCCAGGCCTGAAGATCTTTGTATCACCAATATTTGGCATTTCGGTCCTGAAAAAAATTTGTACTATCTATAACCGGTTGTTAGATCAAATTGCACTCTTAAAAATCAGCACACCAGACCTGAAAGATATCATACTACTAATTAGGACACCAGACCTGAAAGATATCATACTACTAATTAGATTGACAGATTTGTACGTCACCAATAGTCAACACCCCAGATCAGAGAACCATCAAAACCCAACGTGTCAATATTTCAGACCAGAATTTCATATAGTATGCCAGATCTGAAGGTAATGGAAATTAAAATCGGGTTATCAGCCCTTCCATAATTTTGTATAATTAACAAAAGACAATGAAACAAGTCAGACCGGTTTTTGTATCATTACACTGCGACATGCCATTCTTGAATATCTGTGTATCACCAATATTTGGCATTCCACGACTTTGAAGATCATTGTACCATCAATATTTGGCATTCCACGACTTTGAAGATCATTGTACCATCAATATTTGGCATTCCACCACGACTTTGAAGATCATTGTACCATCAATATTTGGCATTCCACGACTTTGAAGATCATTGTACCATTACAGTCTGTACCCATACTCTGGGATGCCATTCCTGAAGATCTTTGTACCATTACAGTATGGTATCCATATTTTGGCATGCCAAAACTGAAGATCGTAATATCATGAATATTTGGCATATCATTCCTGAAGATCTTTGTACATAACTATTTGGCATGCCACTCCTAAAGACCATTCATAAAGTTATTAGTACCACTAAGATGCATATTGCCATACAGCATGTATTATAGCTTATAGTAAACCAGGCATAAAGGTCCTTATACTATAAAATGAAAGCATGCCAGACATAAAGGCTCTTGTATCATTAATAAATATAACATGCCATACCAAAAAGATGATGATACTTTGCTGTCAACATTTCTGCATGCCAAACATAAAGTTCTCTGTACCATCAACATCTAACAAGCCACAAAAGGAGGGCCTTTACCAGTGAAATGAAGGAAAAAGTATAAGAAGTAGGATTTTATCAGAGTTTTCTAAATATTCTTTTCAGTTCGAGTTAACTAAAAAATAAATAACAAGTAGCAAGAATGTTGTCATTATGTTTATTAATTTATTATCCATTCGTATATTATTACTAGTAATTCTACTTAAGGCCATAAAACCAAGAAGTAATCTGTGACACCTCTGGTTATGGTTATAATTTATTAATTAATAACACATAACTAATTACAAGTGATCGATAATCTTAACATATATTGTTATTAATAATTCTCGCACAAGACCAAAATATCTCTCACTTGGCGGATTATAAGGGTGTCGTAAAACTCACAATGTTTGATTAAACGTTAGACACTCATTCAGTTTATCTTAGCATAGACATCAGCAGTCAAATTAAATTATATATCACTGCAGTCTGAAGTGGATACAAAGTTACAAAACATCAAAAACATAAAAGAGCATGCTCCTTTCTGCAAAAGTCAAATTAAGGGCAGTGCTAAGTTTCAGGCATATTTCATCTCTAAACTCCTTTTTCTCTTACACACATTCTAAACTTACAAATCCTGCACAAAAATATTTGTTAGCCCGATACACAAGCTGCCTAAGAAATAGAGCATCAATCAAAATTCACAAGTATAATGTACAGCATAATCAAATTAGTGAACATAGAAATAATGGTTTAATTACATAAGCATTCTCCAGTTCAAATCATAGATCAATAACAAACATGAATGAAATATTTCTAAGTCCATTCTTGCTTTATCAGTCAGTTAACAAAAGCTAACGATCGCCTTTATGACCAGACTTAAGTCAAAATCAAAGTGATTAGAATATAGAACTTTCTTCAACAAATTACATTCGATCAATCCCCATTGGATGAAATTATTACGAACAAGTGTGATGCCATTAGTCAGAAAAACTACTCATCCACTTGGAACCAGTTTGGACTGCATCAGAAAGTTCTATCATATCCTTACCTGAGCTATTATTTTGACTCTGATACTTACAAAATATCATCATGCGCAATATCCGAAGGTAATGTCATTTTGAAATTTAACATTTAATTATATAACAATTAAGTTTAGAAATAGGGACAGTTAAATTTACTTTGCCACACAATCTAAGTGCAATTTTTGTAATACATTTATTTTTAAAATGCTTATGCTTAAGATTATAAATTAAAATTACAATAAATTATAATGCCATCTGTAGAATGAACAAATAGAATAGACACACACAAAGACTAGACACACATAAAGATTAGACGTATAGTATACTAAGGTGTAGAATGAAGAATGGGCTAGACACACATAAAGATATGACATATAGTATACTAAGGTGTAGAATGAAGAATGGGCTAGACACACATAAAGACTAGACACACAAAGATATGACGTATAATATGCTAAGGTGCAGAAGGATTAATCATGTTCCACTTCCATTTGGACAAACGTTTCACCTCACTTAAGATGGATGTCTTCTGGACGCAAAGGATATTGGCGAGTCAAGACCTCTCTACTTAAATCATATTAAAGATCTTCCTCCAAATAATGGGAAACGAAAGACAATACGGCACACACAACAATGCCTTGATGAAAATTATGCTCTGCTTGGCGCTCAGTTGGAAATGGCAACATTGTATAATTATAATGCTTCCAATAAATCTGTGATGAAGAATCCAAGCCGACGAAGCAGAATGTTATTAGTGAGAAGCTGCTGAACTTGAAACATCTCTCATTAACGCTTTAACCCTTTATTACAAATTTAAAGTGTTCTAGCACCCGTTACACTAAGAAATTTATCATTTTAACTACATTTTCACCAAGCGCTTTAACCATTTTTTTATCGCTAAAGTTCTCTTTCCCCTTCCCCACTTTACGCTAAGAAATTTAAACACATATCACTTAACTATGTTATCACCAAGTGCTTTAACCCCTTTTCACCGAGCTAAAGTGCTCTAGCCCCATTTACACTAAGAAATATATCTTTAACTACTTTTTCACCAAAAACATTTAACCCCCTTTTTTCCCCTCAGACGTTTAACCATTTTTCATCTGTCACAAACCATTTTCTCACATAACTTAGCACTTATGCCATTTTTCATTAAGATTTTATCTACCTTATAATCCACAGTTCAATCACTTTTCATCTAAGAGATTTAACAACATTCTAATCCACTTTGACTTTAACTCTTTTTAAATCTATCGTATTAGCATATTTCCACCTAAAATTATAACAATCTTTTATCGTATTATTTTTGCTATCGTTTCACTTAGATTTTAACTGCCTAATAAAGTAAAAGTTTTGCCACCTTTAAACCGAAAACTTTAACAATCTTTTAACTAGCACTTTTGTCATATTTTTCACGTAAGTTTTAAATAATCATACCGTAGCGTTTTAACCATCTTTTCACTTAGCACTTTTTAATCACCTAGGGGCTTGTATCGACCAAAAACCCGGATTTTGACAGACCTCTCGATACATCAGAGGTCAAGACTATAGAAATAACAATGCAAAGATGTCCAGAAAATCTCCCTTCCATCTCTTTACCGTTCTTCACTTTACCCTTGCCTTGAGTCGTGTGACTCCCTTAACTTCAGGGCGGCACGAGTGTGGGCAGGGAGTGGGGGTGGGTAGCAGCCAATACAGGTCTTGATAAACATATATTACTGGCAATGTACCTCGGCAGCTCAGGCTATTTCACTCAGACATCCTTAATTCAAGTGTACTGTGATAATTCGGTCTGTTTAACTTAGCCCTAGATGTACCTTGACAGCTCGGACTATTTCACTCTGCTCTAGCTGACAAACACGGCGACCAAAGTGACATTTGACAATCCGGTTTTAAATGAGTACCGACCTGAGTCTGAAACACATTCATATAAATTTCTCAAGGGTAATGTTGATTTAAGTGAAGAAAGAACATTTTTGTTTTGGCCGAGTTATAAAATGTGAGCAATACAAGAATGGACATTGTTTAATTTTGTGTTCTCCTTGGAAATCTCGTTAACTAAAACATCGTCAGATGTATAAATTACTTTAATGCTAAAAAGTACTGTAATATAATTTATACACTATTAATCTATGAGAAGAATGAAACGAATAGAACTAGCAGTTCGCTACAGTCTGCAACAAGCGGAGGACCCGATGACGTCTTTGGTGACTGTAGGCACACGACACAAACCGGAAAAGTTAAAGACTTAGTTTAATTATATGTCTGCACGTAAACCACAAGCCTGTGACGTTACATAGTGAACTGTACACAAAGGTCAGTTAAGACGGACCTTGATTACTAGTGCCGATGACAGGGACGGCGATAGAATAAAATAAATTACGGATATAGTATAGCTACACCCCGTTCTTAATTATCATCACTGTCAAGGATCTTTCCTAGACAAAGAGAAATCAGTCCAACAACAGTTAAAACACGTACAATCGTGTCATTGACTTCAGAACTTAAACATATGTCTACATTTTTGGAAGGCTATAACTTCAATTCCTGAAGTTATTCCTTGTTTCATCGCATTCAGATCTCTAACTTCTATTTATTCATTTGTGTGCGCGCGTATGTGCACATTCTATGTTCGCTGCTGGTTTGCAGAGGCCGCAAAATGAAAGTCCTGCTTACCTATGAAAGGTTTGAAATTAATTGTTTTCAAGGTGTACAGTTGTGTACCGTGAAAAAATAAGTTTTGTTTCACCCAATTATTTATGGCAAAGGCTTGCGCAATTTAATTTTAAAATTCTGTTAACACCTGTTAAGAAAATAAATAAACATATATTATCAACCCTTTCGTTCCATTAAAAAATACAACATAGCACGTGTTTCTTTGTTGAGAGTTTTGATAAAATTAAATTAATACTTTAATTATCAATAGAATTAAAACATTAAGTCTTTCCAGTGAATTCAATGTGTAGCAAAAAATCTTTAAATATTCTCATATGTCAAAAATCTAACCACAGCCTATATAACAAATACGCCAATATAACAAATTACTGATAAGAATGTTTTGCTAAAATAGCACAGAAGCGAATTTTCCCTTCAAGTGTTCCTTAAATGGGTTAAGTGGTAAGGTCTGTTTTTTCTTCAAAGGCTTGATATGATGGTTCAAGCATCTTTCATGTCGGAATCGAGCGATAGTTGAGCACGAGGCTAAAGATATAAATCCAAATGAAACTACAGACAGCAATTTACGATCAGAATTGGCTTTGTGCCTGAAATTCAATAACACGCCTACAATTTGAGATGTTTATCCGTGTATGTTTGATGAGAAAAATAAGAGAATGAGATACAGAGTATGTATGTGTGTGTGCCGGGTTGAATGAGTGCTACCATTAATGTCTCAATGTTTAAGATGAATAACAAGCTTTACAATGGAGACTTCTGGTTGGCTAAAGCCTGGAGCTGAGCATCTACAATTTACAAAGAGAGATTTTTACTGCAAGTTACAAATAGAGGTATTTACTACAAGATATGAGTAAAAAGAATATCTACAATTTACAAAGAGAGATTTTTACTCCAATTTACAAATAGAGGTATTTACTACAAGATATGAGTAAATCGGAACATGTACACGATCACGTGATATGTGCAAAGCTCGCTAGGAATGTGTGGACGTCAATAACCCGGAGTCTGTCTTTCATTTGGAATTTGCAAACTCTTCAAAGCCCATAAGCATGCAGCATGCGAATGTTTCTCAGCCAGTGACAAAATAGCCATGGGTACAATGACGTCTACGTGAAGAAAGTAATTTTATTTCAATTAGAACTCCAATCAATTTGTTTCTTGTAAGTTTTAGCAACATTTTTGTCTTATAGAATAAAGAGAAACCAAAGAAAACTGAATAAATTAGATCGTAAAACAACCCATATTATTTTAATAACAAAACTTGTTTAATATTGATCTTAAAAGTAGCACGCGCGCACGCACGTATCACACCCACACACCCCACAAAAACAACCCCCAAACAAAACAACCCAACCCCATACATACACATGCACTTGTATATCCAAACTGGATCAAACCTGATGCATGAAAAATACGTGGATCAGATATTAAATGAAGTAGTTGTTTTTGAAGTACAACAGAGCCAACATTCTGATGCAGAAATACAAAACAATTAGCCATCCACTGATTCATTGTTTAATAAACATCTTCCGCCTACGTGCACCGGCATCCACTCAAAACAGGAATGCAATATAAATGGTTGCCAAGATTAACATAAAAATAACGTTTACTCTTTACATTTGTCATGGAGTGACACACCATTTTATATACAGTATCACACGGGTTTTCAAAAATACTTTTAAGTACAGTAGTGATGAAAAGTGTTTACAACCAAAATCTGTTTTGTATCCATTAATTTTTAAAATTATTATTATTGTTGTTTTACTGCTTAGTATTAATCAATTTTACATTTTTCTGTGTCAACGAATTTCGCGCGCAAGACCTATTACAATTTATGATAATTATGATGAATGGTAATACTCTATTTGGGTGACAACTTTATATTTGCTCTGGGTAATCTTTCCAATACAGTCACTGATCTGATCAACTCTGCATTTAGATTCAGCCCCATATGCATAGTGCTGCGACAGGTATTCAATAACACGATGAAAGATACATAACAAACAATTTTGTTAGAAACAATGGCAAAGTATATAATGAATGCTATAATTAATTGCTACCAGTTACATTGCGGCCGTCAATAAGTCTTTAAAAAAAACAATGTAACAGTCTAAAATATCACAAATAAAGAAAATTCTTACGAATATTGGAGAAAAAAATGCTTCTTGACACAGAGAAATAGTAATTACAACGTCATTTGATTTCCGGCCAAAACATGGAACTATGAGGCAGTAGTAAAAAGGTGGACACTCCCAAACATATTGCTAAAAATGCACTCTATGTTTACATTATCTATTAGGTTAAATTTGACTCTGAAACTATTAAGCTACAATTCGAATGTCACTTTAAATTACTTTTAAAAATGTTTTCAGAAGACGGACAAGTTTGGTTGCAATAGGCATAAACTGTGATGGTTTGCACAGTAATGATTTCCAGAAATCAAAGCTGACAGAATGTGTGTTTGTGTGTGTGTGTTAGATGTGTAAGCGTTTCTGTATTTACGTAGACATGTGTGTAAGTATAGTTATAGCGTCAATTTCATGCTCTTTGATCGCATGTACGTGCATGTCTAAACTGTGGTAGACCTACTATTACTTTTTCATGGCACTAATTCTTACGACAGCGACGTCCACGTCAAAACTGTGATAGACCTACTATTACTTTTTCATGGCACTAATTCTTACAACAGCGACGTCCATGTCTAAACTGTGGTAGACCTACTATTAATTTTTCGTGGCACTAATTCTTACAACAGCTATTGATTCGGCTAATGAAGTAAAGTCACAATTTAAAATATTTATACGATTGTGCATCCACGTGAAAATGACTGCCAGTTAGACAAGATGAGTAAGCTGATAGTGAAAATTGGAAAAAGATTTAGTCAATGGAAATGGACTTTTTCTTGCAATGTCCAGATCAAGAAGACATTATTTGTGACATGGTTTTTCTTGCAATGTCCAGATCAAGAAGACAGTACTTGTGATATGGTTTTTCTTGCAATGTGCAGATCATCAGTATTTGTGACCTGGATTTTGGTGAGGGAGGAATAGAATGGAAATAATTTTATCAGGAATAATAATACAAACCAAACTGTACAAACCAATAAAATATAATTTTGAGATACATAAGTTATAGAACAAAAAACAACCCATACAGCAACTTATATTTTCTATTGCAACAAGTGCAAAACTCAAATCACAGACCAATATAAATAAATAAAAAAATAAATAAACATGGTTCAAATGAAAGTGGAAAACTTTTAAATGAAAAGAAAAAGAAATATTGTGAAAGCCTTATCTTGCTTTAGAACCTCACTATACACTACTGTCAACAAAATCATGATCACAATGTAAATCGATTGTAGCATTTCTCAAAGTGCACATCTTGTTTAATCATACCTTTCTATAGTCACTTCAATCATATGATACACCACTATCAGTATCTGGTGTCCGCTCAAACTATACAGCAATTTCAATCATATGATACACCACTATCAGTATCTGGTGTCCGCTCAAACTATACAGCAATTTCAATCATATGATACACCACTATCAGTATCTGGTGTCCGCTCAAAACTATACAGTCACTTCAATCATATGATACACCACTATCAGTATCTGGTGTCCGCTCAAACTATACAGCAATTTCAATCATATGATACATCTGTAAAGGGAGAGGTGATATGGTGGTATTGTAATGAGGAAATGCCACTGGTCATCCTGCTCGCAGCGCCAAAAATGAAAAGAGGTGAAGTGATGAATAACGGACAAATAAAACAGCACCATAAGATAACCAGCACGCAGTTTCTTTTCTCTGACGATCGCTTTAATTTTATAAAACGCTGTCTCTGGACTGACGGGACCAGGGCAGCAAACACTTAAATGGTACACAGTAAATCTACAGTACCGCATTTCAGCAGTACATAATAAAAATGTTGAAGACATGTCCGCGTCACGATACACGATACACAGTGCATAAAATGCAAACAAACAAATTTATCGCTAAAGCAGGCAACACAATAACAATGTTTTCTATAGCTGTTCCTACTACTCTGTACTATTTCCTTCCAACTTCTACTATATTGTTATTTTTCTATAAAACTATGCTTCATAAAAAAACTATTTACAAAACCATTTACAACAAAACCTAGTGTCCAAATTAAACTATCCACCCTAACTGGCCCAGGAGTCCTAGGTTTTCCCTACACGATCTATCGTCTGCTTGTCAAACTGAGCAACCTCGAGAAGTTGAAGATTAATTTGTAGGGGAAAGCTGCGGTCAAAAGTAAACGCATCTCCAACAGGACTGCATTAAAAAGATGCATTCGCGCAGATTGGAACGGGATCTTTTGGGAAATGTATAAAACTCGAGTAACAGTTGAATATAAATTCTCAAAATTAAATTTAAAAACGCATATGTCTATATTTTCCTTTTGTTTGTTTGTTTTTGAGAATGCTCTGTAATATTTTACACTATTCTCTCCTATTTTTGAAATGATATACAGAGAAATCGAGTGGAAGGCAGAATTATCAACATAATATTACATTCAGGCAAATGTCAATTTATTTTTATAAAAAAAACAAAAAATGGATAATTTCAAAGCGTTGACAGATTATGACACAAATGTGAGAGATTTAGAATCTGAAATATTTTTTTAAAAAGAGAAATGAGCATTTAATAAGAAGCCATGTAAGGGAGACATAAAGAGAAAGATGGAACACATCTAAAATTAATCATTCCATTCAAATCGCAAATCAAGTCAGAGTTTTATTTCCTTTTGTATTTATTTAAATTCGATGGTGTGAAATTTAAATGAAATATTTTTACAGTAAAATATTCTTGAAATGAAAAGTACAAAACAAAATTTTATAAGAATGTAATTATACTTAAGGGATTCTAGCAATGCTTAAGACCAAAGCCCGTGTCTTCTAGATTAATCTTTAAAAAAGTTCTAATTATCTCCTCAATCCCTTTATATTAGTTCTGGAATGAAGTAGGAGCACGCGTTTGTGCTTGTGGTCTACGCACGCACGCGCGCACACACATATATTTATAACATTTAAGGTTATGTTGAGTTCAGTCTCAGGCAGGTAAACACATAGAGATTACAGACGGAAGAAAGGCACATAGAATAACACGCAGAGATTACTGGGAAATTACAAAGAACAACACATAAATAGAAAAACACATAGATATTACAGACAAAGAACAACACACGTTTTGGCAGCACACCACACTTTTATACTCACCGACGTGAGCTCAGACAACAAGGTGGACGTGTTTTCGTCTTTCTTTTGTGCGGCCAGCAACAGCTGCTTGTTCTCGCTGTTTTCAGCGCGTGTTCTCTCATAAACGGCCTGTACCTACCGTAGGAGTAACAAGTCAAGAATTCTGAAAGTCACAAGAGATGGCTTCTTGAATAACTATTGTTAGAGAGTCTAGACTCCAGACTACAGGCGACTCACGTTTACAATCCCACTCAGTCTAGCACGCACCGAGAAAACTACATGTTTGTGTGTGTGATACAGTGTGCGATGTGTGTGTGTGTGTGTGTGTGTGATACAGTGTGCGATGTGTGTGTGTGTGTGTGAGATACAGTGTGCGATGTGTGTGTGTGTGTGTGGTTGTGAGTGATGCAGTATGCGGTGTGTGTGGTTGAATGATACAGTGTGCGACGCGTGTGTGTCGTTGTGTGAGTGATACAGTGTGCGCTGTGTGTGGTTGTGTAATACAGTGTGCGCTGTGTGTGTCGTTGTGTGAGTGATACAGTGTGCAATGTGTGTGTCGTTGTGTGATACAGTGTGCGACGTGTGTGTGGTTGTGTGAGTGATACAGTGTGCGATGTGCACATATGTGAATGAGTACGATATTTACTTTGCACTTCGATTTATGCACTCTTTTTGCAATAGTTTTCTTTTTCAGTAATGGATTTAAAGCCTACGCTACTGGCTGAATTATGTAAATGAAACTAACTATTATTATTAAAACTCACGCAAGTAAACAAAATAAAAAATAATAAATAAATTTTTAAAAAACAGACAGATTTTTGATTACGCTATTTGTCAACGAACGTAAATAAAAGTTTATTGGTGCCCAAATGTAATTTTTGCCAGACAGATGGGGCCAACAATGATTAAGTGAATTAGATCAAATCTGACAGATTGGGACAATAACGATTAAGTGAATTAGATCAAATCTGACAGATTGGGACAATAACGATTAAGTGTATTAGATCAAATCTGACAGACTGGGACAACAATGATTAAGTGTATTAGATCAAATCTGACAGATTGGGACAATAATGATTAAGTGTATTAGATCAAATCTGACAGATTGGGACAATAATGATTAAGTGTATTAGATCAAATCTGACAGATTGGGACAATAATGATTACGTGTTTTAGATCAAAGCTGCAGCCTGGGATAATACTGATTAAGTGTTTTAGATCAAAGCTGCAGCCTGGGATAATACTGATTACGTGTTTTAGATCAAAGCTGCAGCCTGGGATAATACTGATTAAGTGTTTTAGATCAAATCTGACAGATTGGGACAATAATGATTACGTGTTTTAGATCAAAGCTGCAGCCTGGGATAATACTGATTAAGTGTTTTAGATCAAAGCTGCAGCCTGGGATAATAACGATACAGTACAATGGATTAAACAAGAGATAAGTGAAAGTAACCACTGTGTAACACTAAGAAGAGGAATAGATAGTGAAAAATAATAAACAACAGTACTCGGTTATGATAAAAGTAGTGGGTAGCATTAAGAAGATAATAAGGGGCAGTGAACATCTATTGATAACAACAATGCTTAGAAACAAACAAAAAACCTCCACCCAGCAACACGTTGATTTTAATTTATGTGCTCTTAAATGTTCTCAATGTTCTCCTGACATATAGCTGCATGTAACACACACACACACACACACCTTGTGTATAATCATCATTTTAAGTTTTTTATAATTTTATGTCCAAACAAAACACTGTTTTAAAATAACAAAACAAAACAAAAAAATACAGCAGTGAAATAGGGGAAACCACCACAAGAAACGTAGGGAAGCAATAAATGAATTTTAAAATAAAATAAATTTAAAAACAACAAAATATGAAAACAACGAATATAGGAACCCAAATAACATAGAAAATACAATAAGCGAAGGAAAACAAATAAGAATGAAAATACGAAAACAGCGAATATACTTGAACCAAAACAACAAACAGGAAAACAAAAACGATAAGAAACATTTACAGGAAAAAAAATCCAAGCTAGCGATAACATGCTTGCGATTAAATTAACACACATCCATCCAGTCATTCCAAATAACGAAACGAAAAGAGAACCGCAAGAAATGAGTTCTTGTTATTAGAAAAATGCTTGATGGATATCAGTACGCAAGTGATTGACGCTTTTTCCTTTTTGACCAAATGGGATTTGAACCCTCTGTCTGCAAACACCTGTGCTGCAATCAATGGCTATCATAGAAGTCCCTTGTCACGGCTGATTGCCTATACGCCTTGGAAATGGTACCAACAGTCAATAGCCGCTAAGTGAGCATACTATTTCGTTTACCGAGGTGTTACGTATCCAGGCAATGGACGTCTTTACGTGGGGTGGGTCACCACAGTATGTCGTGGTCCACGAGCCGTTGAGGATCATTTGCCGTTAAATCAAAACTTACCAGCCGTCATTTTCTAACAGCAAATTTACCCACGCTCCTATTATTCCCAAGTGCACGTGCGGATTTCTATTTGGGCATTTAAAAACATATGTGCACGCACCTAAAAATACATACATATCATGAGAGTGGTGTGTGTGTGTGTGTGTGTGTGTGTGTGTGTGTGTGTGTGTGTGTGTGTGTGTGAGAGAGAGAGAGAGAGAGAGAGAGAGAGAAGACAGCACAAACAGTTTTGTTTTGAACAAATATATCCATACGTCAAATTTATTTTTGATTACTGTGCACAAGTTCACCGTCGTGTCGCTCATACAATGTCGCCTAGTAGTCACGCCAGACAAACTCTGATTATTGGAGGTACAAATGTCATGCCAGACAAACTCTGATGATTGGAGGTACAAGTGCCACGCCAGACAAACTCTGATGATTGGAGGTACAAGTGTCACGCCAGACAAACTCTGATGATTGGAGGTACAAGTGCCACGCCAGACAAACTCTGATGATTGGAGGTACAAGTGCCACGCCAGACAAACTCTGATGATTGGAGGTACAAGTGTCACGCCAGACAAACTCTGATGATTAGAGGTACAAGTGCCACGCCAGATTATCGATATTTTAATCTGATTGATATTGATATCCTGCCCTGACAAACAGTATCTTACTCTATCACTGATATTTTACTCTGACTGATGTTGAAATCTTAATTTAAGTTGATATCCTACACTACTCTGATTAATGTTCTAATTTTTACTTTGAATAATGTTGATACCTTAATAATAGGCTTATCTGACTGCCCATTCTGTAATACAGTAAGCCATCTTGTGAGAAAGTCGGTGACATGTTCTCTTGAAGAGCGCAGACTTGGAGGACAGCAAGACCTGTGAAGAAAGGTCTACAATAATAGCGAGAGGATGGGCTTGCAGCTATGAAGACCAACAAAGAAAAGATATAGAATTCCCTCTGGAACAAGAAAGGAACTTAGAATGTTTGTTAAAACAGCGAGTGGTAAAAACCGAGCTCTGTGTATGGCGGTAATGTTAAGGGAAATAGCTATTCAAAATCTTAGGGGAGAGAATCCACTCAATGAAGGCTCAATGCTAGATTTAGAGAAAAATATTTTGAATAAACCAATACAAAATATCCTGATTTTCAATTATGACAAATTATATTTATTTATAAAGTTATGCATTTTGTGATAGATGTGTTGCTAACGTATATTATTTTTTACAGCAGACAGAAACATTAGAATTAAATGAAAAACAGAAAATACTTATCAAAAAATAAAAACAGACATATTTAAAACTATCCAAATTCCTTCATGTGGTGGAAATTTATGCTATACTTTTGTTTCTGCTAATTTATTTAAATTCTGCAAGCGAAGAGAGCGGTTTTGTATCTTTAAACTGTGGACCAACACTGAATTTGGAAACAGAAGTTAGTAAAGAAATCTTGTGGAAATGGAACTTTCTGGCAAACGAACAAAACTTAGTCTATCCTTCTGCACAAATCTTAGATCAAACAAATGATCTTGACTTTCTCTCTCTCTGTGTGTGTGCGTGCGTGCGTGTGCAGAAACAAATATACTTTTCAGTGATATTCTTTCCCACCTCTACACAGAGAACTACGTATCAATATTCACCTATTTACTTGTCTAACTATATCTCCAAATCCCTTCAGCATTGAAGTGCGAGGAGTGAAAAGTTTGCTGGAATAAGAGGAGTGTTGTGGACCGAACACGAAAAGTTTGCTGGAATAAGAGGAGTGTTGTGGACTGAACACGAAAAGTTTGCTGGAATAAGAGGAGTGTTGTGGACCGAACATGAAAAGTTTGCTAGAATAAGAGGAGTGTTGTGGGCCGAACACGAAAAATTAGCTAGAATAAGAGGAGTGTTGTGGGCCGAACACGAAAAGTTTGCTAGAATAAGAGGAGTGTTGTGGACTGAACATGAATAGTTTGCTAGAATAAGAGGAGTGTTGTGGGCCGAACACGAACAGTTTGCTAGAAAAAGAGGAGTGTTGAGGATCGAACACGAAAAGTTTGATAGAATAAGAGGAGTGTTATAAATAGTTTGCTAGAATAAGAGGAGTGAAATAAATAGGAGTACTTCTCCAATAACACAACGTTCCCTACTCCAACAAAACGCTTGGGGTGATGAAAAATCGAAAGAATCTTAGAACATCATTTAAGCGTAAGAAGAAGAAGAAGAAGAGAAAAGGAAGAAGAAGAGAGAGGAAAATATTTTATCGAATTGTTCATTGTTAGTGGTGAACACAATAAGCCATTGTAATTTAATTAATACATCGTAAAGCTGTTCAAATTACAAAACACTGCAAATAACTGATAGTGCCATACCCTTTAGGTAATGCAATTAGATATAAATTTATTTTATTTAGGAACATCACATTTGATATACTGTGCAGGGTAACCACAGTGTCTTCTGCAAACGTAGTAAGAACATCACATTTGATATAATGTGCAGGGTAACTACAGTGTCTTCTGCAAACGTAGTAAGAACGAGTCAGGAACACTGGCACACTGCATACTTGCTGTTCGGAAATAGCACAGTGAGCTTTTAAGGAACGTTGGATCGGCCATGAGTGACCAATGCTGCGTGCTCCACTTAAATGGCCACCTGCAAGTCCAGACCTGTCCACAAGTGACAATTCTCTGTGGGCTTCCTATAGGATTCTGTTGCACAGCAGCCACTAATAACACTAAACAAGAGTGAGACTTGCTTTTAATTGTGTTACCCCACAAGTGCTCCAAAAACATGGCGTAGAATGAGAATGGTCATGCACAGGATGGAGCACAAATAGATCCACTAGACAAATCAGGCTTGTGTCATATGTGTAAGGTCATAGAGTACTGCAACTCTGTCCTCAGTTAATATGTGTTACATAGCAATGTAACACTTTTGACAAAATGTGCTCACTCTTACATGACTAGATTCAAACAACTCTGTCCTCAGTTAATATGTGTTAAATAGCAATGTAACACTTTTGACAAAATGTGCTCACTCTTACATGACTAGATTCAAACAACTCTGTCCTCAGTTATTATGTGTTACATAGCAATGTAACACTTTTGACAAAATGTGCTCACTCTTACATGACTAGATTCAAACAACTCTGTCCTCAGTTAATATGTATTAAATAGCAATGTAACACGTTTGACAAAATGTGCTCACTCTTACATGACTAGATTCAAACATGCTTCAATAAGTGAAGTCACCTGTATTTGCTGCACTGATAATTCCTTGATTTTTTCGAGTGATTTTTCCATATTTATCTTTATGACGCACAACACAACACATATGAATATTTGTGGTAAAAATAAGGAATACTTTACTTTTAGGAATTGAATTTACCATATCTGTGGTATAATCAGGAACACTTGAAATCTTGACACTGAATTTACCATATCTGTGGTATAATCAGGAACACTTGAAATCTTGACACTGAATTTACCTTATCTGTGGTATAATTAGAAACACTTGAAATCTTGACACTGAATTTACCTTATCTGTGGTATAATTAGAAACACTTGAAATCTTGACACTGAATTTACCTTATATGTGGTATAATCAGGAACACTTGAAATCTTGACACTGAATTTACCTTATATGTCGTGAAATTAAGTCATACCTGAATTCTAGGATTTCAAAGGGACCAGCAGCAACCGAATTCTACTAAGGAAGTTCCATTGAGACTGATTAAATTTGTCTCGTCGTGTGATTATTTAGTTTATTAGAAAGCTTGCAGCTTTTCCATATGAACCCATTTTAATTCTATAATATGAGGTAATACTAATTATTATAATGACGAAGAAATAATATGAGTCAACACTAATTATTATAATGATGAATATGTAATATGAGCCAATGCTAATTATTATAAAGATGAACACGTTCTTAGATCTGTTCTTTCTGACAGTCATTTATGTGATGTATGTCCTTACATTAGAACATATTAGGTATGGGGTTAGGCTATGAACGAAGGTCACAGTTCATAGGCTTTCTTTGTTATTTATTTATCTATTCTTGAATTCTTTCACTTTTGTCCACCCCCCCTCTCAACCTCATAGTCATGCCAAGTGACAGGATAATACCTTACTTTTGTCCACCTTCCCTCTCAACCTCAGTCATGACAAGTGACAGGAAAATACCGATACTTATGCTCTTTTCTTACAAATTCCACATCTGAAAAAAATCAGGATATGCCATTCCTATTCTTAAGATATCGAGATATATTATTAATAAGCGTACTCTTAGATCTATCACTAGTATTAATCTGCTATGCCATTTCTGTCTGTAACTCTTTCGAAGTCTTAACTGAAATACTCTTTTAATTTCCCCATTCCATTATTACGCCATACATCGTCAAAGCCATGTATGTCTTCCACTCACTGAGCGCAAACACACACACACACACACACACACACACACACACACACACACACACACACACACACACACACACACACTCGCACGCAGGAACACATTATTCGGTATTATTGATTTCTTAATTTTTTCTCGGTAACCCGTCTCTAGGCAAATGGAAGAGTTGTATTAAGACGCTAATTACACTATAGTAACGGATTTAAAAATGAACCCCCCTCTCCTAAATCATTGCATTTGTTGTTTTCTTGCTTAGATAAATGCTTAATGGCAAAAAACGTATGCACCCTTTCGAGAGTTTCCATCTTTTCCTATCACCATATTTTCCATCTTTTCCTATCACCAAGTGTATTCATGAGTTGGTATCTGTGTGTTAAACATATTGTATCTGTATATTAAACATATATCTTTATGTCAGACATGGTATACTCTGTATGTGAAACATATTGTATCTGTATATTAAACATATATCTTTATGTCAGACATAGTATACTCTGTATGTTAAACATATTGTATCTGTATATTAAACATGTCATATCTTTATGTCAGACATAGTGTACTCTGTATGTGAAACATATTGTATCTGTATATTAAACATGTCATATCTTTATGTCTGTATGTTAAACATGTTGTACTTGTTTGTTAAACATTTAACTGAATGCCAAATCCTTAACAAAAACATTTAAATCACTGCAGTTTACTTTCTTTAAAGTTTTCAACATTTCATCCTCTTTATTGGGGATAGTCAGCCAACGCTTGGACGAGGCTTAAAGTTGTCAGACAGACCAAATACTTACTCAACATTATAATGTCTATTCTTACTTTCTGTGGCGGAGTAAATTGGCCAGTCCCTATTTCTGAACTTAATTGTTATATAATTTGTTAAATGTTAAAGGTGACATGACCTTCGGGTACTGTGCATGACGATATTTTTGTGAGTACCAGAGTTAAAATAAACAACTCAGGTAAAGAATATGCTAGAACTTGCTGATGTAATCCAAACCAGTTCATAGCGGATGAGTAATTTTCCTGGCTAATAGACTCATACTTGTTCATAACAATTTCATCCAATAGGGATAGATGTGAAGAAAGTTCTATATTCTAATCACTTTGATTCTTATGTAACTCACGTCTGGTCACAAAAGGTGATAGTTAACTTATGTTAACTGATGATAAAGAAAGAATGGACTTATAAATATTTCGTACATGTTTGCTATTGATCTATGATTTGCATTGGAAAATGCTTATGCAACTGAACCATTATTTCTATGTTGACTAATCTGTTTATGTTGTACATTATACTTGTGAGTTTTGATTGATGCTCAATTTCTTATGCTTTGTGTATCAGTTAATAAATATTGTTGCAGGATTTGTAAGTTGAGAAAGTGTATAAGAGAGAAAGGAGTTTAGAGATGAAATATGCCTGAAAATTAGTACTGCCCTTAATTTGACTTTTGCAGAAAGGAGAATGCCTTTTGATGTTTTGTAACCTTGCATCTGCTTCAGACTGCAGTGACTACTGTACTGTACTGGATCACAGTGGTGTGTGTATCTAGCATTGTCGTCATATTGGTGTGTGTATCTAGCATTGTCGTCATATTGGTGTGTGTATCTAGCATTGTCGTCATATTGGTGTGTGTATCTAGCATTGTTGTCATATTGGTGTGTCTATCTAGCATTGTCGTCATATTGGTGTGTGTATCTAGCATTGTCGTCATATTGGTGTGTGTATCTAGCATTGTCGTCATATTGGTGGTGTGTATCTAGCATTGTCGTCATATTGGTGTGTGTATCTAGCATTGTCGTCAAACGCATTAGTAAATGTGTTGCTCTAAGTTGATTCTTGTGAATTCCATTCAAGAGCCAATACGATGGAAATTGGATTTAAGTTTATGGTCTTGAGAATTCACAAATATTTTTTGAACATTCCTTTGGTGTGCTTGAGTAGTGCACATGAAGGTTCTAGAACACTTCTCGATGTGTGCTTTGATAACAAATACGAAGTTATGGAGAGTTCTCCACGGTGTGTTTATATCAAAGATTCTGGAACAGTTGTGTAATGTGCCAAGAAGGGGTACCATCATCTAACTAAGAAAGTCAGTGACTTGTTGCAAACTGCATGATTGTGAATATGTGCCAGTGACAGCTGCCATCATAGAAAAGGTTATGTACATTGACTATAATTGTCTCTCTGAAACTCTACTCTAGATCCATATCTATGAACTTGATTTTATATATATGTTAATTTGACTGCTGATGTCTATGCAAGGATAAACTGAATGAGTGTCTAACATTTGATCAAGCACTGTTGTGAAGGGATGTAAATGTCAACATTCTTTTGATTTTATTTATATGTTGTATATTTGATTGTTGATTTAATAATTTTATTATTAAATTTATTAACATTCTTGCACATATATTAAAATCTTATGTTGGAATAATAGTAGGTGAATGGGGGTTCGATAAATATTAACAAAAGACGGATTTTTATTACTCTTTTAGTAAGACGTTTCCACATGCAGAAACATGCGACAGTAAAAAGTCCATCTTATTATTGTGTGGATAGTATAGTTTTACGACAGCCTTAAAATCCGCCAAGTGAGAGACATGTTGGTTTTGTGGGATAATTATTAATAGCTATAAATTAACTTGTAATTAGTTGTGTGTTGTTAATTAATAAATAATAATCATAACGAGTGAACGGTGCCCAGAGATGTCACGTTCATTTACATACTGTTGCATACAGATGAATTACTAAAATTTCTATATGGTTGAATGTGAATTTATTATTTAATTTCTATGTTTGTTTAAGCATTTATTTCTTTTACATTTTACGTTGTTGTGTATGCAATTTTTCTTTCATTTCAATATTGACATATTGTTCACGTAAGTTAAATAACTATCCTTCCTGAAAACAAGTATATGTTTCTCCAGGTTCACCTCTAAACCTAATCTCTCTGTTTTCATATATATATTCTAGTTCACTTGGTGGATGTTCTATAACATGAACTCCTTTCATGTAAGAGCTGCCAGTTCATATATTTTATTTTATTTTTTTGAAAAAAGGAAAACTAACTAAAAGCTTACACACACTTTCATTGCTATGAAACTTAGAGGACAACTAAACTTATCTGTCATTTCAAAGTTCACTTTTATACTTGCAACCAGAGTCATACATAGTTTTACCATGTGCGTGTCTGTGTGTGTGTGTGTGTGTGTGTGTGTGTGTGTGTGTGAGTGAGTGAGAGAAAGAAAGAGAAAGAAAGAGAGAAAACATTATTTAATCATTAATAAATGTCAATATATATTTTTTCTTTTTTCAAAAGTATTTTATATTTGACAGAATTATAATAACAGCCACGAGCAAAGATTTTGTCACCGAATGCTTACGTAAATTACACTAATTGGACTTTATAAGGATATTAACGTTAATATGTTCTTCAATATTTCTATGGCTTCTTAATCCACTTCCAATTATTTTTCCAAGGTATCAAATTTAATATATTTCTTCTGACAGATCTGACAGTGAGAAAAGAAACTAACTACAGAGAACAGTATTGCTTAGTTTATCATATGAAAGAAAGGTGTAGCAGTTAATGTAGTTTATCATATGAAAGAAAGGTGTAACAGTTACTGTAGTTTATCATAGGAAAGAAAGGTGTAACAGTTACTGTAGTTTATCATACGAAAGAAAGGTGTAACAGTTACTGCAGTTTATCATATGAAAAGTGTAACAGTTACTGTAGTTTATCATAGGAAAGAAATAACTTAGCGTACCTTCACTAACAACTTAGCGTACCTTCACTAACAACTTAGCGTACCTTCACTAACAACTTAGCGTACCTTCACTAATAACTTAGTGTACCTTCACTAATAACTTAGCGTACCTTCACTACTGCGTCTAAAGTGTATGTAATGATTTAGTCAAATAGGCTGTACTATTTCCAGCATGGCTAACGTCTGCTTTAAGCTCGGATTCAAATGAATGCTCTGTCAGATTAGAGAGAGAGGGAGAGGAGGGGAGGACAATATGTAACAGTGAGTGAGTGAGGGAGAGAGTGTACAGGTGTGAGAGACATAAATCCCGACACACGCACAGTTATAGCTACAAGTGTTGAAAACATTCATAGCAGAGGCAAGGTGTGCACTCAGTGACCTCGTTGAGATAGTCAGCATCTCAAACTAACGCACTGTTGGTAAATGAGTACATGTATATCTATGTGTGAAGAACACTTATTTTGCCTTTGTATTATCGACTGCATGATGGCAAATTTTGCTTTTCTAGAAACAGTGGGAATTAAGCAATATCTAAACTAATAATACAGAAATACATTACTGTAGGAACAAAAAGAGATAACGGGCAAAAAAAAAAAAGACACCTCTCCCCAAATTAGCCAATAATTGGCAGAAAATAGTCTAGACTTCTAAAAGACTGAAATGACGATAAAATATTTTCTGAGATTCGAGAAGAGAAAACAGTTGGCTTTTCTGCCAAGAGCTACTGATGCTGCAGGCCATGCACACGTTATCCAGTATACGTTATGCTGCAAATCGCTTGAGAAACCACTGAACTTGATTCCTTAATCGTCACTCTTCCCAAAATTAACGCCTGGAGACCACAGACATCCGCGTGCTTCTATGACTATGAAAAGAACTATTGCTTTCACTAGACAGACCTCATGCTTGTTTGGTTTTGAAAGGAACCAGTGCCTGCATACGTCAGATCCCAGCATGAGAACATTTACCGTGACAAACTCTTCATATAATGAACTCTTTTCACGAACTTTCATCTTCAAAAGGGCTTCCGGAATCCGAGAGTGCTTTTGGTAAATCTTACAATGAAACGGACCCGAAAATTTTCTCAATTTATGACAAGCTTCCAGTCGGAAAGATTAAAAAAAAATCATTGTACTGAGGTTATGGCCGATCAGTAAACATGAAAAGTGCCCTTAAGACCAAAATGCAATATTTCTACTGAAAATTAAATAAACTTATATGCTATTAATTAACATTTATTAAACGGCCTAGAAGAAGCTTATTCCCTAGGTAAAAAATTATAAATGTTAAATATATGTTTGTATCGGTGTTATAGTTGTGTATTAAATAAATCATTTAGATTAATAAAATAAGCAAAATAACAGACGCACATTATTCATTTTAGAAGAAGAAAATAAATACAACTACTTGTTATTATTAGTAGGACTGTAAATGTCTTGGATATATAAAAATAAAACGAAACAGTGAGGTTGTGTGTGTGTGTGTGTGTGTGTGTGTGTGTGTGTGTATGTGTGTGCGCGCGCGCGCGCTTGTACATAAGTGTATGAATGTTTGTGTACTTAAAAAGAATTTTTAGTTTTGTTTCCTAGCACCAGACAAGAACCTAATTAAATCTTGTCACTTATTTCTTAAATTATTTTATAAATAATCCTGTTTTCTCAGCATATTTTATGGATCCAAAGTAAAGACGAAGAAAAACAAAAACCCTACAAAACAAACAACATAACTTCTCAAAAAGAAAGAGTTCAAACAAGCTTGTGATGATTTTTGCTTTTTATTTTTGTGTTTTAATGTCAGTAGGATTTCATACAAGAGGAAAGTAATTTAATAATTACCTGATTACAGATGTCCAAGAAAATAAATGCTAATACTCTGACAAATCTCATTTAATTTCATTAAAGTATTTATCTACATTTTCTGTTTACAAGATATAAAAGCATTAAAATGTATATGAAAGCTTGTTTGTATGCATACGTACGTGTGTGTACATTAACGTATATACTGAAATAATATAATTTTCTTTGAAAGCCTGATAAAATTAACTCTTTCACGAAGTATTTCTCTGTCCTTGAGTAGTAGAACCAATTCTATATACTTAGATTTGTGTGTCTATTGTGTCAGTCTGAAAATGGATCTTGAGTAGAACCAATTCTGTTTGTACTCTGATTGTACATCTGCGATAAGCAACACAACACCAAAGAATTCAAAGAAAGAAAGCGTTTTCTAAGAAAGTTAGAGAAAGAGTCACTTATGTAATGTAGCATTAAGAAGCTTCTTTTTCTCTTCCCTCTTTTTCTGTACACGGTTAGCGGCTGTGGTGCTCGGCCAATATCAAGAGGCATAACCTTTTGGCAGAAGGCAGAAGCTTTTGTATGATGTAAACATGTCCAACCGACCATTATACTGGTTCAGCTCATGCACACTCTTGTTCACTCTTGTTTACCGATCTTTACATAATAAAACTATAAAATTATGGAAAGATGGTAGAAAAGTCTGGAACTTTAAAATAAGACCTTATAATAACCAGATGTGAACAGCAGCTCTACCAATTCAAACAGGTCTGGAACTTTAAAATGAGATCTTATAATAACCAGATGTGACAGGCAACTCTGAGCAATTCAAACACGTCGTTTGAGTGCTCGACCTCTTAACAGCCCTGAACAGCTAAATTTGATCGCACTGAGAGCAGGTTTTGCACTGGAGATCTTTCAACTGAAACACTCTTACACCAGTGTATACACAGCTTGGCCTCTGCTTGGCCCAGATGAAAGGCTGTGTGGTTTTGTTGGGGGGATGGGCTACAGGTTAATTTTCCACCACCCTTAGCTTCCCGTAAAACTCCACAATGTAACTTAATTTATACAGTACACAGATGTATAGTGTAAATATATTTAATTACAAAGTCACATAATATGAAATCCGATTTTACCCAAGAAAAACTTATTTAAACGTAATCGTAGACCTATAAAGACAATTTGTGAACTTTTATGTAGACATGCCATTAAGGCAATAAATGATTATGTCACTTTTACGTTAAGCCCAAGCAGCATACCAAGTCATGACTGAGTCATATTCCGTGAAACCAGAGAGGTAAGGCTGTCAAGATATACAAAGATCTAGACATAAAACAATGTATTATTTATTTTAATTTAACCCCCCACCCTGAAATATGTTTTCTCCTTTTCTTTACCTGCAATAAAAATTAGACAAGACCAAAAAAGTAACATGGATATCTCCAAGAAGCCTCCAAATAAATTTCAGCGACAATACAGAAGTCAACGATGCATTTTCTGACTTGCTTCACACAATCTTCTATGAACATATACGTATGAAAATGATGTGAGATATTTTATTTGCCGCGTTATCACTAAACAAAAGATACAGTTCGTAAGAACAGACAAGCTAATAATTTTGAGAAACAAACAAAAACCCAACACTAACACTTCTGAGAAACAAACCCAAACCCAACACTAACACTTCTGAGAAACAAACACAAACACCAACACCAACACCAACACTTCTGAGAAACAAACACAAACCCAACACTAACACTTCTGAGAAACAAACACAAACACCAACACCAACACCAACACCAACACTTCTGAGAAACAAACACAAACCCAACACTAACACTTCTGAGAAACAAACACAAACACCAACACCAACACCAACACTTCTGAGAAACAAACACAAACCCAACACTAACACTTCTGAGAAACAAACACAAACCCAACACTAACACTTCTGAGAAACAAACACAAACCCAACACTAACACTTCTGAGAAACAAACACAAACACCAACACCAACACCAACACCAACACTTCTGAGAAACAAACACAAACCCAACACTAACACTTCTGAGAAACAAACACAAACACCAACACCAACACCAACACTTCTGAGAAACAAACACAAACCCAACACTAACACTTCTGAGAAACAAACACAAACCCAACACTAACACTTCTGAGAAACAAACACAAACCCAACACTAACACTTCTGAGAAACAAACACCAACACCAACACCAACACTTTTGAGAAACAAACACAAACCCAACACTAACACTTCTGAGAAACAAACACAAACCCAACACTAACACTTCTGAGAAACAAACACAAACCCAACACTAACACTTCTGAGAAACAAACACAAACACCAACACCAACACCAACACTTTTGAGAAAGAAACACAAACCCAACACTAACACTTCTGAGAAACAGACACAAACCCAACACTAACACTTCTGAGAAACAAACACAAACCCAACACTAACACTTTTGAGAAACAAACACAAACCCAACACTAACACTTTTGAGAAACAAACACAAACACAAACACTAACACTTTTGAGAAACAAACACAAACCCAACACTAACACTTCTGAGAAACAAACACAAACACCAACACCAACACCAACACTTCTGAGAAACAAACACAAACACCAACACCAACACCAACACTTCTGAGAAACAAACACAAACCCAACACTAACACTTTTGAGAAACAAACACAAACACCAACACTAACACTTTTGAGAAGGAAGTGAGCACGCAAATCATTTTCTCCACAAATCAAAAAAGTAACTCAACACAGACAACAATGGAACCTGGAAAAGAGTTATTGTCTCAGACAACAGTAAAAAAAAAAATAAAGAAAAAGAAATCAAACTTCCGTAAAACCAAAGCAACACACAACACTCAAATGGGCAAAGTAAAGACTAAAGAAGAATGCAACCAGACCGAAAATTGACCAACATTGGAAGGAAAGCCATGAATTGACACACTTTTAGAAATTGAAGCTGGCCTCGAAAATTACACAGAGAAGGCACCAAGACAAAAGTAAAATAGAAGACTTGAAGCTCCTTCTCTTTCACCCTTGTTTGAGTCAACACTCTCGCCAACCAAACACTGACAAACGAAAACCACACAGAGAAGGCACCAAGACAAAAGTAAAATAGAAGACTTCCCCCCATACACATCCGACGAGAGCAAACACAATTAAAGCGTGAAGTACAAAAAGTAAAAACAAGAAAGAAAAACACCATCATCAATAATAAAAGCACAGAAGACAACAGCAAACCGGATGGACACATTATCCGCCGTGGGGACTTTTTCAGTTAATCCTGGACCACCTCTATTGGCCGCCAGTCCCTGTCTGTGCACATCACAACGGGCAACAATGGGGACAGTTGACAACGGCAACCACAACGACAACAAGAAGAACAGGGGTCGAACATCCCGGGCATGTGGTAACTGCTAGATACAGACCACGTGTGTTACTAGCCTGGGTTCTGATACCCACACGCACCCTCTCCCCTCCAACACGTGGGACAGCGTCAACATTAACCACCATGTCATCAGCCCATAGACAACCGGACTACTGCATGCCTCTACTGGCCAGACAATGTACGCCACGGATCCACCCGCCACCACTCATCATCACCAATCTTCAACTTTTCTATCAACCACCCTACACTCTGTCTATAATCAACAATTCTCCCAACAGCGGCACACCTTGTGACAGGCAGCGAAATTGGCCTAGGCCGGAAACGCCATCATCATAATTAACTAATATAAAAGAGTTTACATTTTGCTGTATCTAAGTATTTATATGTAAGCTGCCATCAACATAATTAATTAACTAATATAAAAGAGTTTACATTTTGCTGTATCTAAGTATTTATATGTAAGCTGCCATCAACATAATTAATTAACTAATATAAAAGAGTTTACATTTTGCTGTATCTAAGTATTTATATGTAAGCTGCCATCAACATAATTAACTAATATAAATGAGTTTATAGTTTGCTGTATCTAAGTATTTATATGTAAGCTGCCATCAACATAATTAACTAATATAAATGAGTTTATATTTTGCTGTATCTAATAGGGAAGGGAGTGCGGTGTGTATATGCGTACTGGAACGAAACAAGACGACATATAAATAACTACATTAAAATACAGACAAAATATAAACAAGACGACATATAAATAACTACATTAAAATACAGACAAAATATAAACAAGACGACATATAAATAACTACATTAAAATACAGACAAAATATAAACAAGACGACATATAAATAACTACATTAAAATACAGACAAAATATAAACATTATAAAGAAATAGAACAACGAGAAAAATAAGAAAACAGTAATGTTATACAACAACAAACCTCGCGAAATTTATTTTCTTCGATTTGTAATGCCAGACGAAACTCATCTTCTAGGTCATTGTATTGACGACCCAGCGAGTCAATTCTGAAACAGAAAAAAACCCTTTCATTCTTTTATTAAAGAAAGAGCACTTTCAATGCAATATATTAATGACAACAGTTAGACAGATGGGTGAGGAGGAGGGGAAGAAGAAAGTACTCGAAATCATTACTGAAGGCTCTGAACCCACACCACATATCAACTAGGAATATATAATTATACACTGCTTCACGAGTCATTTTATAATCTACAGAAATAATACAAGATAAAATAACCCGTCCACACAGCATGTGATGATTATTATTACGATAAATTCATTATCCCTCTTTGGAAATGCAAGATAAAATTACCCATTCCACACAGCATGTGATGATTATTATTACAATAAATTTATTATCCCTCTTTGGAAATGTGTGTGTGTGTGTGTGTGTGTGTGTGTGTGTGTGTGTGTGTGTGTGTGTGTGTGTGTGTGTGTGTGCGTGCGTGTGTGTGTGTACGTGCGTGTGTAACATCTGCACGTCTAGTTTTAGTAATATGTTTACGGCTAGTTTAAAGATCCAATACATATAACTTTATAACAATATAATTTTATAGTAATGTGTGTGAATCGAGTCTATAGCAATATATTTATGTAATTTATAACAATGCGTGTTAATCTAGTCTATAGCAATATATTTATGTCGTTTATAACAATGTGTGTTAATCTAGTCTACAGCAATATGTCTATAATAGCAATGCATGCATGTCTAGTATAGCAATATGTTTATATCTTCTTTATATGTGTGTACGTCTGGTTTTAGCAATATGTTAGTATCTAGTTTAAAACAATATGTTTCTAGCTAATGTAAAGAAATGAGTTTGCATCTAGTTTAAAGCAATGTATTTATATATACTTTAAAGAAATGTGTTTATATCTAGTTTGAAGCAATATGTTTATTTCTAGTTTAAAGCAATATATTCTAAAGCAAATTGTTTATATCAATATGTTTATATCTAGTTTAAAGCAATATATTTATATCTAGCAATGTGAGTGTACAGTACAGCAATGTGTACATCTAGTTTTATAAGCATTTAAATACACGTCTTAGTTTTTAGTTATAAATGTATGTCTAGATTACTGTATATATATGTATATCAAGCTTATATCAATATTTGTACGTTTTGTTTATAGCAATATGAGTACCTCTGGTTAAAAGCAATATAAGTATGTCTACTTTATAGTAATATATGTTTACAAGTTTATAGCAATATGTGCATACATCTAGTTTATGGGGTCTAGTTTATAGCATGGTGCGTAGGTCTAATTTTAGCAATACGTTTACGTCTAATTTATAGCAATGTTTATACGTGTATATTGCATATATGCACGTCTCCAGTTAATATCAATATCTATAAGATTAGTTTACAACAGCAACATGTGTAGGTCTAGTTTACAGCAACATTTATACGTCTAGCTTACAGCAACATGTGAACGTCTAGTTTATAGCAATGTCTAACTGAAATCAATATGAATATATCTAGTTTACAGCACTAATCGTACATGTACGACTAGCTTCATGCAACACGTGTTCGTCTAATGTACAGTAATGTGTTTACGTCTAGTTCAAAACAATATGAAAACATTTGATTTAAAGTAATATATGAACTTTAACTTATGAAATGTGTTTATATCTAGTTTAAAGGAATATATTACCTTTAGCTTAAGCAATATGTTTATATCCAGCTTAAAGTAATATATAACCTTAGCAATACGTGTACTTATAGCAACATTAATACGCCTAGTTTACAGTAAGAGTATTGTAGCTCAGAGCAACAAGGGCATACGTAGAGTAAGAGAAAATGAACATTTCAAATCTGAATTTTACTAAACCTTTGTTGACGTATCGCTTTTTGCGATTATAAAAGGACATGGTTTTTACAAACTTGATTACAATTGAGACAATACTATTGTACCAGTTTTGTTGGATAAAATCTTCGTGACGCTCAAAACATTTCGCAATCCCCAAACACCCAAACACAAACTGCAATGATTAAACCCTATGATCCCCAAACTATTTACATAAATTAACCTTTGAATAAAAATATCCCACCTTTTTCCTGTCTCCTAAAATACATGAACTTAGGGTAGCGTTCAAAATCAGCGTATTTCATTTGGTGTTAGTAAACTTACATTAAAGCGTATTATTGATTACAACAGGTCACTCTTTTGAGCAAATATATATTGAAACAAATACTGAACAATGGAAATTCAAGTGGAAAAAATGTTATAATCAAAGTGAATGTTTACTTGCATATCCTCATCCACATCATTCACAATAGTGGCATTAACGTTGACGGCGGAAATAGATGTCGTTTGCTTCGTAACGTTTCGCTCGCTATATTTATAGGGCAAACATTTTTATTAAACTCTCGTAAGCGACATTTTGGCGTATGGTTAATAATTTATAAAGCACACGCAATAATTATCACAAATGTATACTCTTTGTAAACAACTGCACAAATCATACTGTCGTTTCGTGGAGACAATACCTTTAAGAAATATTACTGCAAGTGCATAAAAATGAACTTTCTCAAGTGAGGTAAACTGTTGAAAAGTCCAGATTTGTGAAGCGTAGGAAAATGTGCGTAAAATGAATGCGGTATACAATTTACAAATGACATTCCTAGATATATGTCCAAGTTTCCTAAATGGATTGCAGAAGCGTACCAGATCTAGCGGTTGATTAGATGGCCAGATCGCGAACTGTGTGAATAAGTGACAATTTAGCTGTCAAGTTTATAGTTATAAGAAAGAGGCCTATTTACCACAGAACCAAATATTATTCTGAGAGAGAGAGAGAGAGAGAGAGAGAGAGAGAGAGAGTAGTAGTAGTAGTAACAACAACAACAAAAAAAGACAGAAGGCAGAGAGACAGTGAGTGAGTGAGAGAAGAAAATAAGAGAAGAGAGCGAAAATAAAAGAGACAGAAAGAATGACATACAACAGAGAGACAGTGAGTGAAAGAAAAAATAAAAGATGAAATAAAAGACATACAAAAGAGAGACAGTGAGTGAGAGAAGAAAATAAAGGAAGACAGAATAAAGGACATACAAAAGAGAGAAAATAAGTGAGAGAAGAAAATAAAGGAAGAGAATAAAGGACATACAAAAGAGAGACAGTAAGAAGAATAAGACTGGAGAAAGACAAAGAGATACAGCGAGAAAGCAAAGAAAGAAGGAAATAAGAAAAGAAAGGAAAAGAAAAAGAGACGGGAAAGAACGAAGTGGAAAGACACAGGGACACAACAATGCAAACCAGTTCCAACTGGATAAGTAGTTTCTATTATCCAATGGTTAAGATTTACGGGAACGAGACCATCTATTGGGATGAGATCAAAAGTTTACCTGCTGTAGTGAATTCTAATGTCTAATCACTTGAATTTGGTGTGGCAAGAAGTCCGGTCATAATGGTGGCCATTAGTTTAATGGTGAGTTAACTGACTGATTAAGAGAGAAAGAACTTAAAAGTATTTCATGTATTTTTACTACTGATATGTTATACTTGGGTTTTACGTAGATATACACTATGTGATTAGACTAGCTATTATTTCTATGTATTGTGAAGTATGATGCTTTTTATGTACTTGACATTATTTCTCGTGAACTTGCTCATAAAACTATTATACTGTATGCATGTTTCGAGCTAATAAATACTGTTGCAGGAAACTGTAAGTTGAGACTTGAATGTAAGAAAGAATGGAGTTAAAAAGGTATAAACTGGAAACTTATCATTGTTTCCTGATTATATTTTACAGGGAAAAAGCAGCCTTTTCTTGGCTATCTGAATCTCTTGGTTTACTGATTATATACACTGCTATGACAACGGTAGACACGAGAAGTATCTACTGTAGTGTGTAAGTGTAAAGAATACACTGCACTCTATTGATGTATGGTGGCAAAGTATGCTGACTACATCGAGTAATTTCTGGTACAAGGAAGTTACTGGAAATTGCTATAATTGTTGTTCTGCTTGAGTGAGCTATTATGGCGGAGTGCCAGATTAGCCTCATGGGAATAGCAGCAAATCAGTGCTCTACAACGTGAGAAGGGAAACATGTTGAATTGACATGAACGATGAACTCGTGACGTGAGTAGGGAAACATGTTGAATTGACACGAACAATGAACTCGTGACGTTGTTGTGCAAAACAGAAAATTGTGGCTTTGTCTATATGTAGAAGCTATTATCACTTATCTCTAATAACTCAATTTCTGTAATATATATACTAATATATACGATGTTTCACTCTGTAAGAATCAATTACATCTTGGGGAAAAATACAATACAGGTCAAGACGTTTAGCATTATAAGTCATCGCTGATTGTAAACGCTTACATCTTTAATGTTTTCATCAGGGATGGTAAAAACATCGAAGATCAAGCAGCAATAATAAATATCGAGATTTATTTCAATGGCTGCAATTTACATGTGTACCTCAGGTAACAAACAAATATCCAAAATGTGTACCTCTAGTAACTGTAAAAAATATCCTGTCTGTATTCAAGATATGTACCTCTAGTGATAAGACAAATATCCAGTCTGTATTTAATATATGTACCTCTAGTGATGTGACAGATAACACGTCTGTTGCCAACATATGTACCTCAAGTAATACACAAATATCCAGTTTGCATTCAATATATATATAAAACTATAGTAACAAACAAATATCCTGTCTGTATTCAAGATGTGTAACTCTAGTAACATAACAAATATCCTGTCTGTATTCAAACATAAAGTTATAAGTTCCTTATAAACACTTCTGATAACTTGGCAATTATCTAGTGTGATTTCTAGCTTAAGTTTACATGGAATCCTTAAGAGCACTTTTTGTTTTGAAACTACCATTTACATGGACGCTCTGTATAGATAACCATTTTCAGAAAGGTTTTGTTTAGATCTTTTAAAAGAGCTTTTATATCATGTGGAAATCCCCTCTGTGTCCTCTGACCGATTGTTTATGCCAAAAGCAATGCTGCTTCTTTTCATGAGGAGTGGCGTTAGATGTACCTCACACATACTGCGACAGGTAGCGGTAGGGTGGACAACCACTACTGAAAGTTCTTTCTAACGAACGACATTTAATTTGTTCCTGTATCTATGGGGAATCTAAAATAGCAATAGAAATATAAGCAGTTAGATTCGTCCGGTCCCGATGGCACACCCTGTATAATTACAATCTGAAAGACGGAGTCAATCTGTTCCATATGGGATTTTTGACAAGATTTATTTAAAGAAATGTACTAGGTCATCTTCAATGCTTCTCGCACCACTGAATACATTTAATCCTAATTTTACCTGTACTCGTAAATTTAATTATGAAATTAAATTCGAATCCCTATCATAAACAAGATCATAAACAACCTCAAGACTTTATATCACTAAAGTCAACTACAAGTGAGACAGCCCCAAACCAAACACTAGTAATATGATACCAAATTTTTGTAATTTGTAGCTCTAAGTCAATTACAAGAGAGACAAACCCCAAACCAAACACTAGTAACATAATAACAAACTTTTGTAATTTGTAGCTCTAAGTACGGACACCATAACACCAGCCAAAGCTTTAATAATTTGTAGCTCTAAGTACGGACACCATAACATCAGCCAAACTTTTGTAATTTGTAGCTCTAAGTACGGACACCATAACACCAGCCAAAGCTTTATAATTTGTAACTCTAAGTACGGACACCATAACACCAGCCAAAGCTTTGTAATTTGTAGTTCTAAGTACGGACACCATAACACCAGCCAAAGCTTTATAATTTGTAGCTCTAAGTACGGACACCATAACACCAGCCAAAGCTTTATAATTTGTAGCTCTAAGTACGGACACCTTCAAAATAAGACACATGTTGTCAATACTTCACAAGCTTTACAATTTGTACGAGAAGTATGGGAACTTTTTTAAAAAGATAACTCTAGTAAGCACCGTCCTATGCTTTCCAATCTGTAACACCAAGTGTTAATATAATCACAAAATAATGACATCACAGCACCAACTCACACTTTGCACTTTGTAAAGCCAAACTTCCACAATACAATTTTTACACTGAATCCAATGAATATAAATCCTTAAAGCCAATTGAGCAGCAGGACACAAGCACAATTAAAACTCCCACTAAGTCAGAAAATTAATGTAATTACAACTTCCATTATATAAGAAAATTAATGCAATTACAACTTCAAAAACATCAGAAAGACAATGCAATTACAATTCCAACTACATCAGAAAGTCAATGCAATTACAACTCCCAATCCAAACGTTAACCATTTGGGTCGTCAATTTAATGTTTCTGCTATTATGTCGTTGAGTAATATATTGTACAATCAACTACCAAATCGACATGACAACGTTATTTATATTAGTTAGTATTTACTCACGAGCATACGTGTGTGTGTGCTTATGTGTTTGTGCATGCGCGCAAACATATCTCTGCAAACAGTATGCTTTTAGAAGCAGGAAGATTCGGTTTATTTCTTAATCTCTACCGTTGTCTAGCTTTCTCACAACGATGGTGCTAGGAAATTGAACTCGTGTGGGCACAGAGGACTAGGTTCAGTTTACCATGAGCAAACAAGATCGACACTTGCTCTGTTCTCACAGAGAACATGCAATTGACACAGCAGTCAATCGCAGCAAGAAAATAAAAGACTGGGAACGATTCTACGTCAGAGCGTTGAGCGCTAGTATTAACAAAGCATGCTGTGAAAATACCTCCTTTGATTTGATGTAATGAGACTGAGTTGTCGAACATTATTTCTGTTTTACGCCATCTTGCGTAATTCCTATTTATTCAATGCATTAAAAGCAATCTACTGTGATAACATTTCCAAAGGCTTGGCCTTATGCACATCAGTGGAAACTTGGCTGCTGCCAGTGGAAATTTGGTTGCTGTCAATCGCTTGGAAGCATTTTAAAATTTAAATCCTCTACTGACCCCTTAAGTTACACTAGGGCAGGGTTAGCGAACTGAAATTATCGACCCCGGTTAACAAGACTAGTCAGAGAAAATATACATCTGTGTCCAATACTTCAGAGACAGTTAATGAGGAACTAATGTTAACGACACTAGCCAGAGTAGTTGTAGCTAACTATCGACCGAATTAGTTCTGGTAAATGGGTCTCAGTTAATAAGACTAGTTAGAGTAAATATAGCAAAGTCGTCAAATACTTCAGAGATACTTACTGGGCTTAAAGTTACTCAGACTAGTTAGAGAGAGTAACTATAGCTAAGTATCGGCAGTTCATAAGCTGGATTAGTTAGGATAGTTGTAGTTAAGTTATTGTTTGGGGACCAGTTAGAGGGAGTAGCTATAGCTAAGTATCGGCAGTTCATAAGCTGGATTAGTTAGGATAGTTGTAGTTAAGTATTGTTTTGGGACCAGTTCATGTGAAATCAGGCCTCGGTTATCGAGACTAGTCAGAGTAACGGAAGCTAAATATTGACCAGTCCAGAAACAATTACGAAAACTAGCAAGACTAGTGAAGGAAGATGTAGCGAAGTATGAACAGATGAATTGAAATTAGGCTCCGGTTAAAAAGACTAGTCAGAGTGACGGAAGCTACATTTCGACCAATTTAGAAACAGTAAACCCGAAACAGTCTGCTCTATGAGTAAATTTTTCATCAGAAAAGTCAGAATTTCAACTACAGTGCTTTATTAGACATTATTAGAACATTCTTAATACATACGCTATTTTATACATTTCTATATTACTCTTTTATTATTTGCACTTTGCTAAACAAACAGTCCTATCCTTTCTGCCACCGTCCAACAGCATTTACCACACCCCAGTCTATTTGCGCTTTCAAAATTAGTCATTTATCAAATCTCACTCTATTTTCGAACTTATTCGCTTACAAAATCCATCCTTAACCATATTAACAAACTTAAACACTTCCCTCGAAACGCCATATCTACATCATCAATCTTTAAGGTCATGACCTCGGGATATTCACATATTCCCATTTTTGAAAATTGAAAGAAAAAGTGAGAGTAATGACTTTTTTCAAACTAATACAAATGCAAAAAAAAAACAAAACCAACATTAGTTTTTAAAAAATAGATATCTTGTTCGCCAAGGTTACATAAATAAAAACGAATCGGATGGCAATGAAAACTTTATAAAGAACCAGGATATAATGAATGCACACAATATTCTGATGTGAAAATCAAAACATTATGCTTTAGGACAGGACGCACTTCTCGTGACTTTTTCTTGTAAAAGAACTCAAGAATAAAGTCACTGTTAGTGATCAACAGAATTTTACTGAAATATATAAAACTATCTAGGTGTGTTATGGGAGCAAGCTGTATTTCCAAAATGGTCACAAACAAAGACTGATGGGTTTCAACAGCGCCTTAAGTGGTGATTTTACAAATGACATGACATTTACAATGGGTCTCCACAAATACCGTTCCCTAACAGAAAATGTGTGAGTGAGTGTGTGTGTGCGCGTGGACTTCTCAGTACAACAATGCCGCTGTACTATTCCGTGCGCTGTTAAAATTTGACCTTACTGGAGAGATACGAGCATTGTGGTTTCTGTTCTTCAATGCATTCCACTTATCTTGAAGGAAGCAGTGGAGAGATCAAAACGTAATTAGTTTCAATTTTTTTTGTGCGTGTCAGTGTGCGTGCATTTAGTGCTTGCTAATTTTTCTCTTTAAAGTCCAAACAATCAAAATTCAAAATCAAAATTGCGATCACTGTCATTGCATAATTTGGTTTGTATTTAAAACACAAGTAACATTGACCTGTACAATTTGGTTTGTATTTAAAACACAAGTAACATTGACCTGTACAATTTGGTTTGTATTTAAAACACAAGTAACATTGACCTGTACAATTTGGTTTGTATTTAAAACACAAGTAACATTGACCTGTACAATTTGGTTTGTATTTAAAACACAAGTAACATTGACCTGTACAATTTGGTTTGTAGTTAAAACACAAGTAACCTTGACCTGTACAAAGTCAGCAAACCTCGAGTGAAAGGAAGATGCTTCCAACTTAAACTAAGTGTCAGACACTGACGTCATGAACAACTCTGTTTGTTTGGTTTGTTTTTCAATTACTGTGCTACACTCCCCCACCTCCAGCCTCAATTAACCAACAGTCCACTTTTAAGACACACAATTGAGCCATTGTCGTATACATGTGTTAAATTGCTTCTTTAAATAAATGCTACGTACTTTGTGAAAAAAACAAATTTTTTAATTGATAATGAACATCTTAAGATTATTTAAGTACTTGTGCATATAAACATTCATTCATAAATTTTACAGGAAACACATATTTGTATGCATTAAAGAAATACAGATATATAAATAGACATTACACAAATCTACACAAAACCCAGTAGATATACAAACAAGCAGATATATTCTAATGAACGTCATGTGCCGTTGTTTAAAATATAATGTAAAAAAACGAAAATAAAATAACAGAACATGGCCCAATCATCTGCATGCAACAAACTTAAAATAATGTTAAGTACACTAGTGGATAAAACACGAAAAGTATATGTGTTTTTTGTTTCAATTGTAAATTATGTTAAAAATTAAACTACACTGACCATAAGGCTATATTAGACGTAAGTGTTAGTTGATATGTTAATTGTATATATTAGTCAGTTCAAGGCTCGCTGCCGTGGATATTTCAAATAATACAAGGCTAGATCTTTCTATCACACAAAGCTAAATCTAAAAGTAGCTGATCGCAATCGCCTTAATTTTATTGAAGACTGAATGACTAGACATACTATTAGTCTCTCACTTTCCTGTTGAGAAATGTACTAGAAAGCGTGGTGGATGCCTCATTTACACTGGAATTGACAAGAAATCAATGGTGGAAGATTTGTGGGCATAAGTAGTTACTTTAAACAGTATGTTATTATACACTCAACCGAGACCGAATTATACAAATAAGTGCCTAAATTCAACTTATCTCCTTATCAACATAATATATTGATACATTACATTTAAATTATTAGAGGCGGATTTTTCTAAGGACACGACCTGTACTTTTGAAAATCACCAAATCTCACTACCGACACTAGTTTTACAATCATCCATATTGCCAATATATCAAATCTCACTACTGACACTAGTTTTACAATCATCCATATTGCCAATATATCAAATCTCACTACCGACACTAGTTTTACAATCATCCATATTGCCAATATATCAAATCTCACTACCGACACTAGTTTTACAATCATCCATATTGCCAATATATCAAATCTCACTACTGACACCATCTGCACGGAGCACCTGGACAAATGGGTCAGGAGGTACTGCTTTGTTTCAAAGCGCGCGCAGTGTATGTGTAAACATTACCATTACTAATTTAGAGTGCTGTGCTAGTGTATATATTTGAATTATTTTTTATTATGTTATGCATTTGTTATTTTACTATAGACAGTTTATATCCAGATAGAAAATAGTTTATATTTTTAATTGATATATTTTATATGAAGAATAATGATTTTACATTTGTGTATTTTGTAAGTAATGTGTGTGTGAATGCTTTTTCTACAGCCCATCAACATATGTTTTATTTTATTATAGGTCTAAATCTTTAGATTATGTATTAGGGAAGGTTATAGTAGTTTTATTTTATATTTGATTTTTAGTATAGCTCTTAGTAGTTTGAATGAAATTTATATTGAAATAGAAGTAAGAAAACAGAAATTATTTTTAGAAGCCTTTCTTGCCAGAGTTTTGTGTTTGGCCTACGGGGTCTTCAGGGAAGGCCGATCTGATAGTATAATTAGCGCGTGCATGTGTCTGAGAGGGATTGCTGTACAAGAGCTGAATAAAGCATGTTAGAAAACTGACAGAACTGTTCTGGCGTCCTTTTTTACCGTTGCTGCCCGTTGGTGTGAACGAATTGAACCGACCCCATCACACTTCACAGTGCTGTAGATGGGTTAGGCAATTCCTGTTGCTCTACATTCTTAAGACTACAAAAAACACGAGCTGTTTATGCTCTGGCATTTGATGACCCCGTGTGTCTGAGATTCCATCATCTCCACTGGTGCGGGCGCTCGATGTCAATAATCGTCTGTCAAATCAACTTACCGTCTTCTTGAAAGAACGGATATCATATCAATATATATAATGCTCGACTTTAGATTAAATCTGCATAAACAAATTATTGGAGCTTGCTTCACATCTGTTATACTCAAAGCTTTAATTACAATTGGTTTTCAGATATATTCGTCCGACGCACGCACAAGAGAAACAAGATTTATAACAAAGTAAGTATAAGAGTAAAAAGCGAAATTTTGAGTGTTTCTTAATTAAGAAAAGAAAAAGGCAGCCAAAAATTAAAATAAATTTAAAATATAAAAGAAAAGAGAAGAAAAAAACCTACTACGCAAGATTCGACACTTTTCCATAGTAGTTGCTCGATGCCCCCCCCCCTCCCCCCGTCTATTTTTTGAAGATACTGCGTGTTCTATAGCTTGTATAAAACACACACAAGTAAAAACAAAGTGAAGTGTAAAATTCACTAAACTATTTTTTAATAAAAAATAAACTGATAATACATACTCAAACGTTATAGCTATTAAAATTAATTTAAATAGATTTCTGAGATCACACATACACACAATCTATTTGGAGTTTAAAGTTTATTGTTGTTAATAATATTTTTCATATATTCTAATAGCTAAAATCTGCAAAATACACTATCTGCCCATGGAAGAGCATAATTTGTTTTACACGAGTCTTTACCTGTATCAGTATTTTGTCAAAGGGATTACATATTTGCTTCACTTTCACTTTCATGTTACGGTTTTTTAGTGGTCCTCATTTTTTTATACCTGTAACTGTAAACGCACTGAAGATAAATGTTTTAGCAACCACTTATATATTTGTGGCGAGTAAATTTGCCTATCCATATTTCTAGACTTAATTGTTATATAAACTGTTAAAGTGACTCGACCCTGAGCACTCCTTATGATGGTATTTTTGTAAGTGTCAGAGTTGGAGTAAACACTCGAGTTGAGAATATGCTAGATATTGCTGATGCAATGCAAACCAGTTCCAATTGGATGAGTAATTTATATTATCAAATAGTTAATATTTACGGGAAAGAGTCCAGCCAATGGGCTGAGATCAAACGTTTACCTGCTGTAGAGAACTCTATTGTCTAATCACTTGAATTTGGTGTGGCAAGAAGTGTGGTCATGAAAGGCGGCCGTTAGCTTAATGGGGAAAACCCAACCTTTCCTTGTGTTATTTGAATCTCTTGGTTTACTGATTGTAAACTGCTATGACCGTGGTAGACACGGGAATCATCTACTGCAGTGTGTAAGTGTAAGAAACACACTACACTCCGTTGATGTATGGTGGCAAGGTATGCTGATATCGAGCGATTTCTGCTACAAGGAATTTACTCAAAATTGCTAAAATTGTTGTTCAGCTTGAGCAAGCTGGTATAGTGAATGAGAGCCCAGGTTAGCAAGAGAATAAGCAGCGTATCAGCGTTTTTAAACGTGATGAGGAAACAAGTGGGATTGACGAGGACTTTTGTAAAATCAGTGAGATAGCTTGCCAGTCAGCTAGGTTTTACAGGACTGTGGTAGAGTTATTTTGTGATTTAAAATGGAAGATTTCAGGGAAGATAGAAATATGTGGAAGAGGAAGCCATTGACTTGGGTCTTTTAGGAGGTGAAGCTATAGATTATGTAAAGGAAATAGAAGAACTGGAAATAAAAGAGAAAGAGCTAGAAATAATAACAAATGAAAGTGAAAAAAAGATTACAGATTGAAAGTAAAGATAAAGAGAAAAGATTACAGATTGAAAGTAAAGATAAAGAGAAAAGATTACAGATTGAAAGTAAAGATAAAGAGAAAAGATTACAGATTGAAAGTAAAGATAAAGAGAAAAGATTACAGATTGAAAGTAAAGATAAAGAGAAAAGATTACAGATTGAAAGTAAAGATAAAGAGAAAAGATTACAGATTGAAAGTAAAGATAAAGAGAAAAGATTACAGACTGAAAGTAAAGGTAAAGAGAAAAGATTACAGACTGAAAGAGAGGTAGCATTTGCCAAGTTAGAAGCCAATGATAAAAGAAACAGAGAGACTGGCTTAAATCAACTGAAGATTAAGTGAGATATCTTAAAGATAAGTGAGAGGATAGCTAAGGTTCAGTAAGTGAACATAAAATTTTATTTTCATTCTTTCAATAGGAAAGATGAAAACATTGAGGACTATGTGCTAAGCTTTGAACAACGTGCTGTAAGATTAGACCTACCAGAGAATTCATGGCTTAACCTCTTAGTGTCAGGTATGAAGGGTCAAGACATTATGGTATTAAAATGACTTCCAGAGGAACAAGCTACATATGAGACATATAAAGCCATACTGTTTGCATACTTAAACTGATGAGACTTTAAGAGGGAGCAGACTCATAATTTTTAAAGGCAGTTAATAAGCTAAAACATGTCTTCACCAGATGATTAGAACTAGATGAAGTAGAGATTAGCAATGTGAAAGGCATTAGGGATCACTTTGTGATTGACAAGTTACAGACATCATGTCTTCCCACACTTTTAGCTTAAGTTAAGGACAAAGGACAAAACAGTTTGACAGATTGGTTAAAGCAGCTGACAGGTATGAAGAGATATACATGAAATGTACTGATAAGACAGCTAGATATAATTCTGAACCTCAATTAACCGATAATGAACAAGTGATGTACAAATGACAGAACAATAAGTCTGACAACAAACCAAGTACGGGACACACTTTATCGTCTTCTTCATTTAAAAAGACAAAAGACAGAGTACCCCCACCTCACCCAATAGTAAAGGCAAAGGTGTTAAGAATGAACCAGTAGTGTGTTTTGGCTGTGACAAGCCAGGCCATATTAAACCTTATTGCCCAGGTAATATAAATGTCAAAGAACCAAGTGGCGCACCTAATTTTAATGCATACATAAATGGACATTGTGTTCCAGTACTCTGTGACACTCGATGTGGAGTAGGGTTAGTAGTACACTCTAGCCTATTTAAGGAAAGTGACTACACTGGAGAGTTTCAAACAATCATTTTAACCAATGGTGTAAGAGATAAAGTACCCATACTGATGGTAGACATAGATAGCAAGTATGTATGTGAATGCACTCAGGCTGTATATCTAGTAAATTGTGTTGACAGTGCTATCGTTGGAATGTAAATATGTTTTCAATGGTGAGGACACCCCAGACTCGCTCAACAATGTGTGTGTACTCAAATGCAGGCAAGCTGCAGCACAGGAAGTTCAGGCTGGGGGCATGCGTGAAGGTATGCAAGGTGAACCAGGAATGGTCAGTGGCAAGTGTGAAGGATTTGGCTAAAACTGCTGTTGGAAGCCACATAGGAATCAGTCATGGCAAGGTAGATAATTGTTTCTGTCAGACTGGCTGAACATGAGGGGGAAAGGCCCTGCTCAGAGCAACACAACTGACAGACTTTTCTCTAAAGAAATGTCAAGAGAAGACCAAGCTCTCAGGATCATACATGTCTAAATCTTCCTGCAAAGCTAGTGAGTTTGCTGGAAGGATGGTCTCCTGATTCATAACAGGAACAGATACTAGCAAAACTGGGCTAGGTGCTATACTGATGTAAAAGCACAGTGATATTCTGCATTAAGTAGCTTACTTCAGTCGTACACTGAATGCGGCTGAACAGAATTATTCAACTTCAGAGAAAAAATGTCTCAGAATTATATGGGCAGTCCAGAAATTCCAAGCCTACCTATATGGCAAGCATTTTATCATTCAGACAGATCACCAACCTCTTGCCTATTTAGCTCACTCAAACGGGCGTTTGACCAGGTGGTCATTACTACTACAACAGTATAGATATACTGTAGAAGTCATCAAAGACATCGACAAAATGGGTGAGTGTGACTCTTTGTCCAAAGCATTACAAATGGAAGTGTAAAGTCATAAGTCTCTGTAAATGTTGCTAAATCCATATATAAATATTTGTATCTTCTCTATGGTAGAGAGAAAAGAATAATTAATGTTAAGCAGAGTTAGTTTATATGATGCTAACATGATTGTGTATGTTTTTAGTATCACAAGGAGAAAAAGAAATAATAATGATGTTTACATATGATTTGCATTTGTATTCCTTAAGTGTAGAGATATAAGGGGTCATGTCTCTAACTTATAACAAGAAAAATTATGGTGATTTTATTTCATAATAAAAAATATCTCTTTAAGTGTGGAGACATAAGTGGTCATGTCCCACCTTATAATGAGAGAGATTAATATGACATTTGATATTATATATATTAATATGATATTTGCTCAGTGATTATTGAGGCATGTAAAATTGTATTATCTTTGATTCTAAGCATATTGAATTAACAATGCATGTCTTAAAACCGACAAAGAACTTTTTTGGTATTATGAAATTTATTCATGTCTTAAAACCGACAAAGAACTTTTTTGGTATTATGAAATTTATTCATGTCTTAAAACCAACAGAGAACGTTTTTGGTATTATGAAATTTATGCACGTCTTAAAACCGACATAGAACATTTTTGGTATTATGAAATTTATGCACGTCTTAAAACCGATGTAGAATTTTGGTCGTGTGAATAGAGTTATTCGTTTCGTATTAAGGTGGAAGCTTCACTAGTAAAGTTTGAAATTTACTCCTAACAGAGTAGATGATGGTTAACGTCTCCAAAGGAGGGGGAATATGGTGGAGGAAATTTGCCTATTTTTATTTCTGGACTTAACTGTTATATTGTTAAATTGTCGAAGTGACCCGACCTTGAGCACTCTCTTCAATTTCTGGTACAAGGAAGTTACTAGAAATTCCTAAAATTGTTGTTCTGCTTGAGCGAGCTGGTATGGTGAATGAACGCCCAGGTTAGCTCGAGAGAATAAGCAATGAATCAGCGTTTTTACAACATGAGAAGAAAACATGTGGAACTGATGTTGACAATAAACTTGTGACTTTGATAAGAAAAGCACACGAAAAAGACAATTGTGGCTTCATTTATACAAGGTTATATAGAATCTATTATTGTTTATCTCTAAAAACTTCACTTCTGTTATCTGATAAGAATTACCCTGTGATTTGTATTGACATTAAATTGTTGAATTGTAATTTAGGATATAAGACTGTTTAATATAAAAGTTATTCGAATGTGGTTTTGTGGAAATAACGATGTCAAGTAATCTTTATCATTGTATCTGTTATATGTATATTTGATGTTGATTTAATAAACTTATTGACCTTACATATATTGTAGCCCAAATTTAAAATATGAGGTTAAACACGATCAACACCACTGTGGCCCACATTAAAAAAATATGAGATGAACATGATAAACACCTTTGTGGCCTAAATTTAATATGTGGTGAAACACGACAAACACCCTTGTAGCCCAAACTGCAGAAAATATAAGGCGAAACACGATAAACAACCGTGTGGCCCAAATTTAAGAAAATATTAGGTGAAACAAGATAAGCAACCTTGTGGCCCAAATTTAAGAAAATATGAGGTAATATACCATAAGCACCCTTGCGTAACACTCCTTACGATCGCTTCAGGATGATAGGACCGAGTATTTATGTCAGCAATTACAAAAACAAAACAAAACAGATTACAAGAAAGCGTGTGTAGCCCTCCTTTAGTGACACCCTCGGAACTAATACAAGGTAGAGGTTTATATGCATTTGATTTGGCTTTAATGAAATACTGAGAAATTCATGGCGAGCTGTAATTGATCTTCCAGTGCAAACACGTGTGGTGACTGGTTTCAACTTTTCAAATAAGAATGATGAGATTGCAGAGGAAATGCAAACAAGCATGTGTGAATAAATTATAAGTGAACGTAAGCTCAAGTTTCCTCTGACAGCATTAACAGGCGTCTGTTCATCGAGCGTCACGCAAGTATCCGACAGCAAATATTTAGCTTATGTTATTCACTGTGCTATTTCTGACAGCATCACATCAGAATGTGGCAACAGGCAATCTCTCTCCTGCCAAGAACGTCTTTAACAATGTTTTTCTTCCCTTTTTTATTTTGATTTTTCAACACCACAATGCCAACACTAGCGCGTATTACTATGCAGTCGAGTAAGAAAGCAGTGGACTACAATATAAACAAGTACACATTATGTTTATCTTTGTGCCCAGTAGGCCGTCAGTGGACTACAATATAAACAAGTACACATTATGTTTATCTTTGTGCCCAGTAGGCCGTCAGTGGACTAGATTATAAACAAGTACACATTATGTTTATCTTTGTGCCCAGTAGGCCCTCATTGGACTAGTTTAAACAAGTACACATTATGTTTATCTTTGTGCCCAGTAGGCCGTCATTGGACGAAAGTTTAAACAAATACACATTATGTTTATCTTTGTGCCCAGTAGGCCGTCATTGGACGAAAGTTTAAACAAATACACATTAGGTTTATCTTGGTGCCCAGTAGACACCCAGTGGACTAGAGTTCTACGCAAGCGTACATCTGAAGATCATAAATCAATATGAATACCCTCTCCCTCGAATTTATTTCGCGTTTTCATATCGTTCTGATGATTTTATATTGTTGTAATTTTGTATTTATTTTTATATTTCTATCCCATCGTTAAAAATGTATTCGCACCAAAATAAACATCAAGTGTACTTGTTTCTATGGTCGCTAGGACTCAGTCCACTGACAGCCTACAAGGCACCAAGATAAACATATAGTACAGTTTAGATCACGCTAAGACAAGTCTACTGAGAACTTTCTGGGCACCAAGATAAACACTACGCATACTCAACGCGTTCTACACTATAACAGTACTAAGGAACACAACTTATACCTACTAATACGAAATAAAATAGAGATCAGGATGCCAGTTCCCCCCCCCCCAATTCAATATGTAAGAGAAATGATGACGCAGATGAGAGAGCTGAAAGCTAACATTGATCGTACAGAGCAGATAGATCGTAGATTTCGTGTCTTAAAGATTTTCACTAATTTGGTAAAACGCTGAGAGCAACCCTCCCACCTCTATCTACTCACCAAGAAAAGAGCTTTTAGCAGTTGAAGAATGTATTTCTTAAATCTCATACCAAGGGGATGTAACTCTTGCAAAATCGCAAGGAGAATTTAGTACTCTGGTACAGAGCAGAGGTGAAAACGGCTGCTTAGAACTGAACTTGCAAGGACTGGGATCAAGCGAACTGTCTTCGAATCTGGGCTTCAGTAGAGATTAGAAATTTCAGCTTGAGGTCCATATATTTTAATCAGGTGGTCGCGCATTATGACTTTGAGTTGGGGCTATAGTAAAAAGAAAAAAGACAGTGTACATATAGATTTAAACAACCCGTCGGTGCATAGAATTTGATTTAAACAACCCTCTAAGTGCACAGAATTTGATTTAAACAACCCGCTAAATCTATAGAATTTGATTTAAACAACACCCTAAGTCCATAGAATTTGATTTAAACAACCCGCTAAGTGCATAGAATTTGATTAGAATTACTCGTCATCTTTGGTGATCGGCCCTGAAAGGCTTCGCAAACATATAATAAGCAGAAACATAAACAAGAAGCTATTTGATTTATTTTATATGGACGTATATTGTGTCTGGAATTAATATATTTAAAAAAAGAAAAGAACTCTTGAGTTCCAGAAACTCTGCCAGACTAAGTTCGATCAAAATACATTTTGCTTTGTGAGCATGACCTAATAGGAAAAAGCCACAAAAGAAATTTTTAAGAGCTAACAGAAAACAAAACACTTAGTCGAAACAGTCGTAGTTTGTTTCCTTAAATTTTAGATAATGCATCTCTAAAAGAAGGACATTTCAAATACATATTCCAGAAAAAAGTTGAGAAATGGTAGTGAATGTACCTTTGCAGTGATAGCCTATGTACCAGAGAAGCATTTCAAACAAATCAAACAGACAAGTAAAATTGCAGTTTTGGGAGACTGATGAAAGTGCTTATAATGTATCAAAGTACATAATTTTATAAGAAATAGTAATTTGAAACGAAACTCTAATATAAAAGTACATATGCAATCCAGAGTTTGATCACGTGGTTGACACGAAATAGGCAAGTCAACGTACTTCAGACTACGCAAGTCACATGGCTTTCTGAAAGTGTTTCCTGCTAACAGATGGACACTAGGGGAATAACGAATTTCGTGCGACCAACGTTGAGCTGATCTTTAACGACTTTTGTTGCCGTTTCTGTACTGGACTTGAAGAAGTTTACAAACTGTGACCACCAAAGTGGTGCTTAGTTATTACATTACAATCACTTCAATTTTTAGTACCAGTTTCTAGATGATACACAAGTTTCTCTAATGTATCTTAGGGGTCTTTGTTCCCCAGACACCGTGATTACTAAGTGGTAATGTGGACGTCTTGAGTAGTGAAGTCATCTTCAAATAATGTTGTGATATATCTGTAGTCAACCGTCCACAGTGAAATGTTCTGTGTTATACATGTAGTCAATGGCTCAGTGAAATGTTTTGTGAAATACCGATATTCAATGGCTCACGGTGACCATGTTTTGTGAAATACTAGTACTCAGCGTAGCCATGTTCTACGAAATACCAGTACTCAAGCAGCTAACAGTGGCCATGTTCTGTGAAATACGAGCAGATAACGGCTCAGAGTGCCATATTCTGTGAAATACGAGCAGACAACGGCTTACAGTAACTCTATGTAGGAAGAAATACCTGTATTCAACAGCTACTTTATTCTTATAATTCCAAGTTAGAGTGTTCATATATATGCGATGAATTACATGTATTTTAAGTATATTGCTTTTCTATATAATCCAAACTCACTGTGACTCTATGTACTGCATATTCAAAAGTTATGTATTCTTAATTAAGCTTTTAAAAATTATTTTCAGAAAGTAATGAAAATATGAAATAAACACGAGAAAGTGAAATAACGAGACCCACTCACAAGAGATAAATGAAAGCAGATCAATGAATAATGAACACAAATCTAAAGAGAACAGTAATTAAACTATACAGACAAACTTCACTGGTCCTTGCAAAGTCAATATTGATTAACTAATGTAATATGTCACAGTAAACAAGGCGCAGATCAAGAATCTGGAAATCTTTTAATTATGAGAGATGTAAAATTATGTCAATGCACATTTTACTAACTCATTTTGACCATGAAAGGATTGGCATCTAGTGGTGTAATCCATTAATTAAACTTCTAGCTGCAGTGCTTCGAGCGTTTCAGCGTTTGTTTTCTTCGTTTTTTTATCCTTGCGGTGAAAAAAGTCTGGAAATCTTTCAAGATCCAGCCCACAATGATGGTAATGTGTTTCAAAGAAATCAGTAACAAAGTGCATTCATGTCATGTACAAATGAGCCAAGTCCACATTTCATCTATCAAGCGTAGCCTAAGCCCGCATTTCATCTATCAAGTGAAGTCAAAGTTCAAATTTCATCTATCAAGCTCATCAAGTAATTCTAGTCTAGTGAGATTAATCAATATCAATCCAACACTCTACAAACACTCCCACTGTATGAGTAATACTCATATTGCTTATCAAATATTCATGTATATGAATTTACCCAAACATGTCTACCCTGAGACGTAGGAAACATCACTCTTCTTCAATCACTTCTGTCCCGAGGCGTAAGACATAACAGAAGGTGTAAATGAGATACCAGCAATTCAAAACTCACGTAATTAACTGTCGATAAAAAACTGTAGTGTTTTTCAAAACAGATTTTAATTCGTTTGATTTTATACAAATGAAGAGAAATTTAATGAAAATCACTACATAACTAATCTCGCCTAGATACGAACGAGAAACCTATAGTTTAAACGGGAACAGGCTTGGGTGCCTGATTGCATCCCACAGACATTCATCTCGTCAGTTTAATTCAAAGGTTCTCTTACTTTCACATCTCCGAGTTAAAACGACTGCCGTACACACATCAATTTTTGTTGATTCTTGAGGGGGGGGGGTTATTAACAAATCAAAACAGATTGTTAAGATAATACTAAATGGTAAAAGTTGTAGAAACAAATACAACCACCACCAACAACAACAAAAGAACAGGCCAAGAGAAAGAACTTAAGATATTTTGCTTACTACTGCAGCCAAAGACAGTCAAATAAATGCTGAAGAACAGAACAAAGACTCAAGAAAATGAAATTAATCAGTAGAATTTACAATTTAAAAAACAGCAAATGACAGGAAGTGGTAGATGTGCTGGTATTGGATAATATCCAGTGTTTACAGTCAGTCGATATTCTTCAGTCCATCCCGTACTCCTCAGTCCATCCTGGCACTTCTCGGTCCATCCCAGTACTCCTCAGTCCATCCCGGTACTTCTCGGTCCATCCTGGTACTCCTCAGTCCATCCCGGTACTCTAAAGTCCATCCCAGTACTTCTTGGTCCATCCTGGTACTTCTCAGTCCATCCCGGTACTTCTCGGTCCATATCAGTGCTGTCATTCCTCTCCAGCCATTCCTGGTCCTTTCCAGTTGTATCCCGGGCTTTTCCAGTTCTTCCCAGTACTTTCCAGTTTTATCCCGGTCCTTTCCAGTTTTCCCCGGTCTTCCCAATTCTCCCCAATACTTTCCAGTTTTATCCCGGTCTTTTCCAGTCTTTCTCAGTATTTTGCAGTCTCCATAGTCATTTCCAGTTCTTTGCAGTGTCCCTAGTCCTTTCCAGTTCTTCATAGTATTTTCCAGTCCTTTCCATTTCTTTTCGGTCCTTTCTAATGTTTTGAAGACATACCTAGTCCTTTCCATCTCTTCCCAGTACTTTGCAGTGATCCCTAGTCCTTTCCAGCAGTTAGCAGTCCTCCCCAGTACTTCCCTGGTCTTTTCCAGTTCTTCCAGTACTGTGCAAACCTCCCTAGTCCTTTCCAGTCCTTGCTGGTTCTCTGTAAAATGCTACAACTTTTTAACATTGTCTGCTTTTGTTGGTATTCTTCCTAAAATTGTCACAATAGGTCGTCGCAAACAGACCTATATTCTTTCGGAAATATAATTAGTCAAGAAATTTTATGCACCACCATAGGGTGCAGTCGTTTTTGCTGGATAAGACTCACAGTTTGAACGCACTAAAATACATGATGTTCCCAAAGCAGTGTTTTCATAATTAGGGTCTTGTTTTGTGACAAATTTAGTAACAAATAAAATCAATTGATCCGTGACATTCATTTCACACAAGAATGCAATACTGTGAGGATGGTCGTGATGTCTTGTGTGCATGGTTAGAACCAATCTTGCAAATGCTGTCGATCTCGGATGCCGATACAAAACAAAATGGTAAATTAGGCATTATTTGTCTTCCGGGAAACGTAAAAAATAACTATCTATTCAGTTTTTGAGATATTTTTCTTTTAAAAGTTCTGTGTGCCAGTCATCCAAGCAGTAGGTCTTGGTAGAATCATCTAGCTGAATGAAAGGCCAAAGCTATGAGTCGTTCAAATTATTCTGCACACACACACACACACACACACACACACACACACACACACACACACGCGCGCGCGCGCACACACACACACACACACACACACACACACACACACACACACACACACACACACACACACACACACACACACACACACATTATTCTAACCCCGTTTTGTTCAGCCATTACACGACACAGGTACCAGATCACATTTTAACTCTGTTTTGTTTATCCATTGTGTGGAGAGGTAAATTTGCTTACCCTTATTTCTAAATTAACAATTATATATTTGTAGCATATGTTAATGTGACAAGACCTTGGGCACTGTTTATGATGATATTTTTCTAAGTGCCAGAGTTGAAGTAAACAACGCTGGTGGAGAATATGCTAGTACTTGCTGATGCAATCCAAACCAGTTCCAAGTGGATGAGTAGTCTTTCTAATAGTCTCACACTTGTTAATATTTCACAACTTCATCCAATGGGGATGGACCATATGTTCTTTTGATGAAGAAAATTCTATATTCTTATCGCTTTGATTTTGAAATAACTCAAGTCCGGTTACAAAGGCATCATTAGGTTATGGTAAGTTAACTGACTGATAAAGAAAGAATGAAATTAGAAATATTTTGCACGTTTGCTATTGATCTATGATTCGAACTGGAGAATGATTTATTTGAAACATTGAAACATTATTTCTATGTTCATTAATTTGATTACCGTATATATTATACATGTGAATTCTGATCTATGCTATATTTCTTATGCTGTATATCGGGCTAATGAATATTGTTGCAAGGTTTGTAAGTTGAGAATGTGTTTAAGAGAGGAGTTTAGAGATAAAATATGCCTAAAATTTAGCGCTGCCTTAATTTTACTTTTGCAGAAAGGAGCATGCCATTTTTATTTTGCAACTATGTATCTGCTTCAATCTGCAGTGACATCTGTACTCTATCAGAGCACGTTGATGTGTGTATCCGAAGCTATTGTCTAACTTATCAGTAAACCTGCTGCTGTAAGTTGATTCCTGTGAATTCCATTCGAGAGCCAATATGGCAGAAATTGAGGCTTGATATTTTTTCTTGAGAATTCACGAATCCTTGAACATTCTTCATGATGTACTGAGTAGCACACATGCAAATTCAGGAATATTTCACCTGATATGCTTGAAAGGGCATACGAAGTTCTGGACGATTCTCCATGGTGGAACAGTTGTGTAATGTGCCTAGTAGGGGTAAAATTGAACCACCATCTAATAGTGACTTGTTGCAAACCTCATGATTGTGAACACGCGCCAGTGACAGCTACTATCATTGAAAGATTATGTACACTGACTGTAATTATCTCTCTAAAATTCCACTTTCATTTCCACCATTCGCACGCTTTATTAAAGAATCAATTTTAAATGAAGAAACAAACAATCCTCAAAATGTGCCTGAAAAATAATAATTAAAATGACTGTTGTATGTTGACCTGTAAAACTATATTTTTCAATGTATACTTTACTATGCCATGGCAGACTGGTCGATTTGAAATTGACAAGTAAAAAGTAAAAATTATTTTCGATGAATACGTTAGTGTAATCACATTAAAGTTGCTGCGAAGAACTACGAGCAAACATCATGGATTCCCTTCGAAATGTAACCTTAAAGTACACGGTTTTGTCCGTTTTTAATGTGATAATTCTCTATGGAAAGGTGAAATTAAAACATCAATTTAATTTAATATTTAAATATATTTAAATACGCATGGTATAAACGCTGTATAATATATAATATAATAATAAAATAAAACGTCTCACCAAAGAAATAATTCCGTTAATCTAGTTTGTATTTAGAATGGACTATACATAATGCTTTTTCGGGGCGACAGAGGCTCCAAACTGCAATAATTTATTTTGCATATACATTTAGGACTTCATGACTATTTCATGAATCTCGAGAAATGTGAAACAAAAGTAGCTAAGTTAGATATCACGGGGCAGAACAAGCAGCTACATACTTCATCGTACAATTATTCTCGTCCGAACAAGATGTGAAGGAATGGCGTCCAGTACGTAAATTAGAGGTAATCTATGAAGTCGGATTCTCCGTTCAAACAAATTAGACTGGCGTGTACTGTACGAGTTCGAGTTAGTGCAACACGTGACGTAGTGAAAAATGATAGGTTGCCGTTTGTTTAGCATAACAAGCGTACATCACGTAGGATAATGTTATCGACGTCTTTCATTTCAGCGGTCAAGGAAAATAAAAAATAAAAAAACAACAATATCTTTATGGATATATTTTAATTTAAAAACCCCAAGTATGTTTAGTATTTACTGTAATAACTGAACTGTCTCTAATGATCTATAAACACAAACACTCATAAGCATGCACTTTAATAAGTGAACTGTCTCTAATGATCTATAAACACAAACACTCATAAGCATGCACTTTAATAAGTGAACTGTCTCTAATGATCTATAAACACAAACACTCATAAGCATGCACTGTAATAATTGGTGCTAAATGGTCTATAAACACAAAAAATAGAACTAGAGAAGAGAAACATAGATAAAACTCCTTGCAATTTCCATTACATCAATGAACTCGTAACATATTTCTAATTTAATAATTTTTTTTTTAAATATTGCAAAAGTAATTTAATCCCCTGTGCGAGGATGCTTAGGCAACCCCCCAGTAGCGCACATCTGTACGTGGAACGAATAAAAGTAACCGCTAGCACGGCGCTCGGAGTGATTGTGTTTACCACGTGACCACACTTCTTGCACTACCCTACACCTAACCGCTGCAGCGTGATATTCTCCATTGAATGAGAGCCAAGACCTCCTGCACAAATTGAAATACCAATTGTTTTAGATCTGGTCGTTCGAATGAGAGTGCCCTCTGTACGACGGCGGCTTTCTAGAGGCAAGACATCGATAACAAGCGAAGGACTGGCTTTATCGATTTTGCCTCTGAGGAGGTTTCTGCCAAAGCGAACTCCTCCAAACTAGTTGATTAAGTTAAAGGCACAGTGCGCTCGTCGGTCGTTTACATTTTACTGTAACTCGAACAGATTTGCCGAGTTCTCCACTAAATCGAAACGTTGAAAACGCGTACTCTGTTGTGTACCTTTACAGCAACAGTTGAAGTGATTAAACGGCAAAATACTATTGGCAGCAAAAGAGTTCTATAAACGAATATAACGTCTTCAGCAAAAGCACAAATAACACAAATGAATCTTTCAACACGAGCATGAAAGGGTTGGAGAGATGGAGCCCGATGAATGAGACAGTCTGAAAGCCCAGAAGAAAGAAATTACGGTTTTATTAGATGAAGACCTACAGGACAAGAAGCAGCACAAGTCAAGGAGCAGAAGAGAATTACGCAAAATAGAATCCTCACAAGACACTGCAAAGTTCACAAAAACAAAACAGTGTATAAGATCGTTTTAGCAATCAAATTTATATTACCGTTTGGGAAACGAAACAATGTACAAGATAATTTTAGCAATCAAATTTATATTACCGCTTGGGAAACAAAACAATGAAAAGGAAATAAAGAACAAAAATAGTATTTTAAAGAAAATTAAATTAGTCATTCGTTTTATATTTTAAATTATTTCTCTCAAAGACAGTTGAGAAATAAGCTCTCTTCTTGTCTGCTATGCAAGCTTAATGCAATTTGCTGCTATGGTTCAGCTAGTACAAGCAAGTTACTTACATTTAATAACAGTGCCTTGATACAAGTTCCTCGCAAAGACAAATCAATAAAAAGACAACTGAAATGCAAAGAGAACTATTTTTTTTTAACTGCAAACAGGAGTCACAAAGTACATTCGGAAAAGTCAGAAAAGGTTAAGCGCTTCAATCAAGCCTTTTCTTTATAGCGTGACGAACTGGACTCCTTCGCGTGACATATAACTGTCTTGTTCATCGGATCAAGCGTCTTGTGACTGAGCTTGTCAACGACGTATTTTGTATGGTTATTGTTTGTCTGTTTTGTAATTTTTTTCTTTCAATGATGTATGAATTTCGTGACACCCCCCTCCACCCCTACCCCAGGTCGACTTTTTAAAAAATCATCAAAATTGGTAAAATCTATTTATCATTTTAATAATCAATAGCGGCAATAGTAGTAGAAATAGTACTGATTGAAGAAGTGAATGTAGCAGCAACTGTTTTAATATTGATAAAATATTAAGTCTGGCCAGTCCATTAAAAAGTAAATACGCATAGTAAGAATGCCTTATTGAAGTGATCACCTAGAATTATTACAATGCTCACACATAATTATTACAGTGCTCACCTAGAAGTATTGTAGTGCTCACACATACTTATTAAAGTAACAAACACATTAGACTTTAGGATTTCTGAATCAAGATAACCAAGACTTAGACCACTCTGTATTTCTTATACTTATTAAAGTAACAAACACATTAGACTTTAGGATTTCTGAATCAAGATAACCAAGACTTAGACCACTCTGTATTTCTTATACTTATTAAAGTAACAAACACATTAGACTTTAGGATTTCTGAATCAAGATAACCAAGACTTAGACCACTCTGTATTTCTTATACTTATTAAAGTAACAAACACATTAGACTTTAGGATTTCTGAATCAAGATAACCAAGACTTAGACCACTCTGTATTTCAGGCCACTCACTTTTCTTGGCAGGTGCTTAGTTCCTGCTGGTGTCTCTTCTCTACGACTTGAACCTTCTCCTGCAGCACCTCGCGCAGCTCTTTGCTGTCCAGCCTGTATCTCTCGGACAACTCTTGTCTGAAAACAGATACATTGCTATGTAATTAAGTAGACAGACAGACAAACAGATAGATAGATAGATTAACATAAAATAGGTGAGGCAATACATTTTAAATTTAGACACGTATTTGAAAAATCTTAGAGAAAATTGACAATGATTGTAGTGCAATAGTGACTCTACGTCTTTGTCACTGCTCTGGTTCAGCTTCAGCTACTCACTTTTCGTGAACAGTGCCAAGTATCCCAATACAACTGCCATAACACTTTCCATAAATAGTGTCAAAGAATCCCAATACAACTGCCATAACACTTTCCATAAATAGTGTCAAAGAATCCCAATACAACTGTCAAAATATACTCCCTGTAAATAGTGTCAAAGAATCCCAATACAAGTGTCACAATACACTCCAGTAAATAGTGTCAAACAATCCCAATACAAGTGTCACAACACCTTTCGTGTAGAAAATAAATAACTCCACTTAAGCAAACAAACACAACGTGAGTTTTGACCTGAACCTACCTTAATCGATCGTACGCAACCTTACTACCTAGTGATCGTTGAGTAATCTGTGACAAAATGCTTGTGAATGACAAAGAAACGGCGTGGGCAGTCTTCTCATTGAAAGTACTGAGTAAATTGTACCAGGCAGTTGAAGATTTCAAACGCTGTCAGATGCACAGTTTTGGAACTAGCAGCAGACTCCAAATATCACTGCCGTGCCTCCGGCATCAAGGACAAGTGAACCTGAGTTCAAGACCATAAACCTGCTAATGAGAATTCAAGAGTTGCCTGACTCTATAAGAGGAAAAACGTGACTCATTCTAAACTGCAAGTAACCCAGCCAAGTTCATCCCAAGTCCACATTATAGCATGCCTGGAGCCAAAGAGGGGCACATTATTAGAGCTATTCAGAGATGCCAGACAATGTTTCTTTCTATTTTAAGGCCATAAAATCAGACTCAGTCAAAGTGACGATAAAGGTATTAAAATCATTCGAGCATTGTTTTGTAAAAAAAAAAAAAATTAATTAATTTATTGTTAAATTTATTTATCTTCTTACACATACTGATAACCTTATGTTGGAGAAGAAAGTGGGTATATAGGGGTTCGCTAAATATAGATTAAAGACAGATTTGTCTTCTCTTCTGGTAAGTTTTACACCTAGGGAATATTGTGTGACGGTAAATGTTTGTCTTTAATGTTGTGGAAGAGAGCAAACGTTTACAGCGCCCGCATATCTTCCAAATGAGAGTAGTATTTGCTAGAGAATTATTTAATAACATAAATTAAGATTCTTATCACTTGTAATTAGCTATGGATGATTAATCAATTAATAATAATAATAATAACCATTCACTAGGTGGCATTGGCGTTACACTGTCTATCTATTTATTTATCTATCTATGAGAATAGGTTTATCTACTTTGATAACTCCAATCTTGATGAATATGTTTATTTTCTCTTTGCTTTACTTACCGATCTATTTAGTGGAGGGCTGGATAGAAAACAGAAAATAGAAAACTCCTGTGGAGTGGAAGGTTAAACGGAAAAGATACCTACTCACACAAGTTCAAGTATGGACATAGAAAAACGGGATGTTTGTAGTCCTTGAATATGAAAATAGTGAAACTGGTTTTTAATAATCCTTGAATCTGGGCATAGTGAAACTGGCTGATGAACAGCCCTCGAAAATCCCACTCGCAATCTGCGAGTGGAAAAATGTCATTTGCATGTTCAGAAAATAACAAATAAGGTATCCCCCCCCCCCCCTACAAGGTGATATTTTATCACAAAATATCGTGATTTTTAAGGAAATAATTTAATTACTGGCAATCAATTTGACTAGTGTTTTCAGGTTAGACACGAGTTACGATTGCCGAGACGATAGAATAACAATAATAATGTACTTTATTCAAAGTGGTTTCGTGAAATATAGATGTTAAGTAATCTTTTTCATTGTACCTGCTATACGTATATTTGATTGTTGATTTAATAAATTTATTGTTAAATTTATTGATCTTCTTACACATATTGATAACCATGTGTTGGAGAAGAAAGTGGGTGGATGGGGGCTCGCTGAATATAGATTAAAGACGGATTTGTCTTCTCCTTTAGTAAGAAGTTTTCCATCTACAGAAATATTGTGTGACGGTAAAAGTTTGTCTTTGATGTTGTGGAAGAGAAAGAACGTTTACAGTGCCCGCATATCCGCATACCAAGTGAGGGAGACGATTGGTGTCTGCTAGAGAACTATTAATAATATAAATTAAGCTTCTCATCACTTGTAATTAGTTATTGATGATTAATCAATTAATAATAATCATAACCATTAAATAGGTGGCGTTGGCGTCACAGATATATATATATATAATTTTACACACGCACACACACCTACATACGAAGTCGCCACTTATCGTTCAGGTTATCACTATCAGTTTTATACCTCACATTTTAATGAAAAATATTATGTATCATCTGTATGAATCCGATTACTCCTGAGCAAACTGAAAATGCAGCAATTAACTTTACTATTAGTCATGAGTACATGCACGTTTACACCACCTACTCACTTCGTTTAGCATTAAATCGTCATTCGCTAGCCGTTTGTCATATGTACACCACCTACTCACTTCGTTTAGCATTAAATCGTCATTCGCTAGCCGTTTGTCATATGTACACCACCTCCTCACTTCGTTTTGCATTAACTTTCGTCATTCGCTAGCCATTTGTCATGTGTACACCACCTACTCACTTCGTTTAGCATTTACTTTGGACATAAGTTAGCCATTTGTTTAATATTTATTATTAATTACTATTACTAGATATGTTTAATAAAATTCGGTTTATTACTTAACAATCTAACAATTGTGTTTAATAAAAGTAGACATTAATTAACACTTGTTTAATAAAAGCAGACATTAATAATTAAGAGATGTGTTTAATATAAGCAGACATTATTAATTAGCAGATATGTTTAACAAAAGAAGATATTATTAATTAACAGATATATTTAATAAAAGAGGACATTTTCAAGCACTCGATCATTTTCTTCTCCTCCAGAAAGATGCTTCTTCAAGAAACGTAAAGTTTATTTGACGACAAAGTTCATACACTGAGTCAAATTACAACTGAAACGAGCAGTTACACTGTCTGAACCAAGTGAAAGAAAAGTCAGTGAAATGCAGTAAATTAGACAATAGCTGGAACAGACCAGTGGTCTGCCATCTTGAAATCTGGCCTGAAAATAAAAATTACAATCGCCCATAGATCAGAACACAAACCGGATGTTTCTAGGAAACAATATCATCACCTCCAGTTTTACTAACCCTATTCACAATACTTTTTCGCTCAAGAAAATGGGACGAAACTTATTCTTTATGCGCTCACTGTTAAAATAAATAAATTACGTAATCACAACCCGGGATTATCATTAAAAAAAATAATATCAAACTGTAGTATACAACTCGTATTTAGTTGCGATCATTTTCACTAATTTTCTTGAGGCCAATTTTCTTCTTACAATTTGCGTTAACAAGCTGCGTTTCATCCAAAAAAAACTATAATCATACTTGATTGAACATTACTCTGAAATTACGATGTATTGGGAAAGTGTCCTTTTATACAGTATCAGCTTAGAAGACTAGTGTAGGTATAGTAGTCATCGAACAATTTATGAACACTTAATAATGCTTTTCTTCAACTCTAGTTTTACTAGACTCATTCCATTCCATTCATACATACTTCGGAGACAGTGTCACTGTTTACATTAAAGAAAGGCCCATTCTACTGAAACCTGTTTGGGAGATTTAGTGTCATTGTTTACATTAAAGAATGGCCCATTCTACTGAAACCTGTTTGGGAGAACTAGGTAGGGCACTATAATAGGTCCTGCCTCCGTTATGATTATTACTATGAATATTTTATCATTTAATAATGCAGTAGATCACACGGACAGTTCATAAAGGTCAATATGGCACCAGTGTTCATTTCCAACTAGTATATGCAGAACTTGCACAAGAACTCTTGAACTCAGCTGGCATTAGATGTGACAATGTGTTGGCATCTCTGCTCACACCACCATTTGGAGTTTCTGCGGTAGATGTTAACCTGACAAAAGTGACTCAGGTGTCATCATAGGGAATTGCCCAAGATGAAGAACAAGCCACACGAGGAAGCAGCAAAAAGTAATGCACGCACTAAGAATATTCAGGTGCAGTGCTTTAATTCAGTCTACATAATTTTCTGCACTCACTCTCTCTCTCTCCAGTCACTCAACTTACATGTCTGCAAAAGAATTGTTAGCCCCATACACATTTTGCTCAACACACTTGTTATAAACTGATTGATCTGTAACAGAGTCATACATTCAGCAATCCATAATTAACCTAACATATACATCTCAAATGCATCAACTCAGAATACACAGTGTATCTAGATCAAGGAACAAAAAATGTTCTAAGTCCAACACACGAAGCAATAATTCTAATATACAAATTATTCTTAAGTTCATTCTCACATGTTGTACCAGACAACTCACCACTGCTCACGATCTGCCTTTGGAACCGGACTTCGAATAATGATCACAAGTATTGAAAGAGAGTTTGACTGGCCATTTATACTAACTTTGCATGTCAGCCAACCAGTGTCACTCATCTCACCCCTCTAGCCACCTTTCATCATTCAGTCATGTTTGCAGCTACATACTTAAGCTTCCGGTCGGAAACCAACTCTTCAGTCAGATGTCACTCACTCTCAGCCCTAGGCTATGAGTCCATTACTCTATCCACATCGACTTACGAAGAAACATGAAAAATGAATGGCTATCTACACCTTCACCATTAGTCCTCTTTCCATCATGCAAGACTGACTCTCAAGTGTCACACTAGGTATTGTATACATTAAATAATGGCCCATTCCACTGACACCTGTTTGGAAGACTCAGTGTCACTATATACATTAAAAAAGGCCCATATCATTGACATCTGTTTTGGAGACTCACTTTCACTTTTAGAGATAGCATGCTCCACTGTTTATCTATCAGTGCAAATATGAAAATTAAAATGATAAATTTTACTCACCTGGAAAACTTCTACTCACATTATAAAACATCGACCCAAATCTTTTGTTTTATTTCTTCTTAATGTGCTTTTGTTAAACACTCCGTACATGTGCATTTGGTAGAAAAGAGGTGAGTGTAGAAGATAATTGTATTTGGAACATCTTTCAATGACAACGTTACTTTTCAAACAAAAGCGTATGTTTTTTGTTAGTTTGATGTTAAGTAGTTATAGTTATTGAGTTCTACAATAAGGGAGATTTTACACACTTATGAAGTTTGAGAGATAACTCTAGTAATTAGTATTTTATTCATTTTAAATAACGGATTTTGAAACTCAGTTAAAACCGTTGCTGTTATTTTTATAGTGTTCAGTAACTACTGGATATGCGACAATGGAATAAAATTAACTGTGCATCGAGGATGGTTTATATCAATGGAATAAAATTAAATGAAAAAGTGAATATGGTTTACGGCAAGTAACTGAATATGGTCTATGACAATGAATGAAATTACATGAGTACTGAATATGGTTTACAATGGAAATGAATTACTTGAATAATGAATATAGTTTATGACAATGGAAATGAAATACTTGAATAATGAATATGGTTTACGACAATGGAATGAAATTAACTTAATATTGAATATGGTTTACGACAATGGAAATGAATTACTTGAATAATGAATATGGTTTACGACATGGAATGATATTAACTGAATACTGAATATGGTTTACGACATGGAATGATATTAACTGAATAATGAATATGGTTTACGACATGGAATGATATTAACTGAATACTGAATATGGTTTACGACAATGGAAATGAATTACTTGAATAATGAATATGGTTTACGACAATGGAATGAAATTAACTGAATTCCAAGAATCAGCAATTGTCGGACTTTTAATAAAATAGTTAAAAAGAAATCAGTCATGGTGCTGTTATTGTCATGTACTTGATATGTCTACAAAATTATTTTTTTTAAAATAGAGTTATATAAGTTCAATACAGGTTTTTTGAAATAAATTTTCTGGGTCTGGGTCTGGGTCTGTTTCCTTTCAGACATTATAGTGAAATAATTTAAAAATAAATCTTCTGGATCTGTTACCTTTAAGACATTATAGTGAAATGAATTCAAAACTTTTTAAAAATTAATTTTCTAGGTCTGTTACCTTTAAGACATTATAGTGAAATGAATTCAAAACTTTAAAAAAATAATTTTTTCAGGTCTGTTGCCTTTAAGACATTATAGTGAAAAGAGTTCAAAACTTTTTTAAAATAAATTTTCTAGGTCTGTTGCTTTTAAGACATTTATAGTGAAATGAATTGAAAACTTTTTAAAAATAAATTTTCTAGGTCTGTTACCTTTAAGACATTATAGTGAAATGAATTGAAAACTTTAAAAAAAATAAATTTTCTAGGTCTGTTGCATTTAAGACATTATAGTGAAATGAATTCAAAACTTTTAAAAAATAAAATTTCTAGGTTTGTTGCCTTTAAGACATTATAGTGAAATGAAGCCAATACCGTGTTGAAGAAAACAATGGGTCTGTTCTATTTAAGAACCTTTCAATTTACTGAGGTCTATTGCATTTAGAATCTAAAGTGAAATGAATCCAATATCCAGTTTGTATCAATGTGCTCAGGTCTGTTGTAGCTAAGAAATATAATGAAATAAATTTAGTACATAAGTTTATCGTTTTACTGAGGTCTGGAGCATTAAAAAAAACTAAAATGAAATAAATTCAGTTTCAGCGTTAAGTTTACTGTGTTTAAAATACTACTTGGAAATTAATTCAGTACTGTGTTTGTCAGTTTATTGAGGTCCATTATATGTGTAGTTATTGTAGTAAAATAAATTTAGTAGTAGAGATAATTGCTAATATATTAAGGTCTGTTGCATTAAAATAAAACAATGCATAGTTGAGTTTCATATAAGTGTTGTGATAACCATTAAACCCCAAAGTCTGTAGGATTTAGAAAGGTAGCAGCACCTATGTTGTTGTTCGCGTGCAGCTAACAGTTCTTGAAGCTGATGAATCTGTCCTTTCTGAGTCTGGACGTTGCCGCGTAGTAAATCCACCTCACGTGACAATGCTGCAGATTTGAGCTCGCTTTCATGTAGCCGTTTTGCCTGCAACACAACAGGAACATTAAATACATTGCGGTTTTAGCCTGCAGCACTACTGGACAATTAATCAATGGCGATTTTAGCCTAAGCAGTACTGAACAATTAATCTATGGCGGTTTTAACCTGAAACACTACTGGACAATTAATCTATGGCGATTTTAGCCCGAAGCACTACTGGACAATTAATCTATGGCGGTATGAAGCACTATTGAACAGTTATTGCATGGTGAGCTATTAGACAATTAATACACTATTTGACAAGTAATAAGTGACGATTTTTTTTGCCTGTAACACTATTGGACAATTAACACATGGCGGTCTTTGCAATGCTATTGGACAAATAACACATGGCGGTCTTTGTCTGCAACGCTATTGGACAAATAACAACTCATGGCGGTCTTTGTCTGCAACGCTATTGGACAAATAACAACTCACGGCGGTCTTTGTCTGCAACGCTATTAGTATAATTCAATACTCAAACACATTTCAATGCGCCTCAAATAAATTAAAGGATTTATTTTTCAAGTTCAGATATATTTTACAGTTCGCTTTAGATACTGTTTCTTCTTCTCTCTTTTAAGCGTTATTGTAATCGATTCCATCTAACACTGATTCACAACATAAATATAAAATATTTGTAAAATGCAAGACTTCAAAAGGACTGGACAGTTATTCTTGAGCTGGATGTGCAAAATGAAATTTATTGCCACACCTAACAAATAAAATAAAAAATCATCACTGCACATTTGCTCTATCTACATAAAATACAAGGTGTTTAAGCTGACTACGGTATAGAGATCCTAAAAGTCACCTGTGCCATTATTTTGCTGTATCATGAGAAAATTCCAAAATAAATCCAATAATAACACGACAAATACAATAATTTTCTCTGCAATGATTTTAACAATAAATCTTAATAATATGTCAAATACCATCATTTCCTTTACACTGATTTCAAATACATGAAGTGCAGTCCTTCAGACCAAAGACCAAAGAAGAAAGATTAACAGAGGCAATAGTTTTTTCTGACAAAACAAGTGGTCATACATTCAAAACTCTACAACTAAAAGTAATTATTTCTTACAAATCAAGTGGTTATACATTCAAAACTCTACATCTAAAATTATTTCTTACAAATCAAGTGGTTATTCATTCAAAACTCTACATCTAAAATTATTTCTTACAAAACAAGTGGTCATACATTCAAAACTCTACAACTAAAAGTAATTATTTCTTACAAATCAAGTGGTTATACATTCAAAACTCTACATCTAAAATAATTTCTTACAAGTGGTCATACATTCAAAATATTATTCTACATCTAAAATAATTTCTTACAAGTGGTCATACATTCAAAACTCTACATCTAAAATTGATTATTTCTTACAAAACAAGTGGTCATACATTAAAAACTCTACATCTTAAAGTCTTAAACTAATTATTTGGCAATGACAAGATCATACTGAGATAGCAACATACCTCAACTTCCAAAACTACTTGTGTCAATTACGTACATCATCCCTAAGTGATCAGTATAAGACAAGTGACAAATAATTCCGAAAGATCAAATACGTACTTTGTAATCAAATGATTTGTTTAAGGACCAGCTACACAACTACTTTAAGGACCCCAAACTGCCAATAAAAATTAAATATATAATACCAATTACATATACTGTTACCAAATGATCAGCTTAAGGACAAGCTATGTAATTAGAGTCCAAAAACTACCAATACATCGTAATCAAGTTGATTAGTTAAAGGAAGGTGTTACACAACTAGACTCCCCAAACTACTCAAATACACTGTAATCAAGATAATTAGTTTAAGGAAGGTGTTACACAACTAGACTCTCACAACTAGACTCCCAAAACTAACAATACATCATAATCTAGTTGGTTAGTTTAATGAAGGTATTACACAACTAGACTCCAAAAACTAACAATACATCATAATCAAGTTGATTAGTTTAATGAAGGTATTACACAACTAGACTCCAAAAACTAACAATACATCATAATCAAGTTGGTTAGTTTAATGAAGGTATTACACAACTAGACTCCCCAAACTGTCAATACCAGTTTGATATAATTACACCATGATCAGTGTTAACATCTGTCCTGATGAAATCAGTCCAAGAGACATGCTCACTCACTACCACATCGTCAACTCCATGTTTAACTGCACATTCTCTTTCTCACCACACTTCTCCAGACATTCTTACGCTTTCACCAAATTCCAAACTGTTACTTCGCTTCCCTCTACAAGTCTACATTCTAATACACTTTAACAAAATTATTTCATCTCTCTATCTTACTAAGCATTCTAATATACTTTTAACTCACACTGTTTCAACATTCTCACATATTTCATTACATCCTTTCATTTGAGTAATTGTTATGTAAGCATACATTTTCATCCAAGCGCGAAATCGGCTTTGGCCGGAAGCCCTCTTATCCCTAAACCTGTCAGTCAATCTAATATTTTCAACCCACCTCATGCGCTTGTTGTTGAAGTATTTCCCTCTCTTGGGCTGCCAGTGTCTCCTCCAAGGTTCTTGCTGCCTCCCTGTTAGCATCCTCTGCTTTCCGTGCTCTGTTCAGTTGTTTTTCCAGTTCCTCCACTTTAGCCTGGAAACACAGAACGCATGTATTTAACCTGGAAACACAGAACACTTATATTTAGCCTGGAAACACAAAACAGTTAAATTTAGCCTGGAAACAGAGAACACTTGTATTTAGCATGGAAAGAAAGAGAACTTATATTTAGACTAGAAACACAGAATACTTGTATTTAGCTTGAAACAGAAAACTATATTTAGACAAGAAAAACAGAACACTTGTATTTAACCTGGAAACACATAACAAATGTATTTAGCCAGCAATTAGAAAGCCTTTGTATTTAATGTGGAAACAGAGAACACTTGTATTTAGCCTGGAAACACAGAACACTTGTATTTAGCCTGGAAACAGAACATTTGTATTTGGCCTGGAAACAGAACACTTGTATTTAAGCTGGAAAGAGAGAACACTTATATTTAGCCTTGAAACAGACAGCTCTATTTAGCCTTGAAACAGACAGCTATATTTAGCCTTGAAACAAAACAATTGTAATAAGCCTGAAAAGAGAGAACACTTGTATTTAATCTGGAAACAAGAACACTTACATTTAGCCTGGAATCATAGAACAATTGTATTTAGGCTGGAAACACAGAACACTTGCATTTTTAACAAGGATTTTAAAAATATTAAACAAATCTCTATATTCTCCAATCCAATAGAACTGAAGGCATATTTGGGTGGTGACACGTGAACTGTATTTCTAGACAATGCTAATATACACGTGTAAAATTTTACTGAAAGTGACATTTGTTTCAAGCATTCCTTAAGATGGTGTTAAAACCCATGTATTGCGCTTGATTGAAAGGACATTTGTGGCATGCAAACTTTAAGACTGTGCTAGTTTTCTATGTTGCATATATGCTTTCAAATTGTGTTCTTATGTGTAATGGGCTTGACCGAAGTGCTATCTACGCGTGTAGATTGCATGCTTGAAGATTGTGTTTAATGTATGTTTAATTGTTGTGATAGTCCCCTGTGTAGCCTGCATTCCTTAAGACTGTGTGTTAATGTATAGTGTGCTTAATTGCTGTGATAGTCCCCTGTGTAGCCTACATTCCTTAAGACCGTGTGTTAATGTATAGTGTGCTTAATTGCTATGATAGTCCCCTGTGTAGCCTACATTCCTTAAGACCGTGTGTTATGTATAATGTTTTTAATTGATGTGATAGTACTCTGTGTATGCTTTATGATAATGGTAATGGCTGTGTCAAATAAGAGATCAAAACCATTTAGCAGGTAAACCAGTCAACCCCAATATCGCTTGTTCTAGGCGTGTCGACATTTATTCGCGGCCTCGTTACGTCCCATCCTACCCTCTCCCCCACCACGTTTTGAAACAACCTCTCCCGAGCCAGATTACACGACTTATGCTGACTGCTTTTAAATCTACCTTATTTTACTGCAATAAAAAATCCAAATAAGAGGGTGGTGATTGATGTATTTTGATTTAATTTTTAAAAGAGATATTTCGCCATCGTTTTTTTCTAAAAAAAAAGAAGGAAAGTAAGTAAAATGACGGAAAGTGCTAATTTGAATGATTAGGGTGATGAAAGATAAATTCGGCAGCTGTAATTTCATCCGCTTATCGTATTTCTCTCGCTGATAATCAAAGTTAGCAATTTGAAAAAAAGTGCTGTTTAAAATGGCTCGCACAGGTAAGACAATTGACAATCAATCTTCCGGCTATGTTGCCATTTGAAAGGGCAAACACGCGTATCTGGGCACTGGCACGCACGTGTACCGAAATATAAATCAGAAGGGAAAAAAACCCCGATAAATCATCAGTCTTGTCATTTTTCATATATTAACAATTCATGTAGTCCCGACAGCAGGCGCACCGCTGCTTTCAAGAATGTCATCTGATGACGGGATGAGGCATCTCTTTCAAAGGGTAAATGCTGGGAGTGAGAGGACAGACACAGAAGAAAGGGTTAGAGCCAAGCAATGAAGAGGGAGGGAGAGATTTACGGAGAGAGAGAAGGAGATATAAAAGTAAAAAGAGTACACGAAAGAAACAAATAAAGGTAACAAGAGAGAGATGGATAAGAGGATCTTGAGTAACAGACATAGAGGGTGGGGAAAGAGACAAAAACCTAAAGATGGGAAGAAGAGAGAAGTAAGGGATACAAGCAGAGAGAGAGAGAAATATATATATATATAGAGAGAGACGGTATGAAAATTCGCAATCATTTTACTTGAAGATTTGTCAATTGATCTTGCAGTCTAAGTTTGGTCTCTCGTTCGTTCATGACGGCTTCTTTAAGTCTGGATGTAGCGTCTAAAGCGGTCACTTTCATTTCACTCTCTTCTTGTTCTGCAAAAGGGGAAAGAAAAAAAAATATTACTTTTTTTTTTTTTTTTAAATGGAAAAGGGCTCTCGAAGGCCAATAGTTATCACTCACAATGCAACAGTTAAATTTTTCTTTTAAACATTCAACTACAGATTTCAAGAGCAGAACACGCTGATTTACTGGCAGATCCAATAATTATTGGTTTCAAAGAGTGAAAATGCAAAGGAAGGTCCATTAATTTGACTTTTAATAGGAAAAGTAATAATCAATAGGTTTCTTAAATAATTACTTGCTTTAAAAACAAAATAATGGTTTATGTGCAGATTCATTTTAAACGTGTTTTAAAGGCAGAAAAAATGGTTTATATGCAGATCCATTAAATATTGTTTTATGTACAAATACAAGCTAAGATTTATAGGAACATTCATAAAGTATGTGTTTCAAAACAGAAAACAATGATTTATATGTTTTATGCTTTCGTTTATTTATTTTTATAAGAGATAACATTGTTTAAAGATGGGTTCATTCATTACGGGTTTTAAGAACACAAGAGACTATGATGAATAGGTTCGTTCATTAATGACGTGTTTTACAGCAAAAATACATGGTCAATAGCAGCGTGGTCCAACTGCAGTCCCGCGGTCCAAGTGTGGCTAGCGTAAAATTGCTTTGTGGCTCGCGCACATACAAAACATATTGCTTTAATTATATGGTATAATATTTTTTTCATGAATGGCCCGAGAACTTTAATTTTGGGAGTTTGTGGCCTTCGAGGTTGAATAAGTTGGACCACCCTGGTCTATAAAAAGGATAATCAATTCTGGCTTTTCAGAACAGGAAGTAGGTGACATATGCATATTTATTAATTATGAGTTTTATATCTAGAAAACGATGGCTTATATGTTGACAACTACATGTAAATGTATTAATATCTTGGTGATTTAAAAATGATTTATCGATAAGATCGTTATTTGTGAATTTTAACAAAAGGAAAAAACAATGATTTTTAGGTTTAGTCAAAATTATATATTAGCACCCAACAAATGGTTAAAATAAAAATCCCCAAACAAACAGTTGAAGAGAAAAATCAATCCTTCCACACTGCCCAATTGATCTAATGAGTTACATAATGGAGTGTCCGGAAGCATCGATAAAACACTACCCCTCCCTTTTCTCTCCACTTATGTGGGCGCAGGAAATTGTGTGCGTAAACATTTTTGTGGTTAGTGACCCCTCAGTTTGCTGAACTATTTTTTCTAAAATACAAAAAACATTTCTTTTGTAATTACAACTATATTCCTTCAACCGAAAACATCGCTGTTGACAACTAAGCAGATACCTGTGCCAGATGATTTTTTACCTTAACACAGAAACAACACTTTCACATGTTAATGAGTCAATGCTATGACCACAAGGTCCAACTCTTGTTGAGTCTGGTAACATTTTTTCACAACCGGAATGAATTATGATATGCTCATACTACGAAAATGAAAACTGTTATGCAGCATTCACACTCCTGAAGTACGTAGTATATTTATGTATCAGTGATGATCACTTCTATTATAATGTCTAATTTATGGATGACATCGTCTTAGGAAAGGCAAATGTAATATCTTGCATCCAACTTTGTGAAACAGAAACAGCATTCTTTTTGAAAATGAGATGAGGGTTATGTAATACAGTGAGGAGAAATTTTTGATGAGATGAGGGTTATGTAATACAGTGTGGTGACATTTTTGAAAATGAGATGAGGGTTATGTAATACAGTGTGGAGAATGAGATGAGGGTTATGTAATATAGTGTGGTGAAATTTTTGAAAATGAGATAAGGGTTATGTAATATAGTGTGGTGAAATTTCACCTACAGACTTCTCTCCTTCCCTCTGCGTCATGTGCCTGTGTGCTGCAAACAGCTTTCAGATTAGTAGCTGCTTGCTACTTAAACTACAGTGAAACCACATGGGTCTAGTGTAGACAATGTGTATTTTTCAGAGGCATAGCTGACAATCAGTTGTAATCGTGTACTAATTGTTTACCTCAGTGTGATAATATATAATGCACAAGAAAGTGCCAGAAACATTACATACATGTCATGATTAAATCAAGTGCTGCCATTGTAAAGGGAAAAAATAGGTAGATATAAACATGAGATCATAAGCCAGCTGTTTTCCTTGATACTGTACAAATGTAAAAGAAAAATACTTTATTCTTTCATTTCAAAGAGACTCTGTTAAAGATTAAAAATTTTAATTAACGATTTTTCCAAAATATGAAGGGCATTTTGTGAAACATTTTTCACTTTGTAACATATTATTATTGCAATACAACACTCTCGATTGAACTCTGTACCTATTGTATTATTTAAAGAATCACTGTGCTTTCTGTTCATGTATTATTTTATGCGAATAATTTCTTGCACTTTGTGACGCCAACACCACTTAGTTAGTGGTTCTGATTATTATTATTATTAATTAATCGTCTATAACTAATTATAAGTGATGAGAATCTTAATTTATGTTATTAATACTTCTCTAGATGACACCACTCGTTTCTCTCACTTGGCGGATATGTGGGTGCTGTAAACATTTTCTTTCTTCCACAACATTAAAGACAAATATTTACCATCACACAATATTCCGTCTTTAATGTATGTTTAGCGAGCCCTTATCCACCCACTTTCTTCTCCAACATATGTTTATCAATACATGTAAGAAGGTCAATACATTTAACACAACAATAAATTTATTAAATCAACGATCAAATATACATATAACAAATAGAATGAAATATATTAGTGACCTCAATTATCTCCATGAAACCACGTTTGAATAATTTCCTACTACACACTATATCCAGAAAAATACAATTCAACAAGTCAATACAAATGACAGGATAGTTCTTATCAGAGAACAGGAAAGGAATTATTAGAGATAAGCAATTCTTTACATATTTAAGCAGTGTCTCAAAAGTCTTTCATCCACTTTTGTAACAAAAATACAAGCTATTGTCCATGTCAATTTCCATGTGTTTTCTCTCTTCTTGCTAAAAACACAGATCCACCATTATTCCCTTGAAACCAACATGGGCATTTTCTTCTTGCTGCACCAGTAACTTCTTTATACTAGAATTGCACAATGTAGTCAGCATACATTGCCTCCATACATCAACAAAGTTTAGAGTATCTTTTACACTCTAACACCGCAGTAAATGCTTTCCGTGCCTATCACGGTCATAGCTGTTACAATCAGTAAACCAGGAGATTCAAATTATACCACACAAAAAAAAAGTTGCTTCACCTGAAAAACAGAATCAGGGAGCAACACTAAATCTCCAGACTATCGCTTTATAACTCCATCTTTCTTACATTCAAGTCTGAACTTACAATTTCCTACAACTGTATTTATTAGCCTGACACATGCACACAGCATAATAAACATCACATATCAAAACAATGGCAAGTGTTAGCATACTACACTCGAGCACCTTAGTTCAAACATTTGTAGAAATAATAGTCCACTCGCATAATACAGCTTATGTAAAACACAAGTATAACATATCAATAGCAAAAATACATGAAATATTTCTATTCTCCCTCAATCAATCAGTTAGCTCACCACCAAGTTAACGGCTGCCTTTCAAGACCGGACTTCTTTGCCATTTCAAATTCAAGTGATCAGAGAATAGAATTTTCTACAGCAGGTAAACTATTCGATCTCATCCCACTGGCTGGTCTTGTAAATAATAACCATTAGATAATAAAAACTACTCAACCAGTTGGAATTAGTTTGCATTACATCAGCAATTTCTAGCATATTCTCAAACTCAGATTTTTACTTCAACTCAGACACTTACAAAAATACCATCGTAAGGAGTGCACAGAGTCAAGTTACTCTGGTAATTAACAATTTATATAGAAATTTAGTTTTAAAATAGGGATAGGAAAATTTACTCTGCCACACAATTTCTTTGTATTAATTTGCCTACATTTGGAAGAAAGATTTTTCGTGCACGTAGTGCAGCTATAAAGTTATAGCACTATATAACTTTGCTGATAAGAAGTAATGCTTAACTATTTACCAAGACTCTAAGACTGTACACATGTTGTTTGGCCATGTTATAAAACATCATGCCTGTTAGCTCATGCTAGACAATTTTATTATGTCAGTAATAATCAATATGACAGCAGGCAAACATTCTGTGACTTCTGGCATAATTACAGTTCTCAGCAACGGAAACTGCGTAGCAAAAGACTAAAACCTCAGACCCAAAAGTGTATTACTTAAAGTGAGATTGTACATGTACATGGATTACAACAGTTTTTTAATGTTGAAGTTTTCTTATATTATTGCAAAAGTATTCTTACCTCTAATACAAGTTTTTTATGTTAAAGTTTTCTTATATTTTTGCATAAGTATTCTTACATCAGTTAAAACAATTTGTTGAAGTGTTCTTATACTTTTGCTTAAGTATTCTTACATCAGTTAAAACAATTTGTTGAAGTGTTCTTATACTTTTGCTTAAGTATTCTTACATCAGTTAAAACAATTTGTTGAAGTGTTCTTATACTTTTGCTTAAGTATTCTTACATCAGTTAAAACAATTTGTTGAAGTGTTCTTATACTTTTGCTTAAGTATTCTTACATCAGTTAAAACAATTTGTTGAAGTGTTCTTATACTTTTGCTTAAGTATTCTTACATCCTGTACAAGTGCACATAGAAACTTTACTCCTGTTTGGCAGTTCTGATTCAGAGTTATGTGCTAGTATTCTATATCTGTAGTAATACTTTAGCAACCAACCTGGACCAAACTGTCAGCCCAGCCTGCAAAGACGTCCTCTGCAAGATACATCTGTTCATGATCGATCCTCCTCGTGAAGAAGCAAGGCCAATAACTCTCATCAACCTGTGTTTATTTCAGTGCCAGCTGACGACTATAGCATTTGTTACAGTAGTATGCATTATACATACATTCCGCGTCTATTGCGTTAACTGTCAACACTTATTGTTTTCACATGTCTAATACCTGAAGACTTAATTTACACTACACTACATCAGTTCGTTATCACTATTCTGTTCAGTCTATACCTGTTTATGAGGACCCAGTGTACCTGGGAGTGAGCTGTGTATACCTGTCTATTGATTTGTCTGGTATGTGCTTGATCAGGTTGATTTCTGATTGTATTTGTGTATAAACTGCAGGTTGTGAGCGGAGAGATTATTCAAGGACAATACGAACATCACATTTGCAATTATGAAGTATTAAAACAGTTATTTACAATTATTTAGCGGGGTATGTATTTGATTCCTTGAATATCAACATTTCCATTATAAACTATTAAAACAGTGATCAACGATTACCTAATGGGGTATGTATGTGCATTTCTGAACATAGCAATTTGTATTATTAACAATAAGAGCAGCCATTACCACTAATACCCGCGCGCAAATGAAAATGGTAATGGAGCATGCGCGCGCTCTGTGTGTGTGTATGTGTGTGCGCATGCGTGTGTGTGTGAGAGATAATTTGAAGTCTTTGCCCATAGGCATGAAATGAAGAAAATTTAATTAAGAAAAAACGTCAATATTGATTCCTTCAAACAGGTGCATGTGAAGCAAAAGTCTTGGTTTAAAGAAAAAATAAAAGACAAGCTGAAAGCCGGAAAAGGGAGCTAATCATATTCGCTATTTACTAAGCATCAGCAAGAGTGGCGCAATGTAATAACGGGAAACGATTACTGATCTGTCATATATGATTAGCATTGCTGATTTCAATGACAGTCGCCTACAGCTGTCTGGGCTTCGTAGTATTCATTATTAGGTTATTTAATAGAGCAACAAAATATTTAGGACAAAGGAAATTTCAAACTTTATTAATGAGCTTCCAATACGTTGATGGTGTTACCATGACTATACAACAAGCCTGGTGAAAGAGGCTAACATTGCGGATAAAGCTGCAATTTATCAACACGAATATGCGGGGAGTGGCAAGACTGGTGACAGAGGTTAAAACTTGAGGTTAAGACAACTGTATCCATCAACTCGAGTTTGCGGGGAGTGGCAAGTTGGATTCCTCAGTCATTACAATACTTTACCTCAGTAATTATAATACTAAGTTCATTCTGCTAGGAGTTTAAAATTTAGAGGGCGGGATGATTTTACAAATAAAGATGTATGAAAGGACAGCAGAACAATTTTCTTTTAAAATTAGTTTCCTAATTATTTTCTAAATTGGTCAGTGACTTTTAAAAATAATATTTTGCTGCTTAATTCAAAGGCGCTTCTGAATAAATGAATAGACTTTAGCCTATCAATGATTTAGTATGTTTAATATTTAACTATAATAGTTATAGAGTAATAATAAAGAATATCTCTCAGTACTTCTGTAAGCAAACAAACAAATGTATTCCATGTTTATCAATCTCACAAAAGGGTCTTAACGAGTACATTAAAATGGCTTGTGAATGAAATTCAAAATATAAAATAACATCTATGTTATGTAATTTTGAAGAGTATCCTTAAGGTTCTTGAACATCTACTATTATACGTAACCTTTCGAATTGCAAGGTGTGACCCTAACGCCACTCTAGTTAAGGGTTAGGATTATTATTATTAATTAATTAATCACCCAGTTAGAAGTGATGAGAATCATAATTTATCTTATTAATAATTCTCCAGAAGACACCACTCGTCCCTCACTTAGCGGATATGAAGGCGCTGTAAACGTTTTCTCTCTTCCACAGCATTAAAGACAAACATTTACCGTCACACAATATTTCCGTAGGTGGAAAAGATAAATCCATTTTTTAATCTATATTTAGCGAGAACCCATCTACCCCCTATCTTTTCCAACAAATGGTTATCAATATGTTTAAGGTCAATAGATTTAACAATAAATTTATTAAATCAACAATCAAATATACAGATAACAAATACAATGAAAAGGTTACATGATATCAATATTTCCATGAAACTATGTTCAAATAATTTAAATAAGTATACAGTATTACACTAACACATAATTCAACAGATTACTGCCAATATAAATCACAGGATAGTTCTTATCAGAGAAGAGAAATGGAGTAATAGAGATTGTAGCAATAATAGTTTGTACATAACCTGGTGTAGACAATTGCTGCAATAGTCTTTCATGCAGTCACAAGTTTATTGTCACAATAGAATTGTCAGTTCCATATGTTTCTCTTGCATATTGTAGAACCATGATGAGCTGCTCTTCTCTCGAGGCTAATCTGGGTGCTCTGCTGTATTAGTTCCCTCAAGACTAATCTGGGTGCTCTGCCGTATTAGTTCCCTCAAGACTAATCTGGGTGTTCTGCTGTATTAGTTCCCTCAAGACTAATCTGGGTGCTCTGCCGTATTAGTTCCCTCAAGCAGAACAACAGTGTAGCAATTTTCATAAATTTCCTTGCACCAGAAATTCCACGATGTAGTAGAAGTAGAGCATACTTTGCCACCATACATCAACAGAGTGCAGTGAATCCATACACTTACACACTGGGATAGAGAGTTTCAAATCTAGCATGGTCATAGTGGTTTATAAATCAGTAAACACGGAGAGCTAGTAAGACCAGAACAGGCTATTTCTTTCCTGTAAATTATAAACAGGGAACAAATGCTAAGCTTTCAGTTTATTCATCTTTAACTCCAGTCACAACTTACAGCTTCCTGCAACAATATTTATTAAGTCTGATGCATGTTTACAGCAAAATAAATACAACATAATAATTCTATGAACGTATTCTCTAGATACAATGTCAAGTGTTTACATTACTACATACAGGCAACATAGTTTACAATTTGTAGAAATAATAGTCTACTCATATAATATATCTCTACGTAAAAGGCAAGTATAACATATCAATAGCAAAATGCACGAATAATTTCTAAGTCTATTCTCTCTTCTCGCAGAACATGATAGTTTATGGCTCTCTCCGTTATATGAATAGGGAAATATACATAGAAATTATAAAACATGATAGTTTATGGCTCTCTCCGTGATATGAATAGGGAAATATACCTAGAAATTATAAAACATGATAGTTTATGGCTCTCTCCGTGATATGAATAGGGAAATATACCTAGAAATTAAAACATGATAGTTTATGGCTCTCGCTAACATAAGACTATTCGAAGACAAAAATATACTTAGAACTCGCAGAACACAATAGTTTACGGCCCTCGCCTATAACATTGCTATATGAAAGGGAATATTTAAAACTCGAAGAAGATAATAATCTACTCTACTCTACTAAACAAAAAAAATCCACGATATAAATTCTTAATATATGTATATCCGATGCATGTTAAGTGTGTGAGTTTTGTAAAACTCACTTTGAAAGATGTATTTTCTCATTATAGATAAAGATGGACGTTTACGCAGAACATTATTATATAACTGTACAGTACTTTCTTACTGTTGCTTTGTATTTTTTGCCTTAATAAATCTGACCATTTTTATAGCTCAGTATAGTGGTTGTACCTAGCTTGCCCTGAATATATAGTGTGGGTTTACATGTATTTCAAACGTTACAACCCGTGTCAGAACTGCGTATCGTTACAGAAGTGCAGGCAAACATGAACTGTATTTCAAATGTAATGACTGGCCTCGTTTAATAGCTCCTTGCCGATTTTCTTACTAAAGTGTAATCCAAATTTAGAGAAGAAATGATCACTCCAGACGGCTCGCTCATATAGTTAAATTGTGTTTCCTTATTGCAAGAGTGCAGCCCAATTTCTGCCTGCTTGTGTAAAACAGTTTTATGGTCAATCTCCGCTGTGGGTCAGTTTGAAAGTTAAATGTGATATTTTATCACTGTAGATGTCTAGTTGAATACTGAAGTTCGTCTTGTCATGTGTAGTTGAATACTGAAGTTCTTCATGCACACACTGTACATGTGTAGTTGAATACTGAAGTTCGTCATGTACACACTGTAGATGTGTAGCTGAATAGTGAGTTCACCATGTACACACTGTATGTCAACCGTGTATATAGTGGTGTGGCGAGGCTGTGAGTGTGGATGGTAGGTGAGGGCGGCAATTTGGGCATTTGTTGGTAAGAGAGCCGTACATATAATAAATAACACGATTAAAGTGGGGAGTAGTTTTGGTTCTTGGTCCTAGGCGGCACTTTTTATCACTACACCACTGATTGTGTACAGCATGTCGCTGATGTGTAGTTCAATACTGAAGGTCGTCATAAATACTAAATGTCAATCTTGTAGTTGTACGTCATGTTGTAGATGTGAAGTTCGAATTTGAAAGTTGTAATAAATACTAAATGTCAGTGTTGTAGTTGTACATCATTTTCTAGACGTGAAGTTCGAATTTGAAAGTTGTAATAAATACTAAATGTCAGTCTTGTAGTTGTACGTCATGTTGTAGATGTCTAGTGCAGTATCCAACAACAGCTCCTGCATGACCTCGTATTTATAGTCATCTTTGTTATTTTAGACCAAGTCTCTCAACCGGGGTTCAGCGAGAGATCACTAGAGATCTGTATAGTTCATTGCTGAGAGTTGTCGCTTTTGTATAACACTATTACAATAAATCAGTCCAGCTTTACAACTGCGTTGTACTTAATTATTATAACAGTAAAGCTGGATGAAATTTGTCGCTTCTGTATACGTTTCATAATATAGGCGATTTTATTATATTTTCTTAGTGTAGCATAGTTTATACGTTTCGTATTTTTTTATCATTATAGATATGCTGGAGCTAGTGTCTTCTCTATACAAGCATTATTAAATGTCTTACTGCATGTACTTACTATATACTATATCACAATGCACCTCAATTTACATCTGGATATCACATTTTATTTTTGCTCTGTAAATGTATTTTATGTAGTGGAAACCTATCGCTTCTGAATTGTGTGTTAATTTAATAGAGGTGTTTTTTTTTTTATTATAGGCCAAAAACATCTTATTTTCTAATTATAAGCCCACTGCAATATTTTTTTTATTATAGAACTAATACAGTTTATTTTCTTATTATTGACCCATTATATTCTAATTAAAGACCCAATGCCGTTTAGTTTCTAATTACAGACCCAATGCCGTTTATTTTCTAATTAAAGTCTCAATGCAGTTTGTTTTATAATTAAAGACCCAATGTCATTTATTTTCAAATAAAAGACCAAATGCAGTTTATTTTCTAATTAAAGATCAAATGCAGTTTATTTTCTAATTAAAGACCAAATGCAGTTTATTTTCTAATTAAAGACCAAATGCAGTTTATTTTCTAATTATGGATCCAATGCAATTTATTTTCTATTAAAGATGAGTGGTTCAATTTTATAGTTTACTGATTTTGTAGCTAAGTTTATAATCATATTGTATTTTTAGAGATTATATTGTTTACACTGATTGTGCATTTTAAGTAACTAGATTTAAAGTTTATTGGTGTTTGAGGTTGCGTGAAGATACTTTTGTAAAATCAATCAGATAGATCACCAGTTTGCTAAATTGTTACATGACCATGGTAGAGTTATTTTGCGACTTAAAATGGAAACATCATTTGAAGAAAAGATGTGTTGGTCTTGTGGGAGAATTGTTAATAACTGCAAGATAAGATTCTTGATCACTTCTAATTAGTTATATTTTATTAATTATCAATAATAATCATAACGAGTGAAGGGTGCTCAGACGTGTCACACCGTCCATCCATCCATCCATCCATCCATCCATCTATCTATCTATCTATCCATCTCCCTGCTAATCTGACACTTTTGATTACGTTCCTTTAGTTCTTCAAATAATGAAGAAAGCTTTGTTGATATGAGTATAATTTATGAAACATTTTGTGAATGTTTCTTCAGTGTTTATTCTTATTTCTTCGAAACCACATTTATTCACTGGACCAGGAGGAAACATTATGGTGAACGTGTTTTGATTTAATTTTATTCTATGCTTTTATTTACATCTTTGTTTCATAATATCTATTGATAGAATCCAAACTGTTTACTACATTGTACAAATGACTGTCCCACAAATGCATACTAATCCCTTTAGGAAACAAATTATTTTTTGTCGACACACTTGATGCGCACATTTTACATTTAACAAAAAAATAAATTGCAATTAATTTTTCACCTCAAAAATAAAAATAAATCACAAAAACAAGAATAACAGAGACATTGAGAGAGGGGGCAAGAGATGGAGGGAGATATTAACTGCAACTTAGAATCATAATAAACAGATGAAATTGTTGATAATCATGATAGTTTAATAATAATAATAATAATAATAATAATAATAATAATAATCAAAGCAAATGAAATTAATGAAGCCCGTTAAATAAATTGTTTTTATGTTTGTTATTGAAAGGTCTGAAAATTAGTCTAAAATGTTAATAATATAGCAATTTGCTGTAAAGTAGTGCTAATTGTAGGTTTCAATTTTATCTGACAAGCTATTACAGTACTTGTATTATGCTATTGTTCTGTAATGTTCCTGTTTATCGCTGTGTTGAATACCAATCAATGCGCGCAGCAATAGGCAATTGAGTGTGAAGTGTGATTTGTGTTATTAAGCGTAAAGAGGACAATTGAGCATGATAGAGACCATTGATATATCACGTGATTTGATCCTGACTATTCAAGCAAGCTTCCAAGCACCCTGCTTATGTGCGTTCTCTCGCTTCTCTGTCATGCATACATGCAACCACCCACCCACATAATCATATACAAGCATTACATACATGCACTCGCATTACACACTCACGCAAACACAATATGCACATACACACACTCACTCAAGCACATATGCAAGAACACACAACTTACGCTTGGTCTGAATCTGAGTGACGTGGTCAGCAAGTCTGCGGGCTGCCTGTTCTGCTTTCCAGCGTCGTTCTCTCTCTCGTTCCAGTTCTTGGAGAAGTTGCTGTACAACAAGGAAAGCGAATATTTTACACTGTGTGTTCTGAGGTCTTAAGCGACACAATTAATATAGTATATATCTATGTCGGAGTTTCCAGATTCCATGAAAGTAAAATACCCACATGAATATCGCATTTGCATAAACTAATGACGTTAGTGGATCAACATTCTGACAAAATCTATCTGAACGCATATATATATATGAATTCACAAATATTGACATTAAAGAATGCGTGTTTTTAATTTGAATGTTGTTGGCACTTTAAAAACTGCTTGCGATCTACGCGAGATAATTCTATAAAAGCAATCAACTGATTTCTGAATGAACAATTGCTTAATAACTCTGTGCGGCTAATTGTTGAGCTGTTCCCATTGGCATTGGTTGTTGAATCAAACGTTATATGAACTGTTTTATCCTTAGAGTACGGTTATAATAAATACATTTTATATCTTTAAAAAGCTTTCTATCAATAGCAGATGAAAATAGGAAAGGGAGGATGCACTTCAGACACGCAATGACAGACATCGAGACTGAAAGAAAGTCAGAGAAAGGTTGATAGACCAGCTGAGGGAAATGCAAAGTAATAACCGAACTGATTCAGCTCAACAAAAATCAACACCCAACCCGACATTACTCATAACCTCCTTCAAGTTGTTTAAAAGCGCTGCCTCCTGAAAACTTGCATATGATAATTACTGCCTACATACTTATTTTTTGTTTCATTTTGGGACGCGTACGCCAGTCTGTCGCTGTTTGCCCTATACGCCAACGTATCTAATGAGCAGGGGGAGATAAAGTGCCACATCTTTCTTTTCAAATGAGCAAGGGGAGATAAAGTGCCACATCTTTCTTTTCAAATGAGCAGGGTGTGTGTGTGTGGGTGTGTGTGATAAAGTGCCACATCTTTCTTTTCAAATGAGCAGGGGGAGATAAAGTGCCACATCTTTCTTTTCAAATGAAAAGGGGGAGATAAAGTGCCACATCTTTCTTTTCAAATGAGCAGGGGGAGATAAAGTGTCACATCTAATGTGAATGATAATACACCTCATGGTCGTACAGCTTTACATATTGGCATGGTGGAGATAAAGTGCCACATCTTTCTTTTCAAATGAGAAGTAACTGTTACACTTATGAGTCGTTGGCTTATATTATGCGTATGAATCATGCATTATTATCATTCCTGTATAAACGTTTTCCATAGTATTCGCATAACCCTTTTCGTAAAAGAGTTCCAGCATATATAATTTTATAGGTTAAATTACAATGATCTAAGCTCATAAAGTCTGATTTGCACTATTTATCGTAATATACATTCAATTCCACGTGCTTATGTTTATCTAGCTGAATATATTTACGGGGAGAGTATGGACATAAACTTTCCTGAATAGAACTTTTAATGTGAAGTAATATTTAATTATATGCTACTTCCTTTCACTGTGAAGTAATATTTAATTGTAATCTATTTCCTCTCACTGTGAAACCTCAGAAGAATGCTGCTCTCTATGAATTGAAATCTTTTTTTTTCCTTTTGTATCGTGAAATAAACGTGTGTGCTCTCTCCCTCTCTCTTTCGCAACACCCTTCCCCACCCCACCTCCAATGATTGTGAAATCTCTCTAACTGTATTCTTAACAATGAAATAATCTTATATATTTTCTTCCTTTGAAGACGCAATGCACATCGAAAGTGGGTTCCGATTTAAGAATATTTCCAAATAAATTTCTTACCAAACAATCCATGTTCACTGCTAAGCATCTTTTTGCCACTTTACGCAAGTTCGATCAACTTTTCACTCATATTCTCAAATATCTTCTTATCTCAAAAGAGATAAGTGACCCAAAATTAAGGAATAAAAGGAAGTAGCATACAATTAAAGAGTATGTGACAGTAAAGAGGGACAAGCAGCATAAATTAAATATTCCTATACAATGAAGGGACACAGTTACATACAATTAAAGACTACTGACAGTAATTGAGTAAAGGGAAGAAGCAGCTTACTATTAAAGATTATTTGACACTAAAGAGACGAACTGTTTACAATTAAAGATTATTTGACACTAAAGAGACGAACTGTTTACAATTAAAGATTATTTGGCACTAATGAGACGAACTGTTTACAATTAAAGATTATTTGACACTAAAGAGACGAACTGTTTACAATTAAAACTTATTTGACACTAAAGAGACGAACAGTTTACAATTAAAAGATTATCTGACACTAAAGAGACGAACAGTTTACAATTAAAAGATTATCTGACACTAAAGAGATAATCAGTTTACAATTAAAGATTAGTTGACACTTAAGAGACGAACAGTTTACAATTAAAAGATTATCTGACACTAAAGAGACGAACAGTTTACTATTCAAGATTATTTGACAATAAAGTATTACTAAAACGTAAAAGATAGCAATAAAAACACACAAAAAGTAAAATGTGGCATTGTAAACATAAATAGTAGAACTAGAAACGCAAAGGATGGCACAAAAAACACGAAAAGTTGTACTGAAGACGCAAAGAATGTCAATTTAAAACATGAAGACTGAACTACAAATCGCAAAGGAAAACACTAAAAGACAAACTATAAAAGTCACCAAAAACAAAGAGAGCAGTTAAAAACACACAAGCTAAGAGGTACAAGAAATGCGAAATTTTACTGAGTCTGACAACATATTTATATTTATGTATATATTTGGGCAACCTAACTGACAGCGATTTTTAAAAAATAGTGTTTATTATTAGCATTAACCGTTTAGATCAAGCAAATAATCAATGCAAATTATTTCCACTGCTTGTTTTTTTTACTTTCTCAAATGTTATGAGATGCTTTATTTTATAAACGAAAGCTCTTATATAACCATGTGAGAAATAGGAATGCTATTTCGTAAGGAGTCAACAAGTGCACGACGCGCTTACACGTTGTCCACAGCTTGCAGTCATCTTGCTATGATGTCAGTTTCCAATTGTGACAACTATTCAAAACCAATATATCACACAAAGCATTCAACAATAGCTATACTAGATATTTTTTTGATGAATGCTTTTAGCAAATTGCAGTTTTAAAAAAAACCTGTATGGAACAAGGAAGGCATATATTACATGGATTTAAACAGGGTAAAATGAAATGACACTGACATTTATTTTAACACTAGCAAGTCACCTAATACTTCTTATTTGTTAAGTCAGTCCGGATGGGATGGTCTTCAATAAATTGTTTTTTCAACACAATAATATGCATACTTCAACCACCACCCAATCTATACACCAAACCCAATCATCACCACCGCCACTTTCGTATGACACATACAAACCTCTCTCTATCCACGTCCAGTCACGTGACAAGCAGCAGATGCTGATAAAGGCAATGCCCTCACCCTCCTTCTAGTACCCTCTGTCACTAAATTAGACGCTTTAACGCACAGGTGTCCTCTGTCTTCCCCTCGCTTCATTGTATCTGGTGACCCATTACTTAAAATTTCTTCCAAGAGTCAAAAGATTCTACCGCCTGGCACAGAGAGCGCTGTGTCGTGTAATACAAAAAGAGACAGACAGATAAAGTGACAGACAGATAAAGTGACAGAAAGATAAAGTGACAGAAAGATAAAGTGACAGACAGATAAAGTGACAGAAAGATAAAGTGACAGACAGATAAAGTGACAGAAAGATATCATGCAGTCAGATAGAAAATTAGACTAAGGATTATATGTAATGTTATTCGTTCAGTTGAAAAGAAAATATCAAAGATTATTTTAAAATAACGTAGGATTTATCGTTCTATGAGGTATTTAAAAGCATTATCACTTACGTGTTCTCGAGGAAATTATTATGTACCTTTATATCCAATTTAAGTCAACACATTAGTACCTTTATATCCAAGTTAAGTCAACACATTAGTACCTTTATATCCAATTTAAGTCAACACATTAGTACCTTTATATCCAAGTTAAGTCAACACATTAGTACCTTTATATCCAATTTAAGTCAACACATTAGTACCTTTATATCCAATTTAAGTCAACACATTAGTAACTTTATATCCAATTTAAGTCAACACATTAGTACCTTTATATCCAATTTAAGTCAACACATTAGTACCTTTATATCCAAGTTAAGTCAACACATTAGTACCTTTATATCCAATTTAAGTCAACACATTAGTAACTTTATATCCACGTTAAAAGATTAGTAGCTTTATACCCAAATTAAGTCAATGAAGATTAAGTCAACAGATTAGTAGCTTTATACCCAAATTAAGTCAATGAAGATTAAGTCAACAGATTAGTATATTTATATCCAAATTAATTCAACATAGATTAGTATCTTTATACTCATGTCAACATATTAGTATCTTCATACCCACATTATATGGACAGTTTAGTATCTTTATATCTAAGTAAACAGTGATATATTTATAACTGAATTATAGAATTATCCAAATGTGGTTTCACGGAAATACTGATGTCAAGTAATGAACTTCATTGTTTTTGCCATATGTATATTTGATTGTTGATTTAATGAACTTAGTGTTAAATTTATTGACCGTATGCATATAGATAACTTTATGTTTGAAAAGGAAGTAGGTGGATGGGGGCTCACTAAATATAGATTAAAGACAAATTTGTTTTTTCCTGTAGTAAGAAGTTTTCCACCTAAGGAAAGATTGTGTGACTGTGTTTTGGAAAAGAGAAAATGTTTACAGCATCTGCGCCAAGTGAGAGACGAGATTTGTCTGTTGGAGGATCGTTAATAAAGTAACTTAAGATTCTCATAACTTGTCATTAGTTTTGGATGCTTTATTAATTAATATTAATAATATCCATTAATTAAGTGGTGATGTCACATACCTTCTTACACATTTTGATAACTGTTTGTTGGAAAGACAGTGAGTGGATAAATATAGATTTTAAATTTTGGCTTCTCCTTTAGTAAGACGTTTTCCACCTACGGTAAATGTTTGTCTTTAATGTTGTGGAAGAGAGAAAACGTTTACAGCACCCGCATACCCGCCAAGTGAGAGAAACGAGTGGTGTCCGCTGGAGAGTTATTAACAATATAATTTAAGATTCTCATCATTTGTAATTAGTTAAGACGATTAAATTAATAAATAGTTATGGATGATTAATTAATTAATTAATAATAAATCATAACCATTAACTAGGGTGGCGTTGGGGTCACAAATACATTATCCCAAAAGGGCATGTCCGAGGTTCCAGTTTTTGGCCTTCGGACGACTAAAATATTAAAACGGTTTCCGATTTTCCGTCTGAGGACGACCCCAAAATTAAAACAGTAAAAAAAAACCCACCCACCCCCCCTTTAAATTTAAGACATTTTCAGACTATTTTGACATTTTACTGATTTTCAAGATCTTTTCCAGGCCTGAAAATCAAATTCCAGATCTGCGCGGGAATAATTCATGTTTTACCTCCAAAAAATTCATGTTTACACTCAAAAGATAGTTCGTGCATACATTCTAAAGATAATAATGTTTTACCTCCAAGCAGTTCGTCTATATTCTAAAATAGTCCATATTTTGCCTCCACATAGTCATGTACACAATTTAAAAATACAATCTAAAGATAAGTCAATATTTTACTTCAAGATAATTCATGTTTACACTCTAAAGACAGTTCATGTATTACCATAAGACTGTTCATGTATATAGTTTAAGTCTGCATTCTAACGACAGTTAATGTTTTACCTCTAGAGAGTTCATGTCTACACTTGAAAGATAGTTCATGTCTACATTCTAAAGATAGTTCATGTTTTACCTCAAAATAGTTCATGCATAAACTCTAAAGATAATTTGTCTACACTCTGAAAAAATTCATGTCAACACTTTAGAGATACACGTTACGTCAAGGCGAGAAGTTTGCAAACTCACGGTGTGACACGTACGTCAAGGCGAGAAGTTTCCTATCTCGCAGTGTATGTAACACGTACATCAAAAAGAAAGATTTCCAATCTTACGGTGTGACACATAGCATCAAAACGAAAAGTGTCCAATCATCTCGTTTGACACACATCAAAACGAAAAGTTTCCAATCTCATGGTGTAACACACACATCAAAACAAAACGTCTCAAGCAAACTCGTTGTGTGACGATCACGAGCATAGTACTTTATTTCTATGACATGACGATCACGAGCATAGTACTTTATTTCTATGACATGACGATCACGAGCATAGTACTTTATTTCTATGACATGACGATCACGAGCATAGTACTTTATTTCTATGACATGACGATCACGAGCATAGTACTTTATTTCTATGACATGACGATCACGAGTATAGTACTTTATTTCTATGACATGACGATCGCGAGTATAGTACTTTATTTCTATGACATGACGATCGCGAGTATAGTACTTTATTTCTATGACATGACGATCACGAGTATAGTACTTTATTTCTATGACATGACGATCACGAGTATAGTACTTTATTTCTATGACATGACGATCACGAGTATAGTACTTTATTTCTATGACATAACGATCACGAGTATAGTACTTTATTTCTATGAAATGCACGAGATCATCATCATATCCTAGACGTATACTTATGTGTTACAACTCTAATAGTAATTATGTAAAGGGTAGGCTTTGTTTGAGGGGCCATTATTACAAGGATATCCTAAACTTATGTTTTATTTGTTCACATGACAGCTTTAGTAATCAGTTACGTAAAGTGTAGGCTTTGTTTGTTAAGCCAGCGTATTCTAATCGCACTTTTTATTAGTGTATAAGACAGTTCTAGTAGTAAGTTTAATGTAGGTTTTTATTAGTGTATAAGACAGTTCTAGTAGTAAGTTTAATGTAGGTTTCTTTCTTTCTTTCTTTCTTTCTTTCTTTCTTTCTTTTCGTGGAGGCGGTGGTAAGGGAAGAAGATCATTTACTCAGCGTATCTGAAAATTTCTTATTTAATTACAAGACAATCCTATTAGTTATGTAAAGCGTAACTATTTTAATTTATTTTCACCCTTCTGTCCTACATATACTTAAAAATAATTATTTATACGACAGCTGAGTTTCATAAAGTGTAAGCTTGGTTTGAGGGTGCCACGTTTATCCAGCGTATCCTGAGCGAGAAAGACAAGAGTTAGCACGGCGTATCCTGAGCGAGAAAGACAAGAGTTAGCACGGCGTATCCTGAGCGAGAAAGACAAGAGTTAGCACGGCGTATCCTGAGCGAGAAAGACAAGAGTTAGCACGGCGTATCCTGAGCGAGAAAGACAAGAGTTAGCACGGCGTATCCTGAGCGAGAAAGACAAGAGTTAGCACGGCGTATCCTGAGCGAGAAAGACAAGAGTTAGCACAGCGTATCCTGAGCGAGAAAGACAAGAGTTAGCACAGCGTATCCTGAGCGAGGAAGACAAGAGTTAGCACGGCGTATCCTGAGCGAGAAAGACAAGAGTTAGCACGGCGTATCCTGAGCGAGAAAGACAAGAGTTAGCACAGCGTATGTCTAATACTGTATCAGCGCGCACTCTTCGCCCGCCACAATACGCCGAGCAACACCAGCGGGCACTGACGTCCGGTTAGTACGTGCAGCAGACGGATCAGTACCTCATGCTCCATAACAATTCATTCTGTAACAAGTACGGGATGGCAGTGAGTCTGAATGCAAACCTTTGCAATACTTCACAGCAAAAGCTTCAGACATTCGTGGTGCTTAGAAACTGAATCCTGCGGTAAAAAAAAAAGGCTTCCTGACGATGGTTTCTGAATTTTGAAAGTTAAAAAAAAAATTAAGACGTAATATTTAATGAAAGCAGAAAGCAGACAGAAGTGAAAGGACATAGTTTATAACTGGGCAATTAAATTTTTCTGTTTCGTTTTATAAAAGTGTCTTCAGGGTCAGGATTATTTCTACCATCAAACAAATCGCAAAGATGACTAAATGTTAGATATAATTTACAAACATGCTAATGGTATTATATATAATTTAAACGCGTACTAATAATTTTCTATATACTTTCACGGGCACTAATAGTGTTATACACATTTTACTCGTATACTAATGCTAATGGTCATACACTATTTTTTTTAATGTATGTGATTGTTGGCAAATGCTTAATCGCAAAGGGGAAGGCGACATAATATCTGTATATGAGTATCGATGTTTTGCTGACGGATGATTGTTCCTACCCTTGCCGTGTTCTTCGGTTTCGGTGACATGTTAGAATCCCGCGAGTGCCCGTTATCGTGTGCTGTGATGGGAACTGCTTCAACACCTGGAAAACAAACTCACGCTAACGTCGCCATGAAGCAAGAAAAAACTACGATTACTGCAGGATTCAGGTAAAAAAAAAATGTCACTATATCTTTCCAATTGTTATACCTCTGTATTTGTTTGTTCTGAATCAGTTTTCCTTTATGAGAGAGAATTGTTGGCAGGGCCATATTCAAAGCACTTAATACCTAGACATTTATTGTATATTATTTCAATTTTTACAAGTGAATGGGTTTACGTAGAATCAAAAGTTATACACATGAGTATAGTATAGAATAACAGAGTATAGTAGATGATAACAGAGAATAATGTACAGGTATAGTATAGAATAACAGAGTACAGTAAGGTACAGTACAGCCTGACACTAGAAATATAACAATACAGAAAATCACAAAATAATGCACACATTAAACAAATTATGTGCAGAGTGACAATTGTGTGTAATGGTTTGTTTCAAAAGTGGTTGCCTCTATATCATCATCATCATAAAAACAATAATAAATCCTTCAAAAATTAGTTTAATAATTAAAATCACTCTTTTGCATAAAGCTCCTTTCATTATCCAGAATTTAGAAGAACATGCCATTTACTACTTGAATGTTATCTACACACCAGTATAATTTCTTTTTACAGAAATCAGTAATATTACAGAGCACAGAGGCAATTTATCTCTTTTCAGCACACTTTAATTGTTTCAAGACAAAATGTATTTTTCAAAGCACTTTAATTGCTTCAATGAACTAAAACATTTCACACACTCAAGAGAGAACTAAAATATATTTCAATACACGTTAACTATTTCAAAGGAGAACATAAAACACATTTCAAGACACTTTAATTACTTCAAGAGAGAACTAAAATATATTTCAATACACGTTAACTATTTCAAAGGAGAACATAAAACACATTTCAAAACACTTTAATTACTTCAAGATAAATCCAAAACGTATTGCAATGCACAGGGGTACTGTGACGCCAACGACACTTAGTTATCGATTATGATTATTATTATTATTACTTAATCATCCATAATTAATTACAAGTGATGAGAATCTTAATTTATGTTATTAATAATTCTCCAGAAGACACCAATCGTCTCTCTCACTTGGCGGAGATGCGGGCACAGTAAACGTTTTCTCTCTTCCACAACATTAAATCAAAACATTTATTGTCACAAAATATTTCCGTAGGTGGAAGACTTCTTACCAAAGGAGAAGACAATCCGTCATTTAATCTATATTTAGCGAGCCCCCATCCACCCACTCTGTCTAACATAAGGTTATCAATATGTGTAAAAAGATCACTAAATTTAACAATAAACTTATTAAATCAACAATCAAATACACAACCTATGAATATAATCAAACAACACTGATATTTACAACATTTCACAATAATGTTTGATTTAATGCTGGACAATGATTCAGTTTATCCTAGCATAGACATAAGTACTCAATTAACATAAATATATAATCAAGTTCATGGATATCATCACGGAAATGAGAGTAGAGTTTAAGAGAAATAATGAAAGTGAATGCACATAACTATTTCAAAGATGGCGGCTTTCACCAGGACGAGTCACAATCACACGTTTGCAACAAGTCTGCCTTTCTTATTCAGGCGAGGGTCTCGGTATCCCTTCTAGGCACGTTACACAACTGTTCCAGAATCATTGATGGGCTCACAAAGCACACCATAGAGAATCATCCTGAATTTCACAAGCACTTTCAAAAACATCAGGAGGAATGTTGTCAAATTTTCATATGTAGTACTCAACACACCATGAGGAACATTCAAAATAATCTTCATGAATCCTCGAGACCAAACTCAAGCCACCATTTCTGTTGTATTGGCTCTTGAATGAAATTCACACGAATCAACTTACAGCAACACATTTTACTGATGAGGACAACGCTGGGTTCACACACCAATATGACCAATCAAGTACAGTAGTCACTGATGCCTAAAGCAAAAAGAAAAAGGCGTGCTTTCTCAAAAGTCAAATTAATGCAGCACTAAATTTCTGGCATATTTCATCTCTAAACTCCTTTCTCTTACATACATTCTCAACTTACAAATCCTGCAACAATTTCGTTAGTTGGATACAAACACAGCAAAAATATAGCATCGGTCAAAATTCACAAGTAGAATGTACAACGTAATCAAATTAGTGAACATACTAATAAGGGTTCAATTACATAAAGCATCCTCCAATTCCAATCATAGATCAATAGCAAACGTACGAAATATTTAAGTCCATTCTTCCTTTATCAGTTAACTTACCATACGCTATCTATCGCAGTATTAACCAGATTTGAGTTTCAAAATGATTAGAATAGAGTACTTCTTCAACAAAGAAACTTTTGGTCCATCCTCATTGGATGGGTTTGTTTTGAACAAGTGTGAGACTATTAGTCAGAAAACCTACTCATCCATCTGAAACTGGTTTGGAATGCATCAGCAATTTCTATCATATTCTCAAACCCAATTGTTTACTCCAACTCTGACACTTACAAAAAATACCATCATAAGGAGTACCCAAGGTCTGGACGCTTTGACATCTAACAACTGATACAGCAATAGAGTAGGAAATAGGGATAGGCAAATTTACTCCGCCTCAGGTACATAGCTCTTTCGAGACACTTTAATTGCTTCAAGAGAAATCAAAAACCTATTGCAATCTACAGTTGTACATTAGCTCTTTCAAGACACTTTAATGACTTCAAGAGAAAAGTAAACTATTTTTCAACATACTTGTATTTAATTGCGTAAGAGAGAACCCAAACATATTGCAATGCGTAGCGGTATCTTAATACTTCATTCCCCGGCATTCCACTTATCTGGGGGGAAATAAGTGAAAGAACTATAATTTTTTTCCATGAGCTAAAGCCGATATTCTATTGGGTCAAGTGGAAAAGAGGGAGAGATGAAGCACTGACATATAACCACTAGTGCAAGGTGCTTGAAAAGTCGATCGCAAAGTGACTCATGGGTACTGGAAACCTCACTCAGACACAAGTCATTCAGTCAACACTCAGCCTCTCTTTCCACCCCCACCCCCTCCAGCATTTCACGTACAGTGCTCCGCTAGACGACTTCTTCTTTTCGAATCAGTAACGTCAAACTTCCATATCAAACTATGTTCACGATCCACTTACTGGCTGAATTTCTTTATAATCCCAAATGCTCAGGCACTTTTACGCAGAAAATGAAAAATAGTATTGCAATTAGAAACATTAAATAATCTTGTCGTGAACTATCAATAGCGTTTGATCTACCTTGTATGATTTGGTATACACAAGTCATAAATTTGTTAAGAAAGAAAACTCAGTGTCTAAAACGTCAGTAAATATATGGTTAGTGATAAACTCATTAAATAAATATGAGAAAGTGAGTATTTATATTAGTTAATATTTATATTAGTTAATCACGGTCAAAGTACCCTAGCTCGAACAGACAGTAACAATTTCACTACATTCAAATCCTCTTAATAAAATTTTCTTGCATGATAGCCATGCGATATATTTAATGAAAGGCAAAATCAATCAATCAAATTCTTCAGTGAAAGACATTATAATAGCATAGAACGAATTTATGAACAAGTTATATACATGTGTCAGTACAATGAAATTCAATCACGTCCTCAGTCAGATAATTTGTAAGAGTGAAGGTAGAAACTGTAATCGACAAATGATGTACCCTGCACAAAAAGGAGGCAAGTTGGAGATACTGCAATTAGGAATTTTTTCTAAAAACTGAGAACTGCCATTCCTATTTCTTTTCTTTCTTTTCTTTTACTGACATACTGATTATAGCTGAAGTATATCCCACTCCCATCCCAACCTCAGTTTGTACAATTATGTCGAATCATTCTCGGTGTCTGAATTGAGTTAGACTACTAACATTCCAATAATTAAATGTCATTGTCTTTACTGTCAAAGCTAAATCCAGTAATTAAACATTATTTTCTTTACTGTCAAAGCGAAATCAAATAATTAAATGATATCGTCTCTACTGTCTAAGGTAAATCTAATAATTAAATTATGTTGTTTCTATTTTCAAAGCAAACCCAATAATTAAATGTTATTGTCTCTACATTCAAAGCCAGATCTAATAATTAAATGTTAATGCCTTTACTGTCAAAGCTAAGTATAATAATTAAATGTTAATGTCTCTACAAAGCCAGATCTAATAATTAAATGTTAATGCCTTTACTGTCAAAGCTAAGTATAATAATTAAATGTTGATGCCTTTACTGTCAAAGCTAAGTCTAATAATTAAATGTTAATGCCTTTACTGTCAAAGCTAAGTATAATAATTAAATGTTATTGTCTCTACATTCAAAGTCAGATCTAATAATTAAATGTTAATGCCTTTACTGTCAAAGCTAAGTATAATAATTAAATGTTAATGCCTTTACTGTCAAAGCTAAGTATAATACTTTACTGTCAAAGCTAAGTATAATAATTAAATGTTAATGCCTTTACTGTCAAAGCTAAGTATAGTAATTAAATGTTAATGCCTTTACTGTCAAAGCTAAGTATAATAATTAAATGTTATTGTTTCTATTATCAATGCTAACACCAGTAATTAAAAGTTATTTCTACTGTCAAAGATCAATCCAATAATTAAATGTTATCGTCAATTGTAAAATCTAAATCCATCAGAGAAAGATTTTCAAATAATTAAATGTTATTTTTGTCTCTCTTCTAAGAGCAAAAAATCCACCAGAGAAAGATTTTGTGCACACCAGGTTTCATGTGCCGAGATTAATTTAATTCGTTCAAAAACAAAACAGACCACTCCCACCCTAAAGACCATGTCAGCGACGTTCTAATCTAACCACACTCTATTGCTTTATAACTTTTACCCACTTGTCTTCATCCAATCTAACCACACTCTATTGCTTTATAACTTTTACCCACTTGTCTTCATCCAATCTAACCACACTCTATTGCTTTATAACTTTTACCCACTTGCCTTCATCCAATCTAACCACACTCTATTGCTTTATAACTTTTACCCACTTGCCTTCATCCAATCTAACTACATTGTAACAGTCAATCGATACTTGCACTGTTTTATAAAGCTATACTCTCCAGCCGTCTTCACCCAATCTAATTACACTGTAACAATCGACAATTGTACTGCTTCATCTAATTACATTGTAACACTTATTCTTCAATTGTTTCAAAGGTTCACTCGAAATGTCTTCATCCAAACTATGTTTCATAAACTTACTTTCCAGCTGCAATCATCCAGCCTAACTAAATTCTAACACCTTCGATACTTGTAGTGTTTCCATAAGACACATTCGCAAGCTGTTTTCATCCAACCTAATTTATTGAACACTCGCTACTTGTATTGTTTCATAAAACTTACGTCAGTTGTTTTCATTTTTTGCTAAAAGGTTCACTTTGGTTTGTTTTTAAAAGAGTGTAAGCTCCTCTAGCTTTTGAAGATTAGACCTTTAAATTTTAGATCCAAGGAATACAGATTCACAAACAACACGATTTATATACGACCATTGCATTATTTAATACATGCACGCGTTATCTGTGATGACAGGCACGCATTGTACGTGATGACAGCACGGCATATATGATACACGAATTTATGTGATTACAGCATGACATACATAACACATGCACGCTTTATGTGTAATGACAGCATGGCCGACATGAAATACTTTTTGCATGTGATGACAGCATGGTATACATAGACTGCATACAGGCACCATTAGAGCACAGCGATCTGGAATGACATCATCAGATCTCGCACTTTTCGAGTGCGTGGGTGTTAGGTAGGTGAGGAAGTAATAAAGGGGCGCTGTAGACTGTTGTTTTGCTTATTCCTTTTCTGCTTTTCAGTCTTCAATGGATAGGGAAGAGGCTTTATTTTCTTGCTGTCTGTTTTCCGTGAAAGGAATAGGGATGTGATGGATGTGAACAAAGCTGTATTATTCCAGCCACGCACCTCGTTAAAGGCTGCCTGCAAACACACTTGCACGCTTATACACGCCCTCACACGTAACAGTATTAAGCCTATATATTTTCTCTCTTGTAGAATCGCAATGCGCACCCAATTGAGTATACAGTGACATCAAAGACTTACTACACAATCAAATTCAAGTGGATTAAGCATTAAAACGAGATGATGAAAATTGTCCATCAATAACATGATCGAACGTTGCGTACCTTACAACGCATGAATGACAATAGTAACAATAACCTTCAAGTCGGAAATAGAACGGTTCACTGGTTATATCGCTATATCGATAACGACAGTTTGGCGTGTGGAAAACAAAAATAACAATGCTATTTTATTTGTCTTCTCTACATTACCACTATTACCAGACAACTAGTATGATGCCTGTGCCTTATATTATTTTATTTTGTATGTACTGTTGCCTTACACACTATGTTTGTCTTCTGTGTTTACACTGTTAATTAATACACTATGTTAGCTGTCTTCTGTGTTTACATTGTTACTTTACACACTGTATTATTTGTTTTCTGTGCATGTACTGTTACTTTACACACTATACCATTTGCTTTCTGTATAGGTATTGTTACCTACACACTGTTATTTTTCTTCTGTGTATGTATTGTTACCTTAAACAACGTTATTTGCTGTCTATGTATGCATTGTTGCCTTACATACTGTTATGTGTCTTCTACGTGTGTACTGTTAGCTTACACTATGTTACTTGTCTTCTTTCTTGCTATTCCGTAATTTGTACAAAGTGATAAGTACTCCTTCTTATTCTGTACTTTGTCAGTTTAATGAACTCGGTACAGTAAATATGATAGATATTTCTTCCTATTCTGCTACAATGATTAGCAAACAAATTCGGTAAAAATGTCTTCCGCATGTTGAAATTTGTCATCTTTAATTAAATGCGACATAAATTCATTTCAAATTTGTCTCTGGCCTACAAACATAGTCCACTTGATCCATTTGCATGATCTCTATACGTGAAACCAGTTCCTGACCGATAGATTTAACAACGCTATTTTCGAAGCAGATGCAGTTCCAATGTCGAGATAAAAAATTCATGTCCATTCCACGCAATTAGAACATTCATGTACAAACGGAACTCAACAAACAACAAAGTATCTTGAATATTTGAGTCTGTTTGTCTTTTCTAATTATGAGTGAATGGGATAATTAAAAGCAAATGACATTCGTACAAACCCACACTCTTACCAAACACACAAGTACTGTTCTGACAACTGTAAATATATCCGCTGTGACAAAAGCATGCATAAATAATTAAGGTTTGCATAACAACAATACACTTTTAAAAGTGTCTGGTAAGACTAATATGCCATAATACAAACAAAATTTTACACCCTCTCATCCATCTCTGCTTCATCTAATAGTTTGTTCTCCATGTGAGCACAGTGCCGGAAAATAAAAGGGGGACATAATTTTTCTAGGCGTTTAGAGTTGTCTAGTTGGAAACAAGAGAATGAGAAATGAGGAAGTTAACGAAATCGTATCAGGCGGGCGTACGACTGAAGTGAATGAAACTGCTTCTAGCTGATTTAAATAAATGCAAACTAAATAATGTTTAAAAATTTCTCACGGCTGCCAATTCGACTGCTTCGGTTCTTCAGAGAATTGGCTGGTCTTCACGTTCTGGTTCTACAGAGAACTCACTAGTCCTCAAGTTCTGGTTCTTCTAAGAACATGCTAGTACTTACGCTCTGCTTTCCCAGAACTGACTAATCCCCACGCTTTGGTTCTTGAGAGAAGTGGCTAGTCCTCACGTTCTTGTTCTACAGAGAAGTGGCTAGCCCTCACGCTCTGGGTCTTCAGAGAACTGTTCTTACGCACAAGTAAATAACAGCTTACAAGAAAAGTGCAAAAGCATATCCACTACACAGGAGTCGTCGTTTAAGCAGACATTTAGCTTGACTGAAATATTAATGTTCAATAATGTTTGTTTTATAAATAAATTCTTATAAAACTACAACAACTACTATCATCGTCGTCGTCATCATCATCATCATCAAAAACAAAAAGACAGTTGGAATTAATTTACGATTACACTTTGAGGTTCAATCTTGACGGACACATAATCTTAGAATCGATAAACAGTGCTGACTTTCAACCTCAAAACCTGAGCCACTCAACAAGTGTGCTAAATAATGGCAATATCATATTTGTCGATTAGGCAGCATCTGCGAGATGTAGTTTTGGGTACCAAGCAATAATTGACAGGATTTTACGCCAGCTTGACTGTACATGTATTTAGATGACGAAGTAAATACGAAACTAATTTGATTGAAGTAAATGTTAAAAATAACTAATTTGATTGAAGTAAATAGTTAAAAATAACTAAAATGAAGTAAAAATAAAAACAACTCTAAATGTTGGTGGAAAAACTGATTTGCAGTTAAAGAATGGGAACCATTCTAGTGGAAAGGAAACCAAAATAAAAGGGAAAGAAACAGTATGGAGAATTAAATTTACAAAGATTTAAAAAAAAACACAAGCAATTCACTTAAAAGAGGGATTCATTTTATTTTAAGAGTCATATGAGAGTCCAGTTTAATGGGCATTGGGAAACTTCAAAATTAAGAAGATAATTCTGCTGAATGAAGACGAATAAAAATTATATAAAGGAAACAACTTTGGTGGAAGTCCGGAACTGTAGCACGGAAAGAGATCTGACGGAGAAAAAGCACAAATATTGATAGGAAACTAGTGTGATGGAAAAGACCACCACATATGTAGAACTTAAAACTGTTTAACAAAGATCAGTCACACATACGGGAAAGAGAAGAATCACAAAATATAGAATAAAAACCAATCTGACAGAGAAAAGTCAAAAATATAAAATTGAAACAGTCTGACAGAGAAAAGTCACAGCTAAAGAATGGAAACAGTCTGAGAAATAATAGTCACAACTAAAGAATGGAAACCTGTGTGACAGAAAAGTCACAAATATAGAATGGAGACAGTCTGACAAAAAAGTCACGAATATAGAATGGAGACAGTCTGACAGAAAAGAAATGAAACCAGTCTGATGGAGGAGAACCAAATACTTAAAAAGAAAAGTAGTTTTATGGAAAAGACTAACATTTATATTAGACCAACAAAAGTTGAAAGGAAAACCATTTGACAGAGCAGAATTTTGAAATTTTTAAAAGAAACCTACCACATGGAAAAATTGTCAGGAATATTGGAAGGAAAGCTATCCGAGCTATACAGTAAAAAGAAACAAGTATGATGGTGAAGAGCTAAAAACACTAAAAAGAAACCAGTCTGATGAACATCTGAAATACAGAGAAAATTTTTATTCTGACGGTTGAAAAGTAAACCTTACCTATAGGAGGGAATCCAGTCTAATGGAGAAAAACCATGACAATCTGAACTAAAACCAGTAAACAGTACATAACAAGAAAAACCATGACAATCTGAACTAAAACCAGTAAACAGTACATAACAAAAAAAAACTTGACAATCTGAACTAAAACCAGTAAACAGTACATAACAAGAAAAACCATGACAATCTGAACTAAAACCAGTAAACAGTACAAGAAAAAAACCAGTTTTGAAAAAATCCTCATATCATACAGATAGAAAATATTGTCAAATGGCGTATGAATGAGTGTGCTTGTGTACGTGTTTGCGTGTATGTATGTGTGTACGAATCACATTAATGTGAGAGGAGAAAGACATCGAAAATAAAAATTAAATAAAACGATTTGACCTGGGACTTGCTCACAAGGGAATAAGTTTGCTGGAAACAAATCACAAGCGGTTTGATAAATGGGCTTAAAGACACACAAATACACGTACATGCAATGCTTTGTTCATTAAACAATAACACCTTTAAGTCGATCATATATGCTGTATAATAGCAAAGCAAAAATGTCATTGGGGATAATATCATTAACCGAGTAACTATCTATTAACTAAACATAAGCCAAAACCAATAATTATAATCACCATGAAAACTAAAACTGCTCGCATAAAATCTACTGCAGCTAGTCGTAAGCAACACCTTAAATCAAGACAGCCCGCACAAATCCTACTAGCTACTTGCAAGCAACACCTTAAATCAAGACAGCCCGCACAAATCCTACTAGCTACTTGCAAGCAACACCTTAAATCAAGACAGCCCGCACAAATCCTACTAGCTACTTGCAAGCAACACCTTAAATCAAGACAGCCCGCACAAATCCTACTAGCTACTTGCAAGCAACACCTTAAATCAAGACAGCCCGCACAAATCCTACTAGCTACTTGCAAGCAACACCTTAAATCAAGACAGCCCGCACAAATCCTACTAGCTACTTGCAAGCAACACTTGCAGCTGTTATATTCATGATCCTGTCCTGTACAGATCGCTGTCTATTTTATTGACTTCTTAACGCAGTCTTTATCTGCGGGTAGGCTACGGCGATGTACTCCTAGATAATCAAGGTTAAACTTCCATCACACACCCCTAAGCGTTTAGTTCCAGCTACAAGACCTTAGCAATGCAAAAGGTGAAAAAACACATCAGGAAGCCATAGTGAAATCTTGACCACCCATCCCAATAGTTAAGAGTCTGTGTCCTTCTTCCCCCCCCCCCCTCCCAAATCTGATCAGTCCTGACTAGAAACTCTTTTCGTTCTTTGGTCGCCAAGCGTCTTGAATAACAAGTGGGGAGAAAAGAAATGATGGTGAGTGCCACTGATTCCGATCACATCACAGACTCGTTCGGCAGACGAGCGTCTGGTGCGATCAGATGTGTTTTATGGGGCTGCATACTATGGGAGGGGTTTTCTTCCCCAGTGATCAGCGAAATGACTGTTATCTGTATTTGCTGGTCCAGTGTCCACTACAAGCCGTCGCCTTTGGAGACACGATCTATCATTATAATTTTACAGTGCGATGTAGATTTCTTCTTCTTACAACATTCACATTTTGAGATGAAAAATCTTCTGTCACACTTTTCAAATAATGCCTTTTAATGAAAACAACATTTGTAGACAGAATATGTTCGCTCCATTTTCGAAAACAAGCAATTCACTCAAAAGAATTTAGATTTAAAATACAGATTTATATCCTGCTCTAGTGTAATGAAAGTTATTAAAGAGTGAAAAAACAACCAGCAATCCAACATTATACAAATCGACTGCACGCACATAAATTCAATAAAATAAATTTTAAAAACGTCATACTTATGTGTAGTGCCCACCTATAAATCAGAATATACACAAACAAAACAAACAAAAAACAAACAAACGAAAAAAGAAGCGCTTGTATAATTTATTTTTAAGAGCAAACATAAAAACTAATTCCTATCAACGTAGTCCATTTGTAACAGCACTAGATTATGTTCAAGTGTCTTACTCTAGAGTCTAGACTCTACACTGCCGTAAACCTGTGTTTACAGTAGTAACAGCACTAGATTCTGTTCAAGTATCTAGACTCTATACTGCCTGCGACGTCTGATATTACAACCCATTGTCTCTATCTTTATTTTTATTCTTTCACTTGTATAAGCAAACAACAATAAGTTCTGTTCACGACTTTACATTCCACACTGCCTGCAACCTCTATGTCCCAGGTCTTCGGTGTATTTCTATTCTCTAAGTAACTAGGGTGCAATTCTTACATTTAAAAGACGAGATTCTATTCTCTAATTAGCTACGGTCTATTTCTATTCTTTAATTAGCTACGGTCTATTTCTATTCTCTAATTAACTTTGGTCTATTTCTATTCTCTAATTAACTACGGTCTATTTCTATTCTCTAATTAACCACGGTGTATTTCTATTCTCTAATTAACTAGGGTGTATTTCTATTTTCTAATTAACTTCGGTGTATTTCTATTCTCTAATTAACCACGGTGCAACTCTTTCATTTAAAAGATGGGATTTAATGTGACGATTACAAGATAAAGAAGCAAATACAGAACTCGTACTGTCTTGTGTGTTATAAAATTCCAGAGAAACTTCAGGCAGCTGAGTGATAGTGACACCGATTAAACTATTCGTGACTTAATGTCTGCTAGGGTTGACACGCCAGTTCACACATGCTTTGATGTTTTGCTCAATGCTGGAAAAAATGTAAAGAGTTGGGCTTGTGTAATTTTGTTGCTTTAACTTACTCATTCTTAATCACTGAAGGCAATCAGGGCTCATGATTTCCCATCCCACTAGCTAAAATGAACTGTCATCTTAACTTACTTATTCTTAACCACTGTACGAAATCAGGATTGATGCTAGAAGTAAAAAAAAATTCCCATCAAATGAATCAGTGAAAAGTTGATGAAGGAAGCGAATCAAAATTCAAATACGATCTGTCAGAAATAACAAACTACAAATGTAATCAGAGGCAGGGAGACAGAAACTTCCAGAGAGGAAAGCATTTGTTTTTATCTTATCTCACTTTTTCCTCTTTATCTCACTTTCTTTTCCCTTATCTCATTCTAAGAAGAAAAACTTTATCTGAGAAATGAAATGTGTTATATGGACGCTCGGCGAGACAGTTGCAATAAATTCTTACTCCTTAACAAACAAAAGACTGCAAAAGCAGCTTATTCCAAATGTTGTTCAACATGCAGCACATCTAATGAGCAGAAATTGAAGTTTTTTGTTATTCTGTAATGCTTACCATTAAGATTTTGTGACGTCGTACCTAAAGATCTGCATTAAGTTGAACATTTCTAACACAGCAGCCAGAGTCTTGTTTAAGAGCACTACCAACTGGAAAACAAGTGAAAAGTTATATAGCAAAACATAAGTTTCAAATAAAAGCGTAACCCACACGAAAATAAGTGAAGAGTTATATAGCAAAACGTCAATACTACATAACAGTTTTATCCAAACGAAAACAAGTGAAAAGTTATATAGCAAACATCACTTCTACATAACAGTTTTATCCATACGAAAGTGAAAAGTTATATAGCAAAACATCACTTCTACATAACAGTTTTATCCACACGTAAACAAGTGAAGAGTTATATAGCAAACATCAGTTCCATATAACAACGTAACCCATTCGAAAACAAGTGAAGAATTATATATACAAAACCGTTTCACCTAACAGCTTTACCCACAGCAAAACAAGTGAAGAGTCATATAGCAAAACATCAGTTACACAAAACAGCGCAACCCACTGAAAAACAAGTGAAGAGTTATTGCATTACATAAATCCGACTTCAAATTTCGTTGCTTCTGTAGACATTTATTGTATATGTTATTACTATTCATCAAGAGTTTGGTCGTACGGCAGAAAAGATAAGAAACCAATAAGAAAGCTACACAGCACTTGCACACAACACTCGGTAGACAGCACAAGGCATTCGGCTGAAATCAGTCGTGTCTTTAATCAATCTTCATTCTTATCCAACAGAAATGTAGTCAATCGGTTGGGGTCAATTAAATTTTCTGTTTCCAAAAATCACTGCAATCCAGATAGCTCTTGAAAGAAAGTCATCGACGTGGCACAAAGCCAATAACGAAGCGAGAAGACGGTCAGGTCGTGGCTGGTCTAAGTTAAATTTAGGCGTCTTTTCACTCTCTTTCTCTCACTCATTAGATCTCTATTTCTGTCTGCCCACCCATCCCCTCTCTCTTTCTCACTTATTTCTGAATCTACATCCATGTGAGTGCTTTTTTACACGTGTTTATAAATGTATGTACATACGTAGTGAGAAACAGCATGTCTATACCTAAAAACGATCAACCATTATTCAAAGTAATTTCCTGACACGTTGGACTTGTTATTCATAATAACAAGCAAAATATGGAAAAGTTATTCGCGAATCATAGCTGGTCTTGCTATGTTATGCTATTGCATTCTAAAGACTCTCTTTTGTGGCATCTGAGTCCGTCCGTATGGATTTTATACAAGCAGCCCTGATCAAAGTGCCCTTAAGTAAAATGAAAGCAGCCCTGATCAAAGCTAGCAAATTACCGCTGATACTGATATGCAAAAGGACCTCTGTAGATATCACAGAAAACTGCTACGGACAGGAATGTCCTTAAAGCGCATACCCAACAAAGAGAATGGAATACGTTTCAGGAAACGACTAGGAAATTACATTTAGTTCAAAGTTCTGCATTCCTCAGTTCGTCAACACAGTTCTCTCAACCCTATAATTATCCACAATGGATCTCATCCAATCATATCATATATCTGAACTGCATTCTTACTTGTTTCAAATCAACCGCCATCAATAAATTTTGAACTGAAGAAATTTATGTATAAAAGATTGTACCACTAGAAATGCATTTTACAACAATATTTCAAAATTTAAAAAATATAAATATATAAATAAATAACACCGTCAGCTTATACGTCCGAATGATTTTTTAAAGCATAAATTAATCACTGGTTTTATTACGAATCAATCTGTAAAATTACCAAGCATTCAAAATGATTTTGTAAAGCATAAATTAATCACTGGTTTTATTATGAATCAATCTGTAAAATTACCAAGCATTCAAAATGGGTCACCTAAGTAGAGGACAGACTGGAAGACTGTAGTGTAAAAGGACTGAGCTAGCAGGATGTGTTACATCAGGAGCTAGATAAAAGAACCGAGTTGACAAACTGTGTCCAGACGCCCAGGACTAGTAAAATGGACCGAGTTGACAAACTGTGTCCAGACGCCCAGGACTAGTAAAATGGACCGAGTTGACAAACTGTGTCCAGACGCCCAGGACTAGTAAAATGGACCGAGTTGACAAACTGTGTCCTGACGCCCAGGACTAGTAAAAGGGACCGAGTTGACAAACTGTCATGAAAGCAGTGGGTGGCTTATAATCTAACGATTGCTTACTTAACGTTTTATCTCACAGCCTGGAGAGGACTTTTCAAGCGCGATTTCAAGCACTTTCTTTCACACATAAAAGCGCGCGCACAGATTCACACCAGTATAAATGAATGTACTAAACAACATTTCCTTGCTGTAACTTTGTACTTCACCTCCTATTCCTTTTTAAATTTAATCTTTTTAAGGCTGCTGTTTTCGCTTAGGTGAATAATTATGCCCTAGTTCTAGATAGCAGTGAAAAATTACAACTAAATATATGAACTTCTTCACCCAATTAGACAAAAAGGCGTTGAAACGGATACGTTTGTGCTGACGGTTTGGTGGAAGACGATTAGCGCTGCCAGTTCAAGGAAGGTAATGGAGGTGAAACACATCGATACGTTCCAGCACCACTTCTCAGAATTGACGTCATCAGCAGAAAATGAATGCCGATAAATCAAGCAGTGGTTAACACTACAACGCATCTCGAAATCCATCTATTTTAAATTGATATCACGTGTACAATTTTCTATGGTCTTCCAGTTTCATCGAAAAATAGTCAAATTGGTATAATGTGTACAAAATTATAATTACTTAAAGTGTTGCTATAAAAAAAAATCTCAGAGATGAAAATATAAGACGGTTTTAAGACTTCCTGGTTTATTCACAATAGTCAAGCTGCCTCCGTATAGAATAAGCAACAAACTTTCTATGTTAAAATAAAAATGTCAGCTATCTAATATTGTCAGTGTTAACGTAAAACTATTATATGTTACCATATCTTACGAGTTAAATTACCACTGCTGTCATGTCATGCTGACATTAAACAAGCAGTATAATATTTAATTTAAAAATAGGGACAGACAACTCTGCTCTGTCACACACTGTATTGATCACAATAAACACGGATGACTGATTACTTGACTTCACGATAAGGGAATTTTGTTTAAACAAATTTTCATTTACTGTACAGACTGTCTAGATATCCAGATATAGGCCAATGGTAGAGGAATGAACGCTGCATAATAAATGTTTGACGTTACTAGAAGAACAATGGAGTCGATGGTTATTAAGAAAACGAATGACAGTAATCAACACGTCATTTGTGTTTTGTAATACGGCGACAAAAATCGTACATCTTTTGTTGAAATCAACATGTCATTCAGTTATGTCAACATTTGTCATTGCGATGAATCACAGGAATAGCGTGATATGCAAAGATTTTCTCTGGTGAATATGAAATCAAATCAGCAAGAGTCGTTTGAGACTAACTAGCATATATAAAAAAATAGGAATGAAAGTAACAGAGAGGTGAAGACTGAAATTACAGGGATTGTATGCTGTGCAGCTCTATGTGAATATGAACATATTTACATTTACAAGAAGATAACAATCGGAATATACATTAACTCAATACATTCCATAGTATACACTGACAGTTTATCTCTCCCCCCCCCTGAAATATACACTCAGTACATTCCCTAGAATACACACTGATTCATTGCATTCCTCGGAATGGCAGATGTAGCAGCCTTAGATTTGACTTTGCTCTTCAAATCAGTAAACTTTATGTTTCAAACTGTTTATCACTTCCTTTATATTTTTAAGGGACAATTTTTATATTTTATGTACAGTTTTATTTTTTTAGGTACAATTTTTAATTTTTAAATCTATATTTTAAAGAAATGTGAATATGTTATCATTTTATTTTATTCGTAAATTAGTATTTTTGGCTTAATTCTAGTCGCAATCGAAACAGGCGATCGTCGGCTAGATTTCTCAAGAAACGAGACAGACATAGAGAGACAGAGAGAATTTCAAACAGAAATAGCATAGCAGTTTCTCTTTTTTGTTTGAAAGCACTTCCAAATTTAACTAAGTTAAAAAACAGTGCGACAGAATATAGCATAAATTGAGAGTGATTTGACCTTTCAAAAATAAAGGATGGAAAGGGATGACAATTGAATAGATCATGGAGTTGGAAGTGATAAAATATAAATAGGGTCTACTTCACAATTACAAACACACACGGATTATGATAGATACCGAAAAATATAATGGAGAAAAATATCTATCTATTTTTCTTTCTATCTATCTATCTATCTATCTATCTAATATTTAGTTGACAGACTTTATGGAATTTCCATAAATACTATGTAAATAGTGTCAATTCCTTCGACTTTTAAAAATAAGTACTATTTAATGTTGTATCATACCTCGATATTAAAGTTATTATTGATCGTATAATGCAACAGTTCCATAAACACTATTATCTACCAAAGACTAGCACTTCTTCCAAGCCAATCCTTCTCACAAACAGTTATCTAATCAGGAGGAACACTTCAAACAAACCAATACTTCTCACAAACGCCATCATCTATCCAGGACTTATTACTTATTCCAAACCAGCCCTTCTCACAAACACTTTCATCTATCATCTAATACTTCAAACAAACCAATCCTTCTCACAAACACTATCATCTATCGGGGACTAATACTCATCAACACTTTCATCTATCCAAGACTAATTCTTCTTCCCAAAACAGTCCTTCTCATAAAACCAATCTCTCTCAATTCCCATCCTCTCTCCCCTACTTTGCACACACAGTCACGTGACCTACTTGGTGAATAATATAATCGAGTTAGAAAATACGGACGAAAAGGCGCTAATGGATACTTGACATATATTTGCCTCTCAAGGAACCAGAGCTCGACTCCTTCAGACCGGAAAAGCATAGCCTTTCTGAAATACTTGTTACATTACAAACATCAGGGGATGAAACAAACAAACGCTAATTATCATATTTAAGAAATAACCACTAAATATCGTATCTAAATAAACATTAAATATCGTACATGTTCAAAGTGAATAACATCCCACATGCCAATAAATAAGATCAATAACTACTTTCGTGTTGAAATAATCTTTTCTAACAATTCTCGCTGTTCTTGCATTCAAGCCTTAATGGTCACTTGATAAGGAGGACACATCGGGTTTAATTATAGTCTTTGTATTAGTATATACCACATTTAATCATTTCTGCTATAACGAGATGACGACGATAATGCTAATACCGAACACAAACTAGACTTGAAATGTAGAATGTTTAACAGTCAGGAGAATGAATGACTGATTTCCGCACTCACAAACTAGACTTGAAATGTAGAGTGTTTAACAGTCAGGAGAATGAATGACTGATTTCCGCAGACTCTCTATACAAAATGCGTGACACATAATATCTAGACTATACAACATTGATACCAAGTCCAAGTAAGCGAGAGGTCATCTGGAATATAAAAATAAGGTGTCAAGTAAGCAAAAGATCAGCTGGATTATAAAACTTAATGCGCCAAGTAAGCATGAGGTCATCTAAATTATATAACACACAAGGTGCCAAGTAAGCTGCGATCTTCAGTATATATTCTAAAGTTGAAAAATGAAAAGAGTTGTGTGTTTACCAGGAAAACAAACTTATTCCAATTAAAAAAAGAAGAAATTAGGTCAAGCATAAAACAAAGTAAATATGTACTGTAGGTGTTTTGATGACACAATAGACTTCACAGCCATAGCCGCAAAAGCTATTTTTAATAAGAGTGGATTTTATATAAAGGAAAACAAGAGATGATTTACTATTGGACTGTCTGTGTCCCTCAAGGCCTTGTGGTATCAAGTGTGATGACGGCATCAAATGACTTCAAAGACTTCTATGGAGGTCTAGAATCAGGAAGGTCCTACACAATTCTTGGAAAGAGCGAAATGTCTGAATTAGCGTGGCTTTTCCAAACACACATATATAATCAGCGAGTTCCTACCTATGAAATATTGTCATTCGATGTCATTCGTCGTGTGCCATGTGTTTACTACGGTAATAAGCAATGTTTTGCTGCAATAAACTTTGAACTCTTGGCTGCAACAATCAAGGTCAGGCACGAAATCAAACAATTTCTATACGTCGTTCGTTTAAATTATAACTATATTTAAAATATATTTCAATTACGTATCCATCCACAAAAATAAAAAAGTTCAATAAGCATTAAATAGTTAGCAAACGCAACAATAAAAGTCACACGTCACAATTTTCGGTTGAGATCAAATGTTCAGATAAAAAATTCTTATTGTTTGATATGATTATTGCCCTGAGGAAGACTATAAGTATGTAATCCAAACTATCGACATATTTTCTTTCATCTCAATATTTCCCCTTTGATAAACACTTGCACACAAATCCACACCCACACGGACACACGCGTATACGGAAGACTGCGACTTTTCTGCACAAAATCGTGCAAAAACATACGTGTCTCCATACACAAAAGGAATTGCGAGGTTTTGTTTTTACATTTTTTGTCCGCGATAAGCTGATTTGAGGCCAGTTTCATTGACGAGCACTTCAAAGATCCGATATTTATGTAATAGGATTTATTCCCTCCAGAGTTCCTACTGCTTAAACATGTTGTGGTGCGTAATCAATAGCAAGAAAGTAGTGCGTATGAGCCTAAACATGTTGTGGTGCGTAATCAATAGCAAGAAAGTAGTGCGTATGAGCCTAAACATGTTGTGGTGCGCAATCAATAGCAAGAAAGTAGTGCGTATAAGAGGGCAGATGCACTGATTGAGACACTGTTCCACCTCAGAACGCTAGACGAAAGCTGGATTTATGGAACGGAAAGTATTCCCCAGAGAAATTAAACTGTCTTAGAATATTACGTTTCAGTAGAGGACTATAACAGATAAAGTGTGAGAGAAAAAGGTTACAGAAGCACTGAAATCTTGGTTAATTACATTTCTTAACAAAACATTATTTGCGTAAATTGTATTGGAAAAATGGTTTTTAAATACTGAAGTCCCTCAGCTGTACATATTGCGTGCCGTCTCTTACAGCTGTAGTTTGGGAACAGATGGTCATCAAAATAATTAATTACTATATATACATAAACACAACATACACAGGCAAGCGCGCGCTCGCGTGTGTGTTTTGCTAAGGTCCCCATCAAATGACAACAAAATATTGACTATTCTTGTTCCTCACATGGTACAATAGACTCAATGACGTATTCTAATCTGGATCAGTGAATTGCCAGTCATACGTGTAGTGTCTTAGAGACATAACAATACACTGCTTTGGACCAGAGATCTACCAGTAATAGGTGTAATGTATTTTAGGTGTAATGTATTTTAGGTTCATAGCATTATACTGCTTTGGACCAGAGATCTACCAGTAACAGGTGTAATGTATTTTAGGGACATAGCAATGCACTGCATTGGACCAGAGTGCTACCATGACATGTCTGTGCTCCAGGGACATAAATTTGCACTGGGGCATTCTGAGTGCATGTTGTACCGTCTGCTGCATGCCATAAGAATTATCTCCTTTTTTTTCTGACTCTCTGGAACCTCTGCATACGCCGGAAGCTAGGATCTGACTTAAAACAGATCTGCAAACGTGTGGCTTAAATAAGAAATTGAAAGTTAAGAGATAATTTCAGCTTGTGTTTTTTTCCACATTTAACATCTCACATTTGTAAATCATTTCCACAGGCCGAAATGGTTTCATGCTTCACAAACTGGTGTAGCAAATCTCGATTAGACATCCTTTCTGTATAAAGCCTTGCATGTGAAAAGGTGGTGTTCTTAAAGACGTTACTCAGACGTGATAATAGATTTCAGCCTATTTTAGTACCAAAGTGCACATGTAAACAGACCTATTGCATTGTGGAAAGCAGATTTTCCTTAAAGACGTTACTCAGACGTGATAATAGATTTCAGCCTATTTTAATACCAAAGTGCACATGTAAACAGACCTATTGCATGTGGAAAGCAGATTTTCTTAAAGACGTTGCTCTGACGTGATAATAGATTTCAGCCTATTTTAGTACCAAAGTGCACATATAAACAGACCTATTGCATGTGGAAAGCAGATTCAGATAAAAACATAAAGACACCAGCGTGCAGCAAGAAAAAAGTAATATATATATATATATAACTGGTGGCTGAAATATTGCTGATATCTGAGAGAGTCTCACTGTAGCTTACTCGGAAAGAACTATGACCAAGCGTGACTGAGGAGAGAGTGATCAAAGATTTATATAATAATTAAGTTTAGATATAGGGATAGGCACATTTACTCACCACAATTTCTAAGTCCATTCTTTCTTTAGCTAATGATTGCCTTTATGACTGGACTTGAGTTGTGTCAAAATGAAAGTGATTAGAATATAGGACTTTCTTCAACAAAGTAATTTTTGTCCATCCCCACTGGATGAAGTTGTTATGAACAAGTGTGAGACTATCAGTCAGAAAAACTAGCCATCCATTTGGAACTGGTTTGGATTGCATCAGCAAGTTCTAACATATTCTTTACCTGAGTTATTTACTCCAACTCTGGTACTTACTATCGTCATAAACAGTGCCCAAGGTCATTCGTAGAAGTATGTTAAGACATTTGTTTTTACAATATTAGGAGGCCTTTAAATAGATAGGAAAGGATAGACAGTCAATTCTTGGCATCTGTGTTCTTGTCAGTGGTCAACCAATACTCAATAGCTCTGGGCAGTACACTTCTTTCAGTTTCGTCAGAACATCAGGATCAGAACAATGGAGGAGAAACCGAACGACGGTTGAAGGTCAATGGATGAAGGGACGCAATTGCCTCGCGTTCTACTGAAAAAATACTAATTCCCTCCTTCCGTTAAAAACCTTTTTCACTGACTGTTTTTCTATCCCTCCTTAAACTTACTTTATCAACCTATATGTTTCACAAAATTAAATCTATTTCTATTTCCAAGGGTATTCGTAAAACATTTGTTTGTCCACAGTAAGACATGTCTCATATAACAGCCTTATAAGACAAATGTTTTACCGTGTGTAGAGGCCTTTATGTGCTTTAAACTGTCCTACGTGATTGTGCTGTTCATACACATACACTAGTAAAACTGAATACAGATGAATTTAACGGAAATTGTATGAAAGAAGATATTAATAACAAAAAAGCTAAGTTGATTAAGACGAATATTATCTTTATTTCATTTGCTCCGAGAAAAGCTATGTGTTTATTATTTTATATAAAGTGATAAAGGGCGTTAACGAATACACTTAAGTCGATACCTCAAAAGTTATAATTCTTAAACATTGACTAGACTTAAAATATTCAATAATGTTTAGAATGTGTATGTTTTTTCACCATCATCCTTTGTATATAATTATGTTTACTATTTTGTGCTAGTTTTTTTTTATTTTTTATGTAGAATTGATTCAATTTTCTGCTGTTGTGTATAATGTTAAAATGAATTTATTTACTCTGTCTGGGTTGTTTTTTTTTAAATTGTGCTCTTCCTTGTACTGAATTGGAAGAAATCTTGGGCATGCGATTGGGGGGGGGGGGGGGAAAGGGAAATTGAGATATAAGAAAGTCGGAGTAAGCTGAGAGTGAATGCAAACTGTCTTGCATTACTGACTGGGTATTATGTCACTCAGCATTTCTATGGATACAAATATCTAGATTAAATGGTTGTGTGGAGAAATTGTTGATAACCACAACTCTTTGGACTTGCATTTCCTCAACCATTTAGATCCCGGTCTACAGGATGATGATTTTATGTTAATTGAAGTTAATATAAATTACTCACGTTTTTTACATTAAAAAAACTGTTAAATATATCAACAAAATTCTCTTAGCAAACATATTATTTTAGCAGACTGATTGTAAAAGATTGTCCGATAATAACAAGCTTGTCAGTTTTACAAGAGAGACAATAATACTAATCTAAAAATAATACATGTCTATTTACACAGATCAACAATAAATTGACCCAAGCTTAAACAATTTATTTTTAATAAATTCTCGTTACTGAGAAACTGATGAAAGGCATGAAAGAAAGAAAGAAAGAAAGAAAGAAAGAAAGAAAGAAAGAAAGAAAGAAAGAAAGAAAGAAAGAAAGAAAGAAAGAAAGAAAGAAAGAAAGAAAGAAAGAAAGAAAGAAAGATCACGCTTCCGCAAATAATAAGCTTACAGACATAAAAGAAAATCGACGGCTGTCTGCGCCGAAAACTGGTAGAAGCATAATTCTCTATCTGGTCCTTGAATAGCGACCATAACATAACATTTATTTTCAGGACCACGTTCTGTGAACATCACTCATTTCCTGTACCTAAATGCATGCTTTCTTTATCTTCAAGTCTGTTCTTCTAGAAGTACAATTATTCCACCACTATATGCAGTTCATTTCTAAATACATTTATTTAATTATAATAATGCAGCAATTGTTAAAAGAAACGTCGAAAGGTCTCCCCATCAGCATGCTCAATCTGTTTCAGTACTTTATTGATGTATACTTTGTCTTAGGATACAATCTCAGTACATTGTTGATATATACTTTGTCTTAGGACGAAATCTATCTCAGTGTATTATTGATATACTTTGCCTTAGGATGCAATTTATCTCAGTATATTGAAGATGTACACTCTGTCTACAATCTACTCGCTTCTTCGCATCCGGAGGAGTCGCAATCTAATTCTGCCTTACTTGGGTCTAATAGTGAACTCTTACCCATGAAATCGTGTAAATGTCTAGCAGATATTCATCTCCAGTAAGCCAGTTTATTCAACGCCATGATTCCGGGCGATTCTTTGCTGACGGAAAATGGGAGAGGGGTTTCGCAAGAGTTGATAAAACTCTGACTTGAGTCTGAAGCGTGTGACGCCAATGGCCAGCTCCGTTCCAGAGATCTTTCTGTCTCATTTCTACTGCCAATTAATTGTATTGTACGCCCATCCGCTTTCAGACTTTCATTTCGAACACAATGAAGTATGTTTGTTTGAGCATACGCCAGCTTGGCATTTGACGTGTGCAGAGCTTACTGCTTACTTGCCAGCTTGACACGTGACGTGTGCAGAGCTTACTGCTTACTTGCCAGCTTGACACGTGACGTGTGCAGAGCTTACTGCTTACTTGCCAGATTGTCACGTGACGTGTGCAGAGCTTACTGCTTACTTGCCAGCTTGTCACGTGACGTGTGCAGAGCTTACTGCTGCATTAGCTTTGCAAGTCATACATTAAATGAATAATTTCTTTATTCTTAAAAATATTAAATAATTCTAACAACAAAACAAAAGAGGCCATCATGGAAAAAGGGAATTAAAATTAAAAGTAAATGAGTGAATAAATGTTTGAAATGAGTATCGTTTAAGGGTAAGAATAATCCTGGTTATACTTGTGCATACTTATTAATAATTGATTAAATAATTAATTTTATTATGTCGAGAACTGAGTTGGTTGTGAATCAATGCGCTCTTTCGGTCAGTGATACAGTAAGTGTAGGTCTTGTGCATACGTTAAGTTATTCTTAAACTTTAAGAAATGCATAATGTAAACATAAGAACACACGTCCTATTTCTCATATGTTAATTTATTTTTTTAAAATAAGCAATACGTAATGTAAACAAGAACACACGTACTATTTCTTACACGAGGCAGAGTTTTCAAATCACATTGCAGCATCTTGTATTCAGTTAGAAATAGGACAAGTGTGGAGTGGTGTACATAATTATTTACCTGTCCTGTTCTATGATTTCAATTTCTTATACAAATTAAATATATATTAAATGTTTCTGTGCGTGGATAGCAGAAGTGATGTTGTAATAATTTTTCATAAAATTAATTAATTTAAACGGCTGAATGCCGTACATTCAAACAGTGCTATCAAGCAAACATCAATGTCTGAAAACAAAACTTTCACAAGCATGCACACAATAACTATACATACATACATTTCTGACAATCGATTAATGGAGTCAAAATAAATATTTTTAAAGTTGTTTGTCATATTCTAGATAGCTCTTTTATATAAAACTTTTGTTGTAGACAATAATTTCCCCATGCCGACTGTAAGTTTTAATAAAGATTGAATATCCGGATTTTTCAATCACTTCACCGCACTATTTAGCAACGAGGAAAATGTTTACACCGAAATGCTTTCTACCACGTTGAAGTAGTAAAAGCACTCAGTCGACCAACAAATGCACACAGAACTACGCCATGCCACACTACATTAAAGAAGTTCTCCATTTTATGGGGTCTTAATGTCTCATAGAAAAGGCAAGACATGTCTAAGAGACCACGGGCTACGCCAGGGGAAATGTTCTGATTGCGAAGATGTATTACTACTGCCCACGAAACGATAGTTCACATCGAAACCTCAACAAGATTGGCCGAATTTCTTTAAGTAATTGCTTTTGTATTTAGACTGTTCACATCGAAACCTCAACAAGATTGGCCGAATTTCTTTAAGTAATTGCTTTTGTATTTAGACTGGTCACATCGAAACCTCAACAAGATTGACCGAATTTCTTAAAGTAACTGCTTTTGTATTTATACTGCCTAAATTCGGAATACTAGTAACTACTAAAACATCCAGTAGTCTAGTCATCAACTGTAAAATCACTTTGAACAGTAGTATTCAAGTTAATCACATTCAGGTACCGTAGTATCCCATTAAAACCACGTCTATTGCGCAAAGACACTCTCGTCTTCTGCAAGATACCATCGTATTAACATACCAAAATTCGTGTAAACCATTTATATATATATAGGATTTACAGTGTTAGAATTATCTAACAACCTGTCACTTATAGCAAGTTTCCATTAAACAAATTATAAGGCTAAGAAAAGTAATAATAAAGAGAACCCCATACCAAAAACAAACATAAATCAATAACAAAAAGTAGAAAACGAATGTGCGCATTTTGTCGTAGCCTTGAGACGAAAGTATTTTGAATATATCTTGTACTCAAATACCCCTTTCTCTTAGCTTGAGACGAAAGGAATATATCTTGTACTCAAATACCCCTTTCTCTTAGCTTGAGACGAAAGGAATATATCTTGTATTCAAATACCTTTCTCTTAGCTTGAGACGAAAGGAATATATCTTGTATTCAAATACCTTTCTCTTAGCTTGAGACGAAAGTATCTTGAATATATCTTGTACCTTTGTCTTAGCTTTAGACGATAGTATCTTGAATATATCTTGTACCTTTGTCTTAGCTTGAGACGATAGTATCTTGAATATATCTTGTACCTTTGTCTTAGCTTTAGATGAAAGTATCTTGAATATATCTTGTACCTTTGTCTTAGCTTTAGGCGAAAGTATCTTGAATATATCTTGTACCTTTGTCTTAGCTTTAGGCGAAAGTATCTTGAATATATCTTATACTCAAATACCTCCGTCGATTAATATATTTTAAATGTATTAAAATGCATACATTTCAACTCTAATGCATAATTCAATCATTTAATTAATCGTGTATTCATATTATATGCTTTCATTAATAGCCAAAGAGTGCCTAAATGTAACATTTTTTTTTTTTAAATCCCGTTGGCTCACCAAGCTAGCTGTATACCTAGACTCAACTCAAGTTAACTGGATACCTAGACTCCACTCAAGCTAGCCTGATATCTAGATAGTTGTGATGATAGTTGTATACTTAGACAACTCAAGCTAGCTATATGCCTAGATATTAGCTGGCTGTGTATTTAGACGTCATTCAAGCTAGCTGGATATCTAGAATCAACTCAAGCTAGTTCTATGCCTAGACTCACTCAAGCTATGTACCTAGACGCCATTCAAGCTAACTGGATACCTAGACTCCAGTCAAGCTAGCTGGATACCCAGACTCCACTCTAGATAGCTTTATATCTAGACTCCAGTCAAGCTAGATGTATGCCTAAACTTCTCTCAAGCCAGCTGTATACATAGACTCCAGTCAAGCTAGCTGTATACCAATTCATTACAACAATTCGGCACTATCTTTTGACATAAAACGATCTAAGTACATTAGCGCGGTGATCGAGTTTCCAAGCTTACAAAAGATCTTCTTATCTCTTCAGAAAGATTCTATTCCGACGATCTAGTAATGCGTCAGTGGAAAGTTCGTACTTAGTCACTTATAAAAAATAACTTCTTTATTATATGAATCGTTTCTTTAATATTAATAAGCCAATATAATAGTTTTCAGTATCTATTGATAAATTCCTGGAAAAGATAACACACCCCTGTTCTATCTCGTATTAATAGGAAAGAAAATGTTGGCAGTAAATAATAATACGTCAATATGAAAGAGAACTTGACAGTACCTAGTAATAGTCGCTGAGAAGGAATCACTATTTCTATATGTAGAACACGATTTAGAGGTATTTTTTCCACTGTCTAGTTTAATAGATCACTGAGAAAGATTACTGTTAGTAACTAGTGATGTCCTTGAAAGATCACTAGTCTAATATCTAGTATTAAGTCAGCGAATTCACTAGTCAGTAAGTAGTAATAAATTACTGAGAAGATTACTATGGCAATATCTAGTAATAAATCACTGACAAAGATCACTATTTCATTCATCTAATAATAAGACATTGTAACAGACTGATTTGCAGTTCGGTCTACAGAATAATCGTTTTTAAAAGAAATGATGTTTCAGTTGATCCAGTAATATTCATTTGAATCATATTGCCACTTCAATTGGTCTAATGAAGAGTTTTAAGGTTGGTACTGTAGAATCTAGCGATACATCAGAGAACAATATTGAGCACTTTCATTTGCATAACCACTATTTCTCCACGTTTCACTACAAATGTAGGACTTACTGCTAGTCTAAGAAACCTACTATCACGAGCAGGCGAAGATCGAATCCTGCCACGAGAATAGCGAAATGACATCGACATCCAATCCTCAGTTGAAAGTAAAAAAAGAACATAATAACCGGAGACCTTACTACGCGTTCTTTTTCTTTGTTTAAATAGCAAAGAACGATACGTCATTTTTTGAACATTGCTAAAATAACACTGATCTCATACAAAGCAAGACCTTGACCAGTATCAATTAGAAAGTTCAATATGCCTTGAACCTTTTAAACAGACGCCTAACTATTAGGTTTTGGTTGCCAACAGGAACAGGCCTGAATGTCATTAGGTTATGGACGTGGTCACTGACAGACACTTAGGTAAAATAATTAACTTCTATTCTTTATGCATTAATGCATAATGTAAAATATCTTATTTCATCAAGAAACTAAAGATTGATCAGAGGAATTTTACTTTATTTAAAAATGGGCATACAC